>CM050173.1:5798380-6460880 GCA_027410445.1 Discoglossus pictus
CGATCCAACATAACTACACACCAGTCCCACTTCTAAGACATTATTCCTGCACAGATCCAACATAACTACACACCAGTCCCACTTCTAAGACATTATTCCTGCACAGATCCAACATAACTACACACCAGTCCCACTTCTAAGACATTATTCCTGCACAGATCCAACAGAACTACACACCAGTCCCACTTCTAAGACATTATTCCTGCAGAGATCCAACAGAACTACACACCAGTCCCACTTCTAAGACATTATTCCTGCAGAGATCCAACAGAACTACACACCAGTCCCACTTCTAAGACATTATTCTTGCACAGATCCAACAGAACTACACACCAGTCCCACTTCTAAGACATTATTCCTGCACCGATCCAACAGAACTACACACCAGTCCCACTTCTAAGACATTATTCCTGCACAGATCCAACAGAACTACACACCAGTCCCACTTCTAAGCAAACATTATTCCTGCACAGATCCAACAGAACTAGACACCAGTCCCCACTTCTAAGACATTATTCCTGCACAGATCCATCAGAACTACATACCAGTCCCACTTCTAAGACATTATTCCTGCAGAGATCCAACATAACTACACACCAGTCCCACTTCTAAGACATTATTCCTGCACAGATCCATCAGAACTACACACCAGTCCCACTTCTAAGACATTATTCCTGCAGAGATCCAACATAACTACACACCAGTCCCACTTCTAAGAGATTATTCCTGCAGAGATCCAACATAACTACACACCAGTCCCACTTCTAAGACATTATTCCTGCACAGATCCATCAGAACTACACACCAGTCCCACTTCTAAGACATTATTCCTGCAGAGATCCAACATAACTACACACCAGTCCCACTTCTAAGACATTATTCCTGGACAGATCCAACAGAACTACACACCAGTCCCACTTCTAAGACATTATTCCTGCACAGATCCATCAGAACTACACACCAGTCCCACTTCTAAGACATTATTCCTGCAGAGATCCAACATAACTACACACCAGTCCCACTTCTAAGACATTATTCCTGCAGAGATCCAACATAAATACACACCAGTCCCACTTCTAAGACATTATTCCTGGACAGATCCAACAGAACTACACACCAGTCCCACTTCTAAGACATTATTCCTGCAGAGATCCAACAGAACTACACACCAACCCACTTCTAAGACATTATTCCTGCAGAGATCCAACAGAACTAAACACCAGTCCCACTTCTAAGACATTATTCTTGCACAGATCCAACAGAACTACACACCAGTCCCACTTCTAAGACATTATTCCTGCAGAGATCCAACAGAACTACACACCAGTCCCACTTCTAAGCAGACATTATTCCTGCACAGATCCAACATAACTACACACAAGTCCCACTTCTAAGACATTATTCCTGCATAGATCCAACAGAACTACACACCAGTCCCACTTCTAAGCAGACATTATTCCTGCACAGATCCAACAGAACTAGAAACCAGTCCCCACTTCTAAGACATTATTCCTGCACAGATCCAACATAACTACACACCAGACCCACTTCTAAGACATTATTCCTGCACAGATCCATCAGAACTACACACCAGTCCAACTTCTAAGACATTTTTCCTTCACAGATCCAACATAACTACACACCGGTCCCACTTCTAAGACATTATTCCTGCAGAGATCCATCAGAACTACACACCAGTCCCACTTCTAAGACATTATTCCTGCAGAGATCCAACATAACTACACACCAGTCCCACTTCTAAGACATTATTCCTGCAGAGATCCAACATAACTACACACCAGTCCCACTTCTAAGACATTATTCCTGCACAGATCCATCAGAACTACACACCAGTCCCACTTCTAAGACATTATTCCTGCAGAGATCCAACATAACTACACACCAGTCCCACTTCTAAGACATTATTCCTGGACAGATCCAACAGAACTACACACCAGTCCCACTTCTAAGAAATTATTCCTGCACAGATCCATCAGAACTACACACCAGTCCCACTTCTAAGACATTATTCCTGCAGAGATCCAACATAACTACACACCAGTCCCAAAGTTAAAACATTATTCTTGCAGAGATCCAACATAACTACACACCAGTCCCACTTCTAAGACATTATTCCTGGACAGATCCAACAGAACTACACACCAGTCCCACTTCTAAGACATTATTCCTGCACAGATCCAACAGAACTACACACCAGTCCCACTTCTAACACATTATTCCTGCAGAGATCCAACATAACTACACACCAGTCCCACTTCTAAGACATTATTCCTGCAGAGATCCAACAGAACTACACACCAGTCCCACTTCTAAGACATTATTCATGCACAGATCCAACAGAACTACACACCAGTCCCACTTCTAAGACATTATTCCTGCAGAGATCCAACATAACTACACACCAGTCCCACTTCTAAGCAGACATTATTCCTGCAGAGATCCAACAGAACTACACACCAGTCCCACTTCTAAGACATTATTCCTGCACAGATCCATCAGAACTACACACCAGTCCCACTTCTAAGACATTATTCCTGCAGAGATCCAACGAAACTACACACCAGTCCCACTTCTAAGACATTATTCTTGATCAGATCCAACAGAACTACACACCAGTCCCACTTCTAAGACATTATTCCTGCAGAGATCCAACATAACTACACACCAGTCCCACTTCTAAGCAGACATTATTCCTGCAGAGATCCAACAGGACTAGACACCAGTCCCACTTCTAAGACATTATTCTTGCACAGATCCAACAGAACTACACACCAGTCCCACTTCTAAGACATTATTCCTGCAGAGATCCAACATAACTACACACCAGTCCCACTTCTAAGCAGACATTAATCCTGCAGAGATCCAACAGAACTACACACCAGTCCCACTTCTAAGACATTATTCCTGCACAGATCCATCAGAACTACACACCAGTCCCACTTCTAAGACATTATTCCTGCAGAGATCCAACATAACTACACACCAGTACCACTTATAAGACATTATTCCTGCAGAGATCCAACATAACTACACACCAGTCCCACTTCTAAGACATTATTCCTGGACAGATCCATCAGAGCTACACACCAGTCCCACTTCTAAGACATTATTCCTGCACAGATCCATCAGAACTACACACCAGTCCCACTTCTAAGACATTATTCCTGCAGAGATCCAACATAACTACACACCAGTCCCACTTCTAAGACATTATTCCTGCACAGATCCAACATAACTACACACAAGTCCCACTTCTAAGACATTATTCCTGCATAGATCCAACAGAACTACACACCGGTCCCACTTCTAAGACATTATTCCTGCACAGATCCAACATAACTACACACCAGTCCCACTTCTAAGACATTATTCATGGACAGATCCAACATAACTACACACCAGTCCCACTTCTAAGACATTATTCCTGCACAGATCCAACATAACTACAAACCAGTCCCACTTCTAAGACATTATTCCTGCACAGATCCAACATAACTACACACCAGTCCCACTTCTAAGACATTATTCCTGCACAGATCCAACAGAACTACACACCAGTCCCACTTCTAAGACATTATTCCTGCACAGATCCAACAGAACTACACACCAGTCCCACTTCTAAGACATTATTCCTGCATAGATCCAACAGAACTACACACCAGTCCCACTTCTAAGACATTATTCCTGCACAGATCCAACATAACTACACACCAGTCCCACTTCTAAGACATTATTCCTGGACAGATCCATCAGAACTACACACCAGTCCCACTTCTAAGACATTATTCCTGCACAGATCCATCAGAACTACACACCAGTCCCACTTCTAAGACATTATTCCTGGACAGATCCATCAGAACTACACACCAGTCCCACTTCTAAGACATTATTCCTGCAGAGATCCAACATAACTACACACCAGTCCCACTTCTAAGACATTATTCCTGCAGAGATCCAACATAACTACACACCAGTCCCACTTCTAAGACATTATTCCTGCACAGATCCAACATAACTACACACAAGTCCCACTTCTAAGACATTATTCCTGCATAGATCCAACAGAACTACACACCAGTCCCACTTCTAAGACATTATTCTTGCACAGATCCAACAGAACTACACACCAGTCCCCACTTCTAAGACATTATTCCTGCACAGATCCAACAGAAGTACACACCGGTCCCACTTCTAAGACATTATTCCTGCACAGATCCAACATAACTACACACCGGTCCCACTTCTAAGACATTATTCCTGCACAGATCCAACATAACTACAAACCAGACCCACTTCTAAGACATTATTCCTGCACAGATCCAACATAACTACACACCAGTCCCACTTCTAAGACATTATTCCTGCACAGATCCAACATAACTACACACCAGTCCCACTTCTAAGACATTATTCCTGCAGAGATCCAACATAACTACACACCAGTCCCACTTCTAAGACATTATTCCTGCAGAGATCCAACAGAACTACACACCAGTCCCACTTCTAAGACATTATTCTTGCACAGATCCAACAGAACTACACACCAGTCCCACTTCTAAGACATTATTCCTGCAGAGATCCAACATAACTACACACCAGTCCCACTTCTAAGACATTATTCCTGCACAGATCCATCAGAACTACACACCAGTCCCACTTCTAAGACATTATTCCTGCAGAGATCCAACATAACTACACACCAGTCCCACTTCTAAGACATTATTCCTGCAGAGATCCAACGAAACTACACACCAGTCCCACTTCTAAGACATTATTCTTGATCAGATCCAACAGAACTACACACCAGTCCCACTTCTAAGAAATTATTCCTGCACAGATCCATCAGAACTACACACCAGTCCCACTTCTAAGACATTATTCCTGCAGAGATCCAACATAACTACACACCAGTCCCAAAGTTAAAACATTATTCCTGCAGAGATCCAACATAACTACACACCAGTCCCACTTCTAAGACATTATTCCTGGACAGATCCAACAGAACTACACACCAGTCCCACTTCTAAGACATTATTCCTGCACAGATCCATCAGAACTACACACCAGTCCCACTTCTAAGACATTATTCCTGCAGAGATCCAACATAACTACACACCAGTCCAACTTCTAAGACATTATTCCTGCAGAGATCCAACAGAACTACACACCAGTCCCACTTCTAAGACATTATTCCTGCATAGATCCAACAGAACTACACACCAGTCCCACTTCTAAGACATTATTCCTGCACAGATCCAACATAACTACACACCAGTCCCACTTCTAAGACATTATTCCTGGACAGATCCATCAGAACTACACACCAGTCCCACTTCTAAGACATTATTCCTGCACAGATCCATCAGAACTACACACCAGTCCCACTTCTAAGACATTATTCCTGGACAGATCCATCAGAACTACACACCAGTCCCACTTCTAAGACATTATTCCTGCAGAGATCCAACATAACTACACACCAGTCCCACTTCTAAGACATTATTCCTGCAGAGATCCAACATAACTACACACCAGTCCCACTTCTAAGACATTATTCCTGCACAGATCCAACATAACTACACACAAGTCCCACTTCTAAGACATTATTCCTGCATAGATCCAACAGAACTACACACCAGTCCCACTTCTAAGACATTATTCTTGCACAGATCCAACAGAACTACACACCAGTCCCCACTTCTAAGACATTATTCCTGCACAGATCCAACAGAAGTACACACTGGTCCCACTTCTAAGACATTATTCCTGCACAGATCCAACATAACTACACACCGGTCCCACTTCTAAGACATTATTCCTGCACAGATCCAACATAACTACAAACCAGACCCACTTCTAAGACATTATTCCTGCACAGATCCAACATAACTACACACCAGTCCCACTTCTAAGACATTATTCCTGCACAGATCCAACATAACTACACACCAGTCCCACTTCTAAGACATTATTCCTGCAGATATCCAACATAACTACACACCAGTCCCACTTCTAAGACATTATTCCTGCAGAGATCCAACAGAACTACACACCAGTCCCACTTCTAAGACATTATTCTTGCACAGATCCAACAGAACTACACACCAGTCCCACTTCTAAGACATTATTCCTGCAGAGATCCAACATAACTACACACCAGTCCCACTTCTAAGACATTATTCCTGCACAGATCCATCAGAACTACACACCAGTCCCACTTCTAAGACATTATTCCTGCAGAGATCCAACATAACTACACACCAGTCCCACTTCTAAGACATTATTCCTGCAGAGATCCAACGAAACTACACACCAGTCCCACTTCTAAGACATTATTCTTGATCAGATCCAACAGAACTACACACCAGTCCCACTTCTAAGACATTATTCCTGCACAGATCCATCAGAACTACACACCAGTCCCACTTCTAAGACATTATTCCTGCAGAGATCCAACATAACTACACACCAGTCCCAAAGTTAAAACATTATTCCTGCAGAGATCCAACATAACTACACACCAGTCCCACTTCTAAGACATTATTCCTGGACAGATCCAACAGAACTACACACCAGTCCCACTTCTAAGACATTATTCCTGCACAGATCCATCAGAACTACACACCAGTCCCACTTCTAAGACATTATTCCTGCAGAGATCCAACATAACTACACACCAGTCCAACTTCTAAGACATTATTCCTGCAGAGATCCAACAGAACTACACACCAGTCCCACTTCTAAGACATTATTCATGCACAGATCCAACAGAACTACACACCAGTCCCACTTCTAAGACATTATTCCTGCAGAGATCCAACATAACTACACACCAGTCCCACTTCTAAGCAGACATTATTCCTGCAGAGATCCAACAGAACTACACACCAGTCCCACTTCTAAGACATTATTCCTGCACAGATCCATCAGAACTACACACCAGTCCCACTTCTAAGACATTATTCCTGCAGAGATCCAACGAAACTACACACCAGTCCCACTTCTAAGACATTATTCTTGATCAGATCCAACAGATCTACACACCAGTCCCACTTCTAAGACATTATTCTTGATCAGATCCAACAGAACTACACACCAGTCCCACTTCTAAGACATTATTCCTGCAGAGATCCAACATAACTACACACCAGTCCCACTTCTAAGCAGACATTATTCCTGCAGAGATCCAACAGGACTAGACACCAGTCCCACTTCTAAGACATTATTCTTGCACAGATCCAACAGAACTACACACCAGTCCCACTTCTAAGCAGACATTAATCCTGCAGAGATCCAACAGAACTACACACCAGTCCCACTTCTAAGACATTATTCCTGCACAGATCCATCAGAACTACACACCAGTCCCACTTCTAAGACATTATTCTGCAGAGATCCAACATAACTACACACCAGTCCCACTTCTAAGCAGACATTATTCCTGCAGAGATCCAACAGAACTACACACCAGTCCCACTTTTAAGACATTATTCCTGCAGAGATCCAACATAACTACACACCAGTCCCACTTCTAAGCAGACATTAATCCTGCAGAGATCCAACAGAACTACACACCAGTCCCACTTCTAAGACATTATTCCTGCACAGATCCATCAGAACTACACACCAGTCCCACTTCTAAGACATTATTCCTGCAGAGATCCAACATAACTACACACCAGTACCACTTATAAGACATTATTCCTGCAGAGATCCAACATAACTACACACCAGTCCCACTTCTAAGACATTATTCCTGGACAGATCCATCAGAGCTACACACCAGTCCCACTTCTAAGACATTATTCCTGCACAGATCCATCAGAACTACACACCAGTCCCACTTCTAAGACATTATTCCTGCAGAGATCCAACATAACTACACACCAGTCCCACTTCTAAGACATTATTCCTGCACAGATCCAACATAACTACACACAAGTCCCACTTCTAAGACATTATTCCTGCATAGATCAAACAGAACTACACACCGGTCCCACTTCTAAGACATTATTCCTGCACAGATCCAACATAACTACACACCAGTCCCACTTCTAAGACATTATTCATGGACAGATCCAACATAACTACACACCAGTCCCACTTCTAAGACATTATTCCTGCACAGATCCAACATAACTACACACCAGTCCCACTTCTAAGACATTATTCCTGCACAGATCCAACATAACTACACACCAGTCCCACTTCTAAGACATTATTCCTGCACAGATCCAACAGAACTACACACCAGTCCCACTTCTAAGACATTATTCCTGCACAGATCCAACAGAACTACACACCAGTCCCACTTCTAAGACATTATTTCTGCATAGATCCAACAGAACTACATACCAGTCCCACTTCTAAGACATTATTCCTGCACAGATCCAACATAACTACACACCAGTCCCACTTCTAAGACATTATTCCTGGACAGATCCATCAGAACTACACACCAGTCCCACTTCTAAGACATTATTCCTGCACAGATCCATCAGAACTACACACCAGTCCCACTTCTAAGACATTATTCCTGCAGAGATCCAACATAACTACACACCAGTCCCACTTCTAAGCAGACATTATTCCTGCAGAGATCCAACATAACTACACACCAGTCCCACTTCTAAGCAGACATTATTCCTGCAGAGATCCAATAGAACTACACACCAGTCCCACTTCTAAGACATTATTCCTGCATAGTTCCATCAGAACTACACACCAGTCCCACTTCTAAGACATTATTCCTGCAGAGATCCAACATAACTACACACCAGTCCCACTTCTAAGACATTATTCCTGCAGAGATCCAACAGAACTACACACCAGTCCCACTTCTAAGACATTATTCTTGCACAGATCCAACAGAACTACACACCAGTCCCACTTCTAAGACATTATTCCTGCAGAGATCCAACATAACTACACACCAGTCCCACTTCTAAGACATTATTCCTGCACAGATCCATCAGAACTACACACCAGTCCCACTTCTAAGACATTATTCCTGCAGAGATCCAACATAACTACACACCAGTCCCACTTCTAAGACATTATTCCTGCAGAGATCCAACATAACTACACACCAGTCCCACTTCTAAGCAGACATTATTCCTGCACAGATCCAACATAACTACACACAAGTCCCACTTCTAAGACATTATTCCTGCATAGATCCAACAGAACTACACACCAGTCCCACTTCTAAGACATTATTCCTGCACAGATCCAACAGAACTAGACACCAGTCCCCACTTCTAAGACATTATTCCTGGACAGATCCAACATAACTACACACCAGTCCCACTTCTAAGACATTATTCCTGCAGAGATCCAACATAACTACACACCAGTCCCACTTCTAAGACATTATTCCTGCAGAGATCCAACATAACTACACACCAGTCCCACTTCTAAGACATTATTCCTGCAGAGATCCAACAGAATTACACACCAGTCCCACTTCTAAGACATTATTCCTGCAGAGATCCAACAGAACTACACACCAGTCCCACTTCTAAGACATTATTCCTGCAGAGATCCATCAGAACTACACACCAGTCCCACTTCTAAGACATTATTCTTGCACAGATCCAACAGAACTACACACCAGTCCCACTTCTAAGACATTATTCCTGCAGAGATCTAACATAACTACACACCAGTCCCACTTCTAAGCAGACATTATTCCTGCAGAGATCCAACAGAACTACACACCAGTCCCACTTCTAAGACATTATTCCTGCACAGTTCCATCAGAACTACACACCAGTCACACTTCTAAGACATTATTCCTGCAGAGATCCAACATAACTACACACCAGTCCCAATTCTAAGACATTATTCCTACAGAGATCCAACATAACTACACACCAGTCCCACTTCTAAGACATTATTCCTGCAGAGATCCAACAGAACTACACACCAGTCCCACTTCTAAGACATTATTCTTGCACAGATCCAACAGAACTACACACCAGTCCCACTTCTAAGACATTATTCCTGCAGAGATCCAACATAACTACACACCAGTCCCACTTCTAAGACATTATTCCTGCACAGATCCATCAGAACTACACACCAGTCCCACTTCTAAGACATTATTCCTGCAGAGATCCAACATAACTACACACCTGTCCCACTTCTAAGACATTATTCCTGCAGAGATCCAACATAACTACACACCAGTCCCACTTCTAAGCAGACATTATTCCTGCACAGATCCAACATAACTACACACAAGTCCAACTTCTAAGACATTATTCCTGCATAGATCCAACCTAACTACACACCAGTCCCACTTCTAAGCAGACATTATTCCTGCACAGATCCAACAGAACTAGACACCAGTCCCCACTTCTAAGACATTATTCCTGCACAGATCCAACATAACTACACACCAGTCCCACTTCTAAGACATTATTCCTGCACAGATCCATCAGAACTACACACCAGTCCCACTTCTAAGACATTATTCCTGCAGAGATCCAACATAACTACACACCAGTCCCACTTCTAAGACATTATTCCTGGACAGATCCAACAGAACTACACACCAGTCCCACTTCTAAGACATTATTCCTGCAGAGATCCATCAGAACTACACACCAGTCCCACTTCTAAGACATTATTCCTGCAGAGATCCAACAGAACTACACACCAGTCCCACTTCTAAGACATTATTCTTGCACAGATCCAACAGAACTACACACCAGTCCCACTTCTAAGACATTATTCCTGCAGAGATCCAACAGAATTACACACCAGTCCAACTTCTGAGACATTATTCCTGCAGAGATCCAACAGAACTACACACCAGTCCCACTTCTAAGACATTATTCCTGCAGAGATCCAACATAACTACACACCAGTCCCACTTCTAAGACATTATTCCTGCACAGATCCATCAGAACTACACACCAGTCCCACTTCTAAGACATTATTCCTGCAGAGATCCAACATAACTACACACCAGTCCCACTTCTAAGACATTATTCTTGCACAGATCCAACAGAACTACACACCAGTCCCACTTCTAAGACATTATTCCTGCAGAGATCCAACAGAACTACACACCAGTCCCACTTCTAAGACATTATTCTTGCACAGATCCAACAGAACTACACACCAGTCCCACTTCTAAGACATTATTCCTGCAGAGATCCAACTTAACTACACACCAGTCCCACTTCTAAGCAGACATTATTCCTGCAGAGATCCAACATAACTACACACCAGTCCCACTTCTAAGCAGACATTATTCCTGCACAGATCCAACAGAACTACACACCAGTCCCACTTCTAAGAAATTTTTCCTGCACAGATCCAACAGAAGTACACACCGGTCCCACTTCTAAGACATTATTCCTGCACAGATCCAATATAACTACACACCAGTCCCACTTCTAAGACATTATTCCTGCACAGATCCAACATAACTACACACCAGTCCCACTTCTAAGACATTATTCCTGCACAGATCCAACATAACTACACACCAGTCCCACTTCTAAGACATTATTACTGCACAGATCCAACATAACTACACACCAGTCCCACTTCTAAGACATTAATCCTGCACAGATCCAACATAACTACACACCAGTCCCACTTCTAAGACACTATTCCTGCACAGATCCAACAGAACTACACACCAGCCCCACTTCTAAGACATTATTCCTGCACAGATCCAACAGAACTACACACCAGTCCCCACTTCTAAGACATTATTCCTGCACAGATCCAACAGAACTACACACCAGTCCCACTTCTAAGCAGACATTATTCCTGCACAGATCCAATAGAACTACACAATAGTCCCAATTCTAAGCAGACATTATTCCTGCACCGATCCAACAGAACTACACACCAGTCCCACTTCTAAGACATTATTCCTGCACAGATCCAACAGAACTACACACCAGTCCCCACTTCTAAGACATTATTCCTGCACAGATCCATCAGAACTACACACCAGTCCCACTTCTAAGACATTATTCCTGCAGAGATCCAACATAACTACACACCAGTCCCACTTCTAAGACATTATTCCTGCAGAGATCCATCAGAACTACACACCAGTCCCACTTCTAAGACATTATTCCTGCAGAGATCCAACATAACTACACACCAGTCCCACTTCTAAGACATTATTCCTGCAGAGATCCAACATAACTACACACTAGTCCCACTTCTAAGACATTATTCCTGCACAGATCCATCAGAACTACACACCAGTCCCACTTCTAAGACATTATTCCTGCAGAGATCCAACATAACTACACACCAGTCCCACTTCTAAGACATTATTCCTGCACAGATCCATCAGAACTACACACCAGTCCCACTTCTAAGACATTATTCCTGCAGAGATCCAACATAACTACACACCAGTCCCACTTCTAAGACATTATTCCTGCAGAGATCCAACATAACTACACACCAGTCCCACTTCTAAGACATTATTCCTGGACAGATCCAACAGAACTACACACCAGTCCCACTTCTAAGACATTATTCCTGCAGAGATCCAACATAACTACACACCAGTCCCACTTCTAATACATTATTCCTGCACAGATCCAACATAACTACACACCAGTCCAACTTCTAAGACATTATTCCTGCACAGATCCAACATAACTAAACACCAGTCCCCTCCCACCCTTGTTTGCTCTAAATGTATTTAATCATACAAATTTATTTCAGCTGATAAATTAGGAACACCAGCTAACTATTCCTAAGTTAACCTTTACACAAAGTTTCCTCCTGCATTTTTCTTCTTATCCTGCTGCCTTTTTCTCAGGCTCTTCCTCTCAACTTATCCACATCATGTCTCCAGCATAACCATCTCACCTTGCATGCTCTCATCTCCTCTTTATGCTGCCACAAGCTACTCTCCTTCCTCCAGTCACTATCTCCTCCCCCATCTCAAGCTCATAAGCAGAAACACTTCTGTGAGTCCCATTTGCATCTTCCTTCATTCTCTCTCCTTCTGGCTTGTGGAGACACATTTCCTAACCCAGGACCTAACCTGACATTTCCACTAGCAGTTTCATTAGCTGACCAATAGGGACAGATAACATATTACACAACTGAGCCAATCACTTCCCAATGTCACATACCTTCCTACCTAAGTAAACTTTCACTTTCTTCCTCACACTTGCTATCCCCTATCGGTTCCTCCCCAAGTTTCTGCCTCTTCCATTGTAAGTAGCGAGCTTCCAATCTTGTAGGGTGCTTGGAAAAAAAGCACCTCCTGCAAAGATTCTAAGCACAAAACAGGGTTCTCCATTTTTCTGCAGTTTGTTAACATTGTATTCTTCCTTGTCCTTATCGCCTGTACAGCGCTACGGAATATGATAATATGTTGGTGTGATACAAATAATGGTTAATAATAATGATATAATAATAAAATAATGTCTAGATAGGGGGTTATGTCTAGATAGGGGGTAATGTCTAGATAGGGGTTAATATATAGATATGTGGTTATGTATAGTTAGGGGGTAATGTCTAGATAGGGGGTAATGTATAGATAGGGGGTTATGTATAGATAGCGTGTAATGTCTAGATCGGTGGTAATGTATATATAGGGGGTAATATATAGATATGTGGTTATTTATAGATAGTGGGTAATGTATAGATATGTGGTTATGTATAGATAGGGGGTAATGTCTATATAGGGGAGCATGTATTGTAGTTAGAGGTATATTTGTAATGTATGTATTGATGTACTGTAATGTTATGTATATTTGTCTATGCCTTCTCTTTGCAGATGTGTAATTATTATTATTTATTCTTTTGTAGTGAGGTGGAGGGCTTGCGATGTTCTTTTTTTTTTGTAGTGAGGAGGAGTTTGTTTTGTCTTTTTTTTATTTTTCCTAACACAGGTTTTTATTTTTTTTGTGCCTTAGCTTTTTTTCTTTTTGGTAACATAGGTTTTTTCATTTTTGTACCTTAGCTTTTTTTTATTTTGAGTAATTAGTGGGGTGGGGGTTTAATAGGGGGTTAGGTACGTAGTGTTAGGTAGATAGGGGTTAATAGGTTAAGGTAGGTGGTTAAGGGGGTTAGTTTAGATTTAGTGGTTTATTGGGGGGTGGGGGGTGTAATAGTGTATGGTAGTGTAGTGTTTGTACTTAGTGTCATGCAGGTCCTGGAGGACCCTCATGGCACTTATGGGGGTAATAATAGGGTATTCATAGACACTTATGGGACTGATTGGGTTAAATAGAGAATTGTGGGCGTCTGTGAAGACCCCCCATAAGGGATGGGATTAAATAGGGCTAGATGGAGTTAAATAGGCCCAGTTAGGTTTATTAGATTCAGATAGGTTTAAATTGGCCCAGTAAAGGGTTAGATAGGCCCAGTAAGGGTTATTCGGTCCAGATAGGTTTACATAGGCCCAGTTAGAGTTAGATAGGGTTTAGTATGGGTTAATGGGGTATAGTTAGGGTTACATAGTTACGTAGTTACATAGTAATTAAGGTTGAAAAAATACTTTCAGTCCATCAAGTTCAACCTTTTAAGATCTCCTCTGATCTGCAATATGCGGATTAAATATGAAATAATTTGTTGTTAATTCATTATTAATCAATTATTTAATCTTTTTTTTTTTTCTTTTTTTATTATTAATTAATCGAGAGGAAGGACAACAAAAAAAAACAAGTGAGACTAAGCCAATCGTATCAAAGGGGGAAAAAATGTAATTCCTTCCTGACCCCAATTACAGGTGATCGGATTTCTCCCTGGATCAATACTGTCTCTCTAATTATCCTTGATAACCCTGAATTCACTTTTTAATTAGAAATATATCCAGTCCCCTTTTAAAGTTATCCATTGAATCTGCCGTCACCACCTCCTCTGGTAGAGAATTCCACAGATTAACCACCCTTACTGTGAAGAACCCTTTTCTTTCTTTAAGGTGAAACCTTTTTACTTCTAACCTCAAAGGATGTCCTCTTGTCAGTTGAAAAACTTCTTGGCACAAAATGCTCCCTTGACAAATCTTTATACTGACCCTGGATGTATTTAAATAAGGTATTCATATCTCCTCTTAGATGCCTTTTTTCTAGAGAAAATAAGTTTAATTTGGTTAGTCTTTCTTCATAATTTAGACCCTCCATTCCCCTTATTATTTTTGTTGCCCTCCTTCGTACCTTTTCTCTAAAATGTCCTTTTTATGAAGTGGTGCCCAAAATTGTACTCCATATTCCAAATGAGGGCGTACTAGGGATTTGTATAGTGGCAGAATTATATTTGCTTCCCTGGCTTCTATACCCTTCTTAATACATGCTAATATTTTATTTGCCTTTGCAGCTGCTGCTTGGCATTGAGCACTGTTACCTAGGTGGTTGTCCACTAGTACTCCCAAATCCCTTTCAATATCTGATACCCCTATATTTGCTCCATTAAGATTATAAATTGCATGGCTATTTTTCCTGCCCAGATGCATAACTTTACATCTTTTTTGTATTACTGTAAATCTAATCTGCCATTTAGATGCAATTCCCTTTTTTTTTAATGTAAAACCCTTTGGAGGCAAATTACATCATTATCTGATGGTTGTGGCTATAAGTTTTGCTTCTGGTGTCAAAATTTTGTGAAGTATATTACCATCAGGATTTTTGTTGTTTCTCTATAGGTTCAGTAGCTTAGAAGCCTATTTGTTTGTAGGGTAATGATTACTCATACTTGTGTCTTTGAGGAAGGGTGGTCTGGTTGGGAGGAGTGAGATCCAAAGCCAAGAGACGATGATGGAGAGGTGGATATCATTTTTTCTGTATATGGTCTAGTGAGTCTCTTGCTGTTTGGAGTTTAGGTCCCTAGTGTATTATATGTAGTAGGCCACATAAAATACCTGGGATTGAACATAACCCCTAACCTGTCTGGACTGTACAATGCAAACTATATGCCATTATTTAAGTCCCTTAGAACTGATATTAACAAATGGAGCACATATCCATTATCATGGACAGGGTGTATAAATGCCATTAAGATGAATATATTGTGAAAAAGTATATCTATTCAGATCCTTACCTATACTAATTATTCCCAAAGAGTTAGAGAATTTTCGAAAATATATAACCAGATGTATATGGAATGATAAAAGAGCAAAGATAGCCCATACACACATATTCAGAAATAAAAAAACAGGAGGGCTGTTGTGCCCTAATCTAAAATTATATCATAACGTGACCCAGATCGCATTTATACCCCAAGCACACTCCAGTTAACAACAACTAGTCTTGGTATTTCTGGAAAATTACCAAATGAAACCCCAAACATGGGAATCTGTAATATGGAATCCATCAATCCCTCCACATATACTTAAACATAATAACCCTATGATAAAGCTTTCAATAACTAACTATAAAAGGGCTAACTCAACAAAACAATCAGCAGCCACATTAACAGAACTAACCCCTACACTTACATCTCAACCTATTTGGGACAACTTGAGAGAGAATTCCGAAAATCGGTGGACAACAGCTAAACTTGACAAATTAGGCAATTGGTTATGAAATGGACAATTCCTTACGTTTGACCAATTGAGGATTAACTACAACATCCCACTCAAGGATCATTACAATTATTGTAAAATAAAACATTTAGTGACCACAATAATAAACAAATGGGTAAACCGCAAACCAACTGGTTATCACTTATATGCAGCAAAACCCCACTAACCAGAGGTGTCCTTGGATCTATTTACTCTATAATAAATGCCCCGACAGCAAATTTCAAAACTAACTTTATGAAACAATGGGAATCAGACATGGGTACTCAATGGGATCCACATAACTGTGAAAAAATCTGCACAAATATAAGCAAAGGCTCACAAAATTACAGTCTAGTTGAAACTTCTACAAGGTACTGCACAGAGTTTATCCCATACCTGATCACATACAATTAACACACAAACATCTTCAAGTTGCGATAGACTATGTCAAACTACAGGTACATTTCTCCACACTTGGTGGGAATGCCTGATAGTTCAGAACATTTGGACCAAAGTCATGGAATTGGCATCTACCATTTTGAAGATAACAATACACCCTTCGATAGACAATTGCCTAGTGAGAGACTATTCTCCTGTACTACAAAAGCGACATAATAAATGGCTACAATGGCCATGAAGAGCCACATTGCAAAACAAATGGAAGACGCCACAACTTCACCTCCAAGAAATAATACATAAACTAAATTTCATAATGATTAATGAAGAAATGACTCATGTCATATCCAATACATATCAAATATTTACAGAAATATGGGATGTGAGGATGAACTTTCCATACCCAATTACGGAGTGGAAGGCGGAACGGAAGCTGAACAGGTTTCAATGACAACTTTATTGACATAATTGTAATTTGGAGTTCATACCCATTAGGGATAGAAGGAAAAGGGAGGGCAATATTCTAAGAATCTCACACATGTAGCAGGCCTTGAAGCAGAGTGAATTTGCACTGAAAGAAATAGAAATAATGGATTGGGGGACATACAGTACAGGAAGATAGGGGCTTTAGAGAGGAATGGGAGAGAGACCTTAGAATGAAGGTGAGGAAGGGGGAGGAGAGTTGAGGTAATTATGCCAGCCATAAATGGGGAAAGGATGGGGGAAGGTGGAGACAGCCAAGCAGAGTATTGATCCTCTTACAAATAAGTAGATGTTGGAGATCTCGGGTCACCATTAAAGATCTTCGTTCGTTATTATTAGGATTCAGGTTACAGATGAAAAACTTACGATAAAATATTCCAAAGTACTTCAGTCTTTAGCATGTGTTTATTGGTTATAAGTACAAAACCTTGTTACATTAGCAATTTCAGACATGTCATGTGTGAATGAATGTCTACCTGATTCTAGAATGAAGTAAGTCACAAAATACAAACTTCTTATAGACTTACAAAGGAATGTGATGACATCACACAAACTAAACATTCAAACTTCACATCCATTACATATCATTCAATCTTCTGCTCCACTCATTCAGTCTGTAGGGACTTCATTGTATTAGTCTCTTTGATATTTCTTTTCAGCATATGAATAATTCCTTCCACATGTATCCATAATTGAACATAATTAAGCAAGTGTTATTCAATACCATGTATTGTAGGTAAATATTCCAGATAATCTCTTCCATATGTCTGGTTCTCCATACATCAATAATCAAAGGTCATTCAATATCACCTTTCAAGGATATATGCACAAAGTCAGTAACTTCCATTCTGACCCTTAACCTTGTCTACCAATTTTGATAGAGCTTGGTTTAACTCCTTGATTGCCAGGTTGAGTTTCTTAGTTACTTGTTCTTTTAGAGAATACTTTATTGGTAACGAATATTGTTTATGCGTGATCAATTCAGTACCAACATTCCACCCTTTTGCCCATATTATGAAAAAGGGCAAACCATCCTTTGAATCTTCATAATCTTCATCAATCTTCATTAATCTTCACAGACTGAATGATAACCTAAAAAAAAAAACACTCGTTCTACATTCACACCACTTTCAAACCTTATTCGACTTTGTCTGAATAGTAGAAACCAACAAAGGCATATATGACCCGCGCATAGCTGCTGTTTGTTGATATACCATTTGACTCATTTGACTGAATTTACGCTTAAGCCATAAACACATACTTAATTGTACAATACATAATATAATCATAACTACTAACAATATAATTACTGGATGTATTAATATACTTAGAAAAGACGTCATAGTGGGACTATATCCAAACATTCCTTCCCACCATGAAACTCTTTCTGCATCCTTTAATTTACTTATAACATCAGTTATTTGTTTTTGATCATGTTTAACAATAATGGCAGCATTAAGAGCATCATGTTTCAACTCCTTCAACAATCTATCTTCTTGTCCAAAATCTAATAACCATTCCTTAAGTTGTCTACCCATACCTAGAGGAAGATCAGAGTCACTAAAATCTACCATACCCTTCCAATTAAAGGAGACTGTAATATTCTTAACAATTGGTGTTTCAAATCTCCATTTAGATGTTGATATCATCTGGAGAGGTATGCTTGTACACCATGTCCCCTTTGTTAACACTGTATTTCGATTATCAGGACCATCATGAAGAGTATATTGAATTACCGTTTCCTCCCATAGATGGAAACAAACCCTTCCCTGTCCTAGGTAATATACGGGATAACTAACTCCAAATTCCCCATTAAGATAACATGATGTTTGATTTTCCCAACAATGCTCTGTCACCATTTTTAACTGTGACGGCATACACAAAATAACATGAAAATGATTTGTACAAAGCGAAGTGTCTACAAGTCGCCAAGTATTAGACGTACTATTTTGTATAACATGCGAATAAATAATTTCTGGATATAAAATAATAGAATTATTTGAGGAACCTATAGGAATCCCTAGATTCACTATATCATATACAGTATCCTCAATTCTACTCCATGGCACTAAAGAATATACCTCACATCTTTGAAATGTGCAAGGTCCCATAAATACAGTCCACCAACTTAGGTGCTGTAGGGCAAATTTAGAAACATCATTTTGTATGGATGCAGCTAGAGACTGAGGCCATTTACCTGACCACAAGCTAGAAAGCTGCAACTTTAAAGTAGTTGACATTTCGCTTTGCACTTGAGTACATAACAACGCCCAAGATATATTCTCACCTAACTCATATTCCTGATGTATTAAAACTTTAAATTTATCTCTCATGATGTTTGTAAGGTCTGCACAGATCCAACAGAACTACACACCAGTCCCACTTCTAAGACATTATTCCTGCACAGATCCAACATAACTACACACCAGTCCCACTTCTAAGACATTATTACTGCACAGATCCAACAGAACTACACACCAGTCCCACTTCTAAGACATTATTCCTGCACAGTTCCATCAGAACTACACACCAGTCCCACTTCTAAGACATTATTCCTGCAGAGATCCAACATAACTACACACCAGTCCCACTTCTAAGACATTATTCCTGCAGAGATCCAACAGAACTACACACCAGTCCCACTTCTAAGACATTATTCTTGCACAGATCCAACAGAACTACACACCAGTCCCACTTCTAAGACATTATTCCTGCAGAGATCCAACATAACTACACACCAGTCCCACTTCTAAGACATTATTCCTGCACAGATCCATCAGAACTACACACCAGTCCCACTTCTAAGACATTATTCCTGCAGAGATCCAACATAACTACACACCAGTCCCACTTCTAAGACATTATTCCTGCAGAGATCCAACGAAACTACACACCAGTCCCACTTCTAAGACATTATTCTTGATCAGATCCAACAGAACTACACACCAGTCCCACTTCTAAGAAATTATTCCTGCACAGATCCATCAGAACTACACACCAGTCCCACTTCTAAGACATTATTCCTGCAGAGATCCAACATAACTACACACCAGTCCCAAAGTTAAAACATTATTCCTGCAGAGATCCAACATAACTACACACCAGTCCCACTTCTAAGACATTATTCCTGGACAGATCCAACAGAACTACACACCAGTCCCACTTCTAAGACATTATTCCTGCACAGATCCATCAGAACTACACACCAGTCCCACTTCTAAGACATTATTCCTGCAGAGATCCAACATAACTACACACCAGTCCCACTTCTAAGACATTATTCCTGCAGAGATCCAACAGAACTACACACCAGTCCCACTTCTAAGACATTATTCATGCACAGATCCAACAGAACTACACACCAGTCCCACTTCTAAGACATTATTCCTGCAGAGATCCAACATAACTACACACCAGTCCCACTTCTAAGCAGACATTATTCCTGCAGAGATCCAACAGAACTACACACCAGTCCCACTTCTAAGACATTATTCCTGCACAGATCCATCAGAACTACACACCAGTCCCACTTCTAAGACATTATTCCTGCAGAGATCCAACGAAACTACACACCAGTCCCACTTCTAAGACATTATTCTTGATCAGATCCAACAGAACTACACACCAGTCCCACTTCTAAGACATTATTCTTGATCAGATCCAACAGAACTACACACCAGTCCCACTTCTAAGACATTATTCCTGCAGAGATCCAACATAACTACACACCAGTCCCACTTCTAAGACATTATTCCTGCACAGATCCAACATAACTACACACCAGTCCCACTTCTAAGACATTATTCCTGCACAGATCCAACAGAACTACACACCAGTCCCACTTCTAAGACATTATTCCTGCACAGATCCAACAGAACTACACACCAGTCCCACTTCTAAGACATTATTCCTGCATAGATCCAACAGAACTACACACCAGTCCCACTTCTAAGACATTATTCCTGCACAGATCCAACATAACTACACACCAGTCCCACTTCTAAGACATTATTCCTGGACAGATCCATCAGAACTACACACCAGTCCCACTTCTAAGACATTATTCCTGCACAGATCCATCAGAACTACACACCAGTCCCACTTCTAAGACATTATTCCTGCAGAGATCCAACATAACTACACACCAGTCCCACTTCTAAGCAGACATTATTCCTGCAGAGATCCAACATAACTACACACCAGTCCCACTTCTAAGCAGACATTATTCCTGCAGAGATCCAACAGAACTACACACCAGTCCCACTTCTAAGACATTATTCCTGCACAGATCCATCAGAACTACACACCAGTCCCACTTCTAAGACATTATTCCTGCAGAGATCCAACATAACTACACACCAGTCCCACTTCTAAGACATTATTCCTGCAGAGATCCAACAGAACTACACACCAGTCCCACTTCTAAGACATTATTCTTGCACAGATCCAACAGAACTACACACCAGTCCCACTTCTAAGACATTATTCCTGCAGAGATCCAACATAACTACACACCAGTCCCACTTCTAAGACATTATTCCTGCACAGATCCATCAGAACTACACACCAGTCCCACTTCTAAGACATTATTCCTGCAGAGATCCAACATAACTACACACCAGTCCCACTTCTAAGACATTATTCCTGCAGAGATCCAACATAACTACACACCAGTCCCACTTCTAAGACATTATTCCTGCAGAGATCCAACATAACTACACACCAGTCCCACTTCTAAGACATTATTCCTGCACAGATCCATCAGAACTACACACCAGTCCCACTTCTAAGACATTATTCCTGCACAGATCCAACATAACTACACACAAGTCCCACTTCTAAGACATTATTCCTGCATAGATCAAACAGAACTACACACCGGTCCCACTTCTAAGACATTATTCCTGCACAGATCCAACATAACTACACACCAGTCCCACTTCTAAGACATTATTCATGGACAGATCCAACATAACTACACACCAGTCCCACTTCTAAGACATTATTCCTGCACAGATCCAACATAACTACACACCAGTCCCACTTCTAAGACATTATTCCTGCACAGATCCAACATAACTACACACCAGTCCCACTTCTAAGACATTATTCCTGCACAGATCCAACAGAACTACACACCAGTCCCACTTCTAAGACATTATTCCTGCACAGATCCAACAGAACTACACACCAGTCCCACTTCTAAGACATTATTCCTGCATAGATCCAACAGAACTACACACCAGTCCCACTTCTAAGACATTATTCCTGCACAGATCCAACATAACTACACACCAGTCCCACTTCTAAGACATTATTCCTGGACAGATCCATCAGAACTACACACCAGTCCCACTTCTAAGACATTATTCCTGCACAGATCCATCAGAACTACACACCAGTCCCACTTCTAAGACATTATTCCTGCAGAGATCCAACATAACTACACACCAGTCCCACTTCTAAGCAGACATTATTCCTGCAGAGATCCAACATAACTACACACCAGTCCCACTTCTAAGCAGACATTATTCCTGCAGAGATCCAACAGAACTACACACCAGTCCCACTTCTAAGACATTATTCCTGCACAGTTCCATCAGAACTACACACCAGTCCCACTTCTAAGACATTATTCCTGCAGAGATCCAACATAACTACACACCAGTCCCACTTCTAAGACATTATTCCTGCAGAGATCCAACAGAACTACACACCAGTCCCACTTCTAAGACATTATTCTTGCACAGATCCAACAGAACTACACACCAGTCCCACTTCTAAGACATTATTCCTGCATAGATCCAACAGAACTACACACCAGTCCCACTTCTAAGACATTATTCCTGCACAGATCCAACAGAACTACACACCAGTCCCACTTCTAAGACATTATTCCTGCATAGATCCAACAGAACTACACACCAGTCCCACTTCTAAGACATTATTCCTGCACAGATCCAACATAACTACACACCAGTCCCACTTCTAAGACATTATTCCTGGACAGATCCATCAGAACTACACACCAGTCCCACTTCTAAGACATTATTCCTGCACAGATCCATCAGAACTACACACCAGTCCCACTTCTAAGACATTATTCCTGCAGAGATCCAACATAACTACACACCAGTCCCACTTCTAAGCAGACATTATTCCTGCAGAGATCCAACATAACTACACACCAGTCCCACTTCTAAGCAGACATTATTCCTGCAGAGATCCAACAGAACTACACACCAGTCCCACTTCTAAGACATTATTCCTGCACAGTTCCATCAGAACTACACACCAGTCCCACTTCTAAGACATTATTCCTGCAGAGATCCAACATAACTACACACCAGTCCCACTTCTAAGACATTATTCCTGCAGAGATCCAACAGAACTACACACCAGTCCCACTTCTAAGACATTATTCTTGCACAGATCCAACAGAACTACACACCAGTCCCACTTCTAAGACATTATTCCTGCAGAGATCCAACATAACTACACACCAGTCCCACTTCTAAGACATTATTCCTGCACAGATCCATCAGAACTACACACCAGTCCCACTTCTAAGACATTATTCCTGCAGAGATCCAACATAACTACACACCAGTCCCACTTCTAAGACATTATTCCTGCAGAGATCCAACATAACTACACACCAGTCCCACTTCTAAGCAGACATTATTCCTGCACAGATCCAACATAACTACACACAAGTCCCACTTCTAAGACATTATTCCTGCATAGATCCAACAGAACTACACACCAGTCCCACTTCTAAGACATTATTCCTGCACAGATCCAACAGAACTAGACACCAGTCCCCACTTCTAAGACATTATTCCTGGACAGATCCAACATAACTACACACCAGTCCCACTTCTAAGACATTATTCCTGCAGAGATCCAACATAACTACACACCAGTCCCACTTCTAAGACATTATTCCTGCAGAGATCCAACATAACTACACACCAGTCCCACTTCTAAGACATTATTCCTGCAGAGATCCAACAGAATTACACACCAGTCCCTCTTCTAAGACATTATTCCTGCAGAGATCCAACAGAACTACACACCATTCCCACTTCTAAGACATTATTCCTGCAGAGATCCATCAGAACTACACACCAGTCCCACTTCTAAGACATTATTCTTGCACAGATCCAACAGAACTACACACCAGTCCCACTTCTAAGACATTATTCCTGCAGAGATCTAACATAACTACACACCAGTCCCACTTCTAAGCAGACATTATTCCTGCAGAGATCCAACAGAACTACACACCAGTCCCACTTCTAAGACATTATTCCTGCACAGTTCCATCAGAACTACACACCAGTCCCACTTCTAAGACATTATTCCTGCAGAGATCCAACATAACTACACACCAGTCCCACTTCTAAGACATTATTCCTACAGAGATCCAACATAACTACACACCAGTCCCACTTCTAAGACATTATTCCTGCAGAGATCCAACAGAACTACACACCAGTCCCACTTCTAAGACATTATTCTTGCACAGATCCAACAGAACTACACACCAGTCCCACTTCTAAGACATTATTCCTGCAGAGATCCAACATAACTACACACCAGTCCCACTTCTAAGACATTATTCCTGCACAGATCCATCAGAACTACACACCAGTCCCACTTCTAAGACATTATTCCTGCAGAGATCCAACATAACTACACACCAGTCCCACTTCTAAGACATTATTCCTGCAGAGATCCAACATAACTACACACCAGTCCCACTTCTAAGCAGACATTATTCCTGCACAGATCCAACATAACTACACACAAGTCCAACTTCTAAGACATTATTCCTGCATAGATCCAACATAACTACACACCAGTCCCACTTCTAAGCAGACATTATTCCTGCACAGATCCAACAGAACTAGACACCAGTCCCCACTTCTAAGACATTATTCCTGCACAGATCCAACATAACTACACACCAGTCCCACTTCTAAGACATTATTCCTGCACAGATCCATCAGAACTACACACCAGTCCCACTTCTAAGACATTATTCCTGCAGAGATCCAACATAACTACACACCAGTCCCACTTCTAAGACATTATTCCTGGACAGATCCAACAGAACTACACACCAGTCCCACTTCTAAGACATTATTCCTGCAGAGATCCATCAGAACTACACACCAGTCCCACTTCTAAGACATTATTCCTGCAGAGATCCAACAGAACTACACACCAGTCCCACTTCTAAGACATTATTCTTGCACAGATCCAACAGAACTACACACCAGTCCCACTTCTAAGACATTATTCCTGCAGAGATCCAACAGAACTACACACCAGTCCCACTTCTAAGACATTATTCCTGCAGAGATCCAACAGAACTACACACCAGTCCCACTTCTAAGACATTATTCCTGCAGAGATCCAACATAACTACACACCAGTCCCACTTCTAAGACATTATTCCTGCACAGATCCATCAGAACTACACACCAGTCCCACTTCTAAGACATTATTCCTGCAGAGATCCAACATAACTACACACCAGTCCCACTTCTAAGACATTATTCTTGCACAGATCTAACAGAACTACACACCAGTCCCACTTCTAAGACATTATTCCTGCAGAGATCCAACAGAACTACACACCAGTCCCACTTCTAAGACATTATTCTTGCACAGATCCAACAGAACTACACACCAGTCCCACTTCTAAGACATTATTCCTGCAGAGATCCAACTTAACTACACACCAGTCCCACTTCTAAGCAGACATTATTCCTGCAGAGATCCAACATAACTACACACCAGTCCCACTTCTAAGCAGACATTTTTCCTGCACAGATCCAACAGAACTACACACCAGTCCCACTTCTAAGAAATTTTTCCTGCACAGATCCAACATAACTACACACCAGTCCCACTTCTAAGACATTATTCCTGCACAGATCCAACAGAACTACACACCAGTCCCACTTCTAAGACATTATTCCTGCACAGATCCAACATAACTACACACATGACCCACTTCTAAGACATTATTCCTGCATAGATCCAACAGAACTACACACCAGTCCCACTTCTAAGACATTATTCTTGCACAGATCCAACAGAACTACACACCAGTCCCACTTCTAAGACATTATTCCTGCACAGATCCAACAGAAGTACACACCGGTCCCACTTCTAAGACATTATTCCTGCACAGATCCAATATAACTACACACCAGTCCCACTTCTAAGACATTATTCCTGCACAGATCCAACATAACTACACACCAGTCCCACTTCTAAGACATTATTCCTGCACAGATCCAACATAACTACACACCAGTCCCACTTCTAAGACATTATTCCTGCAGAGATCCAACATAACTACACACCAGTCCCACTTCTAAGACATTAATCCTGCACAGATCCAACATAACTACACACCAGTCCCACTTCTAAGACACTATTCCTGCACAGATCCAACAGAACTACACACCAGCCCCACTTCTAAGACATTATTCCTGCACAGATCCAACAGAACTACACACCAGTCCCCACTTCTAAGACATTATTCCTGCACAGATCCAACAGAACTACACACCAGTCCCACTTCTAAGCAGACATTATTCCTGCACAGATCCAATAGAACTACACAATAGTCCCACTTCTAAGCAGACATTATTCCTGCACCGATCCAACAGAACTACACACCAGTCCCACTTCTAAGACATTATTCCTGCACAGATCCAACAGAACTACACACCAGTCCCCACTTCTAAGACATTATTCCTGCACAGATCCATCAGAACTACACACCAGTCCCACTTCTAAGACATTATTCCTGCAGAGATCCAACAGAATTACACACCAGTCCCACTTCTAAGACATTATTCCTGCAGAGATCCAACAGAACTACACACCAGTCCCACTTCTAAGACATTATTCCTGCAGAGATCCATCAGAACTACACACCAGTCCCACTTCTAAGACATTATTCTTGCACAGATCCAACAGAACTACACACCAGTCCCACTTCTAAGACATTATTCCTGCAGAGATCTAACATAACTACACACCAGTCCCACTTCTAAGCAGACATTATTCCTGCAGAGATCCAACAGAACTACACACCAGTCCCACTTCTAAGACATTATTCCTGCACAGTTCCATCAGAACTACACACCAGTCCCACTTCTAAGACATTATTCCTGCAGAGATCCAACATAACTACACACCAGTCCCACTTCTAAGACATTATTCCTACAGAGATCCAACATAACTACACACCAGTCCCACTTCTAAGACATTATTCCTGCAGAGATCCAACAGAACTACACACCAGTCCCACTTCTAAGACATTATTCTTGCACAGATCCAACAGAACTACACACCAGTCCCACTTCTAAGACATTATTCCTGCAGAGATCCAACATAACTACACACCAGTCCCACTTCTAAGACATTATTCCTGCACAGATCCATCAGAACTACACACCAGTCCCACTTCTAAGACATTATTCCTGCAGAGATCCAACAGAACTACACACCAGTCCCACTTCTAAGACATTATTCCTGCAGAGATCCAACATAACTACACACCAGTCCCACTTCTAAGCAGACATTATTCCTGCACAGATCCAACATAACTACACACAAGTCCAACTTCTAAGACATTATTCCTGCATAGATCCAACATAACTACACACCAGTCCCACTTCTAAGCAGACATTATTCCTGCACAGATCCAACAGAACTAGACACCAGTCCCCACTTCTAAGACATTATTCCTGCACAGATCCAACATAACTACACACCAGTCCCACTTCTAAGACATTATTCCTGCACAGATCCAACAGAACTACACACCAGTCCCACTTCTAAGACATTATTCCTGCAGAGATCCAACATAACTACACACCAGTCCCACTTCTAAGACATTATTCCTGGACAGATCCAACAGAACTACACACCAGTCCCACTTCTAAGACATTATTCCTGCAGAGATCCAACAGAACTACACACCAGTCCCACTTCTAAGACATTATTCCTGCAGAGATCCAACAGAACTACACACCAGTCCCACTTCTAAGACATTATTCTTGCACAGATCCAACAGAACTACACACCAGTCCCACTTCTAAGACATTATTCCTGCAGAGATCCAACAGAACTACACACCAGTCCCACTTCTAAGACATTATTCCTGCAGAGATCCAACAGAACTACACACCAGTCCCACTTCTAAGACATTATTCCTGCAGAGATCCAACATAACTACACACCAGTCCCACTTCTAAGACATTATTCCTGCACAGATCCATCAGAACTACACACCAGTCCCACTTCTAAGACATTATTCCTGCAGAGATCCAACATAACTACACACCAGTCCCACTTCTAAGACATTATTCTTGCACAGATCTAACAGAACTACACACCAGTCCCACTTCTAAGACATTATTCCTGCAGAGATCCAACAGAACTACACACCAGTCCCACTTCTAAGACATTATTCTTGCACAGATCCAACAGAACTACACACCAGTCCCACTTCTAAGACATTATTCCTGCAGAGATCCAACTTAACTACACACCAGTCCCACTTCTAAGCAGACATTATTCCTGCAGAGATCCAACATAACTACACACCAGTCCCACTTCTAAGCAGACATTTTTCCTGCACAGATCCAACAGAACTACACACCAGTCCCACTTCTAAGAAATTATTCCTGCAGAGATCCAACATAACTACACACCAGTCCCACTTCTAAGCAGACATTATTCCTGCACAGATCCAACAGAACTACACACCAGTCCCACTTCTAAGAAATTTTTCCTGCACAGATCCAACATAACTACACACCAGTCCCACTTCTAAGACATTATTCCTGCACAGATCCAACAGAACTACACACCAGTCCCACTTCTAAGACATTATTCCTGCACAGATCCAACATAACTACACACATGACCCACTTCTAAGACATTATTCCTGCATAGATCCAACAGAACTACACACCAGTCCCACTTCTAAGACATTATTCTTGCACAGATCCAACATAACTACACACCAGTCCCACTTCTAAGACATTATTCCTGCACAGATCCAACAGAACTACACACAAGACCCACTTCTAAGACATTATTCCTGCATAGATCCGACAGAACTACACACCAGTCCCACTTCTAAGACATTATTCTTGCACAGATCCAACAGAACTACACACCAGTCCCACTTCTAAGACATTATTCCTGCACAGATCCAACAGAAGTACACACCGGTCCCACTTCTAAGACATTATTCCTGCACAGATCCAATATAACTACACACCAGTCCCACTTCTAAGACATTATTCCTGCACAGATCCAACATAACTACACACCAGTCCCACTTCTAAGACATTATTACTGCACAGATCCAACATAACTACACACCAGTCCCACTTCTAAGACATTAATCCTGCACAGATCCAACATAACTACACACCAGTCCCACTTCTAAGACACTATTCCTGCACAGATCCAACAGAACTACACACCAGCCCCACTTCTAAGACATTATTCCTGCACAGATCCAACAGAACTACACACCAGTCCCCACTTCTAAGACATTATTCCTGCACAGATCCAACAGAACTACACACCAGTCCCACTTCTAAGCAGACATTATTCCTGCACAGATCCAATAGAACTACACAATAGTCCCAATTCTAAGCAGACATTATTCCTGCACCGATCCAACAGAACTACACACCAGTCCCACTTCTAAGACATTATTCCTGCACAGATCCAACAGAACTACACACCAGTCCCCACTTCTAAGACATTATTCCTGCACAGATCCATCAGAACTACACACCAGTCCCACTTCTAAGACACTATTCCTGCACAGATCCAACAGAACTACACACCAGCCCCACTTCTAAGACATTATTCCTGCACAGATCCAACAGAACTACACACCAGTCCCCACTTCTAAGACATTATTCCTGCACAGATCCAACAGAACTACACACCAGTCCCACTTCTAAGCAGACATTATTCCTGCACAGATCCAATAGAACTACACAATAGTCCCAATTCTAAGCAGACATTATTCCTGCACCGATCCAACAGAACTACACACCAGTCCCACTTCTAAGACATTATTCCTGCACAGATCCAACAGAACTACACACCAGTCCCCACTTCTAAGACATTATTCCTGCACAGATCCATCAGAACTACACACCAGTCCCACTTCTAAGACATTATTCCTGCAGAGATCCAACATAACTACACACCAGTCCCACTTCTAAGACATTATTCCTGCAGAGATCCATCAGAACTACACACCAGTCCCACTTCTAAGACATTATTCCTGCAGAGATCCAACATAACTACACACCAGTCCCACTTCTAAGACATTATTCCTGCAGAGATCCAACATAACTACACACTAGTCCCACTTCTAAGACATTATTCCTGCACAGATCCATCAGAACTACACACCAGTCCCACTTCTAAGACATTATTCCTGCAGAGATCCAACATAACTACACACCAGTCCCACTTCTAAGACATTATTCCTGCACAGATCCATCAGAACTACACACCAGTCCCACTTCTAAGACATTATTCCTGCAGAGATCCAACATTACTACACACCAGTCCCACTTCTAAGACATTATTCCTGCAGAGATCCAACATAACTACACACCAGTCCCACTTCTAAGACATTATTCCTGGACAGATCCAACAGAACTACACACCAGTCCCACTTCTAAGACATTATTCCTGCAGAGATCCAACATAACTACACACCAGTCCCACTTCTAATACATTATTCCTGCACAGATCCAACATAACTACACACCAGTCCAACTTCTAAGACATTATTCCTGCACAGATCCAACATAACTAAACACCAGTCCCCTCCCACCCTTGTTTGCTCTAAATTTATTTAATCATACAAATTTATTTCAGCTGATAAATTAGGAACACCAGCTAACTATTCCTAAGTTAACCTTTACACAAAGTTTCCTCCTGCATTTTTCTTCTTATCCTGCTGCCTTTTTCTCAGGCTCTTCCTCTCAACTTATCCACATCATGTCTCCAGCATAACCATCTCACCTTGCATGCTCTCATCTCCTCTTTATGCTGCCACAAGCTACTCTCCTTCCTCCAGTCACTATCTCCTCCCCCATCTCAAGCTCATAAGCAGAAACACTTCTGTGAGTCCCATTTGCATCTTCCTTCATTCTCTCTCCTTCTGGCTTGTGGAGACACATTTCCTAACCCAGGACCTAACCTGACATTTCCACTAGCAGTTTCATTAGCTGACCAATAGGGACAGATAACATATTACACAACTGAGCCAATCACTTCCCAATGTCACATACCTTCCTACCTAAGTAAACTTTCACTTTCTTCCTCACACTTGCTATCCCCTATCGGTTCCTCCCCAAGTTTCTGCCTCTTCCATTGTAAGTAGCGAGCTTCCAATCTTGTAGGGTGCTTGGAAAAAAAGCACCTCCTGCAAAGATTCTAAGCACAAAACAGGGTTCTCCATTTTTCTGCAGTTTGTTAACATTGTATTCTTCCTTGTCCTTATCGCCTGTACAGCGCTACGGAATATGATAATATGTTGGTGTGATACAAATAATGGTTAATAATAATGATATAATAATAAAATAATGTCTAGATAGGGGGTTATGTCTAGATAGGGGGTAATGTCTAGATAGGGGTTAATATATAGATATGTGGTTATGTATAGTTAGGGGGTAATGTCTAGATAGGGGGTAATGTATAGATAGGGGGTTATGTATAGATAGCGTGTAATGTCTAGATCGGTGGTAATGTATATATAGGGGGTAATATATAGATATGTGGTTATTTATAGATAGTGGGTAATGTATAGATATGTGGTTATGTATAGATAGGGGGTAATGTCTATATAGGGGAGCATGTATTGTAGTTAGAGGTATATTTGTAATGTATGTATTGATGTACTGTAATGTTATGTATATTTGTCTATGCCTTCTCTTTGCAGATGTGTAATTATTATTATTTATTCTTTTGTAGTGAGGTGGAGGGCTTGCGATGTTCTTTTTTTTTTGTAGTGAGGAGGAGTTTGTTTTGTCTTTTTTTAATTTTTCCTAACACAGGTTTTTATTTTTTTTGTGCCTTAGCTTTTTTTCTTTTTGGTAACATAGGTTTTTTCATTTTTGTACCTTAGCTTTTTTTTATTTTGAGTAATTAGTGGGGTGGGGGTTTAATAGGGGGTTAGGTACGTAGTGTTAGGTAGATAGGGGTTAATAGGTTAAGGTAGGTGGTTAAGGGGGTTAGTTTAGATTTAGTGGTTTATTGGGGGGTGGGGGGTGTAATAGTGTATGGTAGTGTAGTGTTTGTACTTAGTGTCATGCAGGTCCTGGAGGACCCTCATGGCACTTATGGGGGTAATAATAGGGTATTCATAGACACTTATGGGACTGATTGGGTTAAATAGAGAATTGTGGGCGTCTGTGAAGACCCCCCATAAGGGATGGGATTAAATAGGGCTAGATGGAGTTAAATAGGCCCAGTTAGGTTTATTAGATTCAGATAGGTTTAAATTGGCCCAGTAAAGGGTTAGATAGGCCCAGTAAGGGTTATTCGGTCCAGATAGGTTTACATAGGCCCAGTTAGAGTTAGATAGGGTTTAGTATGGGTTAATGGGGTATAGTTAGGGTTACATAGTTACGTAGTTACATAGTAATTAAGGTTGAAAAAATACTTTCAGTCCATCAAGTTCAACCTTTTAAGATCTCCTCTGATCTGCAATATGCGGATTAAATATGAAATAATTTGTTGTTAATTCATTATTAATCAATTATTTAATCTTTTTTTTTTTTCTTTTTTTATTATTAATTAATCGAGAGGAAGGACAACAAAAAAAACCAAGTGAGACTAAGCCAATCGTATCAAAGGGGGAAAAAATGTAATTCCTTCCTGACCCCAATTACAGGTGATCGGATTTCTCCCTGGATCAATACTGTCTCTCTAATTATCCTTGATAACCCTGAATTCACTTTTTAATTAGAAATATATCCAGTCCCCTTTTAAAGTTATCCATTGAATCTGCCGTCACCACCTCCTCTGGTAGAGAATTCCACAGATTAACCACCCTTACTGTGAAGAACCCTTTTCTTTCTTTAAGGTGAAACCTTTTTACTTCTAACCTCAAAGGATGTCCTCTTGTCAGTTGAAAAACTTCTTGGCACAAAATGCTCCCTTGACAAATCTTTATACTGACCCTGGATGTATTTAAATAAGGTATTCATATCTCCTCTTAGATGCCTTTTTTCTAGAGAAAATAAGTTTAATTTGGTTAGTCTTTCTTCATAATTTAGACCCTCCATTCCCCTTATTATTTTTGTTGCCCTCCTTCGTACCTTTTCTCTAAAATGTCCTTTTTATGAAGTGGTGCCCAAAATTGTACTCCATATTCCAAATGAGGGCGTACTAGGGATTTGTATAGTGGCAGAATTATATTTGCTTCCCTGGCTTCTATACCCTTCTTAATACATGCTAATATTTTATTTGCCTTTGCAGCTGCTGCTTGGCATTGAGCACTGTTACCTAGGTGGTTGTCCACTAGTACTCCCAAATCCCTTTCAATATCTGATACCCCTATATTTGCTCCATTAAGATTATAAATTGCATGGCTATTTTTCCTGCCCAGATGCATAACTTTACATCTTTTTTGTATTACTGTAAATCTAATCTGCCATTTAGATGCAATTCCCTTTTTTTTAATGTAAAACCCTTTGGAGGCAAATTACATCATTATCTGATGGTTGTGGCTATAAGTTTTGCTTCTGGTGTCAAAATTTTGTGAAGTATATTACCATCAGGATTTTTGTTGTTTCTCTATAGGTTCAGTAGCTTAGAAGCCTATTTGTTTGTAGGGTAATGATTACTCATACTTGTGTCTTTGAGGAAGGGTGGTCTGGTTGGGAGGAGTGAGATCCAAAGCCAAGAGACGATGATGGAGAGGTGGATATCATTTTTTCTGTATATGGTCTAGTGAGTCTCTTGCTGTTTGGAGTTTAGGTCCCTAGTGTATTATATGTAGTAGGCCACATAAAATACCTGGGATTGAACATAACCCCTAACCTGTCTGGACTGTACAATGCAAACTATATGCCATTATTTAAGTCCCTTAGAACTGATATTAACAAATGGAGCACATATCCATTATCATGGACAGGGTGTATAAATGCCATTAAGATGAATATATTGTGAAAAAGTATATCTATTCAGATCCTTACCTATACTAATTATTCCCAAAGAGTTAGAGAATTTTCGAAAATATATAACCAGATGTATATGGAATGATAAAAGAGCAAAGATAGCCCATACACACATATTCAGAAATAAAAAAACAGGAGGGCTGTTGTGCCCTAATCTAAAATTATATCATAACGTGACCCAGATCGCATTTATACCCCAAGCACACTCCAGTTAACAACAACTAGTCTTGGTATTTCTGGAAAATTACCAAATGAAACCCCAAACATGGGAATCTGTAATATGGAATCCATCAATCCCTCCACATATACTTAAACATAATAACCCTATGATAAAGCTTTCAATAACTAACTATAAAAGGGCTAACTCAACAAAACAATCAGCAGCCACATTAACAGAACTAACCCCTACACTTACATCTCAACCTATTTGGGACAACTTGAGAGAGAATTCCGAAAATCGGTGGACAACAGCTAAACTTGACAAATTAGGCAATTGGTTATCAAATGGACAATTCCTTACGTTTGACCAATTGAGGATTAACTACAACATCCCACTCAAGGATCATTACAATTATTGTAAAATAAAACATTTAGTGACCACAATAATAAACAAATGGGTAAACCGCAAACCAACTGGTTATCACTTATATGCAGCAAAACCCCACTAACCAGAGGTGTCCTTGGATCTATTTACTCTATAATAAATGCCCCGACAGCAAATTTCAAAACTAACTTTATGAAACAATGGGAATCAGACATGGGTACTCAATGGGATCCACATAACTGTGAAAAAATCTGCACAAATATAAGCAAAGGCTCACAAAATTACAGTCTAGTTGAAACTTCTACAAGGTACTGCACAGAGTTTATCCCATACCTGATCACATACAATTAACACACAAACATCTTCAAGTTGCGATAGACTATGTCAAACTACAGGTACATTTCTCCACACTTGGTGGGAATGCCTGATAGTTCAGAACATTTGGACCAAAGTCATGGAATTGGCATCTACCATTTTGAAGATAACAATACACCCTTCGATAGACAATTGCCTAGTGAGAGACTATTCTCCTGTACTACAAAAGCGACATAATAAATGGCTACAATGGCCATGAAGAGCCACATTGCAAAACAAATGGAAGACGCCACAACTTCACCTCCAAGAAATAATACATAAACTAAATTTCATAATGATTAATGAAGAAATGACTCATGTCATATCCAATACATATCAAATATTTACAGAAATATGGGATGTGAGGATGAACTTTCCATACCCAATTACGGAGTGGAAGGCGGAACGGAAGCTGAACAGGTTTCAATGACAACTTTATTGACATAATTGTAATTTGGAGTTCATACCCATTAGGGATAGAAGGAAAAGGGAGGGCAATATTCTAAGAATCTCACACATGTAGCAGGCCTTGAAGCAGAGTGAATTTGCACTGAAAGAAATAGAAATAATGGATTGGGGGACATACAGTACAGGAAGATAGGGGCTTTAGAGAGGAATGGGAGAGAGACCTTAGAATGAAGGTGAGGAAGGGGGAGGAGAGTTGAGGTAATTATGCCAGCCATAAATGGGGAAAGGATGGGGGAAGGTGGAGACAGCCAAGCAGAGTATTGATCCTCTTACAAATAAGTAGATGTTGGAGATCTCGGGTCACCATTAAAGATCTTCGTTCGTTATTATTAGGATTCAGGTTACAGATGAAAAACTTACGATAAAATATTCCAAAGTACTTCAGTCTTTAGCATGTGTTTATTGGTTATAAGTACAAAACCTTGTTACATTAGCAATTTCAGACATGTCATGTGTGAATGAATGTCTACCTGATTCTAGAATGAAGTAAGTCACAAAATACAAACTTCTTATAGACTTACAAAGGAATGTGATGACATCACACAAACTAAACATTCAAACTTCACATCCATTACATATCATTCAATCTTCTGCTCCACTCATTCAGTCTGTAGGGACTTCATTGTATTAGTCTCTTTGATATTTCTTTTCAGCATATGAATAATTCCTTCCACATGTATCCATAATTGAACATAATTAAGCAAGTGTTATTCAATACCATGTATTGTAGGTAAATATTCCAGATAATCTCTTCCATATGTCTGGTTCTCCATACATCAATAATCAAAGGTCATTCAATATCACCTTTCAAGGATATATGCACAAAGTCAGTAACTTCCATTCTGACCCTTAACCTTGTCTACCAATTTTGATAGAGCTTGGTTTAACTCCTTGATTGCCAGGTTGAGTTTCTTAGTTACTTGTTCTTTTAGAGAATACTTTATTGGTAACGAATATTGTTTATGCGTGATCAATTCAGTACCAACATTCCACCCTTTTGCCCATATTATGAAAAAGGGCAAACCATCCTTTGAATCTTCATAATCTTCATCAATCTTCATTAATCTTCACAGACTGAATGATAACCTAAAAAAAAAAACACTCGTTCTACATTCACACCACTTTCAAACCTTATTCGACTTTGTCTGAATAGTAGAAACCAACAAAGGCATATATGACCCGCGCATAGCTGCTGTTTGTTGATATACCATTTGACTCATTTGACTGAATTTACGCTTAAGCCATAAACACATACTTAATTGTACAATACATAATATAATCATAACTACTAACAATATAATTACTGGATGTATTAATATACTTAGAAAAGACGTCATAGTGGGACTATATCCAAACATTCCTTCCCACCATGAAACTCTTTCTGCATCCTTTAATTTACTTATAACATCAGTTATTTGTTTTTGATCATGTTTAACAATAATGGCAGCATTAAGAGCATCATGTTTCAACTCCTTCAACAATCTATCTTCTTGTCCAAAATCTAATAACCATTCCTTAAGTTGTCTACCCATACCTAGAGGAAGATCAGAGTCACTAAAATCTACCATACCCTTCCAATTAAAGGAGACTGTAATATTCTTAACAATTGGTGTTTCAAATCTCCATTTAGATGTTGATATCATCTGGAGAGGTATGCTTGTACACCATGTCCCCTTTGTTAACACTGTATTTCGATTATCAGGACCATCATGAAGAGTATATTGAATTACCGTTTCCTCCCATAGATGGAAACAAACCCTTCCCTGTCCTAGGTAATATACGGGATAACTAACTCCAAATTCCCCATTAAGATAACATGATGTTTGATTTTCCCAACAATGCTCTGTCACCATTTTTAACTGTGACGGCATACACAAAATAACATGAAAATGATTTGTACAAAGCGAAGTGTCTACAAGTCGCCAAGTATTAGACGTACTATTTTGTATAACATGCGAATAAATAATTTCTGGATATAAAATAATAGAATTATTTGAGGAACCTATAGGAATCCCTAGATTCACTATATCATATACAGTATCCTCAATTCTACTCCATGGCACTAAAGAATATACCTCACATCTTTGAAATGTGCAAGGTCCCATAAATACAGTCCACCAACTTAGGTGCTGTAGGGCAAATTTAGAAACATCATTTTGTATGGATGCAGCTAGAGACTGAGGCCATTTACCTGACCACAAGCTAGAAAGCTGCAACTTTAAAGTAGTTGACATTTCGCTTTGCACTTGAGTACATAACAACGCCCAAGATATATTCTCACCTAACTCATATTCCTGATGTATTAAAACTTTAAATTTATCTCTCATGATGTTTGTAAGGTCTACCTGAACTTGAATTTGGTGTTGTTGAAGACTAGATACCCATTGATTAACTTCTCTCTGAGATGTAAAACCCTTATTAGAAGCTCTAGCTATCTCTGATAATTTATTCTGTAGAATCTCCTCATCCATAGTATTTAATACCCCTAAAAGAGAACCTGTACCTCCTAGGACAGTATCTACACCTCTTTTCTGTCTAAAATTAGCTTTAGTTACAGTATCATTTAACCTAGCACCTGTAAACCATACCCTAAGAACCCTATTCTGAGCACTGGTATACTTGGTACAATTACCATATCTACTAGATACCAGCCACTGCTCCGGAACCATCTGCCATGTTACCAATTTATATTCTACCTCACTACCTAATCTTGTAGCTGAATTTAATTTAACTTGTAAAGGATCTCCTATTTCAAAGGGATTTTCAGGAATAATCACTTGTTTTCTCTCTTTCTCAACAAATGTAGGAGATCTAATAGTAGGTGGTAGGATAGGGTGTATGTCTACAGAAATAAAAATACCTTGTTCACTTTTGATTACCCATTTCCCAAAAACATTAAGAACTAACACTGGTTTTGAAATTAATAAATTACTAATTACACCATTCCCTAAATTAGACGAACGTCCCACATCATATTCCCTATCATCTTTCCACAAAGATAACATTGTTAATGGTGGTACCTCATCCCTTTGCATTACCAAAAAGAAAAATTCAATGTGATTTACTACATCACTTTCACCACACATGTGTTCATCAGTAACATCAGTTTCATTCACATATACTGAAGCCTGAAACGTTGGATTTCTCCCTAATTTCCCAAACTTAATATTATGGATAAAACTAACACACGTTTCCTTCTGAAATTTCCCACTTCTAGTTCTATTAACAATTAAAGCAAACGTAACATTCAGTGTAGATGATGAGATTTCTCTCTCCATCACTTCCCTTTTTCCAACCCAATGTCCCTTTAAAGTGTCCATTTGAGTAGAATCTTTCATTGAATTGTAAGAGTGAGGACTTGTGTAATAGGAATTGTCCGGTTTACTGTGGACATTAGAATGTATAAACATGCCAGTGATTAGAACTAGCAACAGGATGACTAGTAACGACAACATCAATTTCCGTTCCATTCTTCAATAAGACCTATGAAAGACAAGAAAAAGCAATATCAATTCTTAATAGACAATGGTTGATACATTTTACATTGATCTACATGTACCCATTTTATTGCATCTCTAGACTTTGTCAAAATCTTTATTTTTCTGTTTCCCCCTCCCTCTTTTTGGAGAGGTTGGCATCTCTGTACCTTAACCACCTGTTCACTTAGAACATAAATCACTATGTAAGGACCTTCCCAATTTGCATCCCATGGTGATTTGCTATTAACATTTTTCACCATCACTTTGTCACCCACTTTAAGAGAGTAGGGAGGTAAACATTTCTTATTCCCTATTGGTGGTGACATGTTCCTTGCTGCAAATTTTATATAATTCTGCACTTGTTCTTGAACTTGTTGTAAGAACAGTTCTTTTTGTACGGCCTCTCTCATTGGCGTACTAAGTAACGGATCAGATGGAAAATTTAGACACATTTCCCTTCCTGTCATTAACTGATAAGGGGTTAAATTAGTAGCTCTACTGATTAAACCTCTTATTGACATTAGAATTCCAGGAAGATGGATAAACCAATTCTTTCCTGACTCTGCTACCAACTTCCTTAATCTTTCCTTTAGTGTACGGTTCATTCTCTCTACCATTCCTGATGACTGAGGGTGATAAGGGACATGAAATCTCTGCTCTATTCCCAAGATACCACAGAGAGCTTGCATTACTGCAGAAGTAAAGTGTGTACCTCTGTCACTCTCTATCACCTTTGGAAATCCCCATCTTGAGAAAACATGTTCCCATAATGCTTTCGCTGTACTCTTTGCATTATCCCTCTTTACAGGTAGAGCTTCAACCCACTTAGAAAATACATCAACCACTACCAGTAAATATCTGTACCCTCCAGGTGTTGTAGGCAATGGACCTACAAAATCAATTTGCAAATTACACCAAGGACCTTCTGCAACTGGTACTCTGGCTAAAATTGGTCTTTGACCTTTAGGTCTAGGATTCATTTGTGCACAGATAATACATTCACTTACCACCTCACTTACTGTATCCTTCATACCATGAAACCAATATTTACTTTCAACAGCTTGCTGTGTACCCTGACAACCTACATGACCTAAAAGCCTGTGATTTTCTTTCACAATGTCTTTAATCAATGTCTTAGGTGGTATAAATTTTAGACCATCTGACGTTTCCTTAAACAAGATACCTTCTTGTAAACAGAAACCATCCTGAGGTTGACCCTCCTCTATCTGTCTAAACATTTGTAGTAGCTGTTCATCCTTCTTTTGCTCATCTTGCAAACTCACATTCAATTCCTTTTTACTCATGCTCAAAATCTGCTCTTGATTATTTTCCTTAGCATAAGTATGACATTCCCAAGCCTGTACTCCTTCCTCATCTCCTTGTGAGGAGTTCCACAGCTTTCCTTTTATTGCTGCTTCCTTTGCCATCACATCCACTTGTGCATTCCTCTGGGCATGCACATTATCTAACACTTTCTGATGTGCTTTCACTTTTATAATGTCCACCCTATGTGGTTGTTTCTCTCCTTAAATCATGTCACAAATGTCTATCATCAATCCTTGATCAGTTAGTAGATCTGCCCCTAATATTGTACCTTCATGGTTATCACACACCCACTATGGTTCATGTAACACTGTGTTATCAATCTTTATTTCACAATCCTGAGATTTCACTGCCTGAATTTCCGCTCCTCCAACACCCATGAGCTGAGTTACAGTCAGTGGCTTTGAAAGAGGTAATTTTATATCAGTCAGACTAACAGAAGCACCTGTATCCAGCAGCATTTTGGTTGAGTGGCCCCTTACACAACCTTGGACATAGGGTCTCCCATTAGAGTCCATGGACAATGAAGTGACCATGAACGTTTTTTTGGGGCCAGACACCCCTATTTTTTAAGAAAAGGATTGGAATCTTTTTCAGAGGCTGGTAAACCACTGCCTTCAATTTCAGCTTTTGTCCCATCTTGGACCAATTTCACAATCTGCTGTAACACATCCTCATATGGACTTCTACTCTCTTTAGCTTCAGGTGTCTGATCATTGTGTCTATATTGCCTGTTTGTTCTATTCCATCTTTTATCATTTAGTTCAACTTTCAGAGCTTTACAATCTCTCCTCATATGTCCCTGTTTACCACAATGGAAACATTTAAATCTAGGTCTATTGCCTCCCTCATTTACAGCTATAACTGACACCTTCTTGGTCTTTCCTGCATCTGGATTATCTATTAGCCAATTTTGCAAAAGTGTCATGAAATGTGTAAATGAAGTTGCTGACCGAAGAGTAGGCCTAAAATCTCTAGTAACTTGCGGAATCTGTGAAGCCATTAAGCTTAAAAACACAGGATTATCCTTAGAAATGCTATCATCTTTCATCAAAATCTTATATGCTTCATAAAGACGATTGGCATATGAAATCGGTGGCTCATTAGAACCCATTTTGATTTTACTAATGTAATCCCAATCTAATGTTTTACAGGCTTGCAATGCTTTCTTAAGCTCATTTAAACGTTCTGTGTCATTTGCCCATTCATTATCAATATCTGGATCAGAACCAAAATGTTTACGAACAGGACCTTCTAACTGAGCAGCTAAATCTGGGGGAAGGCAAACTTTCAAAAGATGACAAGCATCTCTGTTTCCCAAATTGAACTGTTTGACTACCTGTTCAAATCGTAACATAAAAGACTCAGGGGGGACAGAAGGATCCCATGGTCCTACCAGTGCTTTTAAATGACAAGAATCCTGCACTGACAAAGGTTTACGAGACTTTACAGTAGATGGAGACTTTGTCAAATCTGGCATTTCAGGGGAATAATAAAATGGTGAAGATGCTCTACTGTCTTCATCACTATCATCATCATCAGAATCAGAATCAGAATCATCTGATTCAGCCTGAGTAACCTGCTGTGTCTTCTCTGCTCTGGTAAATCTATCATGTTTATCTTTCCTTTTTTTCCTAACCTTTTTGTTTGGACTAACCTTTTTATTTGGACTAACCTTCTTTCCTCCTGCCTCAGCAACTGATATAACTTGTGAGGGAAGTACACTCTGCATGGGAGCCAGAAGATTTGGGGTAGTTGTTGCAATTTTTTTCTGGACTGAACAAACTAATTGTTCTGCAATTAAACAACGATTATAACAACCATCTAATTCATCTTGTAACTTATCCTTATCATCTTCTAACTCATTTAGTTCTTCTTGTAAGGACTCATTATCTTGTTTCAACTGATCTAATTCATTCTGCAACTTTTCACATTTACAATCCTCAGAAAACTTATTTTCAGACAAGGCAATATCATTCATATTCCTAATCTGTTCTCTTAGTTTATGATTTTCATTTATCATTTCTGTAACTTTGTTAGTATATTGTATCTCTGCAGCTTCAGATGCTAATTTACCCGCCATAAACATAGCCAAAACATTACCCAATTTCTGTTTACTTTTCTTTAAATTGGAGTTTGTTAAATTGCACTCCTGCCACACAGACATCCACTGATTAATAAGTGATCCTTCAGGCATCACATCACATCTCACTGTGGCATATTTACTAATATACTTTTCTATTACATCCATGATCAATTCTCTAGTGGGTGATCAATCCACTGGAATTACACGTAGTCAGAGCCTATCACACCTCGCACCCTGACGTATTGCTAACACTTATAACCCTTGGTACTCACCGTATCTTGTGCGTCCACTCAACGGATCTTGTAGCCCAGTGAGGAAGAACTTTCTACAGGCATCCAAACGACCAGCGTCTGTCAGCGAGACCTACTTCGCTTCACTTCACCACGATGCAAAAAACAAATGTACTCCAGGAATTCTTCATCTATTTTTCATCAGAACCAAAAAAACTGTATCCCAAAGAATCACGTCGGGGTCACCAATGTTGGAGATCTCGGGTCACCATTAAAGATCTTCGTTCGTTATTATTAGGATTCAGGTTACAGATGAAAAACTTACGATAAAATATTCCAAAGTACTTCAGTCTTTAGCATGTGTTTATTGGTTATAAGTACAAAACCTTGTTACATTAGCAATTTCAGACATGTCATGTGTGAATGAATGTCTACCTGATTCTAGAATGAAGTAAGTCACAAAATACAAACTTCTTATAGACTTACAAAGGAATGTGATGACATCACACAAACTAAACATTCAAACTTCACATCCATTACATATCATTCAATCTTCTGCTCCACTCATTCAGTCTGTAGGGACTTCATTGTATTAGTCTCTTTGATATTTCTTTTCAGCATATGAATAATTCCTTCCACATGTATCCATAATTGAACATAATTAAGCAAGTGTTATTCAATATCATGTATTGTAGGTAAATATTCCAGATAATCTCTTCCATATGTCTGGTTCTCCATACATCAATAATCAAAGGTCATTCAATATCACCTTTCAAGGATATATGCACAAAGTCAGTAACTTCCATTCTGACCCTTAACCTTGTCTACCAATTTTGATAGAGCTTGGTTTAACTCCTTGATTGCCAGGTTGAGTTTCTTAGTTACTTGTTCTTTTAGAGAATACTTTATTGGTAACGAATATTGTTTATGCGTGATCAATTCAGTACCAACAGTAGACTTGTCCTTATGTATAACAAATTTATTTTTGTGCGTTAGTGAGGATCAACATATTTTCTTCTAATTTCAGAGATTGTAATTAACTGGAGCAATTGTCTTGCACAGATAAACATTGTCCTGTATCATGAGCATTGTGGATCATGGCTCATATCAAACTATGTAATCCTGCTGCCGTATAACGTCTACAGTGTAATAGTACACATGCTCAGCTGAATCTGCTGTGCACTGTGTGAGACTGATCAGTGACAATTTCTCAGCAACAGTTGTTAACATGCCAATGAGACATGGTCCAGGATAGGCTAGTACATTATACTGCACATGCAGTCCTACAGAGTCTGTATCCCCATATGCTACAGTGTGCACACCTATACATGTACTCTCTTTTGCATGTTAAATTACTCTGAATGTATTTTGTGACTACTAATCAGTAGGTATTAGACAGACATTTTATTGTGTACAATATGGATATGGATATGTTTGCTTCCTGGATTTGCATAGTTATTGCTGTCATATATATCTTTAGTCAGAACCAGAGAACTTACAAATCACTTTCAGAATTGTGCAGCATTGATATTGTATTTCTGTTATCTATGTGTGTTCATGTGTGTGCATATGAGTGTGTGATGGGGCATATGATACTCACATTGCAGGGTGTTGAGTCCATCTGGCCTGGAAGTCCCACTAATGCCACTGGCTCAATTCAGTCTCTCAATGTCCTCTCCCACTGACAAGTGGAGGTCCACCACATGTTGCTTGGGCTGCCCTGGCCTCCTTTGCCGTCTTTCTCTTCACCTTGGTCCGGATGTCATCGTACCTGTGCTTGAAAGGCCTCAAATCCCTACTGGCAAGGATGTAGATGTGCTGTGGTCTAACACTATGTGTAGGTATTAATCTATGTGTGTGAATTATGTTATGTGATATCAGTAATTAAGTAAATTAAGTGATAATTTGTCTTAGTAGTCAAAACAGCAAAAACGCTTACAATACAGCTACTTCTCTTTTTCTCCAAAACTCTGAAACCCACCAATTCCTAGACCTGTGTATCTACTTTCTCAGTTACAGCACAGTCAAAGATTTATGATATTCAGAAGTTTTTAAAGACCTTTCCTGTTGGTTTTATTGGCATTCTGCAGTTCCTATTGGTTCCGTGGGCTGTGACATGGTCAGCAATTACAGGCTTGTTTAACTATTCAGAACGTCATATGATCGCACACCCGGAAGTACTACTTATGAGGGCATGGTTTCCGTATGGAGGCTGTAGGACTGTAGTTGCAAGTTACAGACAATTAAATGTGTCTAAATGTGTTTAGAAAAAATATAGCCCTTAGCTAAAATTATGGGCAAGAGGTAATTGTGGGCTTGAAATTGAATGGGGCCCTTAGTTGGGAGTGGATATGGATAGTTAGGAAACTGTCGTAAAGTTACAGGTATTGGGGTGGTATGAGACAAACATAGTAAAGGGTAGGGTTTCAGGGACTATACAAACAATAATTAAAAATGACAAGAAGAAAGTTTTTGAAGAATTTAATTTAAAGTTGAACATGAGGTTTGACATGATTTTTCACTTTTTATCTGATTTTGCAAGGTACATACAGTGAATGTAGTGCCCCTCTAAGATGCTAACACTCTGGAATAGATTATTTAAATCTATAGTTCTATAATCTAGAATGTAATAATTGAACAATATGCTTAATACTTAAAAGCTATTATCAACATATTTAGGATAGCTGCTTGATATTTTCACCCAACAGGAAATTGCTGAATTTTTCATATTTTTTATAAACCCAATCCCACTTCCTACCTGTGCACACGCTTCCAGTGTCACCCCCTCGCCCTGCTGTGTGTGTGCTCTCCTGCACTGCTTTGCTCTGCTGTCTTTGCTTGGCTTTGCTCTAGTCACTCCTCCTTTCTTTTTTAATTTCTTCCCCTACTTATTCGTACTTAATCATTCATTCTTAATCCTTCTAATCCTTCTAATCTCCATCCGTACACTATACCTTTGTGTCGTACATCCCTTACTTGCCCATTCCCCTTTCCTCCTGTTTGGTGAGACAAACCAAAAATCTTTAATTATTATGCCCTCCCACTATAGCTCTCCTCAGTTAAGTAGATACATAGTTGAGGTGAAAGAGGCCAACTTAGTTTTCATTCTCATGTACTCTCCGGACACCTCTGAGCCAAGCACCATCTCGCAAGGGGACATTTCATATAACTTAGCTTTTAATAATTTACTTAAAAATGGTTGCTTAAAAAAGCTAAAAACATAGACGCTGCAATATGAAGCAGGAGATGGGAAAGGATAAGGTGATATATTATTAGATTATGATGGGCACAAATACTCCTTTAAATTTTGTCTTTGAGGTGCTGGAACGTGCTCTTATTCTAAAGTGCTGTTATAAAGTGCTATGATAAAGTGCTGAGAGTGCTTGCAAAACAAGTTGGTTTTGCCTTATTAAATAAATATTTTTTGTGTTGACTTGAATACAATGGTAGATTGTATTTATAAAGTGCTGGATTGTGCTATATTGCAGGAGTATGAGACTGCCTACTATTTGATTGCAGTATATCGCCTATTGTATTCCTTTAGTTCCCTTTAGGTTAAACTCCTGTTAGGAGTGACTAGATTGCTCAGGAGCCTTTCTTAGGTATTGGGCGTTTAGATATATCGCTGTGTCCCTGATAGTCTGTTTGTCTCCTAAAGCATGGAGATCGCGGTTAGGACGCCTCGCTATGACGTCACTAACACGCGTCTCACGTTGCTGCGTCTCTCCCGACGCACGTTTCTCAATTTCCTCAGGGGTTACCGCCATGACGCTGAGACATCCCTCTTTATAGTCTCTGTTGTCATGGGAACCAATATTAGTTAAAATCAACGTAAATTTAATATTTTAAACGGTCTCAGAACATGGAAAGCTGCTACCTCACCTATGCTTATTTTAAAAGCTATGCATATTTAAAAGCCCACTATACAACATTGCACTATATCTCTCCACTTCATTTTTATCATGCTTTCAGAGTATTAGGATATACTTATATATTTATATAGCTACTAATTCAGAGATGATAAACTATATCCTTAGTCTTTACTTGTATTTATTTAGAAGATCTATAAGATCTCAACAATAAGTAAGATTATATTTATTATTTTAGGGTCACAGTATATTTGTGCAAATTTACATATCCCCATCTAGCTTTTCATTATATTGTAATAAATTATTACTCTTGGATTAAGTCTAGTATTGGGTTTATATGTTGTTTGGATAATATCTTAAAAGATATAGTATAGTATATATATTGGTACCAGCAAGTAAATAAAGAGAATCATATTTTTATAAGCTTGTTAACATAGTAAGCAATTTCCTTATATGATATAATTGAGTTAGTATCAGCTTCCATACCTAGAGAATATTGGATTTTGTTTTGTTATATATATATTTTATATATATGGGGAGAAAGTAAAACCTTCATTTAGGCCATCAGGTTTTCTGGTTTTTAGTAAATAGATCCATCTTGCCTCCATCTTTAGTAACTCTTTATCTATGTCACCTTTTCTGATGGTTTGTTCAATGTGATCTATGGCCATAAAAGAAAGTACTTTCACATCCCCTTTATGTTTGGTGTTTACATGTATAGCCACTGGTGTATCGTATTCTCTGTTGATACTATAGATGTTTTCCAAAATTCTTCTTATAAATTCTCTATAAGTTTTACCTATGTATCTCATTTCACATTTGCAAGATATCAAATAAATCACTCTCTCTGTAAATTCCAAGAACGGGGATATAATAAAAAGATATTAAAGAAGGCTTATGGTAGAGCTAAGAACATTAACAGAGAATCTCTACTTATGGATAAATCCCCTAAAGAGGATAACATCATTAGATGTATTGGAACCTATAATGACAAATGGTTCGATGTAAAAAAGATTTTCAACAAACACTGGGAGATATTGAGGAATGATAAAGATCTAAAACCCTTTTTAGGGGAACATGCTCAGATAACAAGTAGAAGATCTACTAACTTAAAAGATATATTATATAAAAGCCATCTGGAAATTCCAAAGAGGACTACATGGCTAGAAAAGATAAAAGGCTGTTTTAAATGCCAATCCTGTAAGGCTTGTCAGTATATAAAACCAGCCAAAACCTTCACCTCAAAAGATGCAACACAGATATATCAAGTGAAGTATCTAATGACATGCAAAACAGAGAGAGTGAGTTATTTGATATCTTGCAAATGTGGAACGAGATACATAGGTAAAAACCTATAGAGAATTTTGAAGAAGAATTTTGGAACACATCTACAGTATCAACAGAGAATATGATACACCAGTGGCTATACATGTAAACACCAAACATAAAGGGGATGTGAAAGTACTTTCTTTTATGGCCATAGATCACATTGAACAAACCATCAGAAAAAGTGACATAGATAAAGAGTTACTAAAGATGGAGGCAAGATGGATCTATTTACTAAAATCCAGAAAACCTGATGGCCTAAATGAAGGCTTTACTTTCTCCCCATATATATAAAATATATATATAACAAAACAAAATCCAATATTCTCTAGGTATGGAAGCTGATACTAACTCAATTATATCATATAAGGAAATTGCTTACTATGTTAACAAGCTTATAAAAATATGATTCTCTTTATTTACTTGCTGGTACCAATATATATACTATACTATATCTTTTAAGATATTATCCAAACAACATATAAACCCAATATTAGACTTAATCCAAGAGTAATAATTCATTACAATATAATGAAAAGCTAGATGGGGATATGTAAATGTGCACAAATATACTGTGACCCTAAAATAATAAATATAATCTTACTTATTGTTGAGATCTTATAGATCTTCTAAATAAATATAAGTAAAGACTAAGGATATAGTTTATCATCTCTGAATTAGTAGCTATATAAATATATAAGTATATCCTAATACTCTGAAAGCATGATAAAAATGATGTGGAGAGATATAGTGCAATGTTGTATAGTGGGCTTTTAAATATGCATAGCTTTTAAAATAAGCATAGCATAATATGTGAGGTAGCAGCTTTCCATGTTCTGAGACCGTTTAAAATATTAAATTTACGTTGATTTTAACTAATATTGGTTCCCATGACAACAGAGACTATAAAGAGGGATGTCTCAGCGTCATGGCGGTAACCCCTGAGAATATTGAGAAACGTGCGTCGGGAGAGACGCAGCAACGTGAGACGCGTGTTAGTGACGTCATCGCGAGGCGTCCTAACCGCGATCTCCACGCTTTAGGAGACAAACAGACTATCAGGGACACAGCGATATATCTAAACGCCCAATACCTAAGAAAGGCTCCTGAGCAATCTAGTCACTCCTAACAGGAGTTTAACCTAAAGGGAACTAAAGGAATAAAATAGGCGATATACTGCAATCAAATAGTAGGCAGTCTCATACTCCTGCAATATAGCACAATCCAGCACTTTATAAATACAATCTACCACGATTGCATTCAAGTCAACACAAAAAATATTTATTTAATAAGGCAAAACCAACTTGTTTTGCAAGCACTCTCAGCACTTTATCATAGCACTTTATAACAGCACTTTAGAATCACAGCACCTTCCAGCACCTCAAAGACAAAATTTAAAGGAGTATTTGTGTCCATCATAATCTAATAATATATCACCTTATCCTTTCCCATCTCCTGCTTCATATTGCAGCGTCTATGTTTTTAGCTTTTTTAAGCAACCATTTTTAAGTAAATTATTAAAAGCTAAGTTTTAATCAACTGGATCTCTTACATTATTGAGATTCATAATTGTGCACTATTAAAAGGGTCCCTTTTCTTTTCTTCCATTGTCAATTAGAGATGTCGCGAATAGTTCGCCGGCGGACTGTTCCCGGCGAACATAGCATGTTCGCGTTCGCGGCGAACTGCGAACATATGCGAGATTCGACCCGCCCCCAATACTTTATCATTGAGCAAACTTTGACCCTGCATGTCACAGTCAGCAGACACATTCCAGCCAATCAGCAGCATACACTCCCTTCCACACCCTTCTACCTCATGGACAGCAGCCATTTTGGAATCATAACTAACTTGCAGTCTTACTGAGAGGAGGCAGAGTGTAGGTGTTACTGCATCAATAGGGAAAACCATAGCTAGGCAAGTTTATTCAGTGTCCAGTGCAGTGCTGAAGGACTCTTGTGCATTATTATTATTATTATTACTACTATATAATGTGTAGATGTACCAGCTGGGCATGCATTATTATTATTATTATTTATATTATTATTATTATTATTATTATTATTATTATTATATAATGTGTAGATGTACCAGCTGGGCATGCTCTTGTGCATTATTATTATTATTATTATTAGTAAAATACTACTACTAATAATAATAATAATGCACAAGAGCATGCCCAGCCGGTACATCTACACATTATATAGTAATAATAATAATAATAATGTAGAAGAGCATGCCCAGCCGGTACATCTACACATTATATACTACTACTAATAATAATAATAACAATAATAATAATAATGCTCAAGAGCATGCCCAGCCGGTACATCTACACATTATATAGTAATAATAATAAGAATAATAATGTAGAAGAGCATGCCCAGCCGGTACATCTACACATTTTATAGTAATAATAATAAGAATAATAATAATAAAGCAGAAAACCTCCCCTGTGTCCCCCCCCACTCCCTCCCATGTGTCTCTCTCCCCCTCTCCCCTGTGTCTCCCACCAACTCCCTCCCATGTGTCTCTCTCCCCCCCTCTCCCCTGTGTCTCTCCCACCCTTGCCTGTGTCTCTACCCCCTCTCCCTTCCCCAGTGTTTCTTTCCCCCCTCTCCTGTGTCTTTTCCCCCTCCCCTCTTCCTTATGTCACTCCCCCCTCCCCTGTGTCTCTACCCACCTCTCCCTTCCTGTGTTTCTTTCCCCCCTCCCCTGTGTCTTTCCCCCCTTCTCTCTCCCCTGTGTCTCTCCCCCCTCATCTGTGTCTCTTCCCCCTTCTCCCCTGTGTCTCTACCCCGTCTCCCCTGTGTCTCTACCCCCTCTCCCTTCCCCTGTGTTTATTCCCCCCTCCTCTGTGTCTTTACCCCCTTTCCTCTCCCCGGTGTCTCCTCACCACTCCCTCCCATTAGTCTCTTCCCCCCTCTCCCCTGTGTCTCTACCCCCCACTCTCTCCTGTGTCTCTCCCCCCCTCCCATGTGTCTCTTCCCCTCACCTCTCCCTTACCCTGTTTCTCTTCCCCCCTCTGCCCTGTGTCTTCGTCCCCCTCTCCACTGTGTCTTCCTCCCCCTCTCCCCTCTCCTGTGTCTTCCTCTCCCTCTCCCCTGTGTTTCCTCCCCCTCTCCCCTCCCCTGTTAGCTTCTATATGCATACATACATACGATAAGAAATCCAACACCCATGTGTACTGTATAATATTGTATTGCATTATGTTATATTATATCACTAGCGACTTGCCTGGCAATAATAATAAATAAAAAAGTTTGAAGCCATGGCAATGCTGTTTGCCACACAATGTGATGCTTTTTGTACTCTGAGGACCTTCGGCGCTCATTGTGAGCCTCTTCCCTCGTGTCCTTCATGTTTCGTGCTTTGCAACGATCAATCTTCGGCGCTCATCGCAAATATAGATATATAAGTACAGTGTTAAATATATAATTTTTTTTGTGCAGTGTAAATTAAAAAATGTATTCAGGTCTCAGAGCATAATAAAGTGATTTAGATTTGTAACTGCTTTGAGAGTGCTATCGCTGGCAGCCAATGAGCAGTAATCCAGATATATAACTGCAGAGTACAAAGTAAAACATTTTAGTGTAGTGTAAAGTCTACATTTTTATTTTCCATTACTAATTAATACTTATTAAATGAATGCACGATAATAACTATTGTGAATGAACAAATGTATTAGGAAGTGTGAAGCGTTAATGTATGTAAAGTAACCGCAGTGTAAAATATGCTATTAAGCGTATTTTTTTTTATATTTTTTTTAATAATAATGAATTCATTAATTACTAAAATACTTTACCTATTTGTAATTAATATATCCAGTGATCAATAACCTGAAGAGCTAACTAAAAAAGATTTTCCTAAAAAGCCGTACGAGGTAAAGATACACTATTAACAAGGACGCTAAATCCTCCACATCCGCTTACCACATACACATTCCCCGCCATTTTACAACACTAAATTACACAATGCGGAAGTACCCAGCTACCCTAACGGCTTCCACTCGCGCACGCAGCCTATTTACACTACACACTGCACACATTGCTGACACTTACACAGCAGCTCCACAGCACTGAACACCTACATTGTATGCTGCAGGAACATGAAAACAGATTGTCAGCTCTTCAGCACAATGCTTCCTGCATATATTACTTACAAATAGATAAAGTATATTCATTTAGTAATTATTTCATTAGCATACAAAAATACATATACACAAAAAAAACATTATCACATTAAACATAAAAGCCATTCACTGCGCACCTCACAACGAGCGCCAATGCTGCTCATAGCACACAAAGCCTTGCAATAAGCGCAAAAAAACACATCACCGCCGACCAAAGAATAACAGCAAAAGCGCCTATCAGAAAAAAAATACAACCAACAGCCTCGCAATGAGCGCCGAAGGATATCCGACCGCCAACAAAATGAATGTCTCGTCCAAACCATTACCTGCCTTACAATCTTATTGCCGCCATTTTTTGACGGGCAAGTCGCTAGTAAATATATAAAGATCAAGATAATAAAAGTATCAGGAAATGTAACACAAAGATGCACGCGCGTCTGAATAATACGACAAATACGGATTTTTGTCATAAATGATATGATCGCAGTATTGGGTCATAAACCCTAAACACTGGAATCTGTTACATACAATTTACTGATGATGTCATTAATGGGCTTCAAGGGGGGGGGGGATCTCTTTTCATACTTTTTGAGCGGTGCAAATCCAACATACGCAGAGCGGAAACGCCACATCTGTGGGACACACACAAAGGGGTTCACTTTGGGAGAAAAAAACAAACAAATATTTAATAATCATATTTTGATGTTACCAACAGATAAGGAAACGAAACTGAGGTTATTATATCTAATAGTAGCAAGCCTGGGAGTACTGGGAGTAATAATACTGCAGCAGGAGGTCAGGATTAATGTCACTCTATAGACACCCAGTCAGATAAAGGTCAGTACTAATGTCCCTCTATAGACACCCAGTCAGATAAAGGTCATTACTAATGTCCCTCTATAGACACCCAGTCAGATAAAGGTCAGTACTAATGTCCCTCTATAGACACCCAGTCAGATAAAGGTCATTACTAATGTCCCTCTATAGACACCCAGTCAGATAAAGGTCATTACTAATGTCCCTCTATAGACACCCAGTCAGATAAAGGTCAGTACTAATGTCCCTCTATAGACCCCCAGTCATATAAAGGTCAGTACTAATGTCACTCTATAGACCCCCAGTCAGATAAAGTTTTGAAATGTTTCTTGGATAGCATTGGGGCTAAAGGAGGTTTGGCCATCAGGTAGTCTAAAGATACCATATATTATGTCCTCTCTTGGGGGGTAAAGACACTAATAATTCCTCCAATAAAATTCTGTTTTTTTATGTGGGCAAGGTCCCTGGTTAGCCCATTGGCTTATCTGTTAAAAAGAGTGGTGCAGAGACTGTGGGGGCTGTTAGCCTCCTTGTCCCCGTGCGGCCGTTTAGAATCCCTGCTGCTGCATGTTTCAGCTTTATTAAGGTGTAATTGTACAGCGTTTGACTCAATTTGCTGCCTGTGCTGGGTCAGTTTGGCTTAATTGCTGGGCCCTTTTCCTGCCAAGATGGCGACCGTCAGTCCATGGGCCTCTATGTCCCCTTCACTACCTTTGTCCCCGCTTGTGTGCTTATTTGGGATGGCCCCCCTTTATATCTCCGACCCGTGGCCTTCTCAGATCCCCCCCTCAATCTCTGAGTGTGGGTATGCGGGCTGGGGCGTTGAATCAGGCCTACCTTCTTCTCTGCTCGCTGCAAGATCAACAATACCTAATTTTTCAGGCATGTGTACATGCCTAATTTTTCTGGCCTCTGGTGCTGCACTGTGCCTTCAACAACCAAACCCCCCAAAAAGGCACATAACAGGGATTAAACTGATAGGAGTAGTACTACTTAACACACCACTCATATCTGGTGTAACAGTAGTGTACATTTAAAACAAAAAAAAAAATTTCTACTGTAATAGATTGCATAGCAGTTAGTTGTCTGCAAGCATGTGTGTCAGACCTACAGCGTCTACTCTGCCAACTTCTGCAAGTGCACAGTGCCACTCATATCTTGTCACAGTAGCTTGGACGCATAGTACCAATCTGTCAAAACCTGTAATGATCAATGAGGTCTAGAGTAGCCTGGTTCCCTTATCCTCTACAGGTTGAGACCTAATGTTTGGGTGTCTCCAGACCAACACATGAGTACAAGCAGCACACAAACTCAAAGCCGCCATCCTCCTCCTGGTCCAGCATCATCAGCCACATCAACCACTGCTGTCCTCCTTGCCCCCTCTCAACCATCCGCCACTGCGTCTCTCGCCTTGAGCAGTTCCTGCTCATTTGCCCATAGTCAGGTGCCTGTAAAGGACATGTTTGAGCGTAAGAAGCTAATGTCTCAAAGTGCCCCAAAATTGAAGTGATACGACCAACAAAGCATCTTTTTCCATCTCCCGGTTCTAAAAATCCAGGCCTTATACACGCCCCCTGATATGTGCTGTAACAGGTTTTAAACTGATAAGAGTAGTACTACTTAACACACCTTATAATAATGCAGAGAGAGGCAATGCAGTGAGAGGAGTCTGAAGTAGAGGAGTCAGAGGAGGAAGGTGGCTTTGAGGAGGTGGAAGACCAAACACAGCAGGCGTCCCAGGGGGCTTGTTGTCACCTTTCGGGGACCCTTGGTATTGTACGTGGCTGGGTGGAGGAAGAGACCTTCAATGACATCAGTGAAGACATGGAACGGGACATGGCTAGCTTGGTATCCAACCTTGTGCAAATGGGGAGTTTGCGGTTGTGCAAATGGACTGTTTGCGGTTGTTTGCGGTGCGTTAAACGGGGGGTTTGGTCTGTCACTGTGAAGCGGGTGTAACCCTTACACTACCTGATCGATACAACATCATACCTGATGTTTTAAAGCACGTTATTCCAAACAATTTAGGAATGTTAGGTAATTTATGCCCTTTATGACTTAAAACCAGACTCTGTATCAACTATGTAATTTTCCGTGGGAGTTTTGCCATGGATCCCCCTCCGGCATGCCACAGTCCAGTTGTTAGACCCCTTGAAACAACTTTCCCATCACTATTGTGGCCAGAAAGAGTCCCTGTGGGTTTTAAAATTCGCCTACCCATTGAAGTCTATGGCGGTACGCCGATGTTCGCCGGTTCGCGAACATTGGCGGCGGTTCGCGTTCGCGGTTCGCAAACCGAAAATATTATGTTCGCGACATCACTATTGTCAATATATATATTTGACCCTTAGTGGCACCCTAAGTATAAGGTCATTATACCCAATTACATCTAGAGCCACCAAACCAATCCTGTTTCTGACATTTCATATAAACTGAAGATGCTAAAGGTTATTTACTGAGCCTATTTTCATCTCCACCTTTCCTAACTTGACGTATCAATCCGTTAGGAATAGCCACCAGCAAGAATTCTCTCAAAAAACGCTTGATTATTGATCCCTCAGCTCCCCACAGATAGCATATTTCAAGCATCAAGCCCTTAATTCGTTCTGAACAGTTTTCACTTTCAGTAGGCCCGTTTCGCCCACACCATTATCATCCTAATCATGTAACCATTTGTTTAATAATTTCCATATCAACTATCACATTTCCTCAACAGTTAAAAATGCTGAATTCCTAGTTTTTGCAAGTCATTGTCACATTGTCTCAAACTCCACATCACCACCGACAAAACATACTGCACTAGGGTTCAGTTCTATCTCAAACAAACCCACCTTTTTAATGAATCATCTATCTCTACTCTAAGGCCTTTCTAAGCAAAACCAAGAACCAAAACTCATCCGACTTCCTATAACTGGAGACATTTTCAAAAGCATCATCACCTGTCTTTCAAACAATCCATTTGTTCCGAAAACCTCTTTGACTAATAAAGCTGATGCTTCTCTAGCCTTCTATGGTTTTCTTCACTCAAGCGAGTCCCTTTTTCCTTTTCCCAACAATGCTTTCTCATCAAGCTTGATGTTACCTTTTGTACCATTACCTATTATCTCCTCTTGTTCTCCACTAAAACTAGCAGCAGCTCACCGGTTTTGTCACTTACAACCCTACACATGACACTACTTTTCCAGTCACTACCCTTCGCACCCTAATTTCATCACTCATCGACAAGCCTTCTCACCACCTACTTCTCAGCATTTCAAGTCAAACCCTTTTGACTACAACTTTCATTCACTATATCCGTATCGTTCTCACACATTTAGACCTCAATCCTTTCAAACACTCCAGCCACCCCTTTTGTATAGGGGCTGTGATTCATTGTGATGTTTCAAATCACAAGTTAATGTCCCTCCAAGCCTTTGATCATTCACGGCCGCAAGAGTTGCGAATGCTAAAATCTCAAATCGCTATTTAATTGCTCCAATTCCCCCTCGCTAACAACAAGTTACTGGCACCAAGGAGGTCTCACAAGGGGCTTAACGACATGTTCAGTGGACTTTAAAAGCAAATAAAAAATCAATACTGTACTTTTATTAAAAGTGAAAGTGAAGTTAGGTCTTAGAATTAATAACACAACATTCTAAATCAAAATACTTGATTTCACGTTTTATATCAATCCTGGCAATCAATGTGTTAATACATATAATGGACCTTGCATGTAATAGAATATCATATTTACGGCTTTATCAATATTGCATTATATATTAAATATATGGGTCCAATCGCAATTCCTAATTCAAGGGACTTCAATGAAAAATGGATTTCAAAGTCCTACGGGCTTGAACCACGAGTCACGTTGCGACCCGGATTTCATTGGCTGTTTCTAACCTGGAGTTAAGGCCTTGCTTCAGCGATCATGTTCAAGCCCGCAAATGCTACTTTCAATAGCATGGTTTGAGTTTAGATGTGCGCTATCGGGCCGGGACTTGCGGCCCTGGCCAAGAGAATAGCATCATAAGTTGCGGCGGCTGCGGGCACACAGGAGGCCCACAGACTTACGTCCTATACCTCCATAACTCGCACTTCTCAATTGAATGAGGCTCTTAGTCAAAAGCTTTGGTTGCTTTTTGGACCTCCTAACAAAGAAGCAGAGCATGATCCCCTCCCTTCAGAGACTGGAGAGACAACCCCAAACACACCTCCAAGATGACCACTGCCTTGCTAAAGAAGCTGAAGGTAAAGGTGATGGACTGGCCAAGCATGTCTCCAGACCTAAACCCTATTGAGCATTTGTGGTGCATCCTAAAATGGAAGGTGGGGGAGTGCAAGGTCTCTAACATCCACCAGGTCTGTGATGTCATCATGGAGGAATGTAAGAGGACTCCAGTGGCAACCTGTGAAGCTCTGGTGAACTCCATGACCATGATGGTTAAGGCAGTGCTAGAAAATAATGATGGCCACACAAAATATTGACAATTTGGACATTTCCACTTAGGGGTGTACTCACTTTTGTTGCCAATGGTTTAGACATTAATGGCTGTGAGTTGAGTTATTTTGAGGGAACAGCAAATGTATACCGTTATACAGGCTGTACATTAACTACTTTACATTGTAACAGAGAGTAATTTCTTCAGTGTTGTCACATGAAAACATATAATATGTGAGGGGTGTACTCACTTTTGTGAGATACTGTATATATATATAAGTACTGGATTGGGCATATGCCTCTGTCCAGCTTCAGGCTCACACCTATCCTCATGGACTCGCTTGGACTTGCTTTTTTTAACTTTCATTAAGTTTTATTGCATTTTATATTGTGATTATTTCCTATATACCTTTTAAAAATACGTTTTACTTAATAGCCTGTGCTTAAAGGACAACTGTGATATAGTAACAAGAAAAGCTAGTTTTTTAATTATATATTTATCATTAATAAAATTAATATTAAATGAATAATATTACATATTAAATACATTTTCATAAGTTAGAGCTTTAGCCTACAGTTTAGGTGAATGACTCCACCCAGATACGTAGGCGTAAGGAGAGGAGTGGCTGAGGGATAGGTCTAAATTATTTTTAGAATAGAGATGTCGCGAATAGTTCGCCGGCGGATTGTTCCCGGCGAACATAGCATGTACGCGTTCGCGGCGAACAGCGAACATATGCGAGATTCGACCCGCCCCCAATACTTTATCATTGAGCAAACTTTGACCCTGCATGTCACAGTCAGCAGACACATTCCAGCCAATCAGCAGCATACACTCCCTTCCACACCCTTCTACCTCATGGACAGCAGCCATTTTGGAATCATAACTAACTTGCAGTCTAACTGAGAGGAGGCTGAGTGTAGGTGCTGCTGATTGAATAGGGAAATCAATAGCTAGGCAAGTTTATTCAGTGTCCAGTGCAGTGCTGAAGGACTCATCAGATCTCTGCTGTAAACACAGCACCCCAAAAAGCCCTTTTTAGGGCTATAACATCATTTTTTTTTCTTCGTTTTTTTTCTGTGTAATCTAACTTCATTTGCCTGTCTCCCTGCTAGCCCCTGCTTGCAAGTGTGTGTGTCAGGCTCACAGCTTATACTGTGTGTGCACAACGCATACAATATAATATTGTTTACTAGTTGTCTACTTTAAAAAAAAAAAAACTTTTATTTTCTTAAATCTAAGTGCATTTGCCTGACCGTTAATCAAAGTTCATTTGCTTGACCGCTACCCATAGTGTGTGTCTTGCTTACAATTACTGTGCCAAGTTCAACCAATCCAGTCTAGTTGGGGTACCAACAGTCCACATTTAAAAAACCCAAACTTTTATTTTCTTAAATCTAAGTGCATTTGCATAACCGTCAATCAAAGTTCATTTGCTTGACCGCTACCCATAGTGTGTGTCCTGCTTACAAGTACTGTGCCAGAGAGCATGTTGTGTGCATGCTTGAGCTCCAAACAAAAGGCTTTTTTAGGGTCTTAGTCCCTCAAATACAAGTTTTATTTTAACACCTTTCTGTTAATAAGCACTTTGTGCACGGTGTTGTTCATTTTTGGGAGTTTTTGTGGTTTTTTTCTTAGTTTAATTTAAGTTTTAGTTTTCTGGGGGTCAGGCTCAACTCTCTATCCCAGGAGAGTGAGCTGTCTCCTGGATACTTTGCCACACCCCTCCCTTAGCACTTTACCTTCACTCCTGAAATGTTTTTTACTTTGACTTTTTTTTTTTTTAAGTTTTTCAGGTTTTGTTAAAGTTTTGTTTGTTTGGTGTTGGGTTTTATGTTTTGGGGGGAGAGAAGACAAGTAACATCTTTGTAGGCAGTGGGGGGAAAACAATTTGAAGTTTTGTTTAAAAGGCTTTTTTAACATCTGACACAGAGACACAGAGGGGTTAAAAAGCCTCTGTGTTCTCTGTGTTATTGCAATTAGCAACACCTTGCAACAGGCCATTAACCCTTCCACTGCCAAACATCATCTCTCTCTCCCCCTTAGTTTTGTCTACCTTAGTTTTGTCTTTTTGTTTCTTTTTCACACTTTTATATTTAAAAAAAAAGAAAACAGTAAAAAATCATAAAACAAAAAATAAAAATAAATAAAACAAATAATCTAAAAAAAAAGGGTCTAAACATGAGGGATAAGACCACTAAGAAGCCTCAGGGGTCAAAAGGGGGAATAATGGCCCCTGAAAATCCTAGCTGCAGCACTGCACAGCATAGGCCCCAGGCAGATAAGGCAGCCCCAGCTCCTGGTGGTTCTGCCAGCAGACCTACCCCTGTGGCTAATACCTGGTCACAGGTGGTTTCTGCTGGCCCCAGTAATACCACCGCTGGGGCTGAGGGGCAGATCACCAGGAAGCATGGGGTTAAATGTCAGATGTCTGGCGTCTACAGCATTGATATCTATCTGCGTGCTGCAGCTAATGTCATCAGCCCCTCTGTTATAGTAGCAGCCAGCAAAATGTACGGGAAAGCAGTTTTCTTTACCCGTACGCTGGCTGCTGCTCACATTCTTATACAGAGAGGCATCACAGTGGGGGGATTATATGTCCCAATAGAACCCCTGGAAGGGTTGGGCACAAAAGTAACACTCTCTAATGTGCCCCCCTTCCTACCAGACTCCCTCCTGCGCCCCCACCTGCTAACCCTAGGGGAAGTAAAAACACCATTTATTAAAATTCCCCTGGGGTGCAGAGAGAGAGCACTTCGTCATGTGCTCTCTTTCAAGAGGCAGGTACAAATGTGCCTGCCTCAGGGCGCAGAAAACACCGAGGGGTCTTTTGGGGTTCCATTTGAGGGGGTGCTCTACAGGATTTTTTACAGCACTACGGAGGTGCAGTGCTATCATTGCAAGGGGTTGGGGCATACACGTAGGAATTGTCCTAATGTAAAGCATCATGCCCCAGCCCCAGCAAATGGCACCTCCGTCAGTACAGCACCCATCCCCGCTGAGCCCATAACAGCAGGGACCTCAAGGGTCATAGCCCCCCCACAGAGCTCAGGCAAGGAGGCCGTTCCTCAAGCCACCACCACGGCCTCCAAACCACCTTCTTCCCCAAAAAAGCCATCTGTGTCTGTGGTCTCCAGCAAGACTGCAGACACGGGGAAAAAGGGGAAGAATGTCACCGGTCCTCCCAGTGTCACAGCTGCATCTCCCAAGTGACAATCTGCCCCCACCATAATTACATCAGTTAGTGTGGGGGCACAGTGTAAGCAGAGGGATAATAAGCCCTCTGCAGGGGAGGCAGTTAGTGGCAGCACCTCTTCCAGGAGTGACGTCCCCAGGAAGAGGAAGCATAAAACCAACAGGGAGGTTGCTGATAAGTGGGAAGTGCTCTATAGTGGAGCACCTCCCTCTAAAAGCAAGAAGAGGAACAAAACATCTCCTCCTCATCCTGGTGACATTGTCTGGCCCGGTTAATAAGCTCAGCCAGCCGGTGCCAGACCACACATCTCTCTCTCCAGACCCTATAGGGGTTAATGTGGAAAAGGGTCTGGAGGAAAAGCAGGGGCAAGAGGGTCTCCCAAGTGAGGCAGGGGTAGACAAGAAAGATCAGGTTCTGCCTCTGGCCTTTGAGGGGGGGTCCCAACAAAGCCCCTGCTGAATGGGTAGTCAGTGTCCCTGAGGTGCTGAGCTTCAAGGGCACCAGTCAGTCTCCTCCTCCAGTGTCACTCTCTAGTGACGTACCTCGGGCTTTGTTAGAGCCCCAGGCCGAGTCACTACTGGAGGGGTGGGGAATATAGGCATGACCCCCATTCAGGACCCCATGGATTTGTCTGTCAGGGGGGATGTGGCACAAGGGGAAGTGGAAATGGGGGAGGGTGATAAAACAGGTTTTCCTGTTAACATCATGGGAGAGCCTGTCTACCCTCCTCAGCCGTCCACTGACCCTAACATCGGTGCCATCCAAGCTGAGCAAGCAGCGGTGGAACTGGCAGAGGAGGCATATAAAGCCTCCAAGGCTTCCATTAAGGAAGCCATGCCAGCCACTGCTGTCCAGCCAGCTACCCCTGAATGCACTCCTGAAGCTACAGGGGTGCAGCAGCAATCCAAGGGTCCATTATTTACCTTGAAGGGTGCTAAAGGGACTCCTTCTGTATCATCTAAGAGGGGGTCCCTGAGAATAAAGCTGAGGAAACTGACTCCAGCCGGGGAGGATGGAGTAAAAGCCCTCAGCCAAGAGGAGCCCAGGGGTGACCCCCTAGAAGGAACATCAGATTCTGGGTGGGTTATCCCTGTCAAGGAAATAGATCAATTCCTTGAGAGCACCCTTCATGGACAAAAGAAAAGGAAGGTGCGGCTGGCCTTGGAGAGGTGGAAGAATATGTCGTTTATTCTCCACTCTCTCCAGCAATATCTAGTGGTCAGCACTAGGGCCAAGAATTCTGGGACTGCGGAGCATCTCCGTGTCCGGAAATTCTATAAAATGTGCGTGTCCTATCAGCAGTCTCAAGGGTCTGAGGAACGCACAATTCCTGACACGCAGTAATGGCTTTGCACATCAGCACGCTAAATACCAATGGCTGTCAAGACAGTTTCCGCAGGTTCCAGGTACTCTCCTATTTATATCAGGGAGGGTACTCTGTGAGCTTCCTGCAGGAAACTCACACCACTCCAGAGGCTGAGGCCTCGTGGCAACTGGAGTGGAGAGGCAGGGTCTTCTTCAGCCACTTCACATCGGCGTCATGTGGAGTGGTGACCCTGTTCTCAGAGTCTTTTCAGCCAGAGCTGCTGCTTGTGAAAGCTGTTATCCCAGGCCGTCTAATCCACCTCCGGGTCCGAGAGCAGGGTAGCATCATTAACCTAGTTAATATATATGCCCCTGCTGGAGGGCCCGAGAGAGTGAGGTTCCTCCCCAGACTGTACCAGTTTTTGGAGACGGTTGACGCAGATGAGTGTTTGGTACTCGGGGGTGATTTCAACTGCACCCTCGACGCTCTGCGTCAGCCCTGCGGGAGATCATCGCCCGCTTCTCCCTGGAGGACATCTGGCGAGAGCAGAACCCAGGGGCATCAGACGGTTTCACCTACGTCAGGGTGAGAGCCGGTCTGGTGTCCCACTCCCGGATCGACAGACTATATATATCTAGTCCCTATATGTCACGAGTCGGTTCTTGTGCCATTAGGCTGGCTCCGTTCACAGACCACAACTGTGTGTCTGTGACGGTGGCGCTAATGCCAACAGCGCCATGAGCCGCCTATTGGCACTTCAACAATGCTTTGTTGAAGGACCAGGGGCTCGTGACATTGATCCGGGAGTTTTGGACGGACTGGAGGGGTTGCAAGGGAGACTTTGCCACGTTAAAACTGTGGTGGGACGTGGGCAAGGTTCATTTGCGACTTCTGTGTCAGGAATATACCAAGGGTGCGAGTGGGCAGCGCGAAGCTGAGTTGGAGTCACTCCGGGGGGAGGTACTCCATCTGGAGCAGAGGCTGTTCACTTGTAGGGACCAATCCCTGCAGAGCGAGTATGTAGAGAGGAAGGGTGTCCTCTGTGACCTGGAACGCCACCAGGCCAATGGGGCATACCTGCGCAGCCGCTTAGGTTTTCTCAAAGATCTAGACCGCGGCTCGCGCCTCTTCTACTCACTGGAGAAAAAGGGGGGTAACAGTAGGCACATCACCTGTCTTCTAGATGAAGACAGTGCCCCCCTTACAGATCCGGAGAGTATCCGGGATAGAGCCCGGAACTTTTATAAAGATCTTTACTCTCCGGATCCCATTTCTCCAGACGCCTGCAGGGTGCTATGGGAGGGGCTCCCCACAGTCAGTGAGGGTGTAAGAGAGCGGCTTGATATACCACTATCTTTTCAAGAGCTCTCTGAAGCCCTCTGTGCCATGTCCTGTGAGAAGTCTCCAGGACTGGACAGACTGACTGTAGAGTTTTTCCAATTTTTCTGGGAGACTCTGGGACCTGATTTCCATCTGGTCCTTGGGGAAGCCCTGGAGACCGGGGAGATGCCCGTGTCTTGTCGCAGGGCAGTACTTGCCCTGCTGCCCAAAAAGGGGGATCTCCGGCTTATTAAGAACTGGCGACCGGTCTCTCTGCTCAGCACAGACTACAAGATTGTAGCTAAAGCCATCTCGCTTAGACTTGGGTCTGTGCTGGCAGAATTGGTTCACCCTGACCAGTCCTATGTGATCCCGGGCCGGACTATCTTTGATAGTATCTTTCTGGTCCGGGATCTATTGCATTCTTCTCGCAGGACTGGTCTGTCACTCGCCTTTCTCTCTTTAGATCAAGAGAAGGCGTTTGACAGGGTGGACCATGGTTACCTCATAGCCACTCTGCAAGCGTACGGCTTTGGCCCACAGTTTGTGGGCTTTATAAGAACGCTGTACGCCTCTGCAGAGTGTTTACTTAAAATCAATTGGTCCCTAACAGCACCTTTGGTATTTGGACGAGGGGTAAGTCAAGGATGTCCCTTGTCTGGACAGTTATATGCACTGGCCATCGAGCCTTTCCTCTGCCTACTGAGGAAAAGGCTCACAGGGCTGGTGCTAAAAGATCCAGACATGCGGATTGTCCTTTCAGCTTATGCTGACGATGTGCTCCTCGTGGCCCAGGATCCAGTTGATCTTGAGCTGGCAAAACAGTGCCAGGAGGTATATTCAGCTGCCTCCTCCGCTCAGATCAACTGGTCCAAATGCACAGGTCTTTTAGAGGGTAATTTACAGGTAGACTCTTTGCCTCCCACGTTTCGTGACATCACGTGGGAGGCAGATGTCATTAAATATTTGGGGGTCTACCTGTCCGCTGCGGACGCTTCCGTCCCAGACAACTGGAGGGAGTTAGAGGGCAGTGTCCTCTCTCGTCTGGGACGATGGAGGGGTCTAGCAAAAATGCTTTCCCTTAGGGGGCGGACTCTAGTGGTGAATCAGCTGGTGGCTTCTCAGATCTGGCACCGGCTGATTTGTTTGAGTCCGACCCCCGAGTTTGTCACCAATATCCAGAGGAATTTGTTAGATTTCCTCTGGATGGGAAGGCATTGGGTCTCTGCAGGGGTGGCAAGTCTGTCTTTGGTGGAGGGTGGACAGGGAGTAGTTTGTGTGTGCTCCCAGTTGTCCACCTTCCGCCTTCAGTACCTGCAGAGATACCTATATGCAGATCCCTCTCCGCAGTGGTGCGCACAGGCATCCAGCTTTTATCGCAGTTGCGCAACCTGGGGTATGACCGGCAATTATTTCTGATCAGGCCCGAGGGGTTTGGGAGAGACCTCTCTGTGTTGCCGGCATACTACCAGGAAACCCTCAAGGCCTGAAGCATGGTCTCCGTGACCAGGCAGGGCGTGCCTTTGGGGGATGAAATATTCACGGAGCCCCTGCTATTTAATCCAGCAGTGGGGCCTCCAATGTTACAGTCCCCCAGTATCATCCGCCGCCTTAGTCATGCACGGATGACCCGAGTCGGGGATCTCTTGGAATACGGGCGTTCTGATTGGGTGTCACCCCAGGAGCTTGCGCTCCGTTTGGGATATGTGACACCCAAAGTCTCAGGGCGCTTGCTCCAGGAGATTAGGGATGCCATCTCCCCCGACTCACGCACCTTCCTTCACGGGGCTTTGCAGGCCGGAGTGCCACATGCACCTTTCAACACCCCTGCTCCGGCTGTTTGCATTGGACACAAGCCCCGTGTTTCCCCTCAGGCTCCTCCTGTCCCCAACCTCTCAAAGTTGAGGGACATACCCTCGGCATGCTTTCGCGGCATGCCGAGGAAGAGCTTATATTCTCTCGTGCTCCATACAGTGCACTTCCTTGCCCTCGTGACCCGTCCCGATACCATCTGGAGGCGGGTGGAGGGAACTTTATTCTGATTTAGTTCCACGACCCACCGGGGACTTGAGTTGGAGAGTGCTCCATGGTGCACTGAGCACGGGAGAGTACTTAGCTAAATTCACGGACTCTCCCTCCACTTGTCCATTCTGTGGCAAGGGAGAGTCCGTGTATCATATTTATTTTAGTTGCGCCAGACTGCAGCCCCTCTTGTCACTCTTGAGGGGCCTCCTCCTGCAGTTCTGGCTGCATTTCTCCCCTCACATTTTTATTTTTGGGCGCCCAGTGTCCCGGGGCAATAAGGCCAGGGACCTCCTCGTCAACCTGCTCCTGGCATTAGCCAAATTGGCTATATATAAGTCCAGGAAGCAGTGTTTGATAGGGGGGTTCCCTTGTCACCTGAGGTCATGTTCCGGGTGCTGGTGCGCTCCCGTATCCGGGCAGAGTACCACCTGGCTTTGTCCACTGGGGGAATGGATGAGTTTGTCTCCCAGTGAGCTGTAGATGGTGTGCTCTGCTCGGTATCCCCCCATCCGGTTTCTTTTTCTCTCAACCTCCTAATATGATTTTTATTTAGTTTACAGATCATTTTTTTCTCATAATTTTAAAATACACTGTACCAAGTTCAACCAATCCAGTCTAGTTGGGGTACCAACAGTCCACATTTAAAAAACCCAAACTTTTATTTTCTTAAATCTAAGTGCATTTGCATAACCGTCAATCAAAGTTCATTTGCTTGACCGCTACCCATAGTGTGTGTCCTGCTTACAAGTACTGTGCCAGAGAGCATGCTTGAGCTCCAAACAAAAGGCTTTTTAGGGTCTTAGTCCCTCAAATACAAGTTTTATTTTAACACCTTTCTGTTTATAAGCACTTTGTGCACGGTGTTGTTAATTTTTGGGAGTTTTTGTGGTATTTTTCTTAGTTTAATTTAAGTTTTAGTTTTCTGGGAGCCAGGCTCAGCCCTCTATCCCAGGAGAGTGAGCTGTCTCCTGGATACTTTGCCACACCCCTCCCTTAGCACTACACCTGCACTCCTGGAACTTTTTTACTTTGACTTTTTTTTTAAGTTTTTCAGGTTTTGTTAAAGTTTTGTTTGTTTGGTGTTGGGTTTTATGTTTTGGGGGAGAGAAGACAAGTAACATCTTTGTAGGCAGTGGGGGGGAAAACAATTTGAAGTTTTGTTTAAAAGGCTTTTTTAACATCTGACACAGAGACACAGAGGGGTTAAAAAGCCACTGTGTTCTCTGTGTTGTTGCATTTAGTAACATCTTGCAACAGGCCATTAACCCTTCCACTGCCAAACATCATCTCTCTCTCTCCCTTAGTTTTTGTCTCCCTTAGTTTTGTCTTTTTGTTTCTTTTTCACACTTTTATATTTTTAAAAAAAAAGAAAACAGTAGAAAATCATAAAACAAAAAATAAAAATAAATAAAACAAATAAACTAAAAAAAAAAAAGGGTCTAAACATGAGGGATAAGACCATTAAGAAGCCTCAGGGGTCAAAAGGGGGAATAATGGCCCCTGAAAATCCTAGCTGCAGCACTGCACAGCATAGGCCCCAGGCAGATAAGGCAGCCCCAGCTCCTGGTGGTTCTGCCAGCAGACCTACCCCTGTGGCTAATACCTGGTCACAGGTGGTTTCTGCTGGCCCCAGTAATACCACCGCTGGGGCTGAGGGGCAGATCACCAGGAAGCATGGGGTTAAATGTCAGATGTCTGGGGTCTACAGCATTGATATCTATCTGTGTGCTGCAGCTAATGTCATCAGCCCCTCTGTTATAGTAGCAGCCAGCAAAATGTACGGGAAAGCAGTTTTTTTTACCCGTACTCTGGCTGCTGCACACATTCTTATACAGAGAGGCATCACAGTGGGGGGATTATATGTCCCAATAGAACCCCTGGAAGGGTTGGGCACAAAACTAACACTCTCTAATGTGCCCCCCTTCCTACCAGACTCCCTCCTGCGCCCCCACCTGCTAACCCTAGGGGAAGTAAAAACACCATTTATTAAAATTCCCCTGGGGTGCAGAGAGAGAGCACTTCGTCATGTGCTCTCTTTCAAGAGGCAGGTACAAATGTGCCTGCCTCAGGGCGCAGAAAACATAGAGGGGTCTTTTGGGGTTCCATTTGAGGGGGTGCTGTACAGGATTTTTTACAGCACTACGGAGGTGCAGTGCTATCATTGCAAAGGGTTGGGGCATACACGTAGGAATTGTCCTAATGTAAAGCATCATGCCCCAGCCACAGCAAATGGCACCTCCGTCAGTAGGGCACCCATCCCCGCTGAGCCCATAACAGCGGGGACCTCAAGGGTCATAGCCCCCCCACAGAGCTCAGGCAAGGAGGCCGTTCCTCAAGCCACCACCACGGCCTCCAAACCCCCTTCTTCCCCAAAAAAGCCATCTGTGTCTGTGGTCTCCAGCAAGACTGCAGACACGGGGAAAAAGGGGAAGAATGTCACCGGTCCTCCCAGTGTCACAGCTGCATCTCCCAAGTCCCAATCTGCCCCCACCATAATTACATCAGTTAGTGTGGGGGCACAGTGTAAGCAGAGGGATAATAAGCCCTCTGCAGGGGAGGCAGCTAGTGGCAGCCTCTCTTCCAGGAGTGACGTCCCCAGGAAGAGGAAGCATAAAACCAACAGGGAGGTTGCTGATAAGTGGGAAGTGCTCTATAGTGGAGCACCTCCCTCTAAAAGCAAGAAGAGGAACAAAACATCTCCTCCTCATCCGGTGACATTGTCTGGCCCAGTTATTAAGCTCAGCCAGCCGGTGCCAGACCACACATCTCTCTCTCCAGACCCTATAGGGGTTAATGTGGAAAAGGGTCTGGAGGAAAAGCAGGGGCAAGAGGGTCTCCCAAGTGAGGCAGGGGTAGACAAGAAAGATCAGGTTCTGCCTCTGGCCTTTGAGGGGGGACCCAACAAAGCCCCTGCTGAATGGGTAGTCAGTGTCCCTGAGGTGCTGAGCTTCAAGGGCACCAGTCAGTCTCCTCCTCCAGTGTCACTCTCTAGTGACGTACCTCGGGCTTTGTTAGAGCCCCAGGCCGAGTCACTACTGGAGGGGGGGAATATAGGCATGACCCCCATTCAGGACCCCATGGATTTGTCTGTCAGGGGGGATGTGGCACAAGGGGAAGTGGAAATGGGGGAGGGTGATAAAACAGGTTTTCCTGTTAACATCATGGGAGAGCCTGTCTACCCTCCTCAGCCGTCCACTGACCCTAACATCGGTGCCATCCAAGCTGAGCAAGCAGCGGTGGAACTGGCAGAGGAGGCATATAAAGCCTCCAAGGCTTCCATTAAGGAAGCCATGCCAGCCACTGCTGTCCAGCCAGCTACCACTGAATGCACTCCTGAAGCTACAGGGGTGCAGCAGCAATCCAAGGGTCCATTATTTACCTTGAAGGGTGCTAAAGGGACTCCTTCTGTATCATCTAAGAGGGGGTCCCTGAGAATAAAGCTGAGGAAACTGACTCCAGCCGGGGAGGATGGAGTAAAAGCCCTCAGCCAAGAGGAGCCCAGGGGTGACCCCCTAGAAGGAACATCAGATTCTGGGTGGGTTATCCCTGTCAAGGAAATAGATATATTCCTTGAGAGCACCCTTCATGGACAAAAGAAAAGGAAGGTGCGGCTGGCCTTGGAGAGGTGGAAGAATATGTCGTTTATTCTCCACTCTCTCCAGCAATATCTAGTGGTCAGCACTAGGGCCAAGAATTCTGGGACTGCGGAGCATCTCCGCGTCCGGAAATTCTATAAAATGTGCGTGTCCTATCAGCAGTCTCAAGGGTCTGAGGAACGCACAATTCCTGACACGCAGTAATGGCTTTGCACATCAGCACGCTAAATACCAATGGCTGTCAAGACAGTTTCCGCAGGTTCCAGGTACTCTCCTATTTATATCAGGGAGGGTACTCTGTGAGCTTCCTGCAGGAAACTCACACCACTCCAGAGGCTGAGGCCTCGTGGCAACTGGAGTGGAGAGGCAGGGTCTTCTTCAGCCACTTCACATCGGCGTCATGTGGAGTGGTGACCCTGTTCTCAGAGTCTTTTCAGCCAGAGCTGCTGCTTGTGAAAGCTGTTATCCCAGGCCATCTAATCCACCTCCGGGTCCGAGAGCAGGGTAGCATCATTAACCTAGTTAATATATATGCCCCTGCTGGAGGGCTCGAGAGAGTGAGGTTCCTCGCCAGACTGTCCCAGTTTTTGGAGACGGTTGACGCAGATGAGTGTTTGGTACTCGGGGGTGATTTCAACTGCACCCTCGACGCTCTGGACCGGAATAGTCCAGAGCCGTACCCGCCTTCTGCGTCAGCCCTGCGGGAGATCATCGCCCGCTTCTCCCTGGAGGACATCTGGCGAGAGCAGAACCCAGGGGCATCAGACGGTTTCACCTACGTCAGGGTGAGAGCCGGTCTGGTGTCCCACTCCCGGATCGACAGACTATATATATCTAGTCCCTATATGTCACGAGTCGGTTCTTGTGCCATTAGGCTGGCTCCGTTCACAGACCACAACTGTGTGTCTGTGACGGTGGCGCTAATGCCAACAGCGCCATGAGCCGCCTATTGGCACTTCAACAATGCTTTGTTGAAGGACCAGGGGCTCGTGACATTGATCCGGGAGTTTTGGACGGACTGGAGGGGTTGCAAGGGAGACTTTGCCACGTTAAAACTGTGGTGGGACGTGGGCAAGGTTCATTTGCGACTTCTGTGTCAGGAATATACCAAGGGTGCGAGTGGGCAGCGCGAAGCTGAGTTGGAGTCACTCCGGGGGGAGGTACTCCATCTGGAGCAGAGGCTGTTCACTTGTAGGGACCAATCCCTGCAGAGCGAGTATGTAGAGAGGAAAGGTGTCCTCTGTGACCTGGAACGACACCAGGCCAAGGGGGCATACGTGCGCAGCCGCTTAGGTTTTCTCAAAGATCTAGACCGCGGCTCGCGCCTCTTCTACTCACTGGAGAAAAAGGGGGGTAACAGTAGGCACATCACCTGTCTTCTAGATGAAGACGGTGCCCCCCCTTACAGATCCGGAGAGTATCCGGGATAGAGCCCGGAACTTTTATAAAGATCTTTACTCTCCGGATCCCATTTCTCCAGACGCCTGCAGGGTGCTATGGGAGGGGCTCCCCACAGTCAGTGAGGGTGTAAGAGAGCGGCTTGATATACCACTATCTTTTCAAGAGCTCTCTGAAGCCCTCCGTGCCATGTCCTGTGAAAAGTCTCCAGGACTGGACGGACTGACTGTAGAGTTTTTCCAATTTTTCTGGGAGACTCTGGGACCTGATTTCCATCTGGTCCTTGGGGAAGCCCTGGAGACCGGGGAGATGCCCGTGTCTTGTCGCAGGGCAGTACTTGCCCTGCTGCCCAAAAAGGGGGATCTCCGGCTTATTAAGAACTGGCGACCGGTCTCTCTGCTCAGCACAGACTACAAGATTGTAGCTAAAGCCATCTCGCTTAGACTTGGGTCTGTGCTGGCAGAATTGGTTCACCCTGACCAGTCCTATGTGATCCCGGGCCGGACTATCTTTGATAGTATCTTTCTGGTCCGGGATCTATTGCATTCTTCTCGCAGGACTGGTCTGTCACTCGCCTTTCTCTCTTTAGATCAAGAGAAGGCGTTTGACAGGGTGGACCATGGTTACCTCATAGCCACTCTGCAAGCGTACGGCTTTGGCCCACAGTTTGTGGGCTTTATAAGAACGCTGTACGCCTCTGCAGAGTGTTTACTTAAAATCAATTGGTCCCTAACAGCACCTTTGGTATTTGGACGAGGGGTAAGTCAAGGATGTCCCTTGTCTGGACAGTTATATGCACTGGCCATCGAGCCTTTCCTCTGCCTACTGAGGAAAAGGCTCACAGGGCTGGTGCTAAAAGATCCAGACATGCGGATTGTCCTTTCAGCTTATGCTGACGATGTGCTCCTCGTGGCCCAGGATCCAGTTGATCTTGAGCTGGCAAAACAGTGCCAGGAGGTATATTCAGCTGCCTCCTCCGCTCAGATCAACTGATCCAAATGCACAGGTCTTTTAGAGGGTAATTTACAGGTAGACTCTTTGCCTCCCACGTTTCGTGACATCACGTGGGAGGCAGATGTCATTAAATATTTGGGGGTCTACCTGTCCGCTGCGGACGCTTCCGTCCCAGACAACTGGAGGGAGTTAGAGGGCAGTGTCCTCTCTCGTCTGGGACGATGGAGGGGTCTAGCAAAAATGCTTTCCCTTAGGGGGCGGACTCTAGTGGTGAATCAGCTGGTGGCTTCTCAGATCTGGCACCGGCTGATTTGTCTGAGTCCGACCCCCGAGTTTGTCACCAATATCCAGAGGAATTTGTTAGATTTCCTCTGGATGGGAAGGCATTGGGTCTCTGCAGGCGTGGCAAGTCTGCCTTTGGTGGAGGGTGGACAGGGAGTAGTTTGTGTGTGCTCCCAGTTGTCCACCTTCCGCCTTCAGTACCTGCAGAGATACCTATATGCAGATCCCTCTCCGCAGTGGTGCGCACTGGCATCCAGCTTTTATCGCAGTTGCGCAACCTGGGGTATGACCGGCAATTATTTCTGATCAGGCCCGAGGGGTTTGGGAGAGACCTCTCTGTGTTGCCGGCATACTACCAGGAAACCCTCAAGGCCTGAAGCATGGTCTCCGTGACCAGGCAGGGCGTGCCTTTGGGGGATGAAATATTCACGGAGCCCCTGCTATTTAATCCAGCAGTGGGGCCTCCAATGTTACAGTCCCCCAGTATCATCCGCCGCCTTAGTCATGCACGGATGACCCGAGTCGGGGATCTCTTGGAATACGGGCGTTCTGATTGGGTGTCACCCCAGGAGCTTGCGCTCCGTTTGGGATATGTGACGCCCAAAGTCTCAGGGCGCTTGCTCCAGGAGATTAGGGATGCCATCTCCCCCGACTCACGCACCTTCCTTCACGGGGCTTTGCAGGCCGGAGTGCCACATGCACCTTTCAACACCCCCTGCTCCGGCTGTTTGCATTGGACACAAGCCCCGTGTTTCCCCTCAGGCTCCTCCTGTCCCCAACCTCTCAAAGTTGAGGGACATACCCTCGGCATGCTTTCGCGGCATGCCGAGGAAGAGCTTATATTCTCTCGTGCTCCATACAGTGCACTTCCTTGCCCTCGTGACCCGTCCCGATACCATCTGGAGGCGGGTGGAGGGAACTTTATTCTGATTTAGTTCCACGACCCACCGGGGACTTGAGTTGGAGAGTGCTCCATGGTGCACTGAGCACGGGAGAGTACTTAGCTAAATTCACGGACTCTCCCTCCACTTGTCCATTCTGTGGCAAGGGAGAGTCCGTGTATCATATTTATTTTAGTTGCGCCAGACTGCAGCCCCTCTTGTCACTCTTGAGGGGCCTCCTCCTGCAGTTCTGGCTGCATTTGTCCCCTCACATTTTTATTTTTGGGCGCCCAGTGTCCCGGAGCAATAAGGCCAGGGACCTCCTCGTCAACCTGCTCCTGGCATTAGCCAAATTGGCTATATATAAGTCCAGGAAGCAGTGTTTGATAGGGGGGTTCCCTTGTCACCTGAGGTCATGTTCCGGGTGCTGGTGCGCTCCCGTATCCGGGCAGAGTACCACCTGGCTTTGTCCACTGGGGGAATGGATGAGTTTGTCTCCCAGTGGGCTGTAGATGGTGTGCTCTGCTCGGTATCCCCCCATCCGGTTTCTTTTTCTCTCAACCTCCTAATATGATTTTTATTTAGTTTACAGATCATTTTTTTCTCATAATTTTAAAATACACTGTGCCAAGTTCAACCAATCCAGTCTAGTTGGGGTACCAACAGTCCACATTTAAAAAACCCAAACTTTTATTTTCTTAAATCTAAGTGCATTTGCATAACCGTCAATCAAAGTTCATTTGCTTGACCGCTACCCATAGTGTGTGTCCTGCTTACAAGTACTGTGCCAGAGAGCATGTTGTGTGCATGCTTGAGCTCCAAACAAAAGGCTTTTTAGGGTCTTAGTCCCTCAAATACAAGTTTTATTTTAACACCTTTCTGTTAATAAGCACTTTGTGCACGGTGTTGTTCATTTTTGGGAGTTTTTGTGGTTTTTTTCTTAGTTTAATTTAAGTTTTAGTTTTCTGGGGGTCAGGCTCAACTCTCTATCCCAGGAGAGTGAGCTGTCTCCTGGATACTTTGCCACACCCCTCCCTTAGCACTTTACCTTCACTCCTGAAATGTTTTTTACTTTGACTTTTTTTTTTTTTAAGTTTTTCAGGTTTTGTTAAAGTTTTGTTTGTTTGGTGTTGGGTTTTATGTTTTGGGGGAGAGAAGACAAGTAACATCTTTGTAGGCAGTGGGGGGGGGGGAAAACAATTTGAAGTTTTGTTTAAAAGGCTTTTTTAACATCTCACACAGAGACACAGAGGGGTTAAAAAGCCTCTGTGTTCTCTGTGTTGTTGCAATTAGCAACACCTTGCAACAGGCCATTAACCCTTCCACTGCCAAGCATCATCTCTCTCTCTCCCTTAGTTTTGTCTCCCTTAGTTTTGTCTTTTTGTTTCTTTTTCACACGTTTATATTTAAAAAAAAAGAAAACAGTAAAAAATCATAAAACAAAAAATAAAAATAAATAAAACAAATAATCTAAAAAAAAAAAGGGTCTAAACATGAGGGATAAGACCACTAAGAAGCCTCAGGGGTCAAAAGGGGGAATAATGGCCCCTGAAAATCCTAGCTGCAGCACTGCACAGCATAGGCCCCAGGCAGATAAGGCAGCCCCAGCTCCTGGTGGTTCTGCCAGCAGACCTACCCCTGTGGCTAATACCTGGTCACAGGTGGTTTCTGCTGGCCCCAGTAATACCACCGCTGGGGCTGAGGGGCAGATCACCAGGAAGCATGGGGTTAAATGTCAGATTTCTGGGGTCTACAGCATTGATATCTATCTGCGTGCTGCAGCTAATGTCATCAGCCCCTCTGTTATAGTAGCAGCCAGTAAAATGTAAGGGAAAGCAGTTTTCTTTACCCGTACGCTGGCTGCTGCTCACATTCTTATACAGAGAGGCATCACAGTGGGGGGATTATATGTCCCAATAGAACCCCTGGAAGGGTTGGGCACAAAAGTAACACTCTCTAATGTGCCCCCCTTCCTACCAGACTCCCTCCTGCGCCCCCACCTGCTAACCCTAGGGGAAGTAAAAACACCATTTATTAAAATTCCCCTGGGGTGCAGAGAGAGAGCACTTCGTCATGTGCTCTCTTTCAAGAGGCAGGTACAAATTTGCCTGCCTCAGGGAGCAGAAAACACCGAGGGGTCTTTTGGGGTTCCATTTGAGGGGGTGCACTACAGGATTTTTTACAGCACTACGGAGGTGCAGTGCTATCATTGCAAGGGGTTGGGGCATACACGTAGGAATTGTCCTAATGTAAAGCATCATGCCCCAGCCCCAGCAAATGGCACCTCCGTCAGTACAGCACCCATCCCCGCTGAGCCCATAACAGCGGGGACTTCAAGGGTCATAGCCCCCCCACAGAGCTCAGGCAAGGAGGCCGTTCCTCAAGCCACCACCACGGCCTCCAAACCCCCTTCTTCCCCAAAAAAAGCCATCTGTGTCTGTGGTCTCCAGCAAGACTGCAGACACGGGGAAAAAGGGGAAGAATGTCACCGGTCCTCCCAGTGTCACAGCTGCATCTCCCAAGTGACAATCTGCCCCCACCATAATTACATCAGTTAGTGTGGGGGCACAGTGTAAGCAGAGGGATAATAAGCCCTCTGCAGGGGAGGCAGTTAGTGGCAGCACCTCTTCCAGGAGTGACGTCCCCAGGAAGAGGAAGCATAAAACCAACAGGGAGGTTGCTGATAAGTGGGAAGTGCTCTATAGTGGAGCACCTCCCTCTAAAAGCAAGAAGAGGAACAAAACATCTCCTCCTCATCCGGTGACATTGTCTGGCCCGGTTAATAAGCTCAGCCAGCCGGTGCCAGACCACACATCTCTCTCTCCAGACCCTATAGGGGTTAATGTGGAAAAGGGTCTGGAGGAAAAGCAGGGGCAAGAGGGTCTCCCAAGTGAGGCAGGGGTAGACAAGAAAGATCAGGTTCTGCCTCTGGCCTTTGAGGGGGGTCCCAACAAAGCCCCTGCTGAATGGGTAGTCAGTGTCCCTGAGGTGCTGAGCTTCAAGGGCACCAGTCAGTCTCCTCCTCCAGTGTCACTCTCTAGTGACGTACCTCGGGCTTTGTTAGAGCCCCAGGCCGAGTCACTACTGGAGGGGTGGGGAATATAGGCATGACCCCCATTCAGGACCCCATGGATTTGTCTGTCAGGGGGGATGTGGCACAAGGGGAAGTGGAAATGGGGGAGGGTGATAAAACAGGTTTTCCTGTTAACATCATGGGAGAGCCTGTCTACCCTCCTCAGCCGTCCACTGACCCTAACATCGGTGCCATCCAAGCTGAGCAAGCAGCGGTGCAACTGGCAGAGGAGGCATATAAAGCCTCCAAGGCTTCCATTAAGGAAGCCATGCCAGCCACTGCTGTCCAGCCAGCTACCCCTGAATGCACTCCTGAAGCTACAGGGGTGCAGCAGCAATCCAAGGGTCCATTATTTACCTTGAAGGGTGCTAAAGGGACTCCTTCTGTATCATCTAAGAGGGGGTCCCTGAGAATAAAGCTGAGGAAACTGACTCCAGCCGGGGAGGATGGAGTAAAAGCCCTCAGCCAAGAGGAGCCCAGGGGTGACCCCCTAGAAGGAACATCAGATTCTGGGTGGGTTATCCCTGTCAAGGAAATAGATATATTCCTTGAGAGCACCCTTCATGGACAAAAGAAAAGGAAGGTGCGGCTGGCCTTGGAGAGGTGGAAGAATATGTCGTTTATTCTCCACTCTCTCCAGCAATATCTAGTGGTCAGCACTAGGGCCAAGAATTCTGGGACTGCGGAGCATCTCCGTGTCCGGAAATTCTATAAAATGTGCGTGTCCTATCAGCAGTCTCAAGGGTCCGAGGAACGCACAATTCCTGACACGCAGTAATGGTTTTGCACATCAGCATGCTAAATACCAATGGCTGTCAAGACAGTTTCCGCAGGTTCCAGGTACTCTCCTATTTATATCAGGGAGGGTACTCTGTGAGCTTCCTGCAGGAAACTCACACCACTCCAGAGGCTGAGGCCTCGTGGCAACTGGAGTGGAGAGGCAGGGTCTTCTTCAGCCACTTCACATCGGCGTCATGTGGAGTGGTGACCCTGTTCTCAGAGTCTTTTCAGCCAGAGCTGCTGCTTGTGAAAGCTGTTATCCCAGGCCGTCTAATCCACCTCCGGGTCCGAGAGCAGGGTAGCATCATTAACCTAGTTAATATATATGCCCCTGCTGGAGGGCCCGAGAGAGTGAGGTTCCTCGCCAGACTGTCCCAGTTTTTGGAGACGGTTGACGCAGATGAGTGTTTGGTACTCGGGGGTGATTTCAACTGCACCCTCGATGCTCTGGACCGGAATAGTCCAGAGCCGTACCCGCCTTCTGCGTCAGCCCTGCGGGAGATCATCGCCCGCTTCTCCCTGGAGGACATCTGGCGAGAGCAGAACCCAGGGGCATCAGACGGTTTCACCTACGTCAGGGTGAGAGCCGGTCTGGTGTCCCACTCCCGGATCGACAGACTATATATATCTAGTCCCTATATGTCACGAGTCGGTTCTTGTGCCATTAGGCTGGCTCCGTTCACAGACCACAACTGTGTGTCTGTGACGGTGGCGCTAATGCCAACAGCGCCATGAGCCGCCTATTGGCACTTCAACAATGCTTTGTTGAAGGACCAGGGGCTCGTGACATTGATCCGGGAGTTTTGGACGGACTGGAGGGGTTGCAAGGGAGACTTTGCCACGTTAAAACTGTGGTGGGACGTGGGCAAGGTTCATTTGCGACTTCTGTGTCAGGAATATACCAAGGGTGCGAGTGGGGCAGCGCGAAGCTGAGTTGGAGTCACTCCGGGGGGAGGTACTCCATCTGGAGCAGAGGCTGTTCACTTGTAGGGACCAATCCCTGCAGAGCGAGTATGTAGAGAGGAAGGGTGTCCTCTGTGACCTGGAACGCCACCAGGCCAATGGGGCATACCTGCGCAGCCGCTTAGGTTTTCTCAAAGATCTAGACCGCGGCTCGCGCCTCTTCTACTCACTGGAGAAAAAGGGGGGTAACAGTAGGCACATCACCTGTCTTCTAGATGAAGACAGTGCCCCCCTTACAGATCCGGAGAGTATCCGGGATAGAGCCCGGAACTTTTATAAAGATCTTTACTCTCCGGATCCCATTTCTCCAGACGCCTGCAGGGTGCTATGGGAGGGGCTCCCCACAGTCAGTGAGGGTGTAAGAGAGCGGCTTGATATACCACTATCTTTTCAAGAGCTCTCTGAAGCCCTCCGTGCCATGTCCTGTGAGAAGTCTCCAGGACTGGACGGACTGACTGTAGAGTTTTTCCAATTTTTCTGGGAGACTCTGGGACCTGATTTCCATCTGGTCCTTGGGGAAGCCCTGGAGACCGGGGAGATGCCCGTGTCTTGTCGCAGGGCAGTACTTGCCCTGCTGCCCAAAAAGGGGGATCTCCGGCTTATTAAGAACTGGCGACCGGTCTCTCTGCTCAGCACAGACTACAAGATTGTAGCTAAAGCCATCTCGCTTAGACTTGGGTCTGTGCTGGCAGAATTGGTTCACCCTGACCAGTCCTATGTGATCCCGGGCCGGACTATCTTTGATAGTATCTTTCTGGTCCGGGATCTATTGCATTCTTCTCGCAGGACTGGTCTGTCACTCGCCTTTCTCTCTTTAGATCAAGAGAAGGCGTTTGACAGGGTGGACCATGGTTACCTCATAGCCACTCTGCAAGCGTACGGCTTTGGCCCACAGTTTGTGGGCTTTATAAGAACGCTGTACGCCTCTGCAGAGTGTTTACTTAAAATCAATTGGTCCCTAACAGCACCTTTGGTATTTGGACGAGGGGTAAGTCAAGGATGTCCCTTGTCTGGACAGTTATATGCACTGGCCATCGAGCCTTTCCTCTGCCTACTGAGGAAAAGGCTCACAGGGCTGGTGCTAAAAGATCCAGACATGCGGATTGTCCTTTCAGCTTATGCTGACGATGTGCTCCTCGTGGCCCAGGATCCAGTTGATCTTGAGCTGGCAAAACAGTGCCAGGAGGTATATTCAGCTGCCTCCTCCGCTCAGATCAACTGGTCCAAATGCACAGGTCTTTTAGAGGGTAATTTACAGGTAGACTCTTTGCCTCCCACGTTTCGTGACATCACGTGGGAGGCAGATGTCATTAAATATTTGGGGGTCTACCTGTCCGCTGCGGACGCTTCCGTCCCAGACAACTGGAGGGAGTTAGAGGGCAGTGTCCTCTCTCGTCTGGGACGATGGAGGGGTCTAGCAAAAATGCTTTCCCTTAGGGGGCGGACTCTAGTGGTGAATCAGCTGGTGGCTTCTCAGATCTGGCACCGGCTGATTTGTCTGAGTCCGACCCCCGAGTTTGTCACCAATATCCAGAGGAATTTGTTAGATTTCCTCTGGATGGGAAGGCATTGGGTCTCTGCAGGGGTGGCAAGTCTGCCTTTGGTGGAGGGTGGACAGGGAGTAGTTTGTGTGTGCTCCCAGTTGTCCACCTTCCGCCTTCAGTACCTGCAGAGATACCTATATGCAGATCCCTCTCCGCAGTGGTGCGCACTGGCATCCAGCTTTTATCGCAGTTGCGCAACCTGGGGTATGACCGGCAATTATTTCTGATCAGGCCCGAGGGGTTTGGGAGAGACCTCTCTGTGTTGCCGGCATACTACCAGGAAACCCTCAAGGCCTGAAGCATGGTCTCCGTGACCAGGCAGGGCGTGCCTTTGGGGGATGAAATATTCACGGAGCCCCTGCTATTTAATCCAGCAGTGGGGCCTCCAATGTTACAGTCCCCCAGTATCATCCGCCGCCTTAGTCATGCACGGATGACCCGAGTCGGGGATCTCTTGGAATACGGGCGTTCTGATTGGGTGTCACCCCAGGAGCTTGCGCTCCGTTTGGGATATGTGACGCCCAAAGTCTCAGGGCGCTTGCTCCAGGAGATTAGGGATGCCATCTCCCCCGACTCACGCACCTTCCTTCACGGGGCTTTGCAGGCCGGAGTGCCACATGCACCTTTCAACACCCCTGCTCCGGCTGTTTGCATTGGACACAAGCCCCGTGTTTCCCCTCAGGCTCCTCCTGTCCCCAACCTCTCAAAGTTGAGGGACATACCCTCGGCATGCTTTCGCGGCATGCCGAGGAAGAGCTTATATTCTCTCGTGCTCCATACAGTGCACTTCCTTGCCCTCGTGACCCGTCCCGATACCATCTGGAGGCGGGTGGAGGGAACTTTATTCTGATTTAGTTCCACGACCCACCGGGGACTTGAGTTGGAGAGTGCTCCATGGTGCACTGAGCACGGGAGAGTACTTAGCTAAATTCACGGACTCTCCCTCCACTTGTCCATTCTGTGGCAAGGGAGAGTCCGTGTATCATATTTATTTTAGTTGCGCCAGACTGCAGCCCCTCTTGTCACTCTTCAGGGGCCTCCTCCTGCAGTTCTGGCTGCATTTCTCCCCTCACATTTTTATTTTTGGGCGCCCAGTGTCCCGGGGCAATAAGGCCAGGGACCTCCTCGTCAACCTGCTCCTGGCATTAGCCAAATTGGCTATATATAAGTCCAGGAAGCAGTGTTTGATAGGGGGGGTTCCCTTGTCACCTGAGGCCATGTTCCGGGTGCTGGTGCGCTCCCGTATCCGGGCAGAGTACCACCTGGCTTTGTCCACTGGGGGAATGGATGAGTTTGTCTCCCAGTGGGCTGTAGATGGTGTGCTCTGCTCGGTATCCCCCTATCCGGTTTCTTTTTCTCTCAACCTCCTAAAATGATTTTTATTTAGTTTACAGAACATGTTTTCTCATAATTTTAAAATACACTGTGTCAAGTTCAACCAATCCAGTCTAGTTGGGGTACCAACAGTCCACATTTAATAAAAAATGACAGGCAGAGGCAGGACACCCCGCAGAGGCCGTCATGATCGTGGTGCTGTGATTCCCTTTGGCCCCCACAATAATGCCCAGTGTTCAGAGGCCAGTTACCCTGAACTTGAAAAGTTCAGAGGACGTAGTTGACTGGCTAACACAGGACACCCAATCTTCTACAGCTTCCGCTTGGAACATTGACGCACCATCCTACTCCAGCTTAGCTTCGGGCAACTCTCAAGTTACCACTCATCCGCCTGCCGCCACCACCAACACTAGTACCACAGCCAATTCAATTGATCAGTCAGAAGAGTTATTTACACGTCAGTTTGAAGAAATGAGTGATGCGCAACCATTATTGCCAGAGAATGTAGATAACAGGGATATGTCTCAGTCAGACAGCATTACACACATGTACGTACGATGTGATGATGATGATGATGATGTACCCGCTGCTGCTTCCTTTGTTCAGTTGTCATATACAAGTGAGGCGGGTGATGATGATGACGATGCGTCCGTGGATGTCACGTGGGTGCCTGCTAGAAGAGAAGAAGAACAGGGGGAAAGTTCAGATGGGGAGACAGAGAGGAGGAGGAGACGAGTTGGAAGTAGAGGGAGGTCATCGCAACGAGCTAGTGGCACAGTCAGACAGCATGCATCAGCACCCGGGGTCAGCCAGACAGCACGCCAATCAACGCATGCTGTTGCCACCACCAGAATGCCGTCACCGCCGAGCTCAGCAGTGTGGCATTTTTTTTGTGTGTCTGCCTCTGACAACAGCGATGCCATTTGCAACCTGTGCCAAAAGAAACTGAGTCGTGGGAAGTCCAACACCCACCTAGGTACAACTGCTTTGCGAAGGCACATGATGTCACATCACAAACGCCAATGGGATCAACACATGAGTACAAGCAGCACACAAACTCAAAGCCACCATCCTCCTCCTGGTCCAGGATCTTCATCCACATCAACCACTGCTGTCCTCCTTGCCCCCTCTCAACTCTCCACCACTCCGTCTCTCGCCTCTTGCTGTTCCTGCTTATCTCCCCACAGTTAGGTGTCTGTCAAGGGCATGTTTGAGCGTAAGAAGCCAATGCCACAAAGTCACCCCCTTGCCCGGCGTCTGACAGCTGGCTTTTCTGAACTCTTGGCCCGCCAGCTTTTACCATACAAGCTGGTGGAGGCTGAGGCGTTCAAAAAGTTTTTAGCGATTGGGATACCGCAGTGGAAGGTACTCCGCCGAAATTTCTTTGCCCAAAAGGCAATCCCCAACCTGTACTCAATTGTGCAAAAGGAAGTAATGGCATCTCTGGCACACAGTGTTGGGGCAAAGCATGGTCAGGGCAGGTATATCACCTACACTGCGCATTGGGCAAACCTGCTGACGCCTGCCAAGCATGGAATGCGTGGCTCTGCAGAGGAGTTGGTGACACCGCCACGACTTGCAGGCAGGCCTGCTGCCACCTCCTCTACTCCTCCTACTCCATCCTCTTCCATAACCTCCTCAGCTGAGTCCTCTTCTGCTGCTGCGTCTTGCTCCACATCAACGGCACCCCCCCAGCTCCCCAGATACTATTCCACATCCCGGATACGGCAGTGTCATGCCATCTTGGGGTTGACTTGCCTCAAAGCAGAGAGTCACACCGGGCCAGCACTCCTGTCCGCCCTGAACGCACAGGTGGATCAATGGCTGACTCCGCACCAACTAGAGATTGGCAAAGTGGTTTGTGACAACGGAAGAAATTTGTTGGCGGCATTGAATTTGGGCAAGTTGACGCATGTGCCGTGCATGGTACATGTGTGTAATCTGATCGTACAACGCTTTGTCCATAAGTATCCAGGCTTACAGGACGTCCTGAAGCAGGCCAGAAAGGTGTGTGGCCATTTCAGGCGTTCCTACACGGCCATGGCGCACTTTTCAGATATCCAGCGGCGAAACAACATGCCAGTGAGGCGCTTGATTTGTGACAGCCCCACACGTTGGAATTCAACACTCCTAATGTTCGACCGCCTGCTCCAACAAGAAAAAGCCATTAACGAGTATTTGTATGACCGGGGTACTAGGACAGCCTCTGCGGAGCTGGGGATTTTTTTGCCACGTTACTGGACGCTCATGCGCAATGACTGTAGGCTCATGCGTACTTTTGAGGAGGTGACAAACCTTGTCAGTCGCACCGAAGGCACCATCAGCGACATCTTACCATTTGTTTTATTCCTGGAGCGTGCCCTGCGAAGAGTGCTGGATCAGGCCGTAGATGAGCGTGACGAGGAAGAGGAAGAGTTGTGGTCACCATCACCACCAGAAACAGCCTTATTAGCATCGCTTGCTGGACCTGCGGCAACGCTGGAAGAGGATTGTGAGGAAGAGGAGTCAGAGGAGGAATGTGGCTTTGAGGGGGAGGAGGAAGACCAATCACAACAGGCATCCCAGGGTGCTCGTTGTCACCTATCTGGTACCCGTGTTGTTGTACGTGGCTGGGGGGAAGAACATATCTTCAGCGAGATCACTGAGGACGAGGAACGGGACATGACTAGCTCGGCATCCAACCTTGTGCAAATGGGGTCTTTCATGCTGTCGCCTTAACTGCAGATATCGACACTCTTAGGAGCGATGAACCCCTTGACTACCTGTGGCCTGAGCTATCCCAATTTGCAATTGAACTTCTGGCCTGCCCCGCTTCAAGTGTCCTGTCAGAAAGGACCTTCAGTGCAGCAGGAGGTTTTGTCACCGAGAAGAGAAGTCGCCTAGGGCAAAAAAGTCTAGATTGCCTCACCTTTATAAAGATGAATGAGGGATGGATCCCGAAGGGACTGGCACTGGGCGATACATTCGACTGAAAAAGGCCTGATGAGATGAGCTGCCTTCGGCTATAAATGGTCCACACACTGCTGTATGTTATCTGTGAATGCTGGATGACTTGCGTGAATTATCCGCCACCAACTAGGGTTCAAGAAGAGGCAATGTTTTATGGCACTTTCTGCCTGGGGAACAAAGGTCAATTTTTCTGGCCGCTGCAACAGCAGCGGCTGCAACAATATCTAATTTTTCAATTTAAATTTTTATGCCAGAAGGCGTACGGCATGTAATGGAAAAGAAAGCATATTGAACAGTCTTGCATAACACAACAGTTGTGCAAAAATACATATTTACAATGAAGACATTTTGTTAAAATTAGGTGGCTAGGCCTTCTTTTTTTTACTTTTTTGGTTAATACATTTTCTTTTTTTTTACTGTGATTGCAATTTTTAAGAGAAACCTAAGACATGGTAAAACAGACAATAGTAAAGAGTATATCAGCAGTTAACACCAAAGTCCTATTATCTATCATCACTCCAGCAGTAGCTTATTATTTACAATATCTAACCTGCTCAATCGCCCTTGGGTTACCCTAGGGCAGGCTTCAGTAGGCGACCTCTCCTTTCCCCGGATGATTTTGCCGCCGGTTGCTTCTGAAGGGTCTCCTCCAGGACTCCCCCACTCCGGTCCTTCCCCCCGAGTCGCTTCAACCATTAACAAATGTTTTATTATATTAGGGGGGCACTAAATGGGGATGTTATCCAGGGATCCCAAATTGTCTGGAACTGGGTGATTTTATCCAAGACTACATGGTTAAATCTCTCGTTGAGCAGTAAATAGTTTTTTTTTTTTATTAATTCCTGAAAGTTTTAATTTGGGGTTTTCCAACTACTAGCTATGTGTATTTTTTCTTTCAAAAAATATTTTATTAGGTCAATCTTAAACATTTTAGAAGCTAGTAAGCATGTTTCTTCCCATAGTCTTATGACTGCCGAACACTCCCACCAGACATGAATAAATGTAGCCTCATTACCACTGTTCCTAAAACATGAGCTGCTCCGTTTTGGATCCCATTTATTAGCTTAAAAGGAGTAATATATGTCCTATGTAGGACCTTTATTGAAGTCTCAAGCAGACTATAATTTAAAGATCCCCTACTTAAGCCTTGCCAACTTTTATCCCATGTGCTATCTGCCAACTCGGTGCCCAAATCCCTCTCCCAGGCTTTGGTATAGTCTGGTTTGTTTGCCCATGAGTTTTCATTAAATAGTTCATACATGAGGCTAATAATACCAGGCTGAAAGGGGGAATCCCTAAATTTTTTGAGTAGCCAGGTGTTTCTTTGGGGGGTTCCCCTACCACTTATCGTATATATAAAATGACGTATCCTGCAAAAATGTTAGTGTTCAGCCAGGGGTAAATTGTATCTATCTCTCACCCACTCAAAGGTCATTATTTTGTCGTCATGCCACCATGGACCAACCCTTAGTAGGTTCTGAGACTTCCACCAACTGAGAGAGCTTTCCGGAAGATGTATCCTAAAGTGGGGATTGGGTACGATAGGGGTAAGATCTGATACCCGAGTGTCCAGTTTTTGTGTCCAGTTCATCTCCGTCCATATTTTTAATGAGTGCTTAATCAATGGGTTTTTCAAGTTTCTCAAAAAAGTATAAAGGCCTGGAATACATATTACTGTATCCCATGTATAAGGTGACATGCTTACATTTTCCATAAATACCCAGAGCGGCTGATGTGTTTTGGAGAATGCGCCAGAGGAATGAAAGCCAGCTGCGCTGCCTTGTAATACAGTTTGAGATTCGGGTCCCTACCCTCTTTTGGAAAGACTATAAGGTCGGCCTGATTCAATTAAGGGGGCATAGGTTCTCCATTTAGTATAGCGTTAAACAAAGATGTTAGGTGCGGGGGTAAGCAAGGGCTCAAATTTCTTATAGTACAGATGAGTAAAACCGTCTGGCCCTGGGGACTTGCCAAATTTAAGATTTTGGATTGTAGATTTAACTTCCTCTTGGGATATGTCTAGGTTCAAGCTGTCCAATTGAGGTACAGGTATTTTGTGGACTTCTTGCTGTAGTAGGAAGGACTCTATGTCAGATCCGCTGCAGCGGGATTGGGATGAATATATGGTCTGATCGAAGTTTTGAAATGTTTCTTGGATAGCATTGGGGCTAAAGGAGGTTTGGCCATCAGGTAGTCTAAAGATACCGTATATTATGTCCTCTCTTGGGGGGTAAAGACACTAATAATTCCTCCAATAAAATTCTGCTTTTTTTTTGTGGGCAAGGTCCCTGGTTAGCCCCTTGGGTTATCTGTTAAAAAGAGTGGTGCAGAGACTGTGGGGGCTGTTAGCCTCCTTGTCCCTGTGTGGCTGTTTAGAATCCCTGCTGCTGCATGTTTCAGCTTTATTAAGGTGTAATTGTACAGCGTTTGACTCAAGTAGCTGCCTGTGCTGGGTCAGTTTGGCTTAATTGCTGGGCCCTTTTACTGCCAAGATGGCGACCGTCAGTCCATGGGCCTCTATGTCCCCTTCACTACCTTTGTCCCCGCTTGTGTGCTTATTTGGGATGGCCCCCCTTTATATCTCTGGCCCGTGGCCTTGTAAGGGTCGCCCCCTCAATCTCTGAGTGTGGATATGCAGGGATGTGGCGTTGAATCAGGCCTACCTTCTTCTCTGCTCGCTGCAAGATCAACAATACCTAATTTTTCAGGCATGTGTACATGCCTAATTTTTCTGGCTTCTGGTGCTGCACTGTGGCTTCAACAACCAAACACAAAAAAAAGGCACATAACAGGGATTAAACTGATAGGAGTAGTACTACTTAACACACCACTCATATCTGGTGTAACAGTAGTGTACATTTAAAAAAAAAAAAAAAATTCTACTGTAATAAATTGCATAGCAGTTAGTTGTCTGCAAGCGTGTGTGTCAGACCTACAGCGTCTACTCTACCAGCTTCTGCAAGTGCACAGTGCCACTCATATCTGTTGTCACAGTAGCTTGGATGCATAGTACCGATCTGTCAAAACCTGTAATGATGAATGAGGTCTAGAGTAGCCTGGTTCCCTTATCCTCTACAGGTTGAGACCTAATGTTTGGGTGACTCCAGACCAACACATGAGTACAAGCAGCACATAAACTCAAAGCCGCCATCCTCCTCCTGTTGCAGCATCATAAGCCACATAAACCACTGTTGTCCTCCTTGCTCCCTCTCAACCATCCGCCACTCCGTCTCTCGCCTTGAGCAGTTCCTGCTCATCTGCCCATAGTCAGGTGCCTGTAAAGGACATGTTTGAGCGTAAGAAGCTAATGTCACAAAGTGCCCCAAAATTGAAGTGATACGACCAACAAAGCATCTTTTTCCATCTCCTGGTTCTAAAAATCCAGGCCTTATACACGCCCCCTGATAGGTGACGTAACAAGTATTAAACTGATAAGAGTAGTACTTACAAACACGCCACTCCTATCTGGTGGCACCTTTGACTGCACGTGCCGTGCCCCAAAATTGAAGAGATACGACCAACAAAGCATCTTTTTCCATCTCCTGGTTCTAAAAATCCAGACCTTATACACGCCCCCTGATAGGTGACGTAACAAGTATTAAACTGATAAGAGTAGTACTTACAAACACGCCACTCCTATCTGGTGGCACCTTTGATTGCACGTGCCGTGCCCCAAAATTGAAGTGATATGACCAACAAAGCATCTTTTTCCATCTCCTGGTTCTAAAAATCCAGGCCTTATACACGCCCCCTGATAGGTGACGTAACAAGTATTAAACTGATAAGAGTAGTACTTACAAACACGCCACTCCTATCTGGTGGCAACTTTGACTGCACGTGCCGTGCCCCAAAATTGAAGTGATACGACCAACAAAAGCATATTTTTCCATCTCCTGGTTCTAAAAATCCAGGCCTTATACACGCCCCCTGATAGGTGACGTAACAAGTATTAAACTGATAAGAGTAGTACTTACAAACACGCCACTCCTATCTGGTGGCACCTTTGATTGCACGTGCCGTGCTCAAAAATTGAAGTGATACGACCAACAAAGCATCTTTTACCATCTCCTGGTTCTAAAAATCCAGGCCTTATACACGCCCCCTGATAGGTGACGTAACAAGTATTAAACTGATAAGAGTAGTACTTACAAACACGTCACTCCTATCTGGTGGCACCTTTGACTGCACGTGACGTGCCCCAAAATTGAAGTGATACGACCAACAAAGCATCTTTTTCCATCTCCTGGTTCTAAAAATCCAGGCCTTATACACGCCCCCTGATAGGTGACGTAACAAGTATTAAACTGATAAGAGTAGTACTTACAAACACGCCACTCCTATCTGGTGGCACCTTTGATTGCAAGTGCCGTGCCCCAAAATTGAAGTGATACGACCAACAAAGCATCTTTTTCCATCTCCTGGTTCTAAAAATCCAGGCCTTATACACGCCCCCTGATAGGTGACGTAACAAGTATTAAACTGATAAGAGTAGTACTTACAAACACGCCACTCCTATCTGGTGGCACCTTTGATTGCACTTGCCGTGCCCCAAAATTGAAGTGATACGACCAACAAAGCATCTTTTTCCATCTCCTGGTTCTAAAAATCCAGGCCTTATACACGCCCCCTGATAGGTGACGTAACAAGTATTAAACTGATAAGAGTAGTACTTACAAACACGCCACTCCTATCTGGTGGCACCTTTGATTGCAAGTGCCGTGCCCCAAAATTGAAGTGATACGACCAACAAAGCATCTTTTTCCACCTCCTGGTTCTAAAAATCCAGGCCTTATACACGCCCCCTGATAGGTGACGTAACAAGTATTTAACTGATAAGAGTAGTACTTACAAACACGCCACTCCTATCTGGTGGCACCTTTGACTGCACGTGCCGTGCCCCAAAATTGAAGTGATACGACCAACAAAGCATCTTTTTCCATCTCCTGGTTCTAAAAATCCAGGCCTTATACACGCCACCTGATATGTGCTGTAACAGGTTTTAAACTGATAAGAGTAGTACTACTTAACACACCTTATAATAATGCAGAGAGAGCCAATGCAGTGAGAGGAATCTGAAGAAGAGGAGTCAGAGGAGGAAGGTGGCTTTGAGGAGGTGGAAGACCAAACACAGCAGGCGTCCCAGGGGGCTTGTTGTCACCTTTCGGGGACCCTTGGTGGCTGGGTGGAGGAAGAGACCTTCAATGACATCAGTGAGGACAAGGAACGGGACATGGCTAGCTTGGTATCCAACCTTGTGCAATTGGGGAGTTTGCGGTTGTGCAAATGGACTGTTTGTGGTTGTTTGCGGTGCATTAAACGGGGAGTTTGGTCTGTCACTGTGAAGCGGGCCTAACCGTTACACTACCTGATCGATACAACATCATACCTGATGTTTTAAAGCACGTTATTCCAAACAATTTAGGAATGTTAGTTACTTTATGCCCTTTATGGCTTAAAACCAGACTCTGCATCAACTATGTAATTTTCAGTGGGAGTTTTGCCATGGATCCCCCTCCGGCATGCCACAGTCCAGGTGTTAGTCCCGTTGAAACAACTTTCCCATCACTATTGTGGCCAGAAAGAGTACCTGTGGGTTTTAAAATTTGCCTTCCCGTGCCGGTTCGCGAACATTTGCGGCGGTTCGCGTTCGCGGTTCGCGAACCGAAAATTTTATGTTCGCGACATCACTATTTAAGAACAATCTGATTAAATAAACAGACAGGTAATAATTAACAAGTTGCCTTCACATTAAAACCTTGTCTCCAAGGGGAACTACTTTAACATGGAAAGGCTACAATTAATGGAGACCATTATGTGGTTATAGCATTGTGCCTGAAAAGGCGTCACTGCTTGCTTGACAAAGCTGACTTCCCCATTGACTTTTAGTGGATGGATACCAGCGGAAACTAAGTTAGATATCTGAATGTTAATTTAATATCGAGAACTACTTCTTCTTTTTTTCAAATCATTGGATATAAATTGTTTTAATGATCACTTCCTAATTGCTAGTGCATTACAGCAGACCATCAATGTTTGCTGAATAATGATTTCTTTATTGTCAGTATAGTTTTTCAAATTTGTTTTTATTATTTATCTGTCTGTTTCTTGCAAGGTTTCTTATTCTTAATCATATATGTAGCAGTAATATTATTATATTATGCAAAATACAAGTTACATGTAATCACAACATATTTTTAATGTTTCTTTACAATTTACAGTTCAGTGAACTTAAACATAGTTAATTTACTCAGCCAAAAACTGTGCATTCAAAATGAGTTTGCTACAAGCAATAAAGTAATGGATTAGACAGTAACTGAATAGAAGACTCGTAAAAAAGAAACAGGAGGCTGGTATAAAAGTTACTAGGCATTTCTCACTCTTGAACTCTAAAGTAAAACTGTTGTTTTTGATTATTAAAAGGTCTAATTATTAGACAAGTCTTGCCATAGGCACAAAGTGGCTAGTGGACTGGCACTGGTTTCATACATAGAAGCAAGGGTGTTATTAATTATTTTCTAGCAGAATAATAAAGGTGGTTACTGCCTGTTTCCATAAAATTGGGCAATCAAATTCCCTTGTAATGTGTTTTTGGCAGCACAAAATATGCTCAGATTCCAGCTGTCCAAGGGGGAATGCCAGATCAGAGCAGGTCTTGGAGAGTAATTGTATTCAAGTGCAGCTTTAAGTGTATGTTCATTTGTCTCCTGAATATTAAAACTAAGTATAGCAAAGCAAACATAAACTATCCTATTTTAAATACAACAAGTTTGCCCAGTAGATGGTCTCGTTCACATGTTCTCTGGGTTCTCTTTATTCAGTTGGTGGACATATTACAGAAAGATTGCAAGGGTATTCTGCTTGAGAAGCAGAACTTTATTTTAACAATTTCCTTAGAGTTTAAGGAATTAATAGGCTTGAGGTAAGGAAGAAAATAATAATGTTTATGATCATGCTATGTGTCTCACCTAAGATAGCTTTATAAGGTAGTTTACAAAGTTCAATTAATACTAAAACATGTGTTAGTGAGTATACTGATATTTAATGCATCTGACATGCAATATTAAAGAGATATTAAGAATAATACAATTATTCTGCAAGGAAAAATGTTAATTCAGTTCATATTCATTTACAGATGTTTTATCTGTAGTGAAAATAAAAATATCAAAGGTGGCAAGGGTTTTTTATTAACCCCATCTTATTCCATATGTAATATGTTTTGAATATGCAAAATGTTTTCATTTCATTGAAGATAAATTAAATTAATTCATATGTTACTGTATTAGCTGAGAGTTGGAGATGCTTAGATAAATGATATATGTTTGCAGAGTTTGTGCTAAAATGAATACTGCTAAAGTTCAATATCAGTAGTAAAATCGCAATATTTAATGTTCGCCCAAAAAATGATATCAAAAGCAAAAACAAAAGATCCAGTGCACTCCTTAGAATAAAACCACACTGAAAACTCTGAAAGACAAGCAACTTGCCTGTGAAAAAATCACGGCAATAACATTTTAAAGCTGAGAATGCTGGTTGTGACACAATGTGAGTGTACTGGGTGGCTCAACTATATAGACCCCTATAGCACAAGAATTAAGCCATATACAGTACATAGTTACATAGTTACATAGTATAATAACACTATAAGTGATTGCAGTACACTATGTTAACCCTATCTGTTATAGGTGTCTATACAGACCATCATAAGCCTCTATTTAACTTCATTAGTCCCATAAGGGTATATAAAGACCCTCATGGAACAGTTAGAAGCCTAAGATTTACCCCATAAGTGCTATGAGGGTCCTCCATGACCCTCATGACACTAAGTAAAAACACTACACTGCACTATACCCCCCAATAAACCATTAAATATAAACTAACCCCCCTCTACACTAACCTGTTAACATCCTCACTACCTACCTACCCTAACTACCCACTAATAACCCCCCCACCACCAATTACAGAAAATAATAAAACATAACTCACAAAAAGTAATAAAAGCTAAGTCACAAAAAATAAAAAAACATTACAGAAAACAAAATAATATATACATTACAACCCCCCACACACACTATAAGAAATACAAAAAACATTACACACCTGAAAAGGAAAGGCATACAATATATGTATACATTACATTACAATACAATACAAAAAAAATACAATACCTCCCTATCTAAAATACAATAAATCCTATCTAACATACACACACACCCTCTATATAAAATACAATAAATCCTAACATACATACATCCCCTCAATCTAAAATACAATAAATGCTATGTACATACCTAAACCCTAAATGTAAGCTAAAATAGAATAATTAAGAGCACTTACCTTCGCAGATCTACCTTCAGATCAGCAACCTAGGAAAAAAGAGAAAAAGAAATAGTACAACATATTTAGATATTAAAAAGAAACATTTTAAATGTTCTAAATATTGTACTTACCTTTCCAGAGTATCCCTGTCCTTCTTCATTTCTTCAATTTTTTATTTTATTATTTTCTTTAATGTAGGTTTTTTATTTTCTGTAACTTAGGTTTTATTATTTTTTGTGAGTTAGGTTATATTATTTTGTGTAATTATTGGGGTTTAAATAGAGGCTTATGAGGGTCTGTATAGACCCACATAACAGATGGATGGATGGATGGAGTTAAATAGGCTTAAATGCTTTAAATAGGAGCAGTTATGGTTACTTAGGTACTGTTAGGGTTTAATGTGTACTGTTAGGGTTAAATAGTCCCAGGGTTGGGTTAATGGGGTATAGTTAGGGTTAATAGTGTAGTGCTTACACTTTGTGGAACGAGGGTCCCCTTGTGTAATGAGGGTGACCCTCATGGCACTTATAGTGTAATTACATGGATTAATTAGTGTCCTATAGGCATTTATATAGACCCCTATTGGACTGATAGAGTTAATTATTGGCTTATGGGGGTCTGTATTGATCCCCATGAGTGACAGGGTTAATGAAGGGGTTAGGGGGGTTCTGATTGACCCCCATGAGTGACAGGGTTAATTAAGGGCTTATGGGGGTCTGTATTGACCCCATGAGTGACAGGGTTAATTAAGGGGTTATGGGGGTCTAACTTGAACCCCATGAGTGACAGGGTTAATGAAGGGCTTATTGGGGTCTGTATTGACCCCCATGAGTGAGAGGGTTTATTCTTGGCTTATGGGGGTCTGTATTAACCCCCATGAAATACAGGGTTAATAAAGGGGTTATGGGGGTCCTGATTGACCATCATGAGTGACAGGGATAATGAAGGGCTTATGGGGGTCTGTATTGACCCCCATGAGTGACAAAGTTAATTAAGGGGTTATGGGGGTCCTGATTGACCCCCATGAGTGACAGGGTTATTTAAGGGCTTATGGGGGTCTCCATACAAACAAGGAGGAGGCTATCAACAATTGATGGAAACCAACCCTGTGAAGGGGATAGAGAAATAGTTTATCTATTTGAAGGAAGAAAGGCTCAAGGTTTTTTCTAGTTTTTCCAATTGTCATTTTTTGGGGGCTAGTTTCTGTCTGTCACTCTATAGCTATGTCCAATTTCTATCCTATCTTTCCTACAAAGAAAACAACCAAATGGATTGCTTCAAATTATCTTAAGAAGGGGTTCTATATTGAGACAGATTGTTACTCTGAAATCCTATACCTGGTAACGTATGAAATTGTTTTACTTTATATTTTGTAATGGAGATAAAATATTCCAATATCTAAAATCATTCTGTTACATTTTTGGAGTGGTTACAGAGCAAAGACTAAGACTAAAACTAATTAGCACCTACATTCTGGACTATTGGTGTTAATCAATATCTTTCTATTTGTACTTATTTTCCCTAAAACAGACTAATTGACTTTATTAAATAATAGAACCATTTAACTCTGTTACCTACTTAGCATTTCTCAAAAAATTTCTTCTTTTATAACACAATCAATAACACTGTTCATTATTGATTGAATTGACTGCCTTGATATTCAAATGTAATCAATTATGTTATGAAACCCCTTCTCAAATAATGCAATATCCAGTATACAAGAATATCCAGTATACAAGAATATGTCTTTTTGAACAAGATCATAACTAGCAATCAACATGGATTTATGAGGGATAGGTCATGTCAGACCAATCTAATTAGTTTCTATGAGGAGGTTAGTAGGAACTTGGATCAGGGCAACTCTGGATGTAGTCTTTTTGGATTTTGCAAAGGCTTTTGATACAGTGCCACATGGGAGACTATTGTGCCAACTAAAAGATACAGGAATTGCAGGAAATATCTGCTCATGGATTGACAGCTGGCTAAAAGACAGGAAGCAAAGGGTTGTTGTAAATGGAACATACTCCGAATGGACTAATGTGGTAAGTGGGGTTCCTCAGGGTTCAGTATTAGGTCCTCTCCTTTTTAACATATTTATTAATTACTTAGAGGTAGGATTGGAGTGTGGTTTCTCCATTTTCGCTGATGACACAAAGTTGTGCAAGGTAATTAAATCAGATAATGATGTTCCTTCCCTCCAAAGGGATTTACATCAAATTGAGGAATGGGCATCTAAATGGCAGGTGAGATTTAATACGAATAAATGTAAAGTTATGCATCTGGGAAGGAAAAATAGCCTTGCAATTTATAATCTTAATGGAGCAAATCTAGGTGTATCAGATATTGAAAGGGATTTGGGAGTGCTTGTGGACAACCACCTAGGTAAAAGTGCTCAAAGCCAAGCAGCAGCATTAACATGTATTAATAAGGGTATAGAAGCAAGGGAAGCAAATATAATTCTGCCACTATACAAATACCAAATAAGCCCTCATTTGGAATATGGAGTACAATTTTGGGCACCACTTCACAAAAATGACATTTTAGAGCTGGAAAAGGTACAGAGGAGGGCAACAAAACTAATAAGTGGAATGGAGGGGCTAAGTTATGATGAAAGACTAACCAAATTAAACGTATTTTCTCTAGAAAAAAGGCGTCTAAGAGGAGATATGATTACCTTATATAAATACATCCAGGGTCAGTATAAAGAATTGTCAAGGGAGCATTTTGTGCCAAGAGGTTCTCAACTGACAAGAGGACATCCCTTGTGGTTAGAAGTAAAAAGATTCCAGCTTAAAGAAAGAAAAGGGTTCTTCACAGTAAGGGTGGTTAATCTGTGGATTTCTCTACCAGAGGAGGTGGTGACAGCGGATTCAATTGATAACTTTAAAAGGGGACTGGATTTATTTCTAATTAAAAAGGGAATTCAGGGTTATCATGGATAATTAGAGAGACAGTATTGATCCAGGGAGAAATCCAATTGCCAGTATCGGAGGTCAGAAAGGAATTAATTTATTATTATTATTTTTTTCTTTGAGATGATTGGCTAAGTCTTGCTTGTTTGTTTTTTTTCTGTTTGCCTTCCTCTGCATTAATTAGTAATAAAAAATAAATAAATAAATAAATAAAATAAAAAATATTGATTAATAATAATTAACAACTAATTAATTCATATTTAATCTGCATATTGTAGATCAGAGAAGATCTTAAAATGTTGATCTTGATGGACTGAAAGTCTTTTTTCAACCTTAAATACTATGCAAATATATAACTATATTGACCCCATGAGGTATGGGATTAAATTTAGGTGCTATGGTTACCCCCGCAGCTTGGGGGGTAACCAATAGTGTGCCGTGGGCCCTGTAAGGACCCGCGGCGGAAAAATTTAACCCTGCAACTCCCTGGGCTTGAATTTTGAATTCATGCCCGTGGTGGGAAATGTAAAATCCCATAGATGCTGCAGGGGTCCTGCTCGGTGACGATCGGGACCCTCTGCAGCAAGGCAAGGGGTTAATGCGGGGAGCCAGCAGGGGACCCTATTAGGACCCCTACAGCAAGGAGTTAATGTGTGGAGCCTGCAGGGGTCCCGATCGGACCCCTGCCTCAAGGGTTAATGTGTGCACATTGCAGGGTCACGATGTGGACCCCTGCATTATAGAGTTAATGTGTGCATCCTTCAAAGTTCCTGTTCAGACCCTTGCATTATAGGGTTAATGTGTGCACCCTGCAGGGGTCCCATTCGGGGGGCTGTAGGGACACTGTGGGGACACTGCAGGGGTCACGATTGGGTCACAATCGTGACCGCTGCACCCAGCGGGGGGCTTAATTGGAGCAGCCGCAAGACCTTCACAGCCCTAGCGACGGCTCCAGGGTAGAAGTAGCTGCAGCAGTTTTTGTGTGTTTAGCGGGGTAGCGGAGGGGTTATCAGAGCATTTGAATAGGGAAGGTTGGTTTCATGCGGCCAAATCTCTTGCAGCCACGTGACATCAAAGGCTCTCCCTGCAGTAATGCTGGAGCTGTCAGCTGCAGGGGATTAGAATAGGGAAGTAGCTTGTGGCCACCCCTTTGCGGCCACGCAGATCCTACGGCCATCATTAGAATGAGGCCCTTGATTAGGGAGTCTACTTGCAAGGAAGTTTTATTAGATTTAATATTCATAAACACATATATAGTCTCAGATGTATCAGTAGGGGAGAGCTTAGAGTCTAATAATCACTAGCCATTATGGCTTAGTATTCACGAAAGTCTGCGCCAAAGCATACACAAACAAAAGTCATAGAATCTGAAAAGAATTACTATTCAATCATGGAAAATACTTAAGAAATTCCTTGGCAGTGCAACACATTCCAAGTGAAATGCAGGAACAGTAGCAACATTTTCACCAGGAGGACTGAGCAGCCATTTCTGCAGAGATTCAACCAAATATACTGGCCCTGATATGATCCATTCTACAGATTTACAGCCCTATTAAAATCCAGACTCGTAGATACAAGCTTTGTGCTTAAGTCCTACGTGCTTCAAATTCAGAAAATTTAAATTGTGTGAGCAAGGCAGACACGGAGAAACTGTGCATGAGAAGTGACAGCCTGCGAAATGATCTTGCAGGCTCCCTCACCTCATCACTTGCCATGGGGGTCCTGAACTGGACCTCCAAAGCAGCCCTACATACAAGCCCTGCCATGTGGGGTACTCTGAGTACTCCCCCGGCACCTAAAACTAACCCGCTCTATGCTGGAGGTCCCCATCGGACCCCCAAAGTGACACCACATTAACCACTTGCTTCAGGGGTCCCAGATCGCAAGGTCCTTAAAGGACAGTAAAGGTCCTGAAAGGATCTGTGCTACAAAAATATTAACCCCTGCCGCGGGGGTACTATAAGTACTCCCCCCCAGGCAACTAAAATTAACCATATTATTTAGGGGGCTCTAAAGAGACCCCCATAAGCCCTTAATTATCACTGTCACTAATAGGGGTCAATACAGAGCCCCATGAGACTATAATTAACCCCATCAGTCCAATAGGGGTCTATATAGACCCCTATGGGACACTAATAAGCCCTAGGTTAAACCTACAAGTGCCATGATGGTGCTCCAGGACCCTCATGACAAAGTCTAAACACTACACTACACTATTAACTCTAACTATTTAACCCCATCTAGCCCTATTTAATCACATCACTTATGGGGGTCTATACAGACCCACATAGTTACATGGTTACATAGTTTTTAAGGTTGAAAAAAGACTTTCAGTCCATCAAGTAACCCTTTTAAGATCTCCTCTGATCTGCAATATGTGGATTAACTATCAATACTGCCCCTCCAATTATCCATGATAACCCTGAATTCCCTTTTTAATTAGAAATAAATCCAGTCACCTTTTAAAGTTATCTATCGAATCCGCTGTCACCACCTCCTCTGGTAGAGAACTCCACAGATTAACCACCCTTACTGTGAAGAACCCTTTTCTTTCTTTAAGGTGGAATCTTTTTACTTCTAACCTCAAGGGATGTCCTCTTGTCAGTCGAAAACCTCTTGGCACAAAAAGCTCCCTTGACAAATCTTTATACTGACCCTGGATGTATTTATATAAGGTAATCATATCTCCTCTTAGACGCCTTTTTTCTAGAGTAAATAAGTTTAATTTGGTTAGTCTTTCTTCATAACTTAGTTTTGTTGCCCTCCTCTGTACCTTTTCCAGCTTTAAAATGTCCTTTTTATAAAGTGGTGCCCAAAATTGTACTCCATATTCCAAATGAGGGAGTACTAGGGATTTGTATAGTGGCAGAATTATATTTGCTTCCCTGGCTTCTATACCCTTCTTAATACATGCTAATATTTTATTTGCCTTTGCAGCTGCTGCTTGTCTTTGAGCACTGTTACCTAGGTGGTTGTCCACAAGCACTCCCAAATCCCTTTCAATATCTGATACACCTAGATTTGCTCCATTAAGATTATAAATTGCATGGCTATTTTCCCTTCCCAGATGCATAACTTTACATTTATTCATATTAAATCTCATCTGCCATTTAGATGCCCATTCCTCAATTTTATGTAAATTCCTTTGGAGGGAAAGCGCATTATTATCTGATTTAATTACCTTGCACAACTTCGTGTCATCAGCAAAAATGGAGACACCACACTCTAATCCTACCTCTAAGTCATTAATAAATATGTTAAAAAGGAGAGGACCTAATACTGAACCCTGAGGAACCCCACTTACCACATTAGACCAATCGGAGTATGTTCCATTTACAACAACCCTTTTCTTCCTGTCTTTTAGCCAGCTCTAAATCCATGAGCAGATATTTACTGCAATTCCCATATCTCTTAGTTTGCACAATAGACTCCCATGTAGTACGGTATCAAAATCCAAAAAGACTACATCCACTGAGTTGCCTTGATCCAGGTTCCTACTAACCTCCTCATAGAAACTAATTAGATTTGTTTGACATGACCTATCCCTCATAAATAGATGTTGACTCCTACTTATAATCCTGTTCAAACTGACATATTCTTGTATATTATCCCTTATTAACCCTTCTAAAAGCTTCCCCACTACAGAAGTGAGGCTCACTGGTCTATAATTCCCCGGATTTGCTCTTGCTCCCTTTTTAAATATAGGTATCACATCAGCTGTTCTCCAGTCATCTGGTAGAGACCCTGTGTTGAGTGAATCTTGAAAAATTTAATATAATGGTTTGGCTATTACAGAACACAGTTCCCTTAGTACCCTTGGATGTATTCCATCAGGACCCGGGGCTTTACTAACATTTATTTTTTCCAACCTCTTTTGGATTACTTCCTGTGTTAACCAATTATTTGGCAAAGGTAGTGTAGCCCCATTATGTTGCCGTGACCCAACCACTGGTACCTCCCTTGTGTATACCGAAGAAAAGAACCTATTTAGTTCATCTGCCTTTTCTTGGTCACTAATTATCAGACGGCCTGTGTCACATTCTAATGTTCCTATAAGCTTCCTTCCTCGCCTTCTTCCCATTAATATACTGTTTTTAGGGTTAGTCTTTCTCTCTTTTGCAATAAATTTTTCATTTTCTATTTTAGATAGTCTAATCGCCCTTTTGCAAGCCTTTTTGATTTCCTTGTATTCCTGTAAAGCAGTCTCTGTCCCCTCTTGTTTGTATAATTTAAATGTTTTTTACTCCGTATCTTGATCTTTAAATCATTGTTAAGTCACATTGGATGGGATTTACTCCTTTTACTTTTATTCCCACTCGGTATATGCCGATGTGAATGTATATTTAGTAAGGATTTAAATGTTGTCCACTTGTGGTCAGTGTTTTTATCTGCCAGTTCTCTATCCCAGTCTATTCTTTGTATTGCTGCCCTTAGACCGTTAAAATCTGCCCTTTTAAAATTAAGAGTTTTCGTTGGCCCCTTAAAATTTTGTTTTTTTAATTCTATCTCAAACGAGACAGTGTTGTGATCACTGTTTCCCAAAGATTGCCCTATTCCAACATTAGATACTATATCAATATTATTTGTGATGAGTAATTCTAAGATAGCTTAATTTCTAGTGGGCTCTTGTACAACCTGGGCCAAATAATGATCCCTGAGTGTACTCAAGAACCTGCTCCCCTTAGCTGAACTGCTGGTCTAATTTATCCAGTTTATTTCAGGGTAATTAAAATCTCCCATTATTAGAACTTGACCATGCCTAGCTGCATTTTCAATATGTAACAATAATTGTATTTCCTCACTTTCAGCTATATTTGGGGGTTTATAGCATACTCCTCGTAATATTCTTTTGGAATTTGATGCTCCACTATTTAACTCTACCCACAAACATTCAGCTTTATCACTAGGTCCACCATAAATATCTTCTCTGACTATAGGCTTAAATTCAGGCTTAACATACAGACAAATCCCTCCTCCTCGTTTACCATTGCCTCTATCTTTCCTAAATAGGTTATAACCATCCAGATTTACAGTCCAGCCATGAGATTTATCCCACCACATTTCAGTAATGCCTATTAAATCCCATTTTTCATTAATTGCTAATAATTCTAACTCTCCCATTTTTCCTTGCAAGCTTCTGAGATTAGCAAGCATACACCTTATGTTATGCGTCTGTAGTTCTCATGGACTAGAACAATTTATTTATAGATTTTTACTGATTTCTACATTTCTGAATTGTGAGTCCGATTGTAGATCTGGCTTACTCATACGTGCTTGGCGGTGATTTGCGCTCCTCAGTCTCCTTTAGCCTCGTTTTCATTTTTTTAGGCTGCCATTTTCTTCTCGCTTAGCCGATTTTCTGCTTAAATTTGCATGCAACCTCACTTCCAGACGTGTGTGAGTGTGTTTTTATTTTTATTTCAATTTTTTTCTTATTTTTCGTGATTTTTGATTTCCGCGGTTCGGACGTTAAATTAGTATTTTTGTGAGGTTGTTTTTTTGCCCCTGAGATTCTGAGGTTGTTCCTCGCTAACTCGTACGTGCCAGACGGCTATTTGCGCGCTTTGTTCTTATTTAGCCTAGTTTTCATTTTTTTAGGCCGCCATTTTTTTCTTGCTTAACCGATTTTCGAGTGCCGAAACTCGCAAAATTCGGTTTAAATTTGCGTGCAACCTCACTCCCAGGCCTCCTGGCGTTCCCCCCAGTGGTGAGTGCGAGTGCTTTGTTTTGTTTTTATAGATTTAACGGTTCGGCCGTTAAAGGTGTTTTTTTTTTTGCCCACGAGAATCTGAGGTTGTTTTTTCTAAGTCCTGCGTTCCTCAACTGCTTGCAGCCTGAGTAAGTCCTGCATTTCTTACCTGCTTGCAGGATAAGTTCTGTGCGCTTCAATGCCTCAACTGCTCACCTCGCAAGGCTCTCAGGAAGATGAGAGCCTTTGGCGCTCATCGCCTAAGTGGTCCGAGCTCGGAAGGCTTCTATACGCAAACGACGCTTTGCGAGGCTCACAAGCGTGACGACGAATTGCAGTTTGACAACTGTTATATGTGATATATTATTGTATGATATCTAATGCTATTATTACTATGATTCTTTTTATATGTATTGATCTATTGCAAGTTAACTAGGGCTCATTAGTTTACATATATAGGAATGTGACACTAATGTGATGCATGTGGATGTCCCATAACCCCAACCAATAAAAACACACTGACACGGTTACAACTGTATAACATTTTTTTATTTTTTACACAGACCACAATCAGAAATGGTCAAGATTGTGCACTCACTCACACCTCCAGGACTTTTCTCATGCTAGATCTCCTTGCCTCACTCCACCAGATTATCCTCTTGCCTCAAAACATTTAAAACCTCACTTAAAACGCTCTTTAAAGAAGAGTATCACCTTCCACCCTAACATGCTTATCACCTCTCTCTCCCTTTTTTGCCACTCACTATAACTTAGATTGTAAGTCTTTGAGTTTCTATCCTAAGTATTTTTGGAATTCACCATGGGCATTGGATTCCTAGCTCAAAGACCGGGCCCTCCTTGCTTTGCTATATGTTAATTTGTATTTATCTTTGTCGGAACTTAATTTATCTACAACGCTACGGAATATGTTGGCGCAATATAAATGAACTATAATAATAATAATAATAATAATAAAGGGTGTGTGGGTGTGGGCGGATCCCGAGAAAGCATGAGGCTTGGGGAAAAACGAGGATACCTACAGTGGTAATATTATAGTCTAGAACGAGCATGATTCATAGCACCTACCTGGGTCACATGTGGTCACTACACCACTGCAACCGGAATCTGATGAAAAAAAGGATCATCACAAATCACAATTGAAGTAACCAGTAATGTGCATAGCAATTGCAACTTGTCTTAATCTGCTTAATGAAGCCTCTGGACTGTGTAATCCAATCCAGTTTCACACATACAGTGTGGTGACAAAAAAAAAATAGTGGTCAACTAAATAAAGGTGGAGGAGGATATAAAAACTAGTAAACATGCATGTACAGTACAGTGCTAAGTATTGAACCTCTAACAATGTACCAACTAATTCCCATCTGCAAGCATTACTCACTTTTAGCTAGGTCTTTGGATAATCAGCAATATGGGAAAATACCCATTAATACTGAGAGGACACAAAGTTCAGCAGCCAGATTCAATGTTACTTACAACAGACGCAAGCATCTGTTTTCAGACTGATATTGAGGTCAGGATCACATGCTTCACTAGTGCATATATTAATGCTGGCTGTCATTAACATGCCATTGTGAGACTTTGCAAGTCTACCGCCATAGCGGTATTAGTCTACATTTAAGCTAACAACAATCGTTTCTGAGATATCTGGCTATATGATAGCTTTAAGATTGTGAGAGCAACATTTTAGGGGGGGGGGGTTGTCATTGAAGGAATGTCTACCTGAGAGGCACTGGGAAAACCTTACACCTCATACATTTCCGTCACAATGCTTGCAGATGCAGAAGATGCCTTCATGGATCTGAATTGTATCTAAAACCAAAAAAGAGAAGAAAAAAATAGACATCCTAAAAAATAAGGCCTGAAAAAAATCATAGGGACTGTAGCATCTCTCCTCAACAGCATTCCTCAGTGACCATCAATTGGTGACATGTTAAACAAAACCCTACATGTCCACAGAGAAGATCCTGCTGAGATGGAGCCGACGCCCCCGCCTCTGACTCGCCACTGGACCCAGACGTCCTCCTGGATGCTGAAAGATAGAAAAGAAAGGTATATGTCATTAGTATAATGAATAATACATTGGTATGTGTTCATTCCTAACTATCTGACATTGTAATGATATAGAAATCACAAAGTTGTGGAGACCAGTAGCCAAGGTCAGCAATAATCCAGTTCCGCAAACTTGTAGGTGAAAACAGGAACAAGGTTTATTGAAGTGTTCAGGAACCACACAATAATCTGGCAAGGATACAGAGACAGGAAGTGCCTTATATAGGCCAAGAACCAGACAGCTGACCAGACACAGCTAAGGAGAGTTGTCACTGATTGCATTGCTTTTAGAGTCAAGGTATCAGATCTCAGGCAAATCTGCAAGAGGCAGTGGTAGGGAAGAGATATAGCAGCCTGGGGACCAGGGTTCAAAACCCAGCAGAGTCAATTCCTCACATTACCCCCGCCTCTATAGGTGCAGCCTCTGGATGCCCTATTACCTGGTTTAGCAGGGTACTGCACATCAAAAGACCGAAGTAGATCAGGAGCGTGAATATTGTCCACTGGTTCCCACGAACTCTCCTCCTCACCATAGCCTTTCCAGCGAACCAGATACTGAAGTTTGTTACGGAAGATCCGGGAGTCAAGAATTTTGTCCACTTTGTACTCATCCTCACCATCCACGAGGACTGGAGGTGGGGCGGGCAGGGCTCGGCCAGGGAAAGTGTTTTCATGAAAAGGTTTAAGCAGTGCAACGTGAAACACTGGATGTATTTTCATGGAATTCGGGAGTTGTAAACGGAAAGTGACAGCATTGATCTGAGCAATGATCTCAAAAGGACCCAATTTATGAGAAGGAATCCGAAGCTTGAGATTCCTTGTTGACAGCCACACCTTGTCACCAACGTGATAGACTGGGGCCTCCTTTCTATGCCTATCAGCAGCTCTTTTGTAACATTCCTGAGCCTCCAAAAGAGTCTCTTTCAACAGTGCTTGGGAATCACGTAAGGCCGTTAGCCGGTCAGTGACAGCAGGAATGGAAGTAATAATTGGGAGACTGACTAGAAAGGTCGGATGGTAATCATAGTTGGCAAAAAATGGGCTCAAAGAAGTGGAGCAGTGTTGGGCATTGTTATAGGCAAACTTCGCCGTGGGTAGAAAATCCAGCCAGTCATCCTGCAGGTAACTAATATAGCACCGCAAATATTGCTCCAAAGTCTGGTTGGTTCGCTCAGTCTGTCCATTACTTTGCGGATGAAAAGCTGACGACAGATTTACATTAATACCTAGATTAGAACAAAAATGTTTCCAAAAACGAGACGTAAACTGCACTCCCCTGTCAGAAACTACTTCATCAGGCACTCCATGCAAGCGAAATATTTCCCGAATAACCAGGTCAGCCGTCTGTTTAGCTGAAGGGAGACCACGAGCTGGTATGAAATGACCCATCTTAGTTAACCTGTCCACAACAACAAGAATGGTAGTGTGTTCCTTAGAGGGAGGTAGTTCCACAATAAAGTCCATGGATATAGATCCCCAGGGACGATGAGGAATCGGAAGAGGCTGAAGCAAGCCAACAGGGGATGAGCGAGGAGTCTTATGTCTGGCACACACATCACAAGAGGACACATACTTCTTAACATCCTCATGATACTTCGGCCACTAAAAGGATCGGGCAAGTAGCTCTTGTGTCTTTCGGATTCCTGGATGACCTGCTGGTTTTGAGTCATGGTAGAGACGTAAAAGGTCCAGTCGCACTGATTCCGGAGCAAACAGACGTTGTTAAAAAATCCAAAACCCATTAAGCATCGTCATATGGAGGTCAGGAGGAGGATCACGAAGAACTGGGTCTTCAGCGTAGCCCTTTTTAATGCAAGACATCAGATCAGAAGGAAATGTAACTCTTATAAATATATCCTCTGGCAAGATGGTGGTCTTGGTTACGGTAGTATGGAGGGGGTCAGCTATTCTAGACAAGGCATCCGCCTTACCATTCTTGGAGCCAGGACGGTATGTAACCAAAAAAATTAAACCTTGAGAAGAATAGGGACCAGCGTGCTTGTCTGGCTGACAGTCTCTTAGCTGATCGAATACATTCCAGATTTTTGTGATCTGTGAGGACAGTAATTGGATGGGTAGCTCCCTCCAAGAGATGTCTCCATTCGGTGAAGGCAGCTTTTATAGCCAATAGTTCTTTATTCCCTATGTCATAGTTTCTTTCTGCTGGCACCATCTGGCGGGAATAGAAGGCACACGGATGTAACAGCATCTTAGGTCCAGTCCTTTGAGACAGTATAGCAGCAACAGCTGAATCAGAAGCATCAACTTCCACAATAAATGGTAATTCCGGCTGAGGATGTACCAGGACAGGGGCAGAGGTAAACAGAATCTTCAATCGGGAAAATGCGGTATCCGCCTTATCGGACCACTGAAAAGGAGTCCCCTTACGTGTGAGTTCAGTGATCGGTGTAATAACGGCAGAGAAATTCTTAATGAAACGCCTGTAAAAATTGGCAAATCCCACAAATCTCTGAACAACATCTTTTTCATTCTTGGGGATGGGCCAGTCCAGCACAGCTTTAATTTTACTTGCGTCCATACTTAAACCTTTGGGAGTTATTACATACCCCAGGAATTGAATGTCTGTTTGTTCAAACTCACATTTTTCTAGTTTAATGTATAGGCGGTGGGTACGAAGGCGCTCCAGAACTATACGGACCTGTTTTCTGTGGTTTTCAAGATTATCAGAGAATATTAGGATATCATCCAAATATGCCACAACAAACTGATCCAGGAGATCTCGTAGTACATCATTGATAAGATGCTGGAAAGTTGCAGGGGCATTACAAAGCCCAAAAGGCATTACTAGATATTCGTAATGCCCGTACCTGGTTCTGAAAGCTGTTTTCCATTCATCATTGGGTCTTATGCGAACCAGATTATATGCCCCCCGAAGATCAAGTTTCGTAAATATTTTAGCTGAGCGAAGTCTCTCCAAAAGTTCAGGAATCAGAGGCAAGGGGTAGCGGTTTTTAACAGTGATGTTATTAATGTCCCTGTAATCAACGCATGGCCGTAGGCTGCCATCTTTCTTTTCTACGAAGAAAATAGGAGCTCCTGCTGGAGAAGTAGATGGTCGAATAAAGCCTTTGGCAAGATTTTCTTGTAGGTATTCACAAAGAGCTTTCAATTCAGGCTCAGAAAAGGAATATATACGGCCAAATGGGATAGCAGCCCCAGGCAACAGCTCTATTGGGCAATCATAAGGCCTGTGTGGTGGAAGCTGATCAGCATTCTTCTTATCACAGACATCTGCAAAATCCCGATATTGTAGAGGAAGCTTAGTCAAGTTTGTAGCAACCATTTCATTAATTGTTGTGGCAACAGGTGTTACCTTAGAGGGTTAACAATTCATTAAGCAGTGTTCTGAAGGAAAGGACAAAGTTCTGATCTTCCAATCAATCTGTGGGTTATGCAGAGCAAGCCAAGGTACCCCCAAAATCACTGGAAACTGTGTTGAGGAAATTAGGTGGAAAGAGATAGCCTCATGGTGATTCACTTCCACAGTTAACTTTAAGGGCACAGTCTCATGTGTAACCGGTCCTGACGTAAGTGGAGAACCATCAACTGTCTCCATTAACACAGGTGAAGAATTAGGGATAGACTGAATTCTATTTCCTGCTGCAAATTTAATGTCCATAAAGTTTCCGCCTGCCCCAGAATCTATCATAGCTGTAGTTGAAATTTTACGATCACCACATTGCAAAGTGATAGGCACCACAAAATGAGGATGTTGAGTCAACATACCCTCTTCACCATGAGCCAGAGAAAACAAGGGTTGTGTGACGGAATTCAGTTGATCTGAAATCTGGGATTGGTGTTGAATCTGTGCACCCTCAGCTGCCATAGCTATTGTTCTTTTGGATTTGCTAGGACAATTGATGGCATAGTGCCCTGCACTACCACAATACAGGCATAAATTGTGAGTGCGTCGCTACTGTTTTTCTTCGTTGGATAATGGCCCTCTTATTAGATTTACCTGCATAGCCTCTGGCTCAGAGTCTGTAGGTGTTTGTGGGATCGGAGTAGAAGTTCTTGAATAGGAAATTGGAGTAGTACTTGGTCTAAAAGAGCCCTGTCTTTCCAATCTTCTTTCAGAAAGTCTCCGATCAATACGGATAGCCAAACGCACAAATGCATCAAAGTCAGCAGGAAGATCAACACGAGCTAGCTCATCTTTTATAGCTTCTGAGAGACCTTTTCTGAAGTGGAACCTCTGGGCTGATTGGTTCCAGGTAGTATCAGCAACCCACTGTCTGAATTCAGCAGCATATTCAGCCACCGAGCGCCTCCCTTGATGCAAATGAAGGAGAGTGGCTTCTGCTGTAGCACATCGATTGGGGTCATCAAAAACTAGGCACATGGCCTCAAGAAAGTCATTTAGATTACCCAAGACTGGACTGTCTTGTTCCAGAAGAGGGGAGCCCCAAGCCAGGGCTTCATCTTTGAATAAGGAAAAAATAAATCCCACCTTCTCTCTTTCAGATGGAAATCGTTGAGGTAACATCATGAAGTGCAAACGGCATTGATTTAGGAAACCCCTAAATTTTTTGCGATCTCCTCCAAACTTTTCTGGTAGGGGCAAGCGGGCATCTTGTGCAGGTGTAACATCTCGTGCCCTGTAGCTGGTATACTCACTGTGCATTGACTGAATTTTATTTTGCAGTTCAGCTATCTGGTCCTGCAGCACTTGAATGGTCTGTGCCTGGGTCTGCACATTTCTTGCAGTAAAAGCAACCTGTTGGGCCTGCAGTTCAGCTACCTGGTCCTGCAGCACTTGAATGGTCTGTGCCTGGGTCTGCACAGTTCTTGCAAATAAAGCAACCTGCTGGGCCAATGCAGAATCTGACCCGGCGGTCTCCATGAAAGGGCCAGATTATTCTGTAATGATATAGAAATCACAAAGTTGTGGAGACCAGTAGCCAAGGTCAGCAATAATCCAGTTCCGCAAACTTGTAGGTGAAAACAGGAATAAGGTTTATTGAAGTGATCAGGAACCACACAATAATCTGGCAAGGATACAGAGACAGGAAGTGCCTTATATAGGCCAAGAACCAGACAGCTGACCAGACACAGCTAAAGAGAGTTGTCACTGATTGCATTGCTTTTAGAGTCAAATTATCAGATCTCAGGCAAATCTGCAAGAGGCAGGCTGGCGCAGTGGTAGGGAAGAGGTATAGCAGCCTGGTGGCCAGGGTTCAAAACCCAGCAGAGTCAATTCCTCACAGACATCTAGGCTTGAACCTGGGTGTTTCTCCTAATTGCAGCTCAGATTAGCTATCATATGCTACATTTGATCTATTATTTGGTTTATGGTCTTGATCGTTCTTGGCTCCTAACGCTATTTTGCATCCGGCTCTGTAACTGCATAGGCTGCAGTGGGCACACCAATAAATGGACTCTCTGTTTCTTGATTACTGTTGTTGTGCCCAGGAATGACAGTGATTTGTCAGCTTCATGGAATCATGACACATCAATCTATCGCTTTTTAATTCCATGGAGCTGACATGTCAGTGTACTTGTTGGTCATCATGTACATGTGTAGTGTGTGATGCACATGTGGTGGCATGTTGGTGTATGTGATATTCACCTGACATGGAGGCTGATACTCCAGCGGTGGGCGGCGGTCTCAGAAGGTCCCTTGCGACCCAATCCCACTCATTATCGGTCACGCTGCACTCTCTATCCTCCTTAGCCATCTTCCTACTCACCTTGGACCTGATGTCATCAAATCTGTGCTTGGCAGACCTCACATCCCTTGGTGCTGTGCCTACCGCAGTAACTTCTGCCGCTACCTCCTTCCAAGCCTGAGCCCTAGGCCCTGGCTTCACTCCCTCCCAGCTGCAAGAATGACGTGGCGGCCACGGATAGTACAGAGAAAGACCACATTCTCCCGGTGTGTATAATTATGGGCTCTGTGCTTGCCCCTAGCCTCCTGCCCTCTCAACTTGGACGGGGACCCTTGCCTCTCTGACCTGTCCCCAGGGCCTTTCTCTTCCTCGAACTACCCCCCTCCCGCCCCCGGGGTCAGGCCCCTTCCCCACTGTCCCTTTCCTCTGTGTGCCTGATGCTCGGGCCCCCCTTCCACCAATCACCTCCCGCACACTCTTCCTCTCCCTCCTCCTCCTTCTCGTCTCCCTCCTCCTCTCCCTCCTCACCCTTCCCCTCCTCTCCCTCCTCGCCCTGCTCTCCCTCCTCTACCTCTTCACCTTGCTCTCCCTCCTCGCCCTCCTCCACCTCCTCTCCCTCCTCCACCTCACTCCTCACCTCCTCCTCCCCAACTCTTCACCCGTCACAACTCCTCTCTCCTCCATCCATTATATCCCCAAATTAAAATAAGGATATACAAAAATAAGTTTTACTATAGATGTCTGTTATAAAATAAAATATGTGTGCTATGTGTTATTAATAACTGTTGGGGGATATGGTGTGGGGGATGGGATGGGGGATGTGTGGCCTAACTATATATGTCTCTATTTGTGTTCTTTAAACTATGTGTATTATAAATATGTGTAATCTGTAAATATGTGTAAGCAAGTATTAAGTGTAAATCCATATGAAATAGAATAAAAATCAAAAAAATTGCATCTCGGCCAGCCCCTTAACAGTTTTGGGCCACAGGAGGGGTTTACAGGCTTGAGGCTCAGGACCGTAATCCAGGCCCTTCAGCAATTGAATAGCATCATAATCGGAGACCAACGGGAGCCCACAACTCACTTGCAGATATTTGGCGGTCTGTGATTGAGTTGCAGGCTTGGAATTGAATGTGGCCCTTAGCCTTTGGCCCTGTAATTGTGGGCTTGAGTCAACTGATTACAACTAGAATTGTAACAACTTTCTAACCCACAGACATGTGGCCTGCATGAAGGTAATTACGGGCTTGAAATTGAATGGAGGCCTTAGTCTCTCCCAAAAAAAAGTATTTGTACTTTTTTGCTTTTAAACACTTTGTGCACGTGGTTATTTCATTTTAGGAGTTCTTGTGTATTTTTTCTTAGTTTCATTGAAGTTTTCTTTTTCTGGATGGCAGCTTCCGCTCACTATCCCAGCAATTTAAATTTGTCTTTTTAATTTAAACCTTTCTGGTTTTGTTTTTGTTTGTTTATTTGGTGTTAGGATTTTGTGTTTTGGGGAGAGAAAAAAATAAAAATATCTGTAGGCAGCGGAAGGAAAAGTATCAAATAAATATTTTTTTTACAAAAATGGAGGCTATTTGAAAAATAAAAGATGGGGTAAAAGAGAGAAAGCAAGAAAAAAGAAAGGTAAAAAATAAAGCAAGGAATAAAGATGGGAAAAAAGCTAGGAATAAAGAAGAAAAGCTTAAAAGGAAAAATAGAAGGACAAGAAAGAAAACAATCTCTCTCTTTACAAACAGCCTCTGGTTTTCTGCTTGCTAACAGCAATTAACCCTTCCACTACCAGATAACATCAAAAAGTCTCTCCCCCTCAATCTTCTTTTTTCACACTTAATACTGTTTTTTATAAAAAACAACAAACATAACAAAATAAAAATAAAGAATAAAAAAAAAGTGTTTAATTGTGACAGATAAGACTCATTAGAATTCACAGACTGTCACCATACATGAAGATGGTTAACAGATGAGTCTGTGGTCCTTGAGGGTGATTTCAGCTGCAGCCTCATTGTGCTGGACCAAAATAAGACAGATCCATATCTGTCTTTTGCATCAGCCTTGTGGGAGCTCATCACCTGCTTCTCTCTGGAGGTATCTGGCAAGAACAGCACCGGGGGTCATCAGATAGTTTTACCTACATCAGGGTTCAAGCTGGTCTGGTGACCAACTCCCTGTCGATATGGAGTGTCAGCAATATACCAAGGGTATGAGTAGACAGTGCAAAATCAAGCTGGAGTAAATCCTTGGGGAGGTGCTCCATCCGGAGCAGAGGCTGTCCACTTTTAGGAACAAATCTCTGCAGTGCAATATGCAGAGAGCAAAGATGTCCTCTGTGACCTGGAATGGCACAAGGCCAGGGGGCATATTGCCAAAGCCACTACGGTTTTTGAAAGATCTGGACCATGGCTCTTGCCTCTTCTACTCACTGGAAAAAAACGTAAAAAACTGTACTTTCCAGATGCCTGCAGGGTGCTATGGGAGGGGCTCCACACAGTCAGTGAGGGTGTATGGAAGCAGCTTGATAAGCCTATAACTTTTGAAAAGCTCTCTGAAGCCCTCCATATCATATCCTGTAAGAAATCTCCAGGACTGAATGGGCTGAATGTAGAGTTTTTCCAATTCTTCTGGGAAACTCTAGGACCTGATTTCCATATGGGCCACAGGGAAGCCCTGGAGACCAGGATATGCCCCAGTCTTGTTACAGGGCAGTACTTGCCTTGCTGCCAAAAAAGGGGATCTCCATCTGGTGACCAGTCTCACTGTTTAGCACACAATATAAGCAAAAGCCATTTCACTTAGATCTAAGTCTGTACTGACAAAAATTGGTTCACCCTGACCAGTCCTATGCAATCCCGGGCTGGACTGCATTTGATAGCATCTTTCTGGTCCAGGATCTACTGCAATTTGCCTGCAAGACTGGCCTGTCATTTGCCTTCCTATCCGTGGATCAAAAATGCTTTAGTTCTGAGTGTTTGTTTAAAATCAGTTTGTCCCTAACTCACCTTTGGTATTTGGATAAGGAGCAATTCAAGGATGTCCCTTGTCTGGACAGCTTTATTCACTGGCCATAGAGCCTTTCCTCTGTCTATTGAGGAGAAGAATCACAGAGCTGGTGCTGAGGGAGCCAGACATATGGATTATTCCTTCAGCCTGTGCTGATGGTCTGCTACTCGTGGACCAGAGCCCTGTTTATCTTGAGCTGATGAGAGAGTGCCAGGAGGTTTATTCCGCTGCTTCCTTTGCTCAGATCAACTGGTCTAAATGTACAAGTATTTTAGAGGGACCTCTATGGATGGGCTCCTTGCTGCTCACATTCCGTAACATCTCTTGGAAGACAGATGACATCTTATATTTGTGTGTCTACCTGTCTGCTGCAGACTCTTTCCTCCCAGACATCTGTAGAGAGTTAGAGGACAGTGTCCTCACTCATCTGGTATGTTGGATGGGTCTGGCAAAATTGCTTTCCCTTTAGGGGGCAGCTTCTGGTGATAAATAAGCTGGTGGCCTCTTAGCTAAGTCACCGGTTCATCTGTCTGAAACTGACCCCTAAGTTTGTCATCAATATCCAGAGAAGCTTGATGGATTTCATCTGGATGGGAAAGCATTGGGTCTCTGTGGATGTAGCTATTCTTTCTCTGGTGGAGGGTGGACAAGGAGTGGTATGTGTGCGCTACTAGTTGCCCACCTTGTTCCTTTAGTACCTGCAGAGACACCTTTACACAGATCCCTCCGCACAGTGGTGTGCACTGGCCTCTATCACCAGTTATGCAACATGGGGTATGACCTAAGGTTATTTCTTTTCAAGCCTGAGGGGTTTTTATGTGCGACTTCTCTTTGTTACTACTGGGAAACCCTTAAGGTCTGGAGCATTGTCTCCAAGATCAGACAAGGCATGACTTTAGGGGATGGAATGTTTATAGAGCCCCCTTTGCATAACCAAAAAGTAGTAGCTCTAATATTTAAAATCCCCAGTATCAAGCAATTATTGTTACAGAATGGAAATGCAGCTAAGCATGTGCAAGGTCTAATAATGGGAGACTTTAATTACCCTGAAATAAAGTGGATAAATGAGACCTACTGTTCACCTAAGGGGAGCAGGTTCTTGAATCCACTCAGGGATCCTTATCTGACCCAGGTTATACAATAACCTACTAGAAATGAGGCTATCTTGGATTTAGTCATCACAAATAATATTGATATGGTATCAAATGCTAAAATAGGGCAACCTTTGGGAAGCAGGGATCACACCACAGTCTCATTTTAGATTGAATTAAAAAAACTAGACTGTACGGGGCCAAAAATCTCTTAATTTTAAAAGGGTGCTTCAGATTGGACTTACGAAGCTGGATTTTAATATGACTACACGTTACATAGTAATAGAGGTTGAACAAAATACTTTTAGTCCATCAAGTTCATCTTTTTAAGATCTCCTCGGATCTGCAATATGCAGATAAATTGCTAATTCATAATTAATCCAGAGGAAGCAAACAAATTCAACAAAAAATCTTCTTGACCCCTGATATTGGCGATGGGATTACTTAATGAAACAATACTCTGAATCTAATTAACCAGAAAAACCCTGAATGCCCTTTTTAATAAAAAATATATCCAGTCCCTTCTTAAAGTTATCTATCAAATCCACTGTCACCACCTCCTTTGGTAGATAATTCCACAGTTTAACCACCCTTACTGTGAAGAACCCTTTTCTTTCTTTAAGGTGAAATCTTTATACTTCTAACCTCAAAGGGTGACTTCTTGTCATTTGAAAACCTCTTGGCTCAAAAAGTTCATATCCCCTCTTAGACACCTTTTTTCTAGAGAAAATGTGTTTCATTTGGTTAGTCTTTCTTCATAACTTAGCCACTCCATTTCCCTTATTATTTTTGTTTGCCATTTGCTGTACTTTTTCCAGCTCTAAAATGTCCTTTTCAAGAAGTGGTTCACAAAATTCTTCTCCATATTCCAAATGAGGACGTACTAGGGATTTGTATAGTGGCAGAAGTATATTTGCTATATATATATATATATATAGTATATAGTATATAGTATATAGTATATAGTATATAGTATATATTATATATTATATATTATATGTATTAAGAAGTATATATCTTCTATACCCTTCTTAATACATGCTAATATTGTATTTGCTTTTGCAGCTGCTGCTTGGCATTGAGCACTGTTACCTAGGTGGTTGTCCACAAGCTCCCAAATCCCTTTCAATATCTAATACCCATAGATTTCCTCCATTAAGAATATAAATTGCATATAAATAGTTTTCCTTCCCAAATGCTTAACTTTACATTTATTCGTATTAAATCTCATCTGCCATTAGTCGCTCATTTCTCTAATTTATGCAAATCCCTTTGGAGGGAAAGTACATCATTTTCTGATTTAATTACCTTGCACAACTTAGTGTCATCAACACAATATTTTCCAATCCTACTTCTAAGTCATTAATAAATGTGTTAACAAGGAGAGGACCTAATACTGAACCCTGAACTACCCCACTTACCACATTAGTCCAATCGGAGTGTGTTCCATTTACAACAACCCTTTGCTTCCTGTCTTTTAGGCAGCTCTCAATCCATGAGCAGATGTTTACTTCAATTCCTTTATCCCTTAGTTTGCACAACAGTCTTCCATGTGGCACGGTATGTAAAGCCTTTGAAAAATCCAAAATGACTACATCCACTGAGTTGTCTTGATCTAGGCTCCTATTAACCTCTTCATAGAAACTAATTAGATGTGTTTGACATGACCCATCCCTCATAAATCCATGTTAACTCCTACTTATAATCCTGTTCAAACAGATATTGGCCCCTATTAAATTGTCCAAATTGAAGTTACTGTAGCCTGTAATGTAGCCTGCAAATGTTACTGCTATTAAATAGGCCTCTTTTAGCTACCAACAATCGATCTGCAGATTACAGGCTTAAAATCCCTACGGGCTGTCAAAATCGTAACTCCGACCCAGCTAAGCATTTGATCCTTCAAACATTCAAATGTTACAATTAGAGATGTCGCGAATAGTTCGCCGGCAGACTGTTCCCGGCGAACATTGCATGTTCGCGTTGGCGGCGAACTGCGAACATATGCGATGTTTGATCCGCCCCCTATACTTTATCATTGAGCAAACTTTGACCCTGCAACTCACAGTCAGCAGACACATTCCAGCCAATCAGCATCATACCCTGCCTTCCAGAACCTTTAACCTCATGGACAGCAGCCATTTTGGAATCATAACTAACTTGCAGTCTTACTGAGAGGAGGCTGAGTGTAGGTGATACTGCATCAATAGGGAAAACCATAGCTAGGCTACTGTACACAGTGTGCAATACAGTCCTGAAGGACTCTTTTGATCTCTGCTGCAAGGACACCCCTGTGTCTCTTCCCCCCCTTATCATCATCTGCCACTCACCTTAGCACCCAACCCTAACACCCCTCACACTTATCCATAACACACATCAACCTAACACCTAACCCTAACACCCCTCACACTTATCCCTAAGACCTAACACCCCTCACACTTATTCCTAACATGCCTCACCCTAACACCCCTTACACTTATCGTTAACACCCCTCACCCTAACACCTAACCCTAATACCCCCTCACACTTATCCCTAACACCCCTTACCCTAACACCTAACCCTAACATCCCTTACCCTAACACCCATCACACTTATCCCTAACACCCCTCACCCTAACACCTAACCCTAACACCCCTCAAACTTATCCCTAACACCCCTCACCCTAACACCTAACCCTAATACCCCCTCACACTTATCCCTAACAGCCCTTACCCTAACACCTAACCCTAACATCCCTTACCCTAACACCCATCACACTTATCCCTAACACCCCTTACCCTAACACCCCACACACTTATCCCTAACACCTAACCCTTACATCCCTCACCCTAACACCCCCCACACTTATCCCTAACACCCCTCACCCTAACACCTAACCCTAAAACCCCTTACACTTATCCCTAACACTCCTCACCCTAACACCTAACCCTAACACCCCTCACACTTATCCCTAAGACCTAACACCCCTCACACTTATTCCTAACATGCCTCACCCTAACACCTAACCCTAATACCCCCTTACACTTATCCCTAACACTCCTCACCCTAACACCTAACCCTAACACCCCTCACACTTATCTCGAACACCCCTCACCCTAACACCTAACCCTAACACCCCTCACACTTATCCCTAACACCCTTTACACTAACACCCCTCACACTTATCCCTAACACCTAACCCTAACATCCCTCATCCTAACACCCCCCACACTTATCCCTATCACCCCTCACCCTAACACCTAACCCTAATAACCCCTTACACTTATCCCTAACAGCCCTTACCCTAACACCTAACCCTAACATTCCTTACCCTAACACCCATCACACTTATCCCTAACACCCCTCACCCTAACACCTAAACCTAACACCCCTCACACTTATCCCTAACACCCCTCACACTTATCCCTAACACCCCTCACCCTAACACCCCTCACACTTATCCCTAACACCCCTTACCCTAACCCGAACACCCCTCACACTTATCCCTAACACCTATCCCTAACATCCCTCACCCTAACACCCCCCACACTTATCCCTAACACCCCTTACCCTAACCCTAACACCCCTCACACTTATCCATAACACCCATCAACCTAACGCCTAACCTTAACATTCTCACACTTATCCCTAAGACCTAACACCCCTCACACTTATTCCTAACATGCCTCACCCTAACACCTAACCCTAATACCCCCTTACACTTATCCCTAACAGCCCTTACCCCAACACCTAACCCTAACATCCCTTACCCTAACACCCATCACACTTATCCCTAACACCCCTTATCCTAACCCTAACACCCCTCACACATATCCATAACACCCATCAACATAACACCTAACCCTAACATTCTCACACTTATCCCTAAGACCTAACACCCCTCACACTTATCCCTAACATGCCACACCCTAAAACCCCTTACACTTATCCCTAACACCCCTCACCCTAACACCCCTCACACTTATCCCTAACACCCCTCACCCTAACACCTAACCCCCTCACCCTTATCCATAACACTCCTTACCCTAACACCCTTCACACTTATCCCTGTGTCTCTTCCCCCCTTATCATCAAGGGAGGGGGGAGGATAATGAGGGACGGGGGAAGAGACACAGGGGAGGATGATGAGGGAGGGGGGAAACAGACACAGGGGAGGATGAAGAGGGAGGGGGGAAAGAGATACAGGGGAGGGTGATGAGGAAGGGGGGGAAGAGACACAGGGGAGGATGATGAGGGAGGGGGGAAAGAGACACAGGGGAAGATGATGAGGGAGGGGGAAAAGAGACACAGGGGAGGATGATGAGGGAGGGGGGAACGAGACACAGGAGAGGATGATGATGGAGAGGGGAAGAGACACAGGGGGGGATGATGAGGGAGGGGGTAAAGAGATACAGGGGAGGATGATGAGGGAGGTGGGAGGATGATGAGGGAGGGGGGATGAGACACAGGGGAGGGTGATGAGGAAGGGGGGAAAGAGACACAGGGGAGGATGATGAGGGAGGGGGTAAAGAGATACAGGGGAGGATGATGATGGAGGGGGATGTTAGGTTATTTATACCCTTTATGGATTAAAACCAGACTCTGCATCAACTATGTAATTTTCCGTGGAAGTTTTGACATGTATCCCCCTCCGGCATGCCACAGTCCAGGTGTTAGTCCCCTTAAAACAACTTTTCCATCACTATTGTGGCCAGAAAGAGTCCCTGTGGGTTTTAAAATCCGCCTGCCCATTGAAGTCTATGGCGGTTCGCCGGGTTCGCCGGTTCGCGAACATTTGCGGCGGTTCGCGTAAAATTTTATGTTCGGGACATCACTAGTTACAATCTCTAAAATCGCAAATCGCTATTAAATTGCTACAATTCCCTAAGGAAGCAATTGAAGTTATAGCCAAATATATTATGGGTTCCAAATAGAACTTGCAACTTCTTCTTAACAATTCAAAAGATAATAAAAACACACTACTGGACTTTAAAATATGTGGAAAGCAATGCAATGCATTGGAATTCATTGCACAACAATACCTAAGGAACAAATAGGTTAAACAAATATTTTATTTTCTCATATGTTGGAATGGTCATGCATATGCCAATATAAAAAGTGTGGCTGCAACATGCAAAGAGCAATTAAAGACACACTACTTGATTACATTGCAACATAAAAACATGAAACTACCTGGAATATTATTAGAGGCTCTAATGTGGACCCTAAAAATACAAAGATATTTTTATATACATCTCACTCATCAGAACTAAATTATGAAAAGAGATATTGGCCAAATTACACCGCCATACAACGTATGTCAAGCACCAGGGGAACATACACCACACTAATCTACTCTAACGCATCAGAAAAGGGCTGCAAACATTTGCCATTGCTGGTGGCTATGGGCCAATATTTATACCAATTATCATTTGGTGAAATCACGTCAAGTGTGTTGGTATCAATCAATTCACATTATCACCTGTCATATTGTTATCAGCCCTTAAGGGGAATGTTGATAGTCCACAGCATCACAAATTGAACCTGTTGTGTATTAAACCTATATTATTATTATTATTATTATTATTATAAATATGTATTAGTCTACTGCAAAGGCAAATAAAATATTAGCATGTATTAAGAAAGGTATAGAAGCCAAGGAAGCAAATATGATTCTCCCACTATACAAATCTCTAGTATGCCCTCATTTGGAATATGGAGTACAGTTTTGGGCACCACTTCATAAAAAGGACATTTTAGAGCTGGAAAAAGTACAGAAAAGGCAACAAATAATATTGATATAGTATCAAATGTTCGAATAGGGCAATGTTTGGGAAACAGTGCTCACAACACAGTCCCATTTGAAATTGAATAAAAAAAAACCTGTAAATTGTCAAAAAAAAATTGTAATTTAAAAAGGGCAGATTTTAACGGTCTAAGGGCAGCAATACAAAGTATAGACTGGGACAGAGAACTGATAGGTAAAAACACTGAACATAAATGGACAACGTTCAAATCCATGTACCATGTGGAATTAAAAGTAAAAGGAGTACATCACAACCAATGTGGCTTAACAATGATTTAAAGATGAAGATGAGGAGTGAAAAACAGGCATTTAAAATACACAAACAAGAGGGGATAGAGACTGCTTTAGGGGAATACAAGGAAATCAACAAGGCAACAAAAGGGATATTAGACTGGCTAAAGTAGAAAATGAAAAGTCAGTTGCAAAAGAAAGTAATATTAAAAAGTATATTAATGGGAAGAAGGCGAGCAAGGAAGCTATAGGAACATTACAATGTGACACAGGCCATCTGATAATTAGTGACCAGGAAAAGGCAGATGAGCTAAATAGGTTCTTTTCTTCGGTATACACAAGGGAGGTACCAGTGGTTGGGACACGGCAACATAATGGGGCTACAGTACCTTTGCCAAATAATTGGTCAACACAGGAAGAAATCCAAAAAAGGTTCAAAAAAATTAATGTTAATAAAGCCTCGGGTCCTGATGGAATACATCCAAGGGTACTAAGGGAACTGGGTTCTGTAATAGCCAAACTATTATATCTAACTAGCGTATTGCCCGTCAAAAAATGACGGCAATGAGATGTGTATGTTTGGAAAGTTGTTTAGTTATTAATATACATATGGAATTGTAAGGTAGCTAATGTTGTTTTGTGTGTACTACTGAAATATAGAATTCAAATTAATAAATGAATATACTTTACCTATTTTTATGCATTGTGTTGAAGAGCTGGCAATCTGTGTTGATGTTGCTGCAGCATTAGTGGTGTGGAGGTGCTGTGTAAGCGTGCCGAATGTGTGCAGTGTAATAGTTTGCGTGCGCGAGCCGAAACCGTTAACGTAGCTGTGTACTTCCGCATTATCGTAAAATGGCGGGTAATGTGTGGTATGCGTCTTAGCGGATCATCCGTACGTCGTTTAATGGCGGGTAATGTGTGGTATGCATCTTAGCGGATTATCCGTACGTGTTTTCCGTGGTTATAGGGCTGTAGCCTCGTTTTCGTTTTGTTCGGCCGCCATTTTTTCTGTCGCTTAGAGAATTTTTTAGTGTCTAAACTGTTTTATTTTGAGCTAAATGAAGGTGTAACTTGTTTTTTTGAGGTCGTGGATGCTCCCTTTTGCTGACGGTAAGCTTTTTATGTATGTGCTGTGTGTATTTATAGTGTTTTTGCTTTATTCCTGTCTGCGTGTTGCGTCCGATTTTTGCGATGTCGTAATGTGTGGTATGCGTCTTAGCGGATTATCCGTAAGTGTTATCCGTGGTTAGAGTGCTGTAGCCTTGTTTTCGTTTTCGTTTTGTATTTTTTTTCATGTTTGCGAGTTGAGGCCGTATTTTTTTGCTATGGTTTAACGGCTCGCCTCGGTATGCGAGGCTTGCCTGCAATGAGCGCCTGCGGCGCTCATTGCCAAAGTGCTAGGGTTTAACGGCTCGCCTCGCTACGCGAGGCTCGCCTGCAATGAGCGCCTGCGGCGCTCATTCCCAAAGTACTACGGTTAAACGGCTCGCCTCGCTGCGCGAGGCTCGTCGAGCGATGAGCTCCTACGGTGCTCATCGCTAAGCCCGCTAAAGTACTATGGTTTAATGGTAAATATGGTAAAATGGTAAAATGACGGTCAATAAAAATTAAATGTTGTGAAATTTGTTTGCAACACAAAATGACTCTCTTTGTCCCTTTTTTTTTTCTTAAAATAAATACACATTTTTTTTTTTTACTTTTTTAACTTTCAACTTATATTTCATCAAATGCGTTGTTTTAGGCGGGAAATCCGATGTGGCGCGAGACAAAGGCAGGAAATCTGTGTTAATGCGTAAATCTGTAATTGCGTTTCGTAAAATGTACTCGCTACTGTCTTTTTTTACTCATTGTGCGGTTATTGCGCATCCTTTGTCTCGTTGTTTTTCGAGCACATACGTCTGTGGCTGTGTTTTACGCAGTTCGTAGTAGTATAGCCTCGTTTTCATTTTTTTTGGAGGCCATTTTTTTCTCGCTTAGCCGTTTTTCGATCTTTGTAACTCGTCTAAATCGATGTAAATCGGAGTTCCAACTCACTCCCAGACGTCCTGCCTGGTTCCCCATGCTGTAAGTGACCTTTTTTTTATTTTTTAGTGTGTATTTAGTGTTTTTTTTATTGTTTTGGTTCCGCCGCTTATCTCGTAATTTTTTTCATCTCGTATTTTTTTTCCAAGTCCTGCGTCTTGTGTAAAAAAGTGCTACTGAGCAGGAGCCCGCGGGGGAGCTGGAGTCAGCCAGGGCATACCCAGCAGCGGGCTATTGGTAGAAGGGAACTCACGACACCACCAGCACCAGACGTACTCACCTCTGGAGCTGGGTAGGCGGCTGGGGGCAAGCAGCCTGAGGTCCGGGACGCACCGGCAAGGACGAGGGCCCAGCTCCGAGGCAGCAAGCCGCCATCTTCCTCCACGTGGCTGAGGTACCGCCAGAGGCCCCTTTCCCGCAGCAGGAGGAGCGGACGTGTGCTAGAAGAGCTCCGCAGTATCAACTTCATTGCTCCGGCGGCTGAGTGTCCTATGGGGCGATTGAACAACAGGGCTCCCCATTGAGGCAACATGAGAGGGGCAAAGTGATGGCGGAGGTTCCCGCCAAAAATATATAGAAGACGGCAGAGAGCCCAACAGCAAGCCATACAAGGGCCTTGAACTTCAGAGTCCCACATTGGTGATACCCCGTATAAAAATAAAATATATAACAATTGCAGACAGACTACTATACGGATCAGATAATATAGCTCATTAAAGATTGAAAAATCATTAGAAAGTGCAGTTTGTACACTTCAATAAAGAGCACACCAGCAATACCAACTCAATAGCGCCATCTACTGATTATCTCTAAGATATATATATACTCACGAACTTACATTGCAGGCCAAATGCAAGAAGGCGCAACCCAGTTATGGCAAGCTGCCCATGAAAATGAATTTCCCTAATCTGTAACCCCTAAATTAGTCTCTAAGACCGGCCGATAGTCCCCCCTGATGCTGTAAATTGATAGGCTTGGGCTGGAGGGGACACTCCACCTGTGGAGAAGATACTTGATATTATTGAAACATCTTAGAGGTATTACAACCTTTAAATCATACTTTTAAAAATTGCTGGACTGAATTACAGGTCTGGACTCAAACATGGGTAAATCAAAGCGGAATCTGCCCACAAAGAGCATCCAGGACCATTTTAAAGCACAACAACAAGCCTGTGCCTCCCCGCATACATCCACAGTGGGCTCATCAGAAGGCTCAGATATCGAAGAAGATACCTCTCACACAAAGCAGCCTATGAAATTGTCGGATATCTCCCTTGCAGATTTCAATAACCTACTTGGATCTCATTTTTATAAAGCTGTGAAGGAAATCAGGCAGGATTTGCAAGACTTTGGGCACCGGACCCACTTACTGGAAACAATAACAGATCAAATTGTAGATACCCAGCAGAAAGATCGTCTGGACATAACCCAAAACTGTGCACATATTGAGGTGCTAGAAAATAAACTAGAAGACCTAGAAAACAGGTCCAGACACAATAATATAAGATTCAGAGGGATACCTAAAACAGTGGGAGATCTGAAACTATATTTGAATGCGATTGTCCACAGTTTACTGCCTAAACCACCTTCAAGACGCCTGGGAAATTGAAAGGGCGCACAGGGCAATGGGGGGCCCAAACTCACCAGAACAGCTGAAAGATGTCATAGCTCGATTCCTTCGTCAAGGAAAAAGAGACTTGCTATTGGCAACATAACGAAAGACGAAGTCTATTGCCGGCCCTGATTGAGCCCAGATACAGATATATGTGGACCTAGCTCCCTATACTCTTATAAAATGAAAACAACTAAAATCAGCCTTGTTAATCTTGATCCAAAAGGGTATTAAGTACAGGTTTAGCCTATCATTTCAAGTGGGGACGACGAATCACACAGTCCATACTCTAACCGAGTGCAATGCAGTCCTTTCAGAACTGAATCTCCTGCCCAGAGAGGACACTCTGGAAACTCTCCAAGGAATAAACTTGCCTCCTAGACTGGCGAGTCAATGGACGGAAGTCCAAAGGCCCAAACGACAAAGCAAGCAATCGGATGCAATCTTAGGATCCGTTACTTCGTCTCCAGGATCCTCAGTAAAGATCTAATTACAACAAACAGTATGTGTCTGTGTAGGAATGTTTAAACGACGATTGGAGAGATCTCTACCGGATATAAATCAGGTGCTACCGGGGCAATAGAATTGATGGTTGCTCTGGACACTAAGACCATGCCCCTTTCAACTCACGAAGGCTCCCTTTGATTAAAGAGACTAAGGGGCATGAATCAGAAGGGCCGTAACATCAATCTATGGTTAGATCACTAACTCCACTTATACAGAGTACTTTTTTCCCTCTGCAATACAATATAAAGTTATATGATATTTGTTTTATAAATTTGCAGCTCAAGGGACAGAAATAAAATAATTAAGAGATTGTAAGATACATAAGATAGAGAGCCATTTCATAGGCTCCTGGATAAAGGTCAATTTGGGGGCCAGGTCTTTAGTTATAGACTCTACAATGGGGTAGTTTGTATTAGACCTTTGAAACCTATAACTGTTAGTTTGTCAGATATTTCTTCCTCAGTCGAGGGGATTGATAGGGAAATGGGCATCTTCATTTTACTCCACTGGCACAAAAGTGCCTTGAGTAACTGGCTGAGGAAAAGTCACAGTTTATATGTTACCATAGTTTGGTTAATCATGTTTTGTTTTCTCTTCCCCACTTTTACAGTTCTAAATACCAGGCTTTACGAAGCGGTTCCTCCGCCTTCTCCAGGGCCGACCCCGCAAACCATCAAAACTCAGGTACAAGGGGTGATATGGGGCGACAGAGATGCGGCCTGGGAGAGGCTCAGCATCTTCATATTTACAGAGGTACCATGATGAACATCCCTTTTGTTTTTGTTTCACATAATGTCCGGGAATTTAACTCCCAGTTTAAAAGGCGCAAGGCCTTTTTATCCTATAAGCCCCTACACCCAGATGGGATTTTCCTACAGGAAACGCATTTCGCGCACAACAAACTCCCTGAATATCTGCATAATGCATATCCGTTTTTTGTCGCTTCCACCCAACCTACTAAAAAAGGGGGAGTGGCTATCCTGCTACATAAACATTTCCCATTTATTATTAAGCATCGGAAGATAGACCCAGGGGGTAATTTTATAGTGTTGACAGGTACATTGTGGGGTACAAAACTAGCCCTAGTATCATTTTATGCACAGTCGATGACCCCACATAAATCATTTATAAACCTTCTCAAGTATCTAAAGTCGGTTGGTTTTGGGAGGATTGTGCTACGGGGAGATCTCAATCTGGTTTTGGATCCTAACCTAGATACATCAAGCAGGGAGGGATGTGGCAAACAAACTGAAACAAATCAACTCATTACTAAATGATCTGCATCTTACAGATGCTTGGAGATTGCTCCATAAGGGTGAGAGGGGGTACACCTTCTATTCGTCAGTACATGGCACGTATTCCCGAACAGACACCATCCTAATGGACTCATCATTTTCACATAGTGTAGACAAGGTAGAGATTCATCTGTGCCCCTTGGTCAGACCACTCACAGGTTAGCGTCTCCATAGATATGGGCCTGAAAAGTAGACCTCCCTATAGCTGGAGACTCAATGAAAACATCTTATCAAACCCAACAGTGGGAAAACAAATAGCCGATGATCTTGAACTATTAATTTCGACCAATGTCACCCCGGAGTCGGACATTGGATGGACATGGGTGGCCCATAAGGCCTTCATAAGGGGCTCTCTTATTAAAATCGCAAGTGGACTCAAGAGACAATCTAAATTGAGAGAGGAGACCCTAAGAAAGGACTTGGGCGATTTAGAAAGATTAAATCAACAGAACCCTTCTAAACATCTACGTAAAAGATTAAAGAAAATTAGACTAGAGCTAGATTTATTATTATCTAACCGCACTGAAAAGGCGATGAGATGGACAAATCACAGATTCTATGCCAAGGCTAACAAACCAGATAACTTGCTAGCCAAGAAACTTAGAAACAAGATTTCGCAGTCAAAAAATTATAGAATTAGAACCTCTGCTGGTGCTGTCACGGCCAGCCCTAATATTATACAAAAAACCTTTCTGGAATATTTCCAGAAAATATATTCATCTGGGCAACACCATCAGCAGCAAGAGCAACAAAGATATACCTTCTTAGAGTCTTGTGATCTACCCACTCTATCTCAGGAGGAAGCGGAACTTCCTAACTCAAGGGTTGGGGAATCTGAGGTTAGAAAGACTGAGGGGTGGGAGGGCCCCGGGCCCGGATGGATTTACCAATTTATACTATAAGAAATATATAAACACTCTGGCCCCTCATCTCACAAATCTTTTTAACCAAATCTTAGAAGGCCATCAAATGCCCCAGGAATTAAATCAGGCGGACTTGATATTCTTCCCCACGGACGGTCGGGACTCCCTAGAAGTTAAAAATTATCGCCCAATATCGCTCCTAAATGGGGATATAAAAATCATAGCAAAGCTGATGGCCAATAGAATCTCCCAATTCCTTCCAAGAATCATCCATAAAGACCAGGCAGGATTTATCCCTTATAGACAAACAGGGGATAACATCAGACGCACTTTAAATTTGATTTCATGGGCGTCCCAAAACCGCACCCCAACCTTAGACATAGAAAAGGCTTTCGATACCGTAGAATGGCCCTATCTCAAAGCGGTATTATTCAAATTTGGTTTCGGGTGGAAATTTATGGACCTGATTGAGACCTACTATAGATCTCCCAAGGCAAGATTGAAATTACCAGGCGATATTATGGCGCAAATTGAGGTACAAAGGGGAACCAGACAGGGATGCCCTCTCTCACCCTTACTTTTCGCCTTGGCAATAGAGCCACTAGCACAGTCTAAAAGAGCTAATGCAAAAATTAAGGGGATCCAGATAGGCCACCATCACTTCAAATGCAGTCTCTTTGCGGACGACTTCCTAGGCTCACTCACAAGCCCAGCCACCTATATCCCGGAGCTACTACGCACTCTCAACCACTTTGGAAACCTCTCAAGACTCACAATAAATGTAACAAAGAAGGAACCATTGGGTATAGCTCTCACTCAAGCAGAGACTCAATATCTTAAACAAAACTTTGGTTTCTGGCCTAATTCACATATTAAATATTTAGGGGTGTCCATCACCAAAAGAATAGCAGATCTATATAAAACTAATTATGTACCCCTATACAAAGAATTGATATTAGATCTTCAGAGATGGTCGAAAAGTAAAATCTCATGGCTAGGCAGGATACACGCGGTTAAAATGAATATTCTTCCCCGGCTTTTATACTTATTCCGCACGCTTCCGACCCCAATAGTTTATAGAGATCTCGAGAGGTTCCAAAATCAAATCTTTAAATTTATATGGAACCACAAATCTGCAAGGATTTCTAAATCTACCATGTATATAACAAAGACTAAAGGGGGTCTTTCCTGCCCCAACTTCAAACTACTATAAAGCAGCACAGCTCTCGTTTTTCCCCATGGCGCACTCCTCTCAACACCAACCCTTGTGGGTTTTTATAAAAAATGTACAAATGTCCCCATACACATGGGACACCATCATATGGCTTCCCAAGCCACATAATGTACTGGGGAAAATAAGGAACCCAATGACTAAACACTCATTGGCGATATGGACATGGGCGACCCGACATCATCATGGGCCCCTAAGTTAGCTAGCATCTCTCCGATTATCCTGAATCCTCTTCTGACAATACAACTATCCCCAACATCTAAACATTGGTGGAACTCCAGGGGATTATTGACTTTCGGGGCCTGGTATCAAGGGGGGGCAATAGCCACCTATGACTACATAAAAAATAAATGTAACTTACCTTTAATGGAGCATTACACCTATTGTAGAATACGACATTTCGTAAGTTCCACTATAACTTCTCTAGGAGCCCCGCAAACTAATTGGCTAGTTAGAATTTTTAGAGATCTTCCACTGTCGAGCAATATTAAAAGCTTACTATATAATACATTTAATGAAACACCGAAGTCACAAAAAATGTAATATATACAACAATGGGAGGAAGACCTGGGATACACTCTGGACCAAACAATCTGGGAACAGAGCTGGCGCAGCCTAACTAGAGGGTCATTAAACTATAGCGTGCTGGAGACGTTGATAAATGTCCTACATAGAATTTATCACACACCAGCTAAACTTTTTAAGTGGGGGCTAAACCAAGATGCTAAATGCTTTAGAGGTTGCAGAGACTCAGGTACATTCCTACATATATGGTGGGTTTGCCCTGCAGTGAGGGGCCTTTGGTCAAAAATATTTGAGCTAGCCTCGAAAATGTTTAAAATCAAAGTACAGTAGTCCATTGAAATCGCCCTCCTGGGCTTCTCCAGTGCACTTCTAACATCCCATGATTTTTTTTTATACAACTAATTAATTAATAGTTAATCCGCATATTGCAGATCGGAGGAGATCTTGAAAGTTTGAACTTGATGGACTGAGAGTCTTTTTTCAACGTTAAATACTATGGCCCTCATTCAATTGCAATTTGGCCAATTGAATAGGGCTCTAAATAAGCACATAACATATATTTATTAAATAAGTTTTTTATTTAGTAAGCATCTATCCAAAAGCAAGGTTTTCACTAACTAATAACTTCTTTAAAACATATATGCTATGTGCTTATTTAGAGCCCTATTTAATTTGCCAAATTGCAATTGAATGAGGCCCCATGTATGTAACTATGTAAAATAGGTTACTGCAGTTCCTGATGCTTGTCACAAAAAGCCATATTGCTCGACAGTGGAAATCCTCAGACTTGAGCTTATAGGCAGTGAAGAATAAGATAAATGTTATTTTAATTAATGAACGAATAACCCACCTCCTGGAAGACTCAATTCCTAAGTTTATGGATATGTGGGCTCCATGGTTAATGGAGCCCGATAGCATCTCGTTAGAACCCAAACTAAACCGTTAAACCATAGATGGGAAGGGGGGGAGCAGGCAGCACTGGAGAAGGCAGATGGAGGTAAGAACTGCATTCAAACTAGTTAAACTATAAAGGAACTGTTTATGATTTTTTTTATTTATTATTGTTACTTTTTCTTGGTTTATCCCTTTTTCTCTTTCTCTCTTTCAACCTTGTTGTTTTTTCCTTGCTTTCTTCCCCAGTTGGGAAATTAGATTGTTACCAACATTCTAAGATGAAATTACTTCATAAAAGGAAGGCGGGGGGGGGGAGGGGGGGAAGAATAGGCATTGGCAGATGGCTCTCCGGGGAGGGAACTATTAAAAATAATAATCTAACATTCGGATACTTTAAGATTCAGAGCCAGTTTTGTAGATACAAAGCGCAAGATGAAGCTGTATATATGAATACTGTACTCACCGGATATGAATGCTTAATTTTCGTAATGTAATGTACCATTGCCTAATAAAAATTGATTGTTAAAAAAGAAAAAAAAAAAATGAAATCTTTTAGGTAGAGGGAAGAAAAAATCTAAAAATAAAATAATATGGTTGCATAAGTATGCACCTAAACTAATACTTTGTTGAAGCACCTTTTGATTTTATTACAGCACTCAGTCTTTTTGGGTATGAGTCTATCAGCATGGCACATTTTGACTTGGCAAGATTTGCCCACTCTTCTTTGCAAAAACACTCCAAATCTGTCAGATTGCGAGGGCATCTCCAGTGCACAGCCCTCTTCACATCACCCCACAGGTTTTCAATTAGATTCATGTCTGGGCTTTGGCTGGGCCATCCAAAACGTTAATCTTCTTCTGGTGAAGCCATTCCTTTGTTGATTTGGATGTATGCTTTGAGTCGTTGTCATGCTGAAAGATGAAGTTCCTCTTCATGTTCAGCTTTCTAGCAGAAGCCTGAAGGCTTTGTGCCAATATTGACTGGTATTTGGAACTGTTCATAATTCCCTCTATCTTAACTAAGGCCCCAGTTCCAGCTGAAGAAAAACAGCCCCAAAGCATGATGCTGCCACCACCATGCTTCACTGTGGGTATGGTGTTCTTTTGGTGATGTACAGTGTTGTTTTTGCGCCAAACATATACCTTTTGGAATTATGGCCAAAAAGTTCAACCTTGGTTTCATCAGACCATAACACCTTTTCCCACAAGCTTTTGGGAGACTTCAGATGTGTTTTTGCAAAATGTAGCCTAGCTTGGATGTTTTTCTTCGTAAGAAAAGGCTTTCGTCTTACCACTCTACCTCATAGCTCAGACATATGAAGTACTTGCCAGATATTCCTGCAGCTCCTTTAATGTTGCTGTAGGCAGCCCTCTTGGTAGCCTCCCCGACCAGTTTTCTTCTCGTCTTTTCATCAATTTTGGAGGGAGCTCCAGTTCTTGGTAATGTCACTGTTGTGCCATATTTTCTCCACTTGATGATGACTGTCTTCACTGTGTTCATGGTATATCTAATGCCTTGGAAATTCTTTTGTACCCTTCTCCTGACTGATACCTTTTAACAATGAGATCCCTCTGATGCTTTGGAAGCTCTCTGTGGACCATGGCTTTTGCTGTGGGATACGACTAAGAAAATTTCAGGAAAGACCAACTAGAGCAGCTGAACTTTATTTGGGGTTAATCAGAGGCACTTTAAATGATGGCAGGTGTATGCTGACTCCTATTTAACAGGATTTGGAATGTGATTGCTTAATTCCGAACACAGCTACATCCCCAGTTATAAGAGGGTGTGCAGACTTATGCAACCACATTATTTTTCTTTTTCTTTTTCTTCTCATCACCTAAAAGATTTCAGTTTTTTTTTCAATTGAGTTGTACAGTTTATAGGTCACATTAAAGGTAGAAAAAGTTCTGAAATGATTTATCTTTGTCTATTTTTTTTACAGAAACCTGACATTTTAATAGGGGTGTGTAGACTTTTTATATCCACTGTATATATCTTTTAGATAGGTTTCCTGCCGTTCAGTTAGGAGCATATACACGCTTCAATAATTGTACAGAATCAGGGCAGCCATTTTCTTATGCATATATATATCTTCCAGATATCTTTTCACACATATATATATATATATATATATATATATATATATATATATATACATAAATCAAATCTTCACTATGGATTCTGATACATATATATCTTCCAGATATCTTATAACTCAGAGCCACTAATACCTGGGTTACCTTTCTTTCTTCCTGTCAGAGACACCACAGACTCCAGACTTTACCTCACAGACACCATTACATGACTAACTGATTTTCCTTTTCTCCAACTGTCAGTTACTGTCTACCTCAACATTCTAACTGCCAGTTAACTCCTCATACACTGGATACAATTAAATATACAGTAATCAACATAACATAACACAGCATAATATAACATACAGTAATTAACATACATATGATAATCAACTTAATATAACATTAAGTAACTAACAGACTTAGCCCAGTCCCACACCACATATTCCCAGGAGGCCGTCCTGATAAGAGTCTTTAAGCAGCTAGGGTAATGGCCATCCTCAAAATCTTAATCATTCTGGGCGGATTATATGTGTCCCAAAGACTGGTGATCAGGAGGATCCTGACAGATAGGTCATGTCAAACAAATCGAATTACTTTCTACGAGGTCAGTAGGAACTTGGATCAAGGTAACTCAGTGGATGTAGTCTTTTTGTATTTCGGTACAGTGCCACATGAAAGACTATTGTGCAAACTAAGGTATTCAAGAATTGCAGTAAATATCTGCTCATGGATTAGGAACTGGCTAAATGTCAGGAAGCAAAGGGTTGTTGTAAATGGAACATACTCAGATTGGTCTAATGTGGTAAGTGGGGTTCCTAAGGGTTCAGTATTAGGTCCTCTCCATTATAACATATTTATTAAAGATTTAGAAGTAAGATTTGAAATTATTGTCTCCATTTTTGCTGATGACACAAAGTTGTGCAAGGTAATTATATCAGATAATGATGTACTTTGCCTCCAATGGGAATAAATTAGAGAAATGGTCAACTTAATGGCAGATGCGATTTAATCTGAATAAATGTATAGTTATGCATCTGGGAAGGAATAATTGCCATGCAATTTATATTCTTAATAGAGCAAATCTAGAGGTATCAGATATTGGGATTTGAGAGTACTTGTGGATGACCACCTAGGTAACAGTGCTCAATGCCAAGCAGCATCTTCAAAGGCAAGTACATATTAGCATGTATTCGGAAGGGTATAGAAGCAAGGGAAGCAAATATAATTCTGCCACTATACAAATCCCTAGTATGCCCTCACTTGGAATATGGAGTACAGTTTTGGGCAACACTTCATAAAAAGGACATTTTAGAACTGGAAAAAGTACAGAGAAGGCCTAAGTTATGAAGAAATACTAACCAAATTAGACTTGTTTTCTCTAGAAAAAAGGGGTCTAAGAGGAGATATGATTACCTTATATAAATACATCGAGGGTCAATACAATGCTTTGTCAAGTGAGCTTTTTGTGCCAAGAGGTTTTCAATGGACAAGAGGACATTCTTTGAGAATAGAAGTAAAAATATTTCACCTTAAATAAAGAAAAGGGTTCTTCCCAGTGAAGGTGTTTATTCAGTGGAATTATCAACCAAAGGAGGTGGTGAAAGTGGATTTGATAGATAACTTTAAAAAGGGATGGATATATTTTAAATAAAAAGGGCATTCAGGGTTATAATGGATAATTAGGGAGGGAGTATTGATCCAGGGAGGAGTCTGATAGCCAGTATCTGGTGTCAGGAAGGAATTTTATATCCCCCCCCCCCCTTGAGACAATTGGCAAAGTTTCACTGGGGTTCTTGCAGATGCAAAAGTTTAATTATGCCTAAAACAAACAAAAAAAAATGATCCTGCACAATAAGGCCTTAAAAAAAGATAGGGACTGCAGCATCTCTTCTCAACAGCATTACTCAGTGACCAACAATTGGTGAAATGTTAAACAAAACCCTACATGTCCACAGAGAAGAGGATTATGGACCATGTGATGGGAGGTAGCCATCTGCGTACAAAATATCACCATCACAGAGGCCAAGATCCAAGATTCTGTAGCCAGGCTAGATTAAAATTAGATTAATAGATTGTCACTGAGGAGTGATGTTTAGAATGCACAAAAATATGTGCAGCCCCTACATCCTCCTCTGCCTTGCATCAGAGCCCCATTGCACCATGGGCGGCCATAGTTTTCCTGGCCATACTCCTCACCTTGATATCTTCTAAATGGTGCTTGAAGGACCTTTACATGCCTTTCCGCTGTACCCATTGTGGCCGCTACCTTCTTCCATGCCTTGGCCCTAGACCCGGACCTAACTTCCCTCCCCCCTGCTAGGGGTGCTCATGGATGGCACTGGAGGAGGACCACTATCTCCCTGTGACTGTAGTTTGATCCTTTTTGCCTGCCCCCAGCTTCTTGACCTTCCAAATATGAATGGGGATGTTGCTTTTCCTCTTCTGACCCTGAGGCCTGTCCCTCTACTGCACTACCACTCCCCCACAGGATTAGCCCCCTCCCCTTCTGACCCTGTATTAGATGTGCCTATGACGATAGGCACCTGGCCACCCCTCACCACCTATCCTCCACTCACCACCTTCTCCTCTCCTCCACTCCTCACCTCCTCTCTACCACTCCTCTCCTCCTATCCTCCACTCCTCACCTCCTCTCTTCCACTCCCCATCGCCTCATCTCCTCCACTCCCTACCTCCTCTCCTCCACTTCCCACCTCCTCCTCCCCTCCACTCATCTCCTATTCTCCTCCACTTCTCTCTTCCTCTTCTTCACTCCCCACCTCCTCTCCTCCACTCCTCCCCACCACTCCCCTGGGCCACCTCTCTCACCTCTCAAACCTTCTTGCCTCTACTCTTCTCTGCCTCCCAACCGCTCCTGTCCTCTCCTCTCCATCCGTCCATAATTATGCTAATAATAAAATAAGGATAAATCAAATAAAGTATTATGTGTCACACTGTGTAATTACAGGATTATATTGTAACTGCAGACTACATCTAGTCCAGCCAACTAACAGCTTGCGGCCGCAGGAAGGGTATACGGTCTTGAGACTTTGGCCCTGTACTTGCAGCTTTGTTCAATGTAATCAATCTGTAACTGCTGCAAATTTCGCTTACAGCCTGTATGAAGACAACTGCGGGCTTGGAATTTAATGAGGGCCATATTCTTATACATTATCCCTTATTAACCCTTTTAAAGTGCACCTAATCCTGGTGCAGATCAATAGAATTACAAATAAGAAATACACATTTTACAACCTCAAGAGCATGAGGGATAGTAAGTGTTTAAGGGCAGGTTCAACGTCTAGTCCACCATATGATCCTTATGGTCCTGGATGCTTCTTTCCAGCCGGCTATTGCTCCATGTGTCCTCTCAGTGCTTGTTTATGTGGAATCTAGTATATGTATATACTAAATGTACTTGAAAAATGAATTGTCAACAATTGCATGGCAGTAAATACTCAAAGTGCTGGTGTGGCACCATTTCATAGATGAAATACTTTTATTCTGGACTGGCACAATGTTAGAGTTCAAAGTATTTGTCACTGAGCTTAACAACAACAATTTGGGTCTTAGGTTTACCTATGAGGCCAATCCATCTCATATAGGCTTCATTGATTTAAATATTTACAAAAACACAAATGGCGCTATACAAACATCTGTCTTAGAAAGCCTACAGCAATCAACTAATTTCTATCATGGTCCAGTATGCACCCATACCAGCTCAAACGCAGGATACCCATTGGCCAATATCTGAGTGCCAGAAGAAATTGTACCACTGAAGTGGATTTCCAACAACAGGCAGATAAGTAAGATGGTCCCTCATGAAACAAACAAAACTAGATGCATACTCACTTATGGACAGAATTTGATGGAAACAAAACACATTTTCAATAAATGTTGTCCCTTGTTAAAAACTGACAAAGACTTGACAGATGTGTTAACATAAAAAGCCCAAATCACGTGCAGAAGGGCCAGGAATTTCAAGGATGAGATCACACATCACACAAAAAAAAACTCAAGTACCTGGTTACACTCACCATCAGGTACATACTGTTGTGGCAGATGCAAAGCATGTCGATATATACAACCCACAAAGGATTTTGTAAATCCCAATAATGACAAAAGATACAAAATCAACACATTTTATAACTGTGGATTGACAGGAGTCGTTTATATTCTGCAATGTATTTGCAATAAATTATACGTGGGAAGAACGACACGTCAGCTCAGAAGGCGAGTCTTAGAGCATGTGGCTCATCATATTAAAAAATACCATAACAATTAAACTATGTTAATTAAATTCCTAGAAAGGATAATTTGGATAGGATTCTGCTGCAAAAAGAATCAAAGTGGATTCATCAATTAAAATCTCAAAATCTGGATGGACTTAATAAGAGTTTTTCTTTTACCTCATTTATTTGAACAATAATATATGTCCTTACAATTATGATAGCCAAAAAATGTCAGATCCCATCAGGTGCATAACACATCAGAAGCACCACAATAATTAATATCTTGTGCCCACTCTGTTCAAACTATACACTTGAAGAACGAGTTATATACATATATTATTTTCCATACATATTCTTTAAGTGTTTCATTAATATCATATTTTCACTATAACTACATCCACTTCAATTAACACAGATATGATGTATAATTATAAGTTTTTAGTCTTAGGAGTTCACACTCAGTTAAATACCGATGTCACTCTAGGTATTACAAAGAAATGGCCAAGCAAACATATCTTTCAATGCTGAGAAAGGTTTTCTTTTACACATGTGTACGTCATTGACACTCACTTTTTCTTATGTAAATATTTTGTATCACAAAGCATATTGTATTTGCACATTTGTCGGCCACTAATAGGCAACCAAATAATTCATCAATTAAACACACTGTAATCACTTAACAACAAAATAGATTTTGTCTAAAAACTATATCCTTCACTTCAAACACTTGTTCAACACCAAACAGTGCACAATTATTTGCACATAATCATATTCACATCCATCCTGCCATCATATCCATTTCCTATGTTTCTGTGTTTACAAGTTTAAAAGTATTCTCGAAAAAATCCTAAATGTAGTGATAATGGACATGAATATATATATATATATATATATATATATATATATATATATAACTAAAGAGAAAAAAAAGAAAAATATCTTTCTAGTAGCAGGAGTACAGAGGAAAGTATGTAGGTATAATAACCAAGTGTGTCTCCATATAATAATGGTAGACTGATGAGCTTAAGGATATCAGGTAAGTAACACTTAGTATTACTCAAGCATCCCAACAACCTTCTGTTTAAAGTCCTCATACATCTGTTAGGACAATCATTGGACTGTAACTTTATAAAAGGTAGTGAAAAAAGGACATAAATAGGTGAAAAAATGATATAGAAAAATAGAAAAAATTGAGAAAAACACTCTATTGTATAAAAAAATGATTACAATCAAAAATATATAGGCAAGAGATAAAATGTAAATTTACCCCAGAACTAAAGCATTACGGAAACTTACAAATGTTTCTAAAACTAGTCTGTAAAGACCTCGAGTCTCTGGATCAAGTAAATAAAATGCATGTCTTAAATGAACCTAAAAATAACATAATGATAGAGGAAAGAAAAGCAATAGAAGAAATTAAAAAACTTGATATTGAGATCAAGAAAGCTGATAAAGGGGGTAACATAGTATTAATGAAGAAGGATATCTAGAAATGTGTTTAACCCTTTTACGTGATACAAACACATATGAAGTTCTCCAAAAGAATCCGACATGGCAATACTCCGCAGAACTACAAACTCTCCTCCTAAAAGCGTTAGAAGAAGGAATTATCACCAGAGCTAACTATGATTACTTTCTCCCGAAAGATCCTACAGCGGTTACTTTTTATGTGCTGCCGAAAGTGCATAAGAAACGCACTCCTATTCCAGGTAGACCAATTGTCTCCAGTACAAATTGTCTGACAGAAAAAATAAGTCAGTTTATTGACCAAGAATTAAAAGAAATAGTGAAAAGTCTACCTTCCCATCTAGAAGACACGATGGATACCCTAAAGAACATAGAAGAACTAGAGCTACCACCTGTGTCTATATTGGGGGCAGTCGATGTAGAACAGCTCTACTCCAGTATCGCAAATGACCAAGGCTTGAGAGCTGTCAAATATTACCTTCACATGAGAAGCTCAAAAAACAAGACAAGAAATGAGTTTATTTTAAACCTCCTGGAGTTTGTCCTTACAAAAAACTTCTTCTTCTTCCATGGTAAATGGTACCATCAGATCAGGGGTACAGCGATGGGCACAAGTTGTGCACCAAGCTACGCGAACCTCTTTTTAGGAATGTGGGAGAATACCAAGGTCTTCTGTGATGAAATGGATACGGACAAAATCCTCTTGTGGAAGAGATACATAGATGACGTTTTATTATGTTGGGAAGGTGACATAAAGGAACTAGAAGCATTCGTGCTTAAACTTAACAAAAACACCATGAATATTAAATTGACTTGGGAAGCAGATGAGAAGGAAATTAATTTCCTGGATCTGAAAATTATGAAAACTGATCAAGGAAAACTTCATACTACCTTATTCAGAAAGGAAACATCGACTAATATGACACTGGCATGGACTAGCCAACATCCAATATCACAGAAATCAAGCATACCGATCGGCCAATATCTAAGACTTCGCCGAAATTGCGACACTTTGGATGAATTTAAATTAAAAGTCTCTGAACTGAAAACTAGGCTGAGAAGTCATGGCTACCCGAACAGAGTCCTAAAGAATGCCTATAAAAAGTCCCTAAATAAGGACAGAACAGAGTTATTGTTTAAAAAAAAAAACTAAAAAGAGGGATGAAATAACGAGATGCATCCTATCCTATGGAACAGACAGTGAACAAGTTAAGGACATACTCAAGAAACACTGGCATCTTGTATGTGAAGATGAAGCACTGAAGAACACCTTATCAGAGCACCCCAACATTACATACAGAAGAGGTATAAACCTTGGTGACAAACTAGTAAAGAGTTTCTTTACAAATAAGAAAGAAGAAAATAAGAATTGGCTGGCAAAGACCAAAGGTCTTTTTAGATGTGGGAAGTGCAAGGCATGTAAATATATTAAACCCGAAAAAAGTTTCTATCACCCATGGACAAATACATTTTTCCCACTAAAATCCTTCTATAATTGTCTATCTACCCACGTTATCTATATAATAGTTTGCAAATGCAAAAAATTGTACGTGAGAAAAAATATAAGACAAATAAGGAGGAGAATATTAGAACATGTGTCCTCTATCACTAACAAATTGGATACACAGATTTCGAGACACATTCGCCTCTATCATCAAGGTGATGTAAAAAGCCTAGAATTCCATATCATTAATGATATTAAAACATCGATAAGAGGAGGAAATATGGATCAAAAACTGATGCAAGAGGAGTGCAAGTGGATTTATCTAATAGGAGCCCAGGGTCCATGGGGTCTCAATGAAGGGTTCACCTTTAGTCCATTCATTTGATCTAAGGTGTTAAGTGAGAGTCCGGTAATAGTCTAGAACAACTAATCTTTGAGTGGCATACATGCCTGGAACTATGTATCGAGTCAGAGGTAGGAAAAGAATATACTTCTATATTTAAGTGTTAAATAACTTCTCCCAATAGTCCCAATAATAGGATTCTATTATAACATCTACCTGAGAAAATCTCTTGTTACTTATTAAATCGAACATTATCAATATCCTTTATCATAAAAGATTAGTTTACCTTTTTTATTTTAGAAGTGGTTTTGTTTATCTTTCTCTTTTTTTAGCAGGAGTGGAGAAGGTTTTGGTCCCTTCTATGGAAGTTATAGCGGGTCTTAGTATCTGCTCTTTACTCTATAACAGATAATGTTGTCTATCAAGGACTAATAAAGTTAAGTGAAATTTAGGAAATAATAAAAAAACGCTATTAAGGTCTTTATACGAAACCTTGCGGTGGCTTGGAAAGAACGTCAATCCTGGAAGTAAATAAGAGTTTATTGTCATCCCGGTACACCGAGAAATCTTGCGATAGTTCGTCAAGCCCTGACAGAAGGCTCTACACGCTACGAGCTACGTCAAGGTTAAGGGCGCCAAACTAGGAAGTACCCCAAGCCACTGGTAATTATATACCAGCCAATACACACTAAAGAGGTGTGAACCAACGCAGAGGAAACGCCTAAGAAGGCGTAACTAGTCTACATTAAAAAGCCCTGCGAAATTCAAACATGGTTATGCACTCTATGTGCCTTGAAAAAGATAGTGTAGTAACTATCGAAACCGGTCGGCAATTTGTTTATTTTTTTGTTATATTTTTTAGACATTAGGTATATCTTGTCACCTATCTCCTCCATCTTTACATTTTTGGAACATATGGAGCAGTATGGTATGTACATGGAGGTATAAGGTAAGATTTGAGAAAGCTGGTTTGACTGCTTCTATGAGCTAGCAAGCGTATTTCATGCTATGCTTTGGTGTACTGTTCACCATTCCTTTTTTCACTTACCTTATTTACCTTAGCATCTTCCAAGATATCTCTTGCCTATATATTTTTGATTGTAATAATTTTTTTATACAATAGAGTGTTTTTCTCCATTTTTTCTATTTTTCTATATCATTTTTTCACCTATTTATGTCCTTTTTTCACTACCTTTTATAAAGTTACAGTCCAATGATTGTCCTAACAGATGTATGAGGACTTTAAACAGAAGGTTGTTGGGATGCTTGAGTAATACTGAGTGTTACTTACCTGATATCCTTAAGCTCATCAGTCTACCATTATTTTATGGAGACACACTTGGTTATTATACCTACATACTTTCCTCGGTACTCCTGCTACTAGAAAGATATTTTTCTTTTTTTTCTCTTTAGTTATTTACTACAGGTGTTAAGCGCCATTTTTTACTTTTTTCTTTTGTTTACCAGATATATATATATATATATATATATATATATATATATATATATATATGTGTATATATATATATATATATATATATATATATATATATATATATAGTAAATAAATAATACATTTAAGTTCACATTTGAAAGTCTAAAACAAGTTAAAAAAAATTGTTACCTGCTCAGAATTCCAAGAAATACAGTTATTACACTGCATTTCGGGATCCTCAGCAAGCCCACAAAGGCTTCACACTTGCAATCCATTACCATTTTAAACATGGCTTCCTATAAGCATACACTTGCTTTATTACACAGCTTCAAGCAAAGCTCAGGACAGATTATATAAAGGTCTAAGACTAAGAGCATAAATAAACAGGATATAGGCAAAATGTAGTTTTAATTTCCCAAAAATTGCTGTTGCCAATGCTGGGCACTGAAGAAATCCATGATACATAGGTGGGTTTTGTGTGTGTGAGAGGGGCATTACATCTCTGGAGAGCTTTGTTTGCATCTGTTGATGCAAGCTGCCTGCTTGTGCCTGTTTCTGAGCCTGTGATGTCGTGGTTGTTTGGTATCAATTTCAATCGTATCCAATTATCTAACAAGGAATTCATATATCTCCCTGCTCCCTCATGTCCTTTCCTTCCCTCTGCTGATAGCTGAGCACCCACTCCATGAACCAGATCTCATTAAATCATTTCACAAACACAAAATGTATTTCTATATTTATAAACAGAGTTTTAAAAAATTCAAATTGGCGGAGGATCCAGAGAATCAATTAAAATCTCTTGATCCATGGATGTTAAAGTATTTATTAACTAAATATTATTTTTTACAGGTTCAATTGTGTTTTTATTTTAATTCTATTTTTTTGTAATTTTTTGTTTAGTTTACAATAAAACTTTTTGTTTTTGTTTATATAATGTCATGCATTTTTTATGTAGTGTTTCCTTTTTGTTTTTATGTACTTTCAGTTTACACCAGAAGTTTCAGTTTAGTGCTATTGACTATGGGCCTCATTCCAAACTGACACATCGTTGCAAACAAAAGCTCCCTCATAATCTATGGAGTAATTCAGATCCAGACCTCCTCCAGAATTGAGGGAACATGCATCATGCGTGTTCTCTCTCCCTAACATGTCCATGCATCCTGCTCGCAAGAGATTCTGAGTCTGAAGCTCAGTAGTCTCAGTGATGATAAGTGTTAATAAAGCACAACTTCACTTTCCATATCTCATATTTATCAATATGGCAGGGAAGGAAGTAATAAAGCATGGTTAATAGAGACCTCCAAGGTACCTAAAATAACCGTTATGTGCCATGGGGTCCTCAAGGACCCCCATGGCATGCTAATTACATTGTTTGTCCTAAAGAACACAACATAGTCCTACAGTTACTGTAAAAAAAATGATATAAATAAATCTAATAAATTACATGGAAAAAAAAAACTAAAATTACATAAAAATAAAAAAGTTATTAAAAAAATTGGTTAGGAATTACATAAAAAATAAAATAAGTTAAATATAGAAAAAAAATGATTATACTAACACTATACTTGCCTATCTTTGCCAATTTTGATTGAAGAAAGTAGTCCCCATCGTCCAGCCCATTGAAAAGGGCCTCCGCCTTCAAAAACCTGATGTTCAACATTAATATTTATGAGCATCTTAGACAATTTCTACCTCATTGATTTAAGTTTACTCTGATTATACAAGAAATTGTATGTTAATATATAAATGTGTGATAATAAAAAATATTAAAATAATTACTATCAGAAGATAATATTATTTTAGGTTGAGCCTCTTTTCAAGGAGCCAGAAGATGAGGACTACTGTCTTCAATCAAGATTGAAAAGGGACAGATACTACTACTAACATGGATATCCCGTTTATAAAGGGCAGATGACTGAGGACATGGGCATTTTTAATCATCTCTAGAGGGAATAAAAGAGTATGCATGATTGAAATTGTATTTTCTTACAGGGTTAATTATGTTATTGTTTATGGTAAAAAAATAATCTTTATTTATTTTATTTATTTATTTATTTATTTTTTTTTATAGTCTTTATTATTTTTAGTAACGTTTTTTTTCATGTAATTTATTTTATTGTTTTAATGTAACTAAATAACAAAAGAGCAGGTTTATTCCTCTCGAATAAATTGAAATTCTTTGGATTCTTTGTCTAGAATTAAAGTTATTAAAGATATTTACATAGTAATTGAGCTGGAAAAAATACTTTTAGTCCATCAAGTTCAACCTTTTCAGATCTCCTCTGATCTGCAATATGCAGGTTAATTGTTAATTGATCCACAGGAAGGCAAACGGAAAAAAAAACAAGTGAAACTTTGCCAATTGTCTCAAAAGGGGAAAAATATATATAAAATTCCTTCCTGACTCCAGATACTGGTGATTGGATTCCTCCCTGGATCAATACTTCCTCTCTAATTATCCACGGTAGCCCTGAATGCACTTTTTACTTAAACATATACAATCCCTTTTTAAAGTTGTCACCACTTCCTTTGGTAGAGAATTCCAAAGATTAACCACCCTTACTGTGAAGAACCCTTTTCTTTCTTTAAGGTGGAATCTTTCTACTTCTAATCTCAAAGTATGTTCTCTGGTCAGTTGAAAACCTCTTGGCACAGAAAGCTCCCTAGAACTAATTAGATTTGATTGACATGACCTATCTCTCAGAAATCCATGTTGACTACTAATTATAATCCTTTTCAAATAGACATATTCTTGTATATTACCCCTTATTAACACTTCTAAAAGCTTCCTCACTACAGAAGTGAGGCTCACTGTTCTATAATTCCCCAGATTTGCTCTTGCTCCCTTTTCAAATAAAGGTATCACATCTGCTTTTCTCCAGTCATCTGGTAGAGACCCTGGGCCTCATTCTATTATCGGCCGTAGGAGATGCGGGGCTGCAAGGACCGGCCGCAAGCTATTTGCCTATTCTATTCCCTTCCGGCCGGGGATTCCGGCAGGCTTGCGGCCGGCGCCTTGTTATCCCTTGCGGTCGCACACGTGGCGGAGAAAAGTCTTTGATCTTAAACGGCCGCAAGAGTTTCGGCCGTAAGAAAATCCTGATTTCTATTCAATTGCTCCGGGAACCCTCTCTGCAAGGCTAAAACCGAGCCGCAGCTTACTTGCAGCAAAAAGGTCCCGCTAGCACCAATTAAGCACATTATAAAGCCGAAATAAAGCCATCCTGCACTCTGAGGAGACTATAAAGTGATTGTAGGTGTTAGCAAAAATAGCACAACATTCCCCTACACTCAAATCCGTAAATAAATTATTTTTTAATTTATGTCAAATATCCATGGAAAAAGTCCCGAGGGCTTGGAGCACCTCAGACCCTCCCACGCTGCGGCCGGAAAATAAACAGTTAATGTAATCTCGGATTTGGGCTGATGTGCAAGCTTGAGAGGGGGTTGCTATTAATCCTCATGTCCCCCATTATGATCCATAGCATTTACAGAGCTTTACAGTGCCGTCTTGAATTTATTTTTGCTTTTAAAGATTTCTGAGCTTACGGCCGGTTGCAAGATATGCGGCCTGCCGTAAGGGGATATCCTTGCGGCGCTGTATAATTGAATTGCAAGGTAACGGGAGCCCAAGGAATCGCAGCTTTGCGGCCGATTTACGGCCGATAATTGAATGAGGGCCCCTGTGTTTAGTGAATCTTGAAAAATTCAATATAATGGTTTGGCTATTACAGAACCCAGTTCCCTCAGTACCCGTGGATGTATTCCATCAGGACCCAGGGCTTTATTAACATTTATTTTGTCCAACTCTTTTGGATTACTTCCTGTGTTAACCAATTAGTTGGCAAAGGTAGTGTAGCCCCATTAAGTTGCAGTGTCCCAACCACTGGTACCTCCCTTGTGTATACCGAAGAAAAGAACCTATTTAGCTCATCTGCCTTTACCTGGTCATTAATTTTCAGATGGCCTGTTTCACATTCTAATGTTCCTATAGCCTCCTTCCTCGCCTTCTTTCCATTAATATACTTAAAAAATATTTTAGAGTTAGTCTTACTCTCTTTTGCCATTCATTTTTTATTTTCTATTTTAGCCACTCTAATAGTGCTTTTGCAAGCCTTGTTGATTTCCTTGTACTACTGTAAAGCAGTCTCTGTCTCCTCTTGTTTGTATAATTTAAATGCCTGTTTTTTACTCCCTATCTTGATCCTTAAATCATTGGTAAGTCACATTGGATGGGATTTACTCTTTTTATTTTAATTCCCACATGGTACATCCCGAGGTGTATGTATATTTAGTAAGGATTTAAATGTTGTCTTTTTATGTTCAGTGTTTTTACCTATCAGTTCTCTGTCCCAGTCTATACTTTGTATTGCTGCCCTTAGACCATTAAAATCTGCCCTTTTAAAATTAAGAGCTTTTGTTGGCCCCTAAAAATGTTTTTTTTTTAATTCAATCTCAAATGAGACTGTGTTGTGATCACTGTTTCCCAAAGGTTGCCCTATTCCAACATTAGATACTATATCAATATTATTTGTGATGACTAAATCTAAGATAGCTTCATTTCTAGTAGGCTCTTGTATAACCTGGGCCAGATAATGATCCCTGAGTGTACTCAAGAACCTGCTCCCCTTAGCTGAACTGCTGGTCTCATTTATCCAGTTTATTTCAGGGTAATTAAAATCTCCCATTATTAGAACTTGCTCGTGCTTAGCTGCATTTCCAATATTTGGGGGTTTATAGCATACTCCTAATAATATTCTTTTGGAATTTGGTGCTCCGCTATTTAACTCTACCCACAAACATTCAACTTTATCACTAGGTCCACCATAAATATCTTCTCTGACTATAGGCTTAAATTCAGGCTTAACATACAGACAAATCCCTCCTCCTCGTTTACCATTACCTCTATCTTTCCTAAATAGGTTATAACCATCCAGATTAACAGTCCAGTCATGAGGTTCATCACACCACCGTCCGGTAATGCCTATTAAATCCCATTTTTCATTAGTTGCTAATAATTCTAACTCTCCCATTTTTCCTGGCAAGCTTCTGGCATTAACAAGAATATACCTTATGTTATGAGCCTGTAGTTCTGAAGTGCCTGCCACTGTACTTAAGTTACTTAGTACTACCTCCCTATTGACTATACTACCTCTCCCCCCATCTCCTCCCCTATGAGTTGTTAATTCATCCCTTATACCCTCTACACTTTCTACCCCATTACTTATATATAGTCCCCCCCCCCCACCTACTAGTTTAAAAACTCCTCCAGCCTTTCTACCATCTTATCCCCTACCACAAAAGCTCCCTCATCATTAAGGTGCAATCCATCCCTACTGTAGAGATTGTACCGAAGTGATAAGTCAGCCCAGTGCTCTAAAAACACAAACCGTTCCATAGCGCACCACATCTTTAGCCACGCATTAACCTCCCTAAGCTCCTTCTGCCTCGCTGGGCTAGCACGTGGCACTGGTAGTATCTCAGAAAATACTACCTTGGAGGTCCTTGCCTTCAGCTTATTACCTAGTTCTCTAAAATCATTCTTTAGGACACTCCATCTTCCACTAACTTTGTTATTGGTACCAATATGTACCAATCAGGTTAATTTCTAGCCCCTCCCAATAATTTGTCTACCCGATCCCCAACATGACGAACCCGAGCACCCGAGAGACAGCAAACTGTTCAATTGCTGGGATCTGGGTGACAAATCACTGTGTCTACCTTCCTAATAATAGAGTCGCCTACAACCAAAACCAGTCTGTTGCTCGGCCTATTCTGCCCTCCCACTCCTCCAGTAGAACTGTTCTCCAGGCTGTTAGAGGGAACAGCTCTATCTGGCATTGCCATTCCTGAATGGACGTCCCCAACAGTTTCACTCAATTTGGCAAATCTGTTTGCCAACTCAGAACTGGCCTGCCTCCTCCTGTTCCCCTGATTCCCCTGGACATCCTCACTAGCCCCAGCTCCACCCTCCATGCTAGGCCCTGCTAAACTGTGCTCAGTGAGCACCAACCCCCGTTCCAGTGGAGCAATATCCCTAAGTGCTGCAATTCTCCTCTCCAGATCTCCAATTTGAGCTTCCAGAGACGCAACATGCTCACACCTGTCACAGAGGTATGGACCCTGGATCATCTGTTCCAGTATTGCATACATATGACAGGATGTACACTGAATGAGGTTGCGACTGGACTGACTCATAATTATAATTATTGTCTTCAAAATTTCAGTGGGAAAAATAAAGAATATAAAATAATATATTTGTATAACGTTTTCCTCCTTTGCACTATAAATCTGCCATCCCTTTTCTTTGAAGTCCCTCCTTTTATTTAAACTCCTACACTTTTACTAGAATTGCACTTGATACTGAAAATGTTCGCAAGCTCACAAGTTCACCCCCTCTCCTGTTAATACTAACTTCTGCCTTCTCACCTTGGCACAATTAGTGCACTCTGCAATTTATCAGCCTTTACTTGTAAGGTAAATCCACTTATGTTGTCAGTAGTTACTTGCCCAAACAATTAGACAAAATGATAAAGTCTAAGGAATGTAATCTAAACTGTGTAAAGTCTCTATGTTCATGCATGATATTACTTTTAATAATTACAAATATAAGATAATCATAGATACATATTTACATAGGGCCTCATTCAATTGTGATTTGGCCAATTGAATAGGGCTCTATATAAGCACAGAGCATATATTTTTTTACAGAAGTTTTTAATTAGTGAACTTCTATCCAAAAGCAAGGTCGTCACTAACTAAAAACGTCTGGAAAAAAATATGTTCTGTGCTTATATAGAGCCCTATTCAATTGGCCAAGTTGCAATTGAATGAGGCCCATAGTATTTGAGGTTGTTAGTCCATCAAGTTCAACATTTTTATATCTCTTCTGATCCTTTTAATATGTGGAATATTTTTTCATAATTGTTAATGAAAGGAAACCAGAAAAAAAATAACCATTAAAACTTGCTTGGATCAATATTCCTTCGCTAGTTATCTAGAATAACCTTGAAAGCCCTCTTTATTTAAAAAATATATTGAACCCCTTTTTAAAGTTATCTATCAAGTTCACTGTCACCACCTCCTTTGGTTGAGAATTCCACAGATTAACCACCCTACCTGTGAAGAACCCTTTTCTTTCTTTAAGGGGAAATCTCTTTTCCTCTAATCTCAAGGGATGTCCTCTTGTCAGTTGAAAACCTCTTGGCACAAAAATTTCACTTGACAAAGCCTTATACTGACCCTGGATTTATTTATATAAAATAATAATATCACCTCTTAGACGCCTTTTTTCTATAATTATAATTTGGTTAGTCTTTCATTATAACTTAGCCCCTCCATTCCCCTTATTAGTTTTGTTGCCCTCCTCTTTACTTTTTCCAGCTCTAAAATGTCCTTTTTATGAAGTGGTGCCCAAAATTGTACAAAACTTATTGTGAGGAATTCAAAGTTTCCCCGGGGTGTTTACCACCCCAAATTCATCAGTACAAACAAAGTGGGGATAATTAGAACTAGATAAATGCAAATTTTATTTATACACAACAGCAACGAATAAAATGATTTAAAATGACAAAGAGGGAACAAGGGAAATAAAAAAGGCAATTGTGTGGAATATATTGATCCTATTGGCACAAGAATTAGATTGCCTTATATATACTCTCCTATTGGAGGGATACAATTATTCCAACCTTTACTCAAAGTGTAGCTTAATAAAATGGTAAATCCATATATTTCTGGTGTATTAGCCCGCTAGTTATTCTGGGCCCTAATAATTATAGGGCTATAAGATTATTATAGGATAAATATATAAAGTGAATTCCACCTACAGTTATATATGCCTACATATAACTGTACTTTCACAAACATGCATTGAAATGGAGAGAGTCTGCCTCTTTTAATATAACAAACTTGCAAATATGTCCTAGAAGCTTGTGAATATATACTGACTGCTCATTGGATAAAGAGGCATCCACATACATGCATAAATCGCATTTCTTTACTTATAATGACACTGATCTAAAGTAATGACATTTATAAGTAGAGACAAGCTCTATTCACCATTTACAAAATAGGATCAAGTGTCAGAGTCACTCTAAGGGGAGGCTCAGTAGCTTACTAAGCTAATACAGTTCAAGTCTAGGACATTTAATTAAAGATCATCCAGCTAAAAAGTTACTGTAATTTTACCACTTCCTATATATATAAAAGAGAACTGAACTCTTAAATTCTATAGCCATAGATGAAAATTCCTATATTGATAGCTTGTACAGGGATGCAAGGGGCATTCAACTAGGCCAGAAGACTCTGAGGAATCGCGGGCTAAATGCTACTTAACTTACAGGTTCACAATGCGTACGTCTTGCGTGATGACGCACGCAGCGTCATTGCTAGGGCCTGATGCCTTTCGACGTAGAGCGTCTTTCTCAAAGGTAAAACTGAAGAGGCTGTAGGAATGAGCTACTTATAGATATCGGTTGCCTAGGCAACATATAATTGAGATGTAGGGTCCTATGCAATAATTCCAAAATGTTGAGATGAAGAAAATAGCCATCACCTGGAAACATATGGTACTACAGGTAAAAGACTAATAAAAGGACTGCAAAAATAATAATATGGATATTAAAGAGTACTAATTGTACTGCAAGTAAAAAGCTAAATAGAAGTAAAGAAGGGAAATAAAGACTGAATAAATATAAAAACCAAATAACCGTAGATCTATAATATATCTGGCAAATAACCAGTGATATAATATATAGGTAAACATAAGATGTGAGGGACATAATCCATATAAAAATGTCTAATAGAGAAGACAAAATATCAAATATGTGAGAATTTTTTTTTATGTGATACTAGGTGAAGATATAGCTGAAAATACCATCAAGGTAGATTCCATATAATGTAGTGAGAATGGGGAATTAAGATACATGTTTGTGATAAAATGTAAAGAATGAAGAATAAAAGGCAAAGCTTGGAACCAACAGAGAAGTGGATACAAATAACAGATAAGTGATATTGAACCACAAGTGAAAAATAGACAAAAACAAATGGGGAATGAATAAAGTGAAGGGGAATACTATAAAAACTAAGAATGACCAATGAAAAAACAAGTGACATACTAGACATACTTTCTAGTATGTCACTTATTTTTTCATTGGTCATTCTTAGTTTTTATAGTATTCCCCTTCACTTTCATTGGTCATTCTTAGTTTTTATAGTATTCCCCTTCACTTTATTAATTCCCCATTTGTTTTTGACGTACTATGGATTTGTATAGTGGCAGAATTATATATGCTTCCCTTGCTTCTATACCCTTCTTAATACATGATAATATTTTACTTGCTTTTGCAGCTGCTGCTTGGTATTGAGCACTGTTACCTAGGTGGTTGTCCACAAGCACGCCCAAATCCCTTTCAATATCAGATATACCTATATTTGCTCCATTAAAATTATAAATTGCATTGCTATTTTTCCTTTCCAAATGCATAACCTTGAGTAACCCCACTTACCACATTAGTCCAATAAGAGTATGTTCCATTTACAACAAGACTTTGCTTCCTGTCTTTTAGCCAGCTCTTGATCCATGAGCAGATATTTACTGCAATTCCTGTATCTGTATGTTTGCTTAACAGTCTTCCATGTGGCACTGTATCAAAAACCTTTGCAAAATCCAAAAATACTACATCCACTGAGTTGCCCTGATCCAAGTTCCTATTAATCTCCTCATAGAAACTAATTAGATTGGTCTGACATGACCTGTCTTTTATAAATCCGTGTTGACGCCTACTGATGATCTTGTTCAAATAGACATCTTCTTGTATATTGTCCCTTATTTACCATTGTAAAAGCTTCCCAACTACAGATATGAGGCTTACATGTCTATAGTTCCCTGGATTTTCTCTTACTCCGTTCTTAAATATAGGTATCACTGCTTTTCGCCAGTCATCTGGTAGAGACCCTGTGTTGAGTGAGTCTTGAAAAAATAGATATAATAGTTTGGCTATTACAGAGCCCAGTTCCCTCAGTACCCATGGATGTATTCCATCAGGACCTGGGGCTTTATTAACATTTATTTTCTCCAACCTCATTTGGATTTCTTTCTGTGTTAACCAATTATTTGATGAAGGTAGTGTAGCCCCATTATGTTGCAATGTCCCAACCACTGGTACCTCCCTTGTATATACTGAAGAAAAGAACCTATTTAGCTCATCTGCCTTTTCCTGGTCACTAATTATCAGACGGCCTGTGTCATATTGTAATGTTCCTATAGCTTTCTTCCTCACCTTCCTTCTTCCCATTAATATATTTTAAAAATATTTGAGGATTACTCTCCCTTGCAACTGACTTCTCATTTTCTTTTTTAGCCAGTCTAATATCCCTGTAAGATTGGTCTCCATCATGATTTTAATCATATAACGCCTTATCCTTATAGGTTGACATAAAGATTTCAGCTTCCAGAGAAACCTGGTTTCCAATTCTTCTTGTGTGTGTATATGAGTTGTCTATTACTCTCAAACTCCCTCCTTTTCCAATTCTCTGAGATTAAGATTTTTCCCATAAAATAGCTCTTGTAAATTGTTAAAATAAAAATGTTGCTAGTGAATTAGTCGTCTCAGATTGTCAGATAACCGGAGTAGGGAAAAAGATTGGGGTAGGAAAGAGATTGATCCTGTATCTAAGAACAAGAGACAGTAAAAGTAAAAAAAAACTATGGGAAAAAAAGTAAATGGGGAAAACTAACCAAAAACGAACCACAGCAGCTTTTATATCAGCTCTAAGCCTCATGGGTACTTTACCTAGTAAAGTAAGGTAATCGTAATAGTTTTGTTGGGGGAAAGGATTCCTGGTTAGTTTCCAAACAGGCACATCTCTAAATTTGGTTTTAGTTGGACATTTAGTCCCACCAAATGTGAATGAAAGAACCTCTTGCATTGCAGCCCCTAAAACAGTTGGGATTCTCTGTGGGGCTCCACTTGGAGAGATTATCTGGAGTAATATAGGCCCTGTGTAAAAATTTGATTGATGTCTCTAAGAGACTGTAATTTAACAACCCCTTAGATAACATGCTCCAAGTTTCTTTCCATTTGGAAAGTTCCCTGCTGTGGGCTAAGTCTTTCTCTAATTCAATAATATGGCTATCTTTTGTTTCCCTAGTAGGTTTATTAAAGTGATCATAAAGGATCCCCAATATACCTTTTGTAAGAGGGGCCTTAAAGCCCGAAATTTGTGTTAAGGAGAGGGACATGGTGCCTTAGTCTACAAAAGTTGAAATGTTCCTCTAACAGTAAATTGTTTAAGTCACTGATTTGTTCAAAGGGGATAATTTTACCATTTTGGAACCATGTACCTAATCTCTCTAGATCATTACATCTCCACCAATTTCTAGAATTAGTAGTCAATTCCTCTGGGAATGTGGGATGTGGAAACAAGGGTGTTAGAGGGGAAGGTGTAAGTACTAGGTTGGATCATGTAAAGGCCCATTTGCAGCATGTTAATGAGAATTTACTTATTGGATTAATAGGCTTTTGCAAAAAGGAAAGGGGGTTATCCATCCAAACTATTTTATCCCATGTATAAGGGCGAATTCCATAATCCTCAATAAAGACCTAAGCTGGTTGGTGTGATATTGAATATGCCATAGGTAAACTTATAGTAGAGGATCAGATTGGGAAATGACAGGCCACCCCAATTTTTTTATCTTTTGCCATTATCTGCCTCACTATTCTATGCAGTTTATTATGCCAGATGAACTTGAAGGTTCATTTTTGGAGGTCTATAAGATCCTCATTGGATATTGTTATTGGAACGGTCCTAAAAGACATAAAAGTCTGGTGAGTAAGTTAATTTTTATCGCATTTATCCTTCCCAACAAGGAAATCTCTTATTTGGACCAGGCATAAAGGTTGGCTTTGAGTAGGGGTAAGAGATCCCTAGGTATCTGATTTGAGTTTTGGTTGAGGTAAAGTTACATAGTTACATAGTTACATAGTATTTAACGTTGAAAAAATACTTTTAGTCCATCAAGTTAAACCTTTTAAGATCTTCTCTGATCTGCAATATGCGTATTAACTATTAATTAATTAGTTGTATAAAAAAAAACTTAAAAAACATCAATTCCCTCCTGATCCAAGACACCGGCGACCAGATTTCTCCCTGGATCAATACTGTCTCTCTAATTATCCATGATAACCTTGAATTCCCTTTTTAGTTTTGTTGCCCTTCTCTGTACCTTTTCGAGCTCTAAAATGTCCTTTTTATGAAGTGGTGCCCAAAATTGTACTCCATATTCCAAATGAGGGCATACTAGATATTTGTATAGTGGCATAATTATATTTGCTTCCCTGGCTTCTATACCCTTCTTAATACATACTAATGTTTTACTTGCCTTTGCAGCTACTGCTTGGCTTTGAGCACTGTTGCCTAGGTGGTTGTCCACAAGCACTCCCAAATCCCTTTCAATATCTGATACACCTAGATTTGCTCCATTAAGATTATAAATTGCATGGCTATTTTTCCTTCCCAGATGCATAACTTTACATTTATTCATATTAAATCTCATCTGCCATTTAGATGCCCATTCCTCAATTTTATATAAATCCCTTTGGAGGGAAAGAACATCATTATCTGATTTAATTACCTTGCACAACTTTGTGTCATCAGCAAAAATGGAGACACCACACTCCAATCCTACCTCTAAGTCATTAATAAATATGTTAAAAAGGAGAGGACCTAATACTAAACCCAGAGTAACCCCACTTAACACATTAGTCCAATCGCAGTAGGTTCCATTTACAACAACCCTTTGCTTCCTGTCTTTTAGCCAGCTCTCAATCCATGAGCAGATATTTACTGCAACTCCTGTATCTCTTAGTTTGCACAATAGTCTCCCATGTGGCACTGTATCAAAAGCCTTTGCAAAATCCAAAAAGACTACATCCACTGAGTTGCCTTGATCCAGGTTCCTACTAACCTCCTCCTAGAAACTAATTAGATTTGTTTTGCATGACCTATCCCTCATAAATCCATGTTGACTCCTACTTATAATCCTGTACAAATAAATATATTCTTGTATGTTATCCCCACTACAGAAGTGAGGCTCACTGGTCTATAATTCCCCGGATTTGCTCTTGCTCCCTTTTTAAATATAGGTATCATATCAGTTTTTCTCCAATCATCTGGTAGAGACCCTGTGTTGAGTGAATCTTGAAAAATTAAATATAATGGATTGCCTATTACAGAACCCAGTTCCCTCAGTACCCGTGGATGTATTCCATCAGGACCCGGGGCTTTATTAACATTTATTTTTTCCAACCTCTTTTGGATTACTTCCTGTGTTAACCAATTATTTGGCAAAGGTAGTATAGCCCCATTATGTTGCCGTGTCCCAACCACTGGTACCTCCCTTGTGTATACTGAAGAAAACAACCTATTTAGCTCATCTGCCTTTTTCTGGTCACTAATTTTCAGTCGGCCTGTTTCACATTCTAATGTTCCTATAGCCTCCTTCCTCGCCTTCTTGCCATTAATATACTTAAAAAATATTTTAGGGTTAGTCTTACTCTCTTTTGCAATTCATTTTTCATTTTCTATTTTAGCCAGTTTAATCATGCTTTGCAAGCCATGTTGATTTCCTTGTATTCCCATAAAGCAGTATCTGTCCCCTATTGTTTCTATAATTTAAATGCCATTTTTTTACTCCCTATCTTGATCTTGAAATCATTGCTAAGCCACACGGTATATGCCGATGTGTATGTATATTTAGTAAGGATTTAAATGTTGTCTACTTGTGGTCAGTGTTTTTACCTGCCAGTTCTCTGTTCCAGTCTATACTTTGTATTGCTGCCCTTAGACCGTTCAAATTAAGAGTTTTCGTTGGCCCCTTAAAATTTTATTTTTTTTATTCAATCTCAAATGAGACTGTGTTGTGATCACTGTTTCCGTAAGGTTGCACTATTCCAACATTTGATACTATATCAATATTATTTGTGATGACTAAATCTAAGATAGCTTCATTTCTAGTAGGCTCTTGTATAACCTGGGCCAGATAATGATCCCTGAGTGTACTCAAGAACCTGCTCCCCTAAGCTAAACTGCTGGTCTCATTTATCCAGTTTATTTTAGGGTAATTAAAATCTTCAATTATTAGAACTTGCCCATGCTTAGCTGCATTTTCAATCTGTAACAATAATTGTATTTCCTCACTTTCAGCTATATTTGGGGGTTTATAGCATACTCCTACTAATATTCTTTTGGAATTTGCTGCGCCCCTATTTATCTCTACCCACAAACATTCAGCTTTATCACTAGGTCCACCATAAATATCTTCTCTGACTATAGGCTTAAATTCAGGCTTAACATACAGACAAATCTCTCCTCCTCTTTTACCAGTGCCTCTATCTTTCCTAAATAGGTTATAACCATCCAGATTAACAGTCCAGTCATGAGATTCATCCCACCACATTTCGGTAATGCCTATTAAATTCCATTTTTCATTAATTGCTAATAATTCTAAATCTCCCATTTTTCCTGGCAAGCTTCTGGCATTAGCAAGCATACACCTTATGTTACGAGTCTGTAGTTCTGAAGTGCCTGCCACTGTACTTGAATTACTTAGTACTACCTCCCTATTGACTATACTACCCCTCCCCATCTCCTCCCCTATGAGTTGTTAATTCATCCCTTATACCCTCTACACTTTCTTCCCCATTACTTATATCTAGTCCCCCCCCTCACCTACTAGTTTAAAAACTCATCCAGCCTTTCTACCATCCTATCCATAGTACAAAAGCTCCCTCATCATTTAGGTGCAATCCATCCCTACTGTAGAGATTGTACTGAAGTGAGAAGTCAGCCCAGTGCTCTAAAAACCCAAACCCCTCCTTAGTGCGCCACATCTTTAGCCATGCATTAACCTCCCTAAGCTCCTTCTGCCTCCCTGGGCTAGCATGTGGCACTGGTAGTATCTCAGAAAATACTACCTTGGAGGTCCTTGCCTTCAGCTTATTACCTAGTTCTCTAAAATCATTCTTTAGGACACTCCATCTTCCATTAACTTTGTTATTGGTACCAATATGTACCAATCAGGTTAATTTCTAGCCCCTCCCAATAATTTGTCTACCCGATCCACAACATGACGAACCTGAGCACCCAGGAGACAGCAAACAGTTCGATTGCTGGGATCTGGGTGACAAATCACCCTGTCTACCTTCCTAAAAATAGAGTCCCCTACCACCAAAACCTGTCTGTTGCTCTGCCTATTCTGCCCTCCCTCTTCTCCAGTAGAGCTGTTCGCCCGGCTGTTAGAGGGAACAGCTCTATCTGGCATTGCCATTCCTGAATGGACATCCCCAACAGTTTCACTCAATCTGGCAAATCTGTTGGTATTTGCCAACTCAGAACTGGCCTGCCTCCTCCTGTTCCCCCTGCTTCCCCTTGTAATGGCAACCGAGCTATCTCCCTGGACATCCTTACTAGCCCCAGATCCACCCTCCATACTAGGCCCAGCTATACTGTGCTCAATGAGCACCAACCCCCTTTCCAGTGGATTAATATCACAAAGTTCTGCAATTCTCCGCTCCAGATCTCCAGTTTGAGCTTCCAGAGAGGCAACATGCTCACACCTCTCACAGAGGTATGGACCCTGGATCATCTGTTCCAGTATTGCATACATATGACAGGATGTACACTGAGTGAGGTTGCCACAGATATAGGAACGTATTATCTTCTGGGGTAAGATTTACTGCTAAAGCTTCAGTTTTGTTAGAATTTAATTTTAGTCTTAAAAGGAGACCAAATGTCTCTGGTATAGACGTAAGGGCTGGGACAGACTCTCTTGGGTTTGTAAGCGTACATAGAAGGTCATATGCAAAAAGGCTGCATTTATATTGGTGGAGCAGTAGATATATTTTTAGATGGCAAGTGCAAAAAGTAAGGTAGATAAGGGATAGCCCTGCCTGGTACCCCTCTGGAAGTCAATGCATGGTCTATCACGGTCTGGTAGCTTCAGGAATGCTTTTGGTTGATTGTAAAATGTTTTGATAAGATTTACCAAAGGACCCCTTATGCCAAATTTGTCCAACACTGCATATAAATATGACCACTCAAGAGTGTCAAAAACATTCTCAATATCCAAAGCCAATATACACAAGTGGGACTTTGCACTTCTGGATAAGCGAGTAAGGTTCAGAACCCTCCTAATATTGTCCCCCGTCTGTATAAAGGGTATAAACCGCACTTGGTCTTTGTGGATAACTTGTGTTAGAATTTGGGATACTCCATTTGCTAATATTTTTACCAGGAATTTAACATTGTTTGTGGTGATCTGCTTTCTTCAATTGGGCTTGATAAGGCTGTTATGGCCAAACCTACCCAGCAGATACACCAGGCTCTTTGATCCCTTCACCAAGACAGCTGATGTCTCTAAAATGTCTTTACTGTAGCATTTTAAAATAAGAATGCAGGCTCAGCATTATAAAACTCAAGAACTGCTTTAATTGTTTTGGAAACTTCATAACAGGTTCAATAGATGTATATTTAAACTTGAACTGATAACATTTCGTAACAGTTTGTGTGTCTTCTAGATTTTGTGTAAATTACTATTAACAAGGTTTCATCTGCAATGCATCATAACATTCACTTCATTATTATCTTCTCTAATAATGTTGACATATACATATATCTTCTAGATAGGTTTCCTCCCCTTCAATTAGGAGCACATACACACTTCAATAATTGTACAGGATCAGGGCAGCCATTTTCTCTGGCACATATATATCTTCCATATATGTTTTCCCATATATATATATATATATATATATATATATATATATATATATATAAAAAGGGCCCTATTAAATTCGAGCTGCGGATGAAATCGTATCTCGCAAAGGCCCATCGTAACTCGATTTACGTAATCCGAGTCGACTTGCGATTGACTTGCGATTGACTTGCGTAATTTCGGACTACTTTGCCGAGATTTGCCTCCGATAAGCGCTACGTAGTAAGTAGCGGAAAAGAATTCCTTGCGGACGCTCGTATCTCGCAAATTCGCTAAGTGCACAAAAAACCCACGTAAAATGGTTTACGCATTACGTACAGACAACTTAAAAATATAAAAGTGAGTTTAACAGAGGAAAAGCATGGAAGGCCATTACAATTGATTTCACCATCCCCTCCCCCCACCAAAGCAAAGGCATTATACAACCAATTAGTTGTTACATTTTGAATGAAAAGCCATGCTGCAGCTTACATAAAGCAAAATTAAAGACACACTACCTGATTACATAAAAACACAAAAACATCCAAATAATGCCATATTAACCCTGTTATTTTGTATACATGTTGCTCATCACATCTACATTTGGGAACACAAATATGGGGCACATGGAGTACGTGAATATGTCCTGTTCAGTCTTTCGGTCGGGTCTGTCTGTGACCCTCTGTCACTGCTTACTTACAAGGTTCCTATGCTGGTGAGACCGGAGTGGGTTGTCAGTTCCTTCCCCAGTGGTTTGGGATTTGGCCCTGCATTCTGCTTTCACTCTCACACCCACAATGACCCTTAATGGGATAGCTCACAGCTTCATTGAAATACACAATACCTCTTGTTTGGTCTTTCGGTTGGGTCTGACTGTGACCCTCTGTCACTGCTTTCTTACAAGGTTCCTATGCTAGTGAGACCGGAGTGGGTTGTCAGTTCCTTCCCCAGTGGTTTGGGATTTGGCCCTGCATTCTGCTTTCACTCTCACACCCACAATGACCCTTAATGGGATAGCTCACAGCTTCATTGAAATACACAATACCTCTTGTTTGGTCTTTCGGTCGGGTCTGACTGTGACCCTCTGTCACTGCTTACTTACAAGGTTCCTATGCTGGTGAGACCGGAGTGGGTTGTCAGTTCCTTCCCCAGTGGTTTGGGATTTGGCCCTGCATTCTGCTTTCACTCTCACACCCACAATGACCCTTAATGGGATAGCTCACAGCTTCATTGAAATACACAATACCTCTTGTTTGGTCTTTCGGTCGGGTCTGACTGTGACCCTCTGTCACTGCTTTCTTACAAGGTTCCTATGCTGGTGAGACCGGAGTGGGTTGTCAGTTCTGCTGTCACTCTCCCACCCACAAGGGCAGCAAACACACACAGAGGGTTTGCAGAGGCACAATGAGCACCAGCCAACTCACCTCCATCAGGGGTAATCGCCACTACTCTTATCCAAGGAAGTCCCACGCCATTGCTGGTGGCCATGTGCCAAGATGACCATTCATTCCCATTTGGTGACCTCCCATTATGTTCTGCTATTCATCAATTTATATTAGTTTCGATTGCTAAGTGATGTTGGGGAAGTGCGTGTGAAAGCAGATTTGACGGATAAATCCAAAATCACTGGAGAAGGAACTGACAACCCACTGCAGTATCACCTATCATTATCCTTTTAGGCCCTCAGGGGAATGTTCCTACTCCCCAGTCCCGCTAATTGTACTTGGCCTGTGCATTAACCCTTTATTATGCCTAGATTGTAGATCAATTAGATGCATTATATGATATCTAATGCTATTAGGACTATTATTCCTCTTAGTATGTATGGATCTATTGCAGGTTAACTAGTGCTCATTAGTTTACAGCTATAGTAATGTGACACTAATGTGATGCATGTGGATGTCCCCTAACCCCAACCATTGAAAACACACCGACATGGGGAGAACAGGATAACACAGCTTTATTTTTGGACACAGACCACAATCAGCAGTGGTCAAGACTGTGCATTCACAGAACAGTATAACAAAACTTTATTTTTGGACACAGACCACAATCAGCAGTGGTCAAGACTGTGCATTCACAGAACGGAATAACAAAACTTTATTTTTGGACACAGACCACAATCAGCAGTGGTCAAGACTGTGCATTAATATCATGGGTGTGGTGTGGGTCCCGAGAGAGCAAGGGGCTAAATAAAAAAAAAGGGGATACCTACAGTGGTCAGTCTAATAGTCTAGAATAAGCATGATGCATAGCACCTACCAGGGTCACATGCTGCAACCGGAACCAGAAATGTCTCCATTTAACTGAAGAAACCATTAGAGTGCATGGCACTTACAACTTGTCTGGATCTGTTCAATTGAACAAATGATTCAACCTCTGGACTGTGTAATCCAATCCACAGTGTGGTGTGTGAAATTGCCCACTAAAATGAATGGTCAACAAAAAACAAAAAAGGCGGAGGAGATTAAAAAAAAATAATGACAATGCATTTACAGTAAAGTACTAAATACTGTACCAATATACCAACTCACCTTATTCCCATCTGCAAGCATTACAAACTATTAGCTACAGTAGGTCTCTGGATAATGAGTAATATGGGCAAATACCCATTAATATGGACAGGACACAAAGTTCAGCAGCCAGATTCACTGTTTCTTACATCAGACCCAAAGATCTGTTCTCAGACCGATATTGAGGTCAGGATCACATGCTTTATTAGTGAATATATTAATGCTGGCTGTCATTAACATGCCATTGTGAGACTTTGCAAGTCCACCGCCATAGCGGTATTAGTCTACATTTCAGCTAACAATAATCATGTCTTAGATATCTGGCAATATGATAGCTTTAAGATTGTGGGAGCTACATGTTAAGGAGGGGGCTGTCATTGGAGTAATAGTAGTGGCACCACGGGTGGTGGTGGCGGCGGAGGCATGGTGGAAGGAGAGGAGGGTCCAGGCTGCTGTTGGCTGGTGACCTGCCCCGTTTTTAGCAGCCTGACCAAATGCTGCTCCAGCCTCCGATGATGGCTCCTCTCCTCCCTAAAGCGCCTGTCCAGGCTGCACCTTATGCCAGAGATGTTGGCATCAATCCTCCTCACGACGGCCAACAACTCCAGCAGCGCAGCCTCGGTCGTTGGTGGTGGTGGGGGGGGGGGGGGGCTGGGGTCCTGCTGACAGGGCCGGGTGGGAAGATGGCGGGGAGAGAGTGGGGAGGATCTGGGACCCGGCTGGAGACAGGGTCTCTGACATTGGTGTCCCCGGTGGCTCAGTGTGTGGGGAAGGAGGAGCTGTGGCATATTCCACTACTTCTGAGGGCCCCGGCGAGATGGCAAGTCTTTGGAGGAGGGGGACAGTCGGGCTCTGGACAGGGGGGCTGTCAACGACCATGACCTCCCCCTCCGAAGAGCCAGGGCCCTCGGATGAGCCTGTAGCCTCCTCCCCCTGAGCGGTCTCCTGCGAGGCGGGGGCTGACGGCCCCGCTCGTGGCTCATCACTGGACCCAGACCTCCTACTGGATGCTGAAATAGAGAAAAGAAAGGTACATGTCATTAGTATGCTGATCAATACATTGATATGTTTTCACTCCTAACTATCTGACATCTAGGCCTGAACTTGGATGATTCTCCTAATTGCAACTCTCATTAGCTGTCATTTGCTAGATTGGATCTATTCTTTGGGTTCTTGTCTTGACCTCTCCTGGCTCCTAACACTGTCTGGATTTTTCCTGCGGTTTCACTCCTAACTATCTGACATCTAGGCCTGAACATGGATGATTCTCCTAATTGCAACTCCCATTAGCTGTCATTTGCTAGATTGGATCTATTCTTTGGGTTCTTGTCTTGACCTCTCCTGGCTCCTAACACTGTCTGGATTTTTCCTGCGGTTTCACTCCTAACTATCTGACATCTAGGCCTGAACATGGATGATTCTCCTAATTGCAACTCCCATTCGCTGTCATTTGCTAGATTGGATCTATTCTTTGGGTTCTTGTCTTGACCTCTCCTGGCTCCTAATACTGTCTGTGTTTCTTCTGCGGTCTGTAACTGCATAGACTGCATTGGGCGCACCAGTACATGGACTCTATTGCTTAATTACTCTTGGGGTGGCCAGGAATGACAGTGATTTGTCAGCGTCATGGATTTAATGACACTTCCATCCATCCCTTGTTAATTCCATGGAGCTGACATGTCAGTGTCCTTGTTGGTCACCATGTGTAGTGTGTGTGATGCACATGTGGTGGCATGTTGGTGTATGTGATATTCACCTGAACTGGAGGCTGGGTCCTGCTGGGCCACCGTGGATGAAGCTCCAGCTGCGGGCGATGGTCCTAGAAAGTCCCTTGCGATCCTCTCCCACTCCTTATAGGTGACACTGTGTCCCTCAGCTTCTCTGGCCATCTTCCTCTTCACCGTGGCCCTGATATCCACATATCTGTGCTTCAAGGACCTCAAGCCCCTAGGAACTGTGGACACCTCCTTCATCACTTGCACTACCTCCTTCCAAGCCTGAGCCTTAGGCCCAGGCTTCGCTTCCCTTGCAACAAGGATGACGGGCCGGTCACGGATCGCACCCAGGAGGACCATATTCTCCTGGGGCATATAATTACGGGTCCTGTGCCTGCCCTTGCGTATAGCCCCTTGCTCTCTCGACTGTGCTCGGGGACCCTGGCCTCCCTGCACTCTTTCTGAGGCCTGTCCCTTCCCCAAACTACCCCGCCCCCTGGGAACAGGCCCCTTCCCCTCTGTCCCTCCTCTATTAGTGCCTGTGTCTCCCTCCTCCTCCTCCTCCTCCTCCCCCCCCCTCTGGGGACCACTCCTCCTCCTCCAGGGACACCTCCTCCTCCTCCTCCGGGGACACCTCCTCCATCCCCTCCGGGGACACCTCCTCCCCCTCTCCTCCACCCTCCACTACACTCTCCTCACTCTCCTCACTCTCCGCTACTCTCCTCCTCTCTCCACCTATCTCCTCCCTCCATGCTGAAATAATAACAAAATAAGGATAACTCAAAATAAGTGTAACTGTTATATAGGTGATGAAAAAAAAGTGTAAGTTCTATGTGTTTTTAATAACTGTTGGGGGATGCAGTGCAAAGGTTGGTGGGGGGAGGTGTGTGGTGTGTGTCCTAACAGTATGTATGTCTCTATGTGTCTTTAATCTATGTGTCAGGCAAATATGTGTAATGTGTAAATATGTGTAACTCTTATGTGTAAATATGCTAGTAATAAAATCCAAAACAATCAAAAAGAGTGCGCCTACAAATCAAAAGAACGATAAAGAAATAAAAGTATTACTGGAATGTCTGTTGGAAAGAAAAGATGTGTGTGCTATGTGTATTTAATAAGTGGTGGGGGATGGGGTGTGTTGGGGGATGGAGTGTGTTGGGGGATGGGGTGTGTTGGGGGATGGGTGTGTGGGGTGTGTGTCCTAACTATATATATGTCTCTATGTGTGTTATTTAATCTATGTGTCTTGCAAATATGTGAAATCTGTAAATATGTGTATTTCTTAAATGTAAGTACTTAGGAAGTAAACAAGAAACAAGACAAAAAAGTAATCTACCTCTCTCCAAAGCACTAATCTCACAACTCAAACTCTCTCCCACCTGATCCTGGAACTGCGTGCTAACTCCAATGGCTCTTACAACACAGTCAGCGCATGGGTTTGTATCAATCACATTTATAAGCTCATACTGTCAATCAAATTCTTAGCTCGTACATGATTGGCTGAGAGGCGTGTCTCGCTAGGACGTCCCCTTATCAGCTTGCGAGCGCGCCAACAGACTCAGCCAATTACATACGCACTTATAGTGTCAGGCCGCCAAGTGCGTATGTAATTGGCTGAGAGTCCCAATGCGGGTCGCCAAGTGCGTATGTAATTGGCTGAGAGTCCCAATGCGGGCCGCCAAGTGCGTATGTAATTGGCTGAGAGGCTTTTGGCGAATTTTTGCGCCATCGCCATTGCCACGTTGGCCCGCCAAAAGCCTCTCAGCCAATTACATACGCACTTGGCGTCCCGCGTTGGGACTCTCAGCCAATTACATACGCACTGGGCGGCCCCGCGTTGGGACTCTCAGCCAATTACATACGCACTTGGCGGCCCGTGTTGGGACAGCCAATTACATGCGGCCAAGTGCGTATGTAATAGGTTGAGAGGCTTCTTGACGTAAAATCATCAGCTGGAATGCCATGTAAAGATCCACAGGTGACCAATGGCAAAGCAGAAATTAACGTGCCTAATACCAGGTCATGCAATCACCAAGCTATATAACCCCATCCCCAACAAGTCATCAGCATGTCTGAAACAGCATGGATGATCATGTGAGAGGGATGATGGCCAGGATGAGTGGGCGTATGAGGTTGAGATGCTTTTGTGCAGCTCACCTAGCACATTATGAAGACCAGGAAGCAAGGTGTGTGATTGAGGGGGTGATGGGGAGTGGCAGAGAGGAGTGTCTGGGAGTGAATGAGGGTGTGAGTGGTGATGTGATCCATGCTGGGGCAGAACCAAGCCAGGCAAGGGAATTACCACAGGCCATGCCTAGTATCGTGGGGGTGGATCAGGGAGGAGAGAGAGCTCCAGTAGCACAGGGACAGAGGGATATAGGGCCACCTGCACACAGGGAGGCTGACAATGTTGTCGGTGATCAGCTGCTGGGGGGAGTACAGGATGTGGTGGCTCAGGCAGAAGGGGGGGAGCCTGACCAGGAGCCTGACCAGGAGCCTGACCAGGAGCCTGTGAGGAGGCGAAGGGCACCCAATGTGTACAGGGAGAGACTCACATTAGAGGGGTTAACTGATGGGGAGGTGTCTGAGCTTTTTCGGCTGACCCGTGCCAGTCTTTTGGAGCTCTATGAGGTTCTCAGAGCGGACCTTGAGCCTCGCTCAGGGGCAAATAGAGCCATCCCAGGAATGACACGGATGTTAGTTGCAATACCCCTCCTTGCTTCTGGGAGCTTTCAGACCACCCTGAGCATATCTGGTGGAATGTCTCAGCCAAGCCTCTCGAATTGTCTGAGTGCATTCCTCCGTGCTATTGGTCGGAGAGCTGCCAGATACATCAGTTACCCTAACACTGCTGAAGAGATCTCGAAGGTGAAGTTCGATTTCTTCCAATTAGGAGGTATCCCCAATGTGCTTGGTGCTATTGACTGTACACACGTGGCACTGATACCTCCTAGAGAGCAAGAAGCGCTGTACAGAAATCGTAAGCATTATCATTCAATCAATGTCCAGGTTGTTTGCGATGCGAACATGCGCATACAAGGTGTGTATGCAGGCTTCCCGGGAAGTGCTCACAACGCCTATATCCTGCGTGCATCCGGAATATCTGACATCTTTGAGTCCGGCAGATTTCCATCCGGATGGCTACTGGGTGAGTACACATTAGTAATGGCAGTCAACTATATCTTACTATGACTGGATACAATAACACATCCGGTACATCATGTTTCCCTCTATTGCTATGATGTTCACATGTGCATTACGGAGTAATACTCCCAAAGCCAGAACATAATAGCTCATTGCTGGCCAGAACCCTGTGTTAGCTTGGCCAAACAGTATGCAGTTCACAACAACATATGACAAAAAACAAAATTGATTAATCATTAGGTATATGTTCTGATGCATTCCCTTGTATCCTGTGACATGGACATCTCTAGCCTACATAACGTGTTGTGTGTTATTGTAAGGGCTATGTAAGTGAGATGACTTCAGAATTCATCTGATAGAGGAGAATTAATATTGTTTGGCAAACTTTTTCTTGCATGAATATATCCCGGAATAAACATGAATTAGCTTACCTTGAAGTTATCAAAATCTCCAAGGTCTTTTGGCCTTTGCGTTTGATCGTGTACGCCCCCGGGAAATTCCACCTGAATTAGCATCACATTTACGTTCACAAGAATACACTATCAAGCTTCACCTCAGACCTCTGGCATGTGCTCGGTACAAGAACTGCAACAGTGACTTCCTGCTCTCTACCAGAAGGGTCGCAATATGTACCCTGTTGTATTTCCCTTGTATCTCCGCCTCATGTAAGCGTCCTGTGGGTGTGAACATCTGGATTTTACATTTGTGGAAATCACATTGTAATTGATCTGAAGCTTCATACAGAATACATGTGTTAATACACTACTAATTATCCTATCAGATGCATTCATGATCCATCTCCCTAACATATATCTTTAACTGTGTATTAGCCACAGGGATGTGTTGATAGGTCATGATGACGATATTTGGCCATATGCTTTGTCAAACATCACAACATCCTATTCATATCAACATCATATTTTATTTCCACCAGGTGATGCAGGATATGGGTGTTTGCCGTGGTTGTTGACCCCTGTGAGCAATCCCCATAATCGGGCAGAGGCGCGGTATAATGCGGCGCATAAAACCTGCCGGAATGTAATTGAGCGTACCTTTGGTGTACTAAAGATGCGCTTCAGATGTTTACATTCCACTGGGGGGGCTCTACAATATAAGCCCCAGAAAGTTTGTCGCATCATCGTTGCCTGCTGCTGTCTGCACAATATTGCAGTAAAGGCCAACTGTCTGGGGGACATTGATGCGGCTCCGCTACATGTGGAGGAAGAGCCTTTATTTCCCCCTGAAGTGGATAATCTGCAGGGGTCACAACAACGTGCCCGCCTAATTCGTGAGTACTTCACATGTAAGTACATACCCAATATGCATGGAACACAGTCTAATGTATCTGGATTATGCCTAACTCCCAAATCCACCTTTATCCATCGCCCTTGTCATACAGAATTCCAACCAGTCCACAGTAGAGGAGAGTTCCCTGACGTTGTCGATGTTTGTACACTGGAACAAGCCACATGATCAGTTATAGGTAAGTAAGCACACATTCCCATACACATCTGAAGTACTGACGGTTATAAACATCAATGGCATAGATAATTTGAATGGATTATATATCCCACTATGTCAATGTATATATGCCCCACGTTACATTGTTATCTAGTAATTTAGATTGAAAAAAGACTTTAGTCCATAAGGTTCAACCTCTATAGATCTATGATCTGCAATACGCAGAATTATTGTTAATTGATCCAGAGGAAGTCACCGAACAACAAAATGTGAAGCTTTGCCAATTGTCTACACAGGGCAGAAAAATATAACATTCCTTCCTGACCCCAGATACTGGTGATCGTATTCATCCCTGGATCAATACTCCCTCTCTATTTATCCAGGATAGCCCCTAATGCCTGTTTGGTTTTTTAATGTAAAAAGATACCCAATCCCTTTTTAAAGTCACCTACAACCTCTACGGACCAGGATTGTTCACATTGTCTGATCCTGCCAAACCACATGAAATGGGATCAAAATGTCGTAGATAAATACCATACACACATACTTTGTCTAATTTGTGACTGTAATCCTAACATCATATTAACCTTACAGAGCTGCTGTCGTGTGTCAACTCTTCTTTCAACAACCTAGACATGGAAAAACAGGAACAGCAACAGAACTGCTACATCAATGTGAGCTACATAGTGAGTATTTGTGTAATAATATGGCCACGTATGCTGAAGGACACAAATAACACATCAATCACTTTATTAATATCGGCCTATCTCTTTCCAGAATACAGCAGATAGGTAAGCGGTGATAACTAATGACGATCCACAGCGCACGTGTCCTGGTGGAACAAATAACCTCGTGGATGAGCTTGGGACTGCGTCCAAGGTAAAACACCACATTTGGCTCTCCAAAGATGCATTAATGTGTAATCGATGTGATATTCCTACATCATTAGCCAGATGAGTAGCTCGTTTCATATGTAGGGAAAGAACAGTGAAGACGTTTGTCTGAAATGAGCAACATATATTGGTACAGTGGATCGAAAAGGTTTAAAGTCTACACACCCCTGTTAAAATGTCATGTTTCTGTGCTGTCAAAAAATGAGACCAAGATAAATCATTTCTGAACTTTTTCCACCTTTAATCTGACCTATAAACTGTACAACTCAGTTGAAAAACAAACTGAAATCAGTTAAGTAGAGTGAAGAAAAAATCAAAAAAGAAAATCACATGGTTGCATAACTATGCACACCCCTAAACTAATACTTTGTTGAAGCACCTTGTGATTTTATTACAGCACTTTTGGGGATGAGTCTATCCGCATGGCACATTGTGACTTTGCAAGATTTGCCCACTCTTCTTCGCAAAAACACTTCAAATCTGTCAGATTGCGAGGGCATCTCCTGTGCACAGCCCTCTTCAGATCACCCCACAGGGATTCAGGTCTGGGCTCTGGCTGGGCCATTTCCAAACTTTAATCTGCTTCTGGTGAAGCCATTCCTTTGATTTGGATGTAGAAAGATGAAGTTGTAGAAAGATGAAGTTCCTCTTCATGTTCAGCTTTCTAGCAGAAGCCTGAAGGTTTTGTGCCAATATTGACTGGTATTTGGAACTGGTCATAATTCCCTCTATCTTAACTAAGGCCCCAGTTCCAGCTGAAGAAAAACAGTCCCAAAGCAGGATGCTGCCAGCACCATGCTTCACTGTGGGTACTGTGTTCTTTTGGTGATGTGCAGTGTTGTTTTTGCGCCAAACATATCTGTTGGATTATGGCCAAAAGGTTCAACCTTGGTTTCATCAGACCATAACACCTTTTCCCACATGCTTTTGGGAGACTTCAGATGTGTTTTTTGCAAAATGCAGCCTGGCTTGGATGTTTTTATTTGTAAGAAAAGGCTTTCATCTTGCCACTCTACCCCATACGCCAGACATATGAAGAATACGGGAGATTGTTGTCACATGTACCACACAGCCAGTACTTGCCAGATATTCCTGCAGTTCCTTTAATGTTGCTGTAGGCCTCTTGGTAGCCTCCCAGACCAGTTTACGTCTGGTCTTGTCATCAATTTTGGAGGGAGCTCCAGTTCTTGGTAATGTCACTGTTGTGCCATATTTTCTCTGCTTGATGATGACTGGCTTCACTGTGTTCCATGGTATATCTAATGCCTTGGAAATTCTTTTGTACCCTTCTCCTGACTGATACCTTTTAACAATGAGATCCCTCTGATGCTTTGGAAGCTCTCTGTGGACCATGGCTTTTGCTGTGGGATGCGACTAAGAACATTTCAGGAAAGACCAACTAGAGCAGCTTAACTTAATTTGGGGTTAATCAGAGGCACTTTAAATGATGGCAGGTGTATGCTGACTCCTATTTAACACGATTTGGAATGTGATTGCTTCATTCTGAACACAGCTACATCCCCAGTTATAAGAGAGTGTGCAGACTTATGCAACCACATTAGTTTTCTTTGTTTTTTTCTTCCCTCCACCTTACAGATTTCAGTTTGTTTTACAATTGAGTTGTACAGTTTATATGTCACATTAAAGGTGGATATAGTTCTGAAATGATTTTTCATTGGCTAATTTGTTTACAGTAGTGTGTAGACTTTTTATAACCACTGTAAGTGACGAAGTAAGCGCTCCGGGAGCATGTGCAATGTAAATATTGACATGTTCATTTTATGTTTCAGATCGCAAAGATGAGTCCCTTTCCACGGTCAGAACAAGGAATGATGAGCATTACCACGTTCCAGGACTATGCTATTGTCACATTGCATCATGTATGTTCATATGTCAGTCATCATGTGTTGCATCGGATGTGATATCACATCCTCTACATCGATTTATATGTACCTATTGCTTTAGATCTGCCATTCTCTCCTCTACTTGGACTATTGGGAAGCCTGTATCATACTTCCTTCCAGATCTCTTCCTCAGTGCTGATGTGATCCTCCCTGTACATATGGGGAAGAGTAACTCTAGCCTTGGAACATAACTGTTAATGAAGTTCCGTTTACCTTCAGTTATGAATATGCAACAGCAGATAATAGAGATGCTCATTCACAGAACAGAATACACCTCGAACTGGCCAGTTTGTTGGTAGTTCTGCTAACACATGAAATTATTTTGAACACACTGATATGGTCCTGGTCAGGTTCCCATCTGAGTGTCCAAACTTAGGTATGTAGAGTCTTCTCTCATACAGTAGTGCCATTTCCAGTGACATGACTTACGGGGGTTCTAACATTGACTGATTGAGCACTTCTACCTCTGCAGTTGCATAGGAGTGTGTGTTGCGCGCACACACAAGACTACAGATTACTTTTCCCCATGAGCATATCTCCTTCTGTATTGTTGGGTTTTAATATTGAATGTTATCCTGATATATTTTATAATATAACTGATATTGCCTCACGTTCGATGATGCACTGTATCTCCCCCCCTCAACTGATCATCTATACCAATGTCACCCCCCCTGCGTGCATTCTTGCCCCATGTCCCTATTTCCGTGTGTTACTGGAACTCTGTATCCTACCCACCTCCACCATGATACTGAGCAGGCCTGTGGTAATTTGTTACTGTGTGGCTTTGTGAACAATTAAACCGTTTTTTTTCACTCAATGTTTGTGTAATCCTGGATATTTACCATGTAACAAGTCAATTACCCTGAAAGTCAGATGTGCTCAGCACCATCAGTTAGTGGTGTAACTATTCGGGTCAATCTGCGTTGACATTACTACATAATCATGAATGTCGATTCATATCATTCAAGTTGAGCCCTTCAAGTCATTATATACAACCCTGCATGTCTATAGACATGATTTCAGAATTCACACCCCTCCGACTTGCACCTACATGTATATTGGTAAGGTACAGATTAATGTAGCATATGTATCTATGTAAACACACACAGATATATGTATTGAACAATGACACGTCATTCTATCTGTATTCTCGCAACTAGAAAGCATGATATGGTACAAACACACAGAAACAGTGATAACAGTATAACATAATCATACTTTATTTCATACACAGAGTACAAACAAATGGACAAGACTGTGCATTAATATCATGTGTGTGTTGTGAACAGATCCTAGTATGGCAAGGGGCTGTGGCAAATCTGAGGACATCTGAAGAGGAAACAGACAACATCATCAGGGTAATGCATAGCATCTCCTAGGGTCACATGTGGTTAGGACCCCACAGTAACCAACAGCATATAACACGACATTTAATCAACATAACCATTAATGCGCATACAACAACCATATGGTTGCCAGAATAAACAGACAATATAAAACAGGGATCATGTGATACTAAGCGATTTCACACACAGTGTGAATTGGTCAATAGATGATGTGAATCTGGAAAACAGAGGTAGGAGGTGTTAGAACAATCATAAGCTGTTATTAGAGTACATTATTTTTGCTTTTGACACTACTATAAACCAACTAACATGAACATCATCTCCGAGCAGTAAGAACCATATTTATTCTATCCTGATCAGTCAGCCTGCAAGGAATATGCTTAGGATGTGGAATACGACAAGGCATGCTTCACTGTGAACACAATCCTTCAGCAAAATGTACTATCACTATCTATATGGAATAGTTGTGCCATGCTGATATCACATCTCACTTCTAAATGGGTGGTACCAAGGCCAGACAGATTACACTGTTCACATTACCCCTAAACACATGCACATTGATCATGATGTCAAACCAAGGAAATTGCCACTTTGGTTTGGATGACATGAAAAAACTGAATCCAATTTCATAATGTTAACGGGATGGAATGCTACAAAAACTTATGTGGAATTGCTGGATTGGATTAGCAGATAGTAATGGGACTGTGCAACTCTATAGCCTGGACACTGATCATTATAATGGAAGATCACACAGTTATGTTTCTTAGTGAAAAGAAATGTAGTCCTATATTTCATTTCAGAGCCATCTGCAGTGGGGAATAATCCTGATAGAATGTCCGTTGTGAACTGGGTTGAGTGTTTACTCACATGATGGTATTGTACTGCTCGAAGATGAAGAAAATGTCTTCATAGTTGTGAGAGTTGGCTATTAACACCTACAAAGACAAAAACAATGTCTCATTCCGAACAATATTATGATTAAATACAGCATTAAATGCTCAAGGTCAATCCACATTGAACATCAATTGTTAAAATGTTCAACATAACCAGACATGTACACACTCTGTAGCCAATATTATGTCAACATCTATAACAATCAGTATTCTGTGAGGAGTGGTCAGGAGGCCCTCTCGGATGGTCCTAACACCTCCTACTCCAAGTTAGCGGGCCCCCACCGTCTGTGCCCGCGGCCCGTCTCCCTCTTCCACAACGTGGTGTGGGATCAGGGGGTGCCACTACAGCAGGTGTCTGTGGTTCCAAAGTGGGCGATGTCTGAGACGAGGAGGCAGACATCTCAGGTTGAGATTGGACAACCGAAGGCTGGAGAGGTATGGGCTGGCGACGTAGTTGACGCAACAATGCGCGTCTCTCCCGGCTTGCTCGTTCCTCATATCTCTCCATCCTTCGGTTGTGCCTCCTCATCTCAGCATATATAGCACGTGTGGTGGCTGAGATCACCCTATTTCCAGCCAGGATGGCCCTGCTAACAGCCAATTGTCTTTCGCTTATGTCCAGCATTTGCCGTGCTCTCTGGCTTTGGGCCTGGTCCTCGGGCCAGGGAGATGTGGCAGAGGGCCTGGAGGTCTGGCGGCTGGCGACTGGGCGGCTGGGCGGCTGGCGACTCCGCGGCCGGCGACTCCGCGGCCGGCGACTCCGCGGCTCTTCCTCCCGGGGCACTTGGGGCCGGGGCACTTCCTCCCGGGGCACTTCCTCCCGGGGCACTTGTGGCCGGGGCACTTCCTCCCGGGGCACTTGGGGCCGGGGCACTTGTGGCCAGAGCACTTCCTCCTGGGGCACTTCCTCCCAGGGCACTTCCTCCCGGGGCACTTGTGGCCAGGCACTTGTGGCCGGGGCACTTCCTCCCGGGGCACTTGGGGCCGGGGCACTTCCTCCCGGGGTACTTCCTCCCCAGGCTGAGTGCGGTGCTCAGGATGAGGGCGGTGCCCCGTATGACGGCGGAGCCCAGTATGAGGGTGAGGGCTGTGCCCAGGGTGAGGGCGGAGCCCATGATGAGGGCTGTGCCCAGGATGAGGGTGGAGCCCCAGATGAGGGCGGAGCCCATGATGAGGGCTGTGCCCAGGATGAGGGCTGTGCCCATGATGAGGGCTGTGCCCATGATGAGGGCGGAGCCCCAGATGAGGGTGGAGCCCATGATGAGGGCTGTGCCCATGATGAGGGCGGAGCCCCAGATGAGGGTGGAGCCCATGATGAGGGATGTGCCCAGGATGAGGGCGGAGCCCCAGATGAGGGCGGAGGCCCGGATTTGGGTGGAGCACATGATGAGGGTTTTGCCCAGGATGAGGGCGGAGCCCCGGATGAGGGCGGAGTCCATGATGAGGGCAGAGCCCCAGATGAGTGCGGAGCACATGATGAGGGCTGTGCCCATGATGAGGGCGGAGCCCAGGATGAGGGTGGAGCCGCTGAGGGTGAGCCGCTGAGGGGGGAGCCGCTGAGGGAGGCACAGGATGGTGTGGCTGGTGCAGGCCCTGAGGTGGCCACGCCGAAGAGGGCCCGGGCATCACTTCCCGCTCCGTATGAGCCAGTGATGTGGATGGTCCCGGGCCCTCCTGAATGTCCTGGCCCACTTCAGCCCTTCCTGCCTCCTCCTCTTCTGAATCTGTGGATACTGCAATGGAATAAACATATATTTCAGTTGGTTGCCATACACAATTGCCAGCTATGCATTTACATATCATTGACATCATGGTCACCTGTGAGTGACTGTGGTGCTTGTGTTACACAGATGAGCCACGGGCTGCATAATGAGCATTGTGGATCATGGCTCATATGAATGTGTACTGCATGTGCCTCAGACACATGCTCTGCTGCATCTGCTGTGCAGTGTGTGAGACTGACCAATCTGACAAGTTTCCAGCAATGGTTGTTAATATGCAGCTGAGACATGGGCCAGGTTAGGACAGTATATGACACACATGCAGTGCTACAGAGTCTGTATCCACATATGCCGCACAGCCAAATTTTTATTCTCGATTGCAGTGGAGGCCAAAGTCAGGCCTGCATTTGGGGATAGCCATGCTGCATCCAGATGAGAATATCTTTCTCCAAGTCATTAAGTCTAATTGACTCATCTGTTCACATAAAGGAAATCCACATATCCAGGCCTGTGCGCAGCCCAGCAAGTTTGACTTTGGACACCCTGCTCTATTGCAATCAATCTGAATATAATTAGAAATTGACATATCAGGGAGACAAATTATGAACATGATAGGTTTGCTACCAGGACTGAAATGGTTATTGTCTCCCCATACATTTTTAGTCAACCATCAGGCTTACAGTGCTATTGTATGTGAATTATCCCTGTGTGTGGGCAGGGGTGTAGGAGGCCATATAATTCTTGAGCAAGGGTGGGCAGGTTCAGAGCTGGAGGGCCACACAGGTGAGCCAATCGCCTTTTCAGTCATCCGGATTGACTCACCTGTGCCCAAAAAGGATATCTTGAAAGTCCGGCATGTATGTGGCCCTCCTTACCCACCCCTGTTCTAGAGGGATACAGCTCATTATATACAACAGCCAGAACACAAGCCTATTTATACATACATACATACATACATACAGCATGATATCCTGAAAGTCCGGCATGTATGTGGCCCTCCTTACCCACCCCTGTTCTAGAGGTATAAAGCTCATTATATACAACAGCCAGAACACAAGCCTATTTATACATACATACATACAGCATGTTATCTGTAGGCTTTTGGACAGCCCATCCCCCCACAATCTCATACAACCATGTGTGTGATATGATACTCACGTTGCAGGGTGTTAGGACGATCTGTGTCCATCTGTCCTGGTATTCCCACCACAGATTCAGAAGGGATGAAGCGCATCACTGTCCTCTCCCATTCCTTGTAAACAAAAGGTACCGCGGGCCCACCACCAGTCTGACGTGCAGCTGCTGCCTCATCGGACATCTTTTTTTTCACAGCAATCTTTAAATCATCGAACTTGTGCCGCACTGCCCTCCAGTCCCTATTAGTGACCCCTACTGCCGACACAGCTCTGGCAATTTGGGACCAGGCCTGCTGCCTCTGGCTGGCATTAATGTCTCTGCCAGCACATATAATCCCCTGGCGGGTACAGATTTCCCTGAGGAGAACCTGGATCTCCTCTAGGGTATAATTGGGGTCCCTGGGCCTTGCCACAACCCGTTGCCTTACAGACGGTGCCTGGTCTTCCTGTTCTATCCCTGGGGCTGCTCCCTCATTCCCACTACCTCCCACCAAGGGATCAGGCCCCTGACCCTCTGCCCCTTCCACTTGAATTCCTAGCTCTGGGGGCACTTCCCTCCCCCCCTGCTCTCCTCCTTGCTCTCCTCCTCCTCCTCTCCCTCCACCTCCTCCTCCTCCTCCTCTCCCTCCTCCTCCTCCTCTCCCTCCTCCTCCTCCTCTCCCTCCTCCTCTCCCTCCTCCTCCTCCTCTTCCTCTCCTCCTCATCCTCCTCCTCTCCTCAGATGTTCTCCTCACTCTCCTCCGCGCCTCTCTTGCCTTACCACCTCCTCTCCTCTAAACTCCTCTGAAAATAAATTAACGATAAATCAGGATAATATGTGTGTTGGTTTAGGAGGTAAAAAAAGATGCAAGTATTATGTGTAGTATTATGTGTGGGTGGAGGGGGGGGTAAGGTCTTGGGGGGGTGTAGGTGTGCAGTAGCCTACCACTAGGTGTAGCTATGTGTACGTATTAATCTATGTGTGTGAATTATGTGATATCAGTAATTATGTGTATTGTAAACAAAGGGTTAAATTATCTGCTAGTTCAAACGATCAAAAATTTAAATTCTCTCCTCTCTCTTCTCTCTCTCCTTGCTCACCAAAAACTCACCAACGCCTAGACCTGTGTGTCTACTTGCAAAAGCTCCAGCACAGTCAATTATGTTCTGTTTTGGCTCCCTTTTAAAGGCATACTGCCGTCAGGTTAAGTGGTACGTATCACGTATTTCGCGCTCTTTTCATACGCAAAGTGATCCGAGATATCGTACCTCATGCGCAAATACGAACGTGTACGCATTCGCATCCATCGCTCGTATCTCGCAGCACTTTGAATTTAATAGCGTCGGAAATGGTTTCATTTTTAAACTACGTAGGACTTGCGTTTTCACCTATTATTTCCGCAGCTCGAATTTAATAGGGCCCATAGTAAATAAATAGTACATCTGTGTTCACATTTGAATGTCTAAAACAAGTTTAAAAACCTGCTTCCAGCTCAGAATTTCAAGAAACAGTTATTACACTGCACTCTGGGAAGTTGAACCGGGACAAGCAAATGTGACCACAAATGCCTCGCTCTTCAATCCTTAGCCATTATCAAACATGGCTTCCTTTAAGCTTGTGCATGCTATATTACACAGCTTTAATGCAAAACCAAGGTTGGATTAAGCACAAGCTGAGTATCCTATCCATGTACAGCTATTTCAAGCTTACTGGCTATCATCAGCATGGAGCGGGATATCAGCTTATGTTGTGGACTTTATGAGAAAGTAGTTCACCACAGCAATCATTTATAATATGGTGGGCAAAAGAGCGATAGAAGCCCTCCACCGTACAGTAAATAAATAGTACATCTGTGTTCACATTTGAATGTCTAAAATAAGTTTAAAAACCTGCTTCCAGCTCAGAATTCTGAGAAACAGTTATTACACTGCACACTGGGAAGTTGAACTGGGACATGCAAATGTGCCCACAAATATATATACTGTATATATATATTAATCCTAACTTCAATATGGATCCTTATACATATAAATCTTCCAGATATCCTATTCCATGTTTATATATTAAGCTTCTCAGATCTTCTCTGTTATGTAGCCGCACACAGTCAGAACACTGCAGTTGAATGCTGCGCCACAGCAAAAACGTTGGTGCAGACAAAGAACTATTCCCCCCTCCGACGTGGCACAACTCGACGGAGCTGAATCGACAGCAAGGCCATCGATATGTTCGGTGCGGGCACTCAGCCCTCGAGGGCCTCGGGCACGCCTCTCATAGCTCAAGGCCTCTTTTGTCGGCGAGCCTTGTGCACCCCATCGGAGGGTGGAATATTGTTTTGCCTGCAGTAACTGTGGCACAGTGTTCAACCTCAGAGGTCTCACTGTGTGCGACTACTTAACAGAAAAGGACCAGCTTTTCAGAGTCTCTAATAGCTGGGTTACCTCACTTCTCTCCTGTTAGATGCTTGCTCTCAGAGACACCATTAAATGATTAACTGATTTTCCTTTCCCCCAACTGGCTCAGTTACTGGCTACCTCAACATTCTACCTGCCAGTTAACTCCTTATACGCTGGATACAATTAAACATACAGTAATCAACATAACACAATATAGCATAGCACAGCATAACATAACATACAGTAATTAACATACATATGGTAATCAACTTAATATAACCTTAAATAACTATAAACAGACTTAGCCCAGTCCCACAACACATATTCCCAGGATATTCCTAAATATTCTGGGCGGATCATATGAGTCCCAAGGACTGGTGGTCAGCAGGATCATGACATTGTTATTTAAAAGTGAAATAGGGCGGTGTTTTTTCTAGGGGGTCCCTATGCTCCTTAGGGGAAAAAAAACTAGTTCAGCATGGTTCAATTCTGGTGGGACTTGTCAACCTTCTAAAATTTGGTTATATAGGTTCACTAGGTGGGGAACCAAAGGGATATGATTTTTTTTTATAATAGAGTGACGTGAAGCCATCTGGGCCTGGTGAGCTTCCTGGTTTTGCTCATGTGATTGCATCCTGTACTTCTTTTAGGGTTACATAGTTACATAGTTACATAGTATTTAAGGTTGAAAAAATACTTTTAGTCCATCAAGTTCAACCTTTTAAGATCTCATCTGATCTGCAATATGCAGATTAACTATCAATACTGCACCTCCAATTATCCATGATAACCCTGAATTCCTTTTTTAATTAGAAATTAATTCAGTCCCCTTTTAAAGTTATCTATCGAATCCGCTGTCACCACCTCCTCAGGTAGAGAATTCCACAGATTAACCACCCTTACTGTGAAGAACCCTTTTTCTTTCTTTAAGGTGGAATCTTTTTACTTCTAACCTCAAGGGATGTCCTCTTGTCAGTTGAAAACCTCTTGGCACAAAAAGCTCCCTTGACAAATCTTTATACTGACCCTGGATGTATATATATAAGGTAATCATATCTCCTCATAGACACCTTTTTTCTAGAGAAAATACGTTTAATTTGGTTAGGCTTTCTTCATAACTTAGCCCCTACATTTCCCTTATTAGTTCTGTTGCCCTCCTCTGTACCTTTTCCAGCTCTAAAATGTCCTTTTTATGAAGTGGTGCCCAAAATTATACTCCATATTCCAAATGAGGTCGTACTAGAGATTTGTATAGTGGCAGAATTATATTTGCTTCCCATGCTAATATTTTATTTGCCTTTGAAGCTGCTGCTTGGTTTTGAGCACTGTTACCTAGGTGGTTGTCCACAAGCACTCCCAAATCCCTTTCAATATCAGATAAACCTAGATTTGCTCCATTAAGATTATAAATTGCATGTCTATGTTTCGTTCCCAGATGCATAACTTTACATTTATTTGTATTAAATCTCATCTGCCATTTAGATGCCCATTCCCCAATTTTATGTAAATCCCTTTGGAGGGAAAGCACATCACTATCTGATTTAATTACCTTGCACAACTTCGTGTCATCAGCGAAAATGGAGACACCACACTCCAATCCTACCTCTAAGTCATTAAATAAATATGTTAAAAAGAAGAGGACCTAATACTGAACCCTGAGGAACCCCACTTACCACATTAGTCCAATCGGAGTATGTTCCATTTACAACAACCCTTTGCTTCCTGTCTTTTAGACAGCTCTCAATCCATGAGCAGATATTTACTGCAATTCCTGTATCTCTTAGTTTGCACAATAGTCTCCCATGTGGTACTGTATCAAAAGCCTTTGCAAAATCCAAAAAGACTACATCCACTGAGTTGCCTTGATCCAGGTTCCTACTAATCTCCTCATAGAAACTAATTAGATTTGTTTGACATGACCTATCCCTCATAAATCCATGTTGACTCCTACTTATAATCCTGTTCAAATAGACATATTCTTGTATATTATCCCTTATTAACCCTTCTAAAAGCTTCCCCACTACAGAAGTGAGGCTCACTGGTCTATAATTCCCCGGATTTGCTCTTGCTCCCTTTTTAAATATAGGTATCACATCAGCTTTTCTCCAGTCATCTGGTAGAGACCCTGTGTTGAGTGAATCTTGAAAAATTTAATATAATGGTTTGGCTATTACAGAACACAGTTCCCTTAGTACCCTTGGATGTATTCCATCAGGACCCGGGGCTTTATTAACATTTATTTTTTTCAACCTCTTTTGGATTACTTCCTGTGTTAACCAATTATTTGGCAAAGGTAGTGTAGCCCCATTATGTTGCCGTGTCCCAACCACTGGTACCTCCCTTGTGTATCTCTTTGCTATTTCAGAGCCCAGTTCCCTTAGTACCCTTGGATGTATTCCATCAGGACCCGGGGCTTTATTAAAAAAAAGAAAAATTCAACCTGTTTTGGATTTCTTCTTGTGTTAACCAATTATTTGGTGAAGGTAGTGTAGCCCCATTATGTTGCAGTGACCCAACCACTGGTATCTCTCTTGTGTATACAGAAGAAAAAAACAGTTTGGCTCATTTGCCTTTTCCTGGTCACTAATTGTCAGACTGCCTGTGTCACATTTTACTGTTCCTAATACTTTCTTTCTGGCCTTCTTCTGGCCTTGTTAGTTTTCTTGTACTCACATAAAGCAGTCTCTGTCCCCTCTTGTTTGTATAATTTAAATGCCTGTTTTTTACTCTATTTCCTGATTTTTAAATCATTGTTAAGCCACATTTAATGGGATTTACTTATGAGACATGCCTAACAAATCTAATTAGTTTCTATGAGGAGTTCAGTAAGAACTTGGATCAAGGCAACTCAGTGCATGTAGTATTTTTTGATTTTGCAAATGCTTTTGATACAGTGACACATGGGAGACTATTGTGCAAACTAAGGGATACAGGAATTGCAGTAAATATCTGCTCATGATTCGAGAGCTGGCTATAAGACAGGAAGCAAAGGGTTGTTGGAACATGCTTCAATTGGACTAATGTGGTAAGTGGTGTTCCTCATGGTTCAGTATTAGGTCCTCTCCTTTTTAACATATTTATTAATGACTTAGGAGTACTGGAATGTATTGTCTCTATTTTTGCTGATGACACTAAGTTGTACAATGTGATTAAATCAGAAAATGATGTACTTTCACTCCAAAGCGATTTGCATAAATTTGAGACATGGGCAATTAAATGGCAGATGCGATTTCATATGAATAAATGTAAGGTTATGCATCTGGGAAGGAAAAATAGCCATGCAATTTATAAACTTATTGAAGAAAATCTAGTGATATCAGATATTAAAAGGGATTTGGGAGCTTGTGGACACGTACATAACAGTTCTTAATGCCAAGCAACATCTGCAAAGGCAAATACAATATTAGTATTTATTAAGAAGGGTATAGAAGCCAGGGTAGCAAATATAATTCTGCCACTGTACAAATCCCTAGTACGCCCTCATTTGGAATTTTGGAGTACAGTTTTTGGCACCACTTCATAAAAAGGACATTTACCAAGTGGGCTTTGTTCTGAGGAGACAGGGTATGGGCAATTTCAGGAAGTTAATTGATTTAACCTCTTTTGCTTGCTCTATAGGAATTCTAATGTTGGCCCTGTCGTTAGATAACGACAAGACTTTCTACAGGGTCAACTGGAGTTACATGGAGCTGGTTCTTGATAAATTTGGTTTTGGTGAGTTTGGTCAGAAAGCAATTGGCTCATTGTGCACAGGACCCACAGGCTAAAATTAGGTGTTCAAATCAAACTTTTTTAACAAAAAAAACGGCACCCGTCAGGGTTGTTCATCTTCTGGCATATTCATCTTAACAATGGAACCTCTGGTGGAACGGATCAGAACTTCAAAATCAATTAAAGGAATTAAAATGGGTTCAGCTTCTTATAAAATGTCGCTATATGCGTATGATATTGTTCTTACTGTTGCCGATCCGATCAACTCCCTGACTTATCTGTTTGAAGTTATCGATGAATTTAGCAGAGTCTCCTATCTTAAAATAAATCAATCAAAATCACAGGTTCATTTTAGTGGATTGAAAGATGAACAAATAAATTACCTTAAATGGAAATATAAATTTGACTGGAACTCGAATAGTATTAAGTATTAAACTAATTTAAGGGAATTAGTTACTGATAACATTTTTTCTGTGTTAGATGAGATTAAGAAATGTACAGCATCATGGAACACACATAATTCTCTCCTGGTCTGGCTACATTGCGACTGTAAAGATGACAATTGTACCCAAGGTTTCCATTATTCTAAGGTCCATTCCTACGATATTACATTTTGAAAATGGCCCAAAAAATTATAAATGTATTTTTGAACACAGGTAAGAAAGCACGTATGGGGAACGAAAGCATTAAAAGAAAATTTGAGAGAGGAACATAACATCACGCATAGACCTTCCTTAGTCACTCTGCTGGAGACCTTGTTTGTAAGTCTATAAGCGATGTGTTTATTAATAACTAATTTGTTTCTGAAACATATTTGTCATCTAATTCTCAAAATATAGGACTTTCATGGTTGGAGTACAGACTTATAAAAGCTAAGGTTCAACTGTTGGGTCATAATTTAAATAATTCTTTACAACATTTACCGTTTGAACAATTGATTGTAAATAAGTGCTCCACTAAACTAATCTCTAGGTGCAATAAAATGCTTTCTGATATAAGAGATGTGGGTAAACTTAGAGAATGGTCATAATGGGAAAAAGATTTAGCCATGATTTGGCCAGAGGAGAGTAGGTACACAGCGTGCCGATTGATAAAGAGATCTTCAATTTTTATGTCATACAGAGAGACATTTTATAAAGTTTCTAATAGATGGTACTTTGTTCCAACTACGTGGACAGGAAGGGTCATATATGCATATATGGTGGGAGTGCGCCAAAGTCAAAGGTTTCTGGGAACAATGGGTAAAGAATGTATCAATAATTATGGGTTTGGTGCTTCCTTACAAACCAGAGTTTTGCCTACTGCATATATTTCTGGATAATCTTCCCTCAGGAACCGACTTATTGATCTCCCAGGTATTGTTGGTCACCAAATGGCTCCTGGCAAGGCGCGGGAGAACGATTCACTCGGCTGGAATTAGAAAAGATTACACAAAATGAAGTGAGATAGAGCACTCCCTCTGCTTTTGGAATATTAGGAAAAAAAGATACAATGATTAAATGGAGAAAATGGGATTTATATAACAAAGAAGATTAGAGGTAGATCAAGAAAGCCCTCAATTTCTTTCCCATTTGGTATATTTTTGTCAGTTATAATCTTAATTAATCCGCTTGTTTGTGTTATTGTATGACTGGTATGGAGAGTTCATAAAAGACTCAGATATTCAATGTCTAGAGAGTCTGTCACTTTCTGAGTTTAAGTAAATCTTTCTAAGATACCTTCTCCTAGAATACATGTGAATTGTAATTGTGTTTTGTGTTTATATGTTGTTTATTTATATTATGTATGTTAAAACAAATATTAAATAAAATATTTTAGAATAAAAAAAAATAAAAAGGACATTTTAGAACTTGAAAAAGTACAGAGAAGGACAACAAAACCAATAAGTGGAATGGAGGGGATAAGTTATGAAGAAAGACTAACCAAATAAAAAAAAATCTCTAGAATAAAGGCGTCTAAGAGGAGATATGATTACCTTATATAAATACATCCAGGGTCAGTATAAAGATTTGTCAAGGGAGCATTTTGTGCCAAGAGGTTTTCAACTGACTAGAGGACACCCTTTGAGGTTAAAAGTAAAAAGATTTCACCTTAAAGAAAGAAAAGGGTTCTTCACAGTAAGGGTGGTTAATCTGTGGAATTATCTACCAAAGGAGGTGGTGACAGAGGATGCAAAAGATAACTTTAAAAAGGGATTGGATATATTTCAAATAAAAAGGGCATTCAGAGTTATCCTTGATAATTAGAGCAGGAGTGTTGATCCAGGGTGGAATCTGATCGCAAATATCTGGGGTCAGGAAGGATTTATTTTTCCCTTTTGAGACAATTGGCAAAGATTCACTTTTTCTGTTTGCCTTCCTGTGGATCAATTAACAATTAATCCACATATTGCAGATCAGAGGAGACTTTAAAAGGTTTAACTTGATGGGCCAAAAGTATTTTTTTATCCTCAATTACTATATATGGGGCTCCAAAGCAAACGGCTGGTAACTGCAAGCGTGCTGATGAGTGTTCATCATCAGAAACGGCTTTAATTTGCACAACAGTACAGAATTGATTGGCAAAGTTTTGCCTTCTCTGATGAGTCACATTTTTTGCTCCATTGACTGGATTGACATTGGCGTGTCAGGGATGAAACCTCCAAGAACAAACACTCTCCAACCATTGTTGGAAGAACACGAGTTGGTGGTGGCGGTGTTATGGCCTGGGAAATATTTTCCTGGCATTGTCTGGGTCCATTCATACCTATGGAAAGCACTCTCAACCTATTGGATTATCTATCCATCCATGCTGTTTAAAAACACCCATATATTTTGATTGTCTTCCCTGGAGCGAATGGGATCTTCCAGCAGGAAAATGCAACATGTCATGTGACCAGAATTGTCCGGGAGTGGTTGGAGGAACACAACAAAGACTTCCAAGTACTCCCCTGGCCTTCAAATTCCCATAGACTTGAAACCCATAGAGCACCTGTGGGACCACCTCATTCTCTATGTTTGCTGTATGGATTTTCCTCCACACACTCTTCAGCAGACTGCAGTGCAGTCTGCATGGCTCCAGATACCCTTGCCAACCCTCCAGCATCTTATTTACTGACTTCCATGCCATCTAGCTGTTGTCCATGCTGCACTCAGCGATTACTCAGGATATTAACTGGTGGTCATAATAATGTGACTGGACTTTATATATAAATACATACATTCATAAAAGTTTGAACACACACAAGCCTCACTAGTTTTACTACCCAGAAGGGGATGAGATACTGAGGAAGCTGCTGAGAGCGGAGAAACGCGTTTATCCTACCATCACAATATAACTGGGATTTTTGTACCCATCAACCACACTAGGTTGTGTGTACTACTTTTGCCTCAATTTTATCATTACTCATAATAGTGATTTTTTATTTCATTGTTTATGTGGAATAGTATTGTGTATAATAAAGTCCTTATTTTAATCTATCAGACTTTGTATGATCTATTTCCACGATCACCATTATTATTTCCTATATTATTTTTGTACACATCCAAAAACAATAGTGGATGACCATACCACCAGAGATCGACAATCTCACCAATGCTTTTACATACCTCATGTAAGTGAGGGTATTCAAGGTGAGAGTCCAATTATTCTAGTTGCACATATTGTGTATCCAATAGCCTAACTTTTGAATAATCTTCACTAGATAGTGGTGCGCTTTCTCCTACCCCTCCTTTCTTTTCGTTTATCAGCATACCTGATACGTTAGTGAACAGTATCAAACAAAGGAGAGCAGCCCCATGATATATATATAGAATATACGCTGGATAATATACGACCATTGTAGTCCATCAGAACTAAGACATTGGAAGGATCTGGAAAATCTGAGCATGAGGCTACTAATTGGGATCCACTAGCCCAAAAACATCTCATTCATAAAAGTTAAACTTATTTCCTGCTCAGAATATCAAGAAATACACTTGAAATATAGTCTGGAAAAATAGGCAAGGACATGAAAATGTGTCCACAGGGCATTTTCACTTTATACAGTACATTTTTAATTTTATACATGGCTCATTTTTAGCCTATGGCTTCTGTTAAAACCCAGCTTTCATGCATAGCATAGGATGGATTTGTAAGAGTTAGGACACCTCGCCTACCCAAAGAGGGTCACTCTTTCTTTTTGTATTTAATATATAATTAATTAATTAATAAATATAAATATAATTAATAAAAATGACATATTGATTAATATTCATCTCATAAATGAATGCAGGGACTCTTGCCTGCTTTTCACCATTTTCGTCAACAATGTACATACTTCTCAGGCAAAATCACAATTTCCTTACATAGTTACATAGTTACATAGGGCCTCATTAAATTCCAGCCTCGTAAATAAGAGGCTTCTACTTAAGCCCTACGTACTGCAAAGTTTCTCCAACTTACAATGCTATTAAATTAGCCCTGCTGCGAGCAACGTATGAGCTACGCAGCAGGGCCGTACGTATCAACACTGCGTAAATGTACATGAGGAGTGACAGCCTGCGAGATGATATTGCAGGCTCCCACTCCTCATCAAGTGCTGCGGGGGTCCTAAAAGGGACCTCCGCGGCAGTTCCCCACATAAGCCCTGCCGTGGGGGGTACTCCAAAACCCCCCTGGCACCTAAAATTAACCCCCCCTCAATGCGGGCGTCCCCGTCGTGACCCCCGAAGTGTCCTAACATGAACACCTTGCTGCAGGGGTCCATAGGAACCCCCGCAGCCCCCACACATTAACCCCTTGCAGCGGGGGTCCCCGATCGGCAACGATCAGGCCCCCGCTGCATTTCAAACTTTTAAATTCCCAGCCGCGGCTCCTTAAAGGGCCCGGGGCACACTATTACCCAATCCCGGCCGCCGCACTTAAAATTAACCCCCCTCTATGCTGGGGGTCCCCATCGGGACCCCCGAAGTGTCCCCACATAAACCCCCTGCAGCGGGGGGCCCCGATCGGCACCGATCGTGACCCTGCTGCAATTCAATTTTAAATTTCCCGCCTCGCGGGTCCTCAAAGGACTGTAAAGGTCCTGAAAGGACTCGCACTAAAAATATTAACCCAAGGCAACTATAATTACCCCATTAACTCATGGTGGTCAATACAGACCACCATAAGGCCTAAATGAACCCATTAACTCATGGTGGTCAATACAGACCACCATAAGGCTCTATTTAACCCATTAACTCATGGTGGTCAATACAGACCACCATAAGGCCTAAATTAACCCATTAACTCATGGTGGTCAATACAGACCACCATAAGGCCTAAATTAACCCATTAACTCATGGTGGTCAATACAGACCACCATAAGGCTCTATTTAACCCCATCAGTCCCATAAGTGTATATTTTTACCATTATGGGCCTATTACAACCCAACATTAACCACATAAGTGCCTTGATGGTCCTCAAGGACCATCATTACACTAACTACAAACACTACACTATAACCCCCAATAAACCATTTAATCTAAACTAACCCCCCTCTACACTAATCTATTAACACTTACACTACCTACCTACACTACCTACCCCCTAATAAACCTCCCCAACACTCTAATTACAAAAAAAAAACTACAGTACAGAAACCAAAAAAACCTACAGTACAGAAAAAAAAAAAAAATTACAACCCCACCCCCCACTACAGAAAAAAAAAACATTACAACCCCACCCCCCACTACAGAAAATAAAAAAAATTACACACCTGAAAAGGAAAGACAGATAAACACAATACAATACATACATATAGTACATTACATACATTAGATACAATACATGACATTACATATAAGATATTAAATATAATATATTACATATAATATATTAAATATAATATATTACATATAATATATTAAATATAATACATTACATACATTACATACAATACATGACATTACATATAATATATTAAATATAATATATTAAATATAATACATTACATACAATACATGACATTACATATAATATATTAAATATAATATATTACATATAATATATTAAATATAATATATTACATATAATATATTACATATAGTCCAAATCAAATACCCCCTATCTATCTAACATACAATCTATTTAATTAAAAATAAATCCTAACTATATCAAATACATCCCCCTATCTATCTAATATACAAAAAATCCTAACTACATACACAGACCCTTATTCTAAAATAAAATAAAATAATTAGAGTCCTAACTACACAGAGCCTAATTCTAAGCTAAAATCAATAAATTAAGGCCACTTACCTTTAAGATGTTGCTTCAGATCACTAACCTATGGGTCAAACAAAAAAAAAAATTAGTACAAAACATTAACATCCAATAAATAAACATTCTATACATTCTAAATAATATACTCACCTTTACAGCATGTCCCGTCACTGTTTAGCTCTTCCGGCGCGGCCCTGTTAAAAAAAAAACACAATACATGAATACATTAATACAATATATCAACAATAAATAAAATACACATATAAACATCTAAATATACATTTAACTTACCTCCCCGCGATGTCCCCGGCCTTCTCTCCTTCAGCCCCGGCTGGGCCGCGGAACCATCCGCGCTCTAAAAAAAAAAAAAATAACGGAGGTCTGCACTGGCAGACCTCCCCGGCACTAATGAACCTCCCAGAGTCGTTTCCGGGAGGAAATTGGCATTGGCGGCTTGTGATTGGCTGAAAAAGCTGTCTATCAATTTCAGCCAATCAAAAGTCGTCAATGTGTGAGCCAATCAGGATGGGATACACCCCAATATCCCACCCTGATTGGCTAAAACACTTGTCTATATTTCTGGGAACCAATCACAAGGCTCAGATGCCTTCAGCCAATCACTATGGGATACACCCCCACGGAGTGATTGGTAGAAGACATCTGCGCATCCTGATTGGCTCCTACATTGACGACTTTTGATTGGCTGACAGCTTTTTCAGCCAATCACAAGCCGCCAATGCCAATTTTCTCCCGGAAACGACTCCGGGAGGTTCATTAGCGTCGGGGAGGTCAGACCTCCGTTAGTTTTTTTTTTTTTTAGAGCGCGGATGGTTCCGCGGCCCAGCCGGGGCTGAAGGAGAGAAGGCCGGGGACATCGCGGGGAGGTAAGTTAAATGTATATTTAGATGTTTATATGTGTATTTTATTTATTGTTGATATATTGTATTAATGTATTCATGTATTGTGTTTTTTTTTTAACAGGGCCGCGCCGGAAGAGCTAAACAGTGACGGGACATGCTGTAAAGGTGAGTATATTATTTAGAATGTATAGAATGTTTATTTATTGGATGTTAATGTTTTGTACTAATTTTTTTGTTTTGTTTGACCCATAGGTTAGTGATCTGAAGCAACATCTTAAAGGTAAGTGGTCTTAATTTATTGATTTTAGCTTAGAATTAGGTTCTGTGTAGTTAGGACTCTAATTATTTTATTTTATTTTAGAATTAGGGTCTGTGTATGTAGTTAATGGGTTAATTTAGGCCTTATGGTGGTCTGTATTGACCACCATGAGTTATTGGGTTAATTTAGGCCTTATGGTGGTCTGTATTGACCACCATGAGTTAATGGGGTAATTATAGTTGCCTGGGGTTAATATTTTTAGTGCAAGTCCTTTCAGGACCTTTACGGTCCTTTGAGGACCCGCGAGGCGGGAAATTTAAAATTGAATTGCAGCAGGGTCAAGATCGGTGCCGATCGGGGCCCCCCGCTGCAGGGGGTTTATGTGGGGACACTTCGGGGGTCCCGATTGGGACCCCCAGCATAGAGGGGGGTTAATTTTAAGTGCCCCGGCCGGGATTGGGTAATAGTGTGCCGCGGCCCCTTTAAGGAGCCACGGCGGGGAATTTAAAAGTTTTAAATGCAGCGGGGGGACTGATCTATGCAGATCGGGGACCCCCGCTGCAAGGGGTTAATGTGGGGGTGCTGCAGGGGTCCTGATAGAGACCCCTGCAGCATGGGGATGTGTATAGGGTGCAGGGGGGAGCCTCACACAGCTGTCTCGGGCTGTTCCGAGGCAGCACGTAGAGGCTTTCGGATCCCTTTCGTGGACTTTTTGTCCACGTAGGGATTCTTACGATATGCGAGACTCATGCATAGATTTAAGGCTACGTAGCTCTCTCGGAGCCTATTCTCGGCCATTTGCGAGATACGATTTCATCCGCAGCTCGAATTTAAAAGGGCCCATAGTATTTAAGGTTGAAAAAAGACTTTCAGTCCATCAAGTTCAACCTCTGATCTGCAATATGCACAACATTTTCAATCTGCCCCTATCTCTCTTCCAAACATGTTTCAGACATCACTAAACTAATTCTTTGAATTCCTCTTTTTGGGAAATACATATGAACAGCCATCCATGCACCATCCTTCTGATGATTTGTTAAACTTTTACTGTGTCCGTTCTTCGACGTCTCCACAATCTCTCCCTTAAGTTAATCCTCCAGTCATTTCCATTTCCCCTCTCTCCAATCACATTTTTGTCACTCATTCATTTCGACACAAATCTTCCTTACATACACTGCCAAAATGATATTTCCTACATACTTTTCACCTGAAAAAAAATGCTGTGTGAAAACTATCAGGCTTCCTTCTATCTATCGCACACAAACCAAATCTCCTTAACATATCATCCATCACTCTCCTATTCCAATCTTTTTTCAAAGGATTTCTAAAAAATAACTTTGTCATTTTTCTCTTTATTCTGGATTGAAATATAATATTTTCTCTTTTTCTATCATGCATTCCCTTTCATACTCTTTTGCCATCTCACTCTCATGTTTGACATCCATACCACCTTCTCTTAAATCATACAAATACTTTAATCTCTTCTGCCATCCTTCACATGTCACATGTTTATATTTAGCTATTTCATATCCTGTTTTCATATAAAATCTCTTATTCATTCTTTTGACATATCACGTAATGTTTCTAGGAGTATATTAAAAGCTGCCCCCCCCCCATCCCAAAAATAAAAAAATACTGAAAGTAATCTTTATGGCTCAATATGGTTATTTTTAATGATTTTGAATTGAAATTCCTAAGTAAAATACTCACTCCAACGTTTCTTTTTTTACTACAGGACCAAAATCCCATAGTTCAATTTGCTTCTTTAAATTTCTCCGATAGTCCACACTCCTGTAAAAATATAATGTCAGTGTTGGTTTGTTTAATAAAGTCCAGGGGCCCAATTCCATTGCAAGCCCGCAACTCGATCATTGTAGACTGTATTTCTGCGGGCTTGCTGTGGGCTCCCGTTCGTCTCCGAATCCAGTGCTATTCAAGTGCTCAAAGCTGCAAGTTACGGGCCCAAAGCCGAATCTCGTTTATAGCAATTCAGGGCGGGAACATGATCAATTAAGCAAGCCCGAATCAGCCAATAGAAAATGAGACTGTCATTATTACGGCAGTAAATCATGGAGGTTACATGTCAATCAATTAGGTTTGGGGGTACGATATGGGATCGGACTCGCAAACACGCAAAATAAAGAATTCTGAAAATGAATGCCAATACTGTTCTAGTCCATGTGGGTGGCCTGATATGTATTAACTCATTCATACCCGAGATCGATTTAACCCCAAAATGAAGCTTAATAATAAAACTTATATACTGCCGATTTGCGAGCTTGAGACTGTTGTGCAATGAATTCTAATGTCTGTCATCGCTTTCTTTGTCTAATATCTGTAATCGCTATCCCCGTTATTTACAGTGCAGTATTTACAGTGCTACGATCAGGTGTTTAACCCCCTTGCGGGTCCTCTCTAGCACTTGTAGGATTTTCTCCTTCTTTTGCCATTTACAAGTGTGAAAACATATGCGGGCTTGGGGAAATTGATCAATTAAATAGTGATTTGCAATTTTAGCCATCATAACTCTTGCGAAAGTGAAAGAGCAAAGGCTTCGGGAGGCTGTAAGTTACGGGTTTAACCATCGCAATTTTTTCTAGGCTGTAACTCGTAACCCATTTGGAGCCCACAAAAAAGATGCCAATTAAACAGCAAATTAACTTGCGACCTCACTTACGGACCACAGTAACATGCGACAGGATTGCATCTCTTTGGGATTTTGTTTTAATTAATTGAAATTTTAAAGAAGCTAACCTTAACGCTTTTATGTATGTATTTTACTTATAATCCCATATTAAAAAATATGAAACCATAAAAAATATTGGGTGATTTTCACATTGCATTAGCTATATATTCAAGACCATGGAACTGAATGAAATATAAGCAAAACAGATTAAAAATAAATGGATATACGACCACACCCCCTTCCCCATCCAACTACCAATTTGCTATATCCACTGGGTCCCTTCAGCTTACAGATAATAATTTATTATTTTTATATACATTTATCTTTATACCACTCTCTGCAAAATATACATTCCAACAGACTTTCAGAATTAATATATTGGTGGTCATCTCGGTCATAGTGAACTTCCACTCTTTTTAGTTTTTTTCATTTATAATTTATTACATACACATTTGATAGTATAGGTTTTCAGTATACCTTTACTATAAAGTAAACTTTACCATCAGTACGGAAAAAGCCATTCCAATCCATCTCCTTTACTCTGCAGTTTATGGCAATGTGCACTTTTACTAGCTCTACTATAGTACTACCATTACCATGGTACATAAAATTATTGGACAACGATTATGTTCCACCCCCTTTGACTAAGCCACGGTAGCCGTATAACATGTATGTTAGGTTGTGTCTATCAAGATTTCAAGTGACTAAGAACAGGTACGTGGCATGGGAGGTTCTCTTTTCCATTTTCACTAACTTTGTAAGCAGGTAGTAGTTCTCTACCCTTATACACTGAGAATATAGAAGTACTCCCTTTTACTAGAAAGTGTGTTAAATTTGCTTTAGTGTAGGACATGCTTTGTTAGGATGCTCTGACGAGCCACATGAGTCACATTTATTTATACAGGAAATTGTGCAGCTTTGTTATGGGTCACCACAATTTCTATATACTGGTCCAATTCTGCAGTCATCTTTTATATGTATAAACATATCATATTTTATGCAGAAGGCTGACATACCTGGGTAGTACAAGTATTCTTATTTCCTGCAATGTGAAAATGTTGTGGGAGTTGGCAGAAGTTTTCAATGCTCCATCCTAACCTGAGAAATTTTACCCAGAATCTCAAGGTGTCCCAGAGTCCCAAACTGGTTTAGCATTTTCTGTGGAGTAGTAACTTCCATACCTTATCTACTCAGTTAACTGTACACACAGTATCTCACAACAGTAAGTACACCCCTCATGTCACAACCTACAATGATGATGGAGTATAGAGGATCCTAGTCCTCTTATCTCCTGTAGGTTTTAGACCTAAGATTTGGGTGACTCAGACCAATGGACCTTCTTTGCGGATGCAAGAGCATAAGTCCCAGCTTTTGGTAGTGTGCCTGGGAAAAACCTGGAAGGGAGTCAGAACGATCTCCTCTACCAGTATATGCCCCTGGGTCAATAATACACCTGCACACAAAGTCTTGATGAAAATTATGAACAACTTCTTTATTTTTACACAAATATTTAAACAACTCACAAAACCAGTACAGGGAGTGGCTACCGCTTTGTCCAACCCTTATCTTACTCTTGGCCAATGGGGTAATCTCCAGAGTAACTTGATTACCTCTAGCCAATGGACTAGAGGTAAGCTCTGGGAACTTCCAGACCCCTCCCCTGGGCCACCCACTAGGTGTGGCTACCTAATTTAGTTGGTCGCTGGCTCTCAAGGGAGAAACATCTTCCTGCCCTCTGGACTTTGCCCTGATTCTCTGAGTAGGAATCCCTGTAGACCCCCTAGGGTTATGGTGCCTGCCTGTCTGCTCTCCAGCTGTGAGCTTCCCATTGTTGGTTCTCTGTTGGACACTTAGCTAATGGGATTAACAGGCCTTTGGGAACAAAGGAGGTTTTGGCTGTATTCAATGGGCTTCCCCTCTACAATATAATAACATACATTCATATTTACAAATACAACACACAATGTTTCACACACATACAACCAACACATCCCACCAGCTCCCTCACATGACACTCATTACAATGAGCCTAAACATGGAAGGGATGGGAATATGCTAAGGGATAAACTTATAATACTTTATCCCCTAGACCACAACATAACAATATATCCATAACAAGTGGGCCCAAAATCTTTTCTTACACAGCAGGAGCCATGCACTTTGTCCAAATCCAGTATGGCCACTGGCTGATTCATGACAAGCCTTCCCCAAGCGGGCAGGGAACATCCAAGATTTTCCCAGCTACGCTGATAGTCATGAATCTGCTGGTTTGGCCAGGCCCGCTGCATGCTAGGCAAGTTCATGTTGGTGCGCACACAGTCCCAAGGTGCAGAGTAAAGACCTCCCCCAGCCCTTGGCCTTGCTCCCACTGTATAGAGCAAATTGCTCTTCCCATGCAACCCCCACCCAAATAGTCCAGAATCCCATCTCTCTCTTTTTGGCAGCAGCATGGAAGTCACCGTATTTTTGGGAGCCCAATATAACAACCCCTGTCCCATAGCAACCCCTTTCCCCTCAGCCAGTCCCCACAGCTGGGCTGGGGTTTCTAAAACAGTCTCTGGGCCTATGGGATGGCAAGGGGGCAGTCCAGTACCTCTCTCAGCAAAATCATTATTGTTGGGAGCCCAATAACACAATAACTGCAGTAAAGTACATACCGGTCTGCGCTTGACTCCAACGTCCCTGATGGAGTCCGGACTTGGATGCTCTGTTTGCTCTGGCTCCTGGAGATCTGTATCTTTGGACAGACCCTCCTGGTTTTCTTCCACTGGGTCTGTCTGTGTTGCAGCCTGGAGAACTACGCTGTTCCCACCCAGGCTGTGCTTTGGGGCCCTCAGCTGACCCTCTTCTTCTGTTATCTTTTCCTTGGCAACTTGGGCCACATCCTTTGTGGACTCCTGGGCCCTCTGAGCTTTGTCTGCTCCAGAGTTTGTATTGGACTCCTGGACACTGGTCATCTCAGGCAAGTCCTCACTACATCCACAATCCTTTGGGGTGCCGCAATGCACCCATGGCTCTTTCTCCCAGGCAGGCACGGCTATCCCTAGCCCTGGTGCCACTGCCTCCTCCTGTGTGAGGTTCAGTTCCCTGTAGCTAGGAACCAGTTCCTTTCCCTCCCCACAGTCTCTTAAATAGCAATCCTGAGCCCCTGCCTCCATGAGCAGTTCTGGCTCATACACATTGGCTAGAACTTCTGAGACCAGACTTAGTTCATCTGGCCCTACCTGTTGAGCAGTTACTGGGGTTTCTGCCAGGATTTGTGCTGGAAGGTAGTCCTCAGGTGAGACCTTTTCCACATCCTGTACCTCAGGCGTGACCCGTTTGGAGAAACTGTGCTCGGCTAGCATTTCCTCTGGGATTAAGTCTCTTGGGGTATCAGGGGACAAACATGGGTTATCTGACCCCACCCAGGGAACATTCCCCTGGGTCTCTGGCTCTTGGAGCTGGTGATTTGGTCCCAAGCTGACTTTACCATCCCTTCTAGGCTCTGACACAGTCTCTGCATTTTTTAGGGGAAAACAGTCTCCATTCCCAGGAGGTGGTACAGGAGCAGGATTTACCCCTTCCTCCTCCTCCTGATCCTCTGACACATTCCACTCAGAGAGCTCCTCTAGGCAACTCTGAGACAGTTCTGCTTTCTGGGCCTCAGACAGCCCAGGGCACGGCCTTGTATATGTGGTCGCCTCCATTTTGCTTACCCACATGCGCTCTTTCCATATTCTCCGGAACATCTGGTCAAGCACGCAGCCCACATCTTGTGCTGTTAACTTTTCTGGAAAAAGCTGTCTGACTTCTTTAAACCGTCTTTTTGCTTCTTTGGCAATATCTTCTTCATATTGCTGCTCCATTCTTGGTCTTTCTGTAGAGTCGTCCCACCTCTGCCAGCCAATTGTCACAACCTACAATGATGATGGAGTATAGAGGATCCTAGTCCTCTTATCTCCTGTAGGTTTTAGACCTAAGATTTGGGTGATTAAGACCAATGGACCTTCTTTGCGGATGCAAGAGCATAAGTCCCAGCTTTTGGTAGTGTGCCTGGGAAAAAAACCTGGAAGGGAGTCAGAACGATCTCCTCTACCAGCATATGCCCCTGGGTCAATAATACACCTGCACACAAAGTCTTGATGAAAATTATGAACAACTTCTTTATTTTTACACAAGTATTTAAACAACTCACAAAATTAGTACAGGGAGTGGCTACCCCTTTGTCCAACCCTTATCTTCCTCTTGGCCAATGGGGTAATCTCCAGAGTAACTTGATTACCTCTAGCCAATGGACTAGAGGTAAGCTCTGGGAACTTCCAGACCCCTCCCCTGGGCCGCCCACTAGGTGTGGCTACCTAATTTAGTTGGTCGCTGGCTCTCAAGGGAGAAACATCTTCCTGCCCTCTGGACTTTGCCCTGATTCTCTGAGTAGGAATCCCTGTAGATCCCCTGGGGTTATGGTGCCTGCCTGTCTGCTCTCCAGCTGTGAGCTTCCCATTGTTGGTTCTCTGGTGGACACTTAGCTAATGGGATTAACAGGCCTTTGGGAACAAAGGAGGTTTTGGCTGTATTCAATGGGCTTCCCCTCTACAATATAATAACATACATTCATATTTACAAATACAACACACAATGTTTCCCACACATACAACCAACACATCCCACCAGCTCCCTCACATGACAATTACAATGAGCCTAAACAGGGAAGGGATGGGAATATGCTAAGGGATAAACTTATAATACTTTATCCCCTAGACCACAACATAACAATATATCAATAACAAGTGGGCCCCAAATCTTTTCTTCCACAGCAGGAGCCATGCACTTTGTCCAAATCCAGTATGGCCACTGGCTGATTCATGACACCTCACATTTTTGTAACAATTTTATTATAACTTTTCATGTGACAACACTGAAGAAATGACCCTCTGATACAAAGTAGTAAGTCTATGGCCGGTATAACCGTGTAAATTTGCTGTTCCCCAAAATAACTCTAAACACATCCATTAATATCTAAATCGTTGGCAACAAAAGTGAGTACACCCTAAGTGGAAATGTCCAAATTGGGCCCAAAGTGTCAATATTTTGTATGGCCACCATTATTTTCCAGCACTGCCTTAACACTCAAGGGCATGGAGTTCACCAAAGCTTCACAGGTTGCCACTGGAGCCCTCTTCGACTCCTCCATGATGACATCACTGAGCTGGTGGATGTTAGAGACCTTGCACTCCCCCACCATCCATTTGAGGATGCCCCACAGATGCTCAATAGGGTTTACGTCTGGCGACATGCTTGTCCAGTCCATCACCTTTACCTTCAGCTTCTTTAGCAAGGCAGTGGTTGTCTTAGAGGTGTGTTTAGGGTCAAAATAAATAAAAAAATTAAATAATTGATTAATAATTAATTAGCAACTAATTAATTAATTTAATCTGCATATTGCAGATCAGAGGAGATCTTAAAAGGTTGAACTTGATGGACTGAAAGTCTTTTTTCAACCTTAATTACTATGTAACTATGTAACTATTATCATGTTGCGGCCTGGTCTCCGAAGGTAGGGGATCATGCTCTGCTTCAGTATGTCACAGTACATTTTGGCATTCATGGCTCCCTCAATGACATGTAGCTCCCCAGTGCCAACAGCACTCATGCAGGCCCAGACCATGACACTCCCACCACCAAAAGTATACATGTATACTGAGGAAATGTAGTAGAAATAATCCCTAAATGACAGATAAACGGATAAGGCACAACAAGCACAAAAACACTGATATGCGTTTGAACATAAACAGCAATGCAGAGAGAGTGGAGGCAGCATCTGACATCAGCAGGTAAATGCATATAGGGGGAATCAACACAACATATTATAGAAAACATATATACACATATAGACATATGAAGATAAGCTCCAAGGATCTAAAGACACATATATGTGTATATATGTTTGGTCTGGGCCTGCATGAGTGCTGCCGGTACTGGGGAGCTACAGTTCATTGAGGGAACCATGAATGCCAACATGTACTGTGACATACCGAAGCAAAGCATGATCCCCTACCTTTGGAGACTGGGCCGCAGGGCATATTCCAACATGATAACCATGACCAAACACACCTCAAAAACAACCACTGCCTTACTAATGAAGCTGATGAAAAAGGTGATGGACTGGCCAAGCATGTCACCAGACCTAAACCCTATTGACCATCTGTAGGGCATCCTCAAATTGAAGGTGGGGTAGCGCAAGGTCTCTAACATCCACCAGATCAGTGATGCATCATGGAGGAGTGGAAGAGGACTCCAGTGGCAGCCCATGAAGCTCTGGTGAACTCCATGCACTTGAGGGTTAAGGTAGTGCTGGAAAATAATGGTGGCCACACCAAATATTGACACTTTGGGCCCAATTTGGACATTTCCACTTAGGGGTGCTCACTTTTGTTGCCAACGGTTTAGAAATTAATGGCTGTGTGTTGAGTTATTTTGAGGGAACAGCAAATTTACACTGTTATACAGGCTGGACACTTACTATTTTACATTGTAGCAGAGGGTCATTTCTTCAGTGTTGTCACATGAAAATATACCATCAAATATTTACAGAAAATGAATGCAGGAAAAACTGCTCTGCTACTTTCCCAGAAGCCCTTCTAAATCTTCTTTCTACATAGAAACATTTCTTCTCTCTCATTTTGCCTAAAGAAATAAATCCCATGCAGTATGGATATATTACCCTCCATCATAGAAGCAAGTTATTTGCAGACATTGCTTTTTATAGCAGCAAGTGGTTTAAGCCCCAAAATGTGATGAGGCAGAGGGAGGATGCTCCTTAGCTCTTAGCATGTACACATAACTGATGGTCAATGTACTTTGGATCTCACTAGAGTGGGTCTGGTAGCTAACTCATGCTATGGATTTTGTGGGAAGACTATTAATACTTCTGCAAGTCCAAATCCCACCTCCTCTCCCTCTCTCTTTCTTCTGCTGGCTTCTTGGGACATACCTCCTAACACAGGCCCCTCACCTGACACTCCCACTTGCAGATTATACTATCTGACCACTAGGGGCAGATAACATATTACATACTAGAATCACTTACCAAATTACTTTCTCAGATGCTTTCCTTTTCCTTCTATATGAAAAAAAAAACATTCTAACTTTGCATACCATCCTACCTAATGAAACTTCACTTACTTCCTGACCCTTGCTATTTCTTATCTGCCTCTTCCATCCCCTTTAGATTGTATGTAGAGAGTTTTCAATCTTGTAGGGTGCTTTGGGAAAAAAACTAATTTTTACAAAGATTCTAAGCTCAAAACAGAGCCTTCCATTTTCTGCAGTTTGTTAAAATTATATTTTTCCTTGTTCTTTTCCTCTGTATAGTTCTACGGAATATGTTGGAGCAATACAAATAAAAGTAATAATAATAATAATATTAACCATAACATAACTTAACTTCTGGTGGGCAACATAATTATATCAGTCCTCCACAGTACAGAGTACAAAAATGGTACAATAAACATAGGAAAAGAAGAGAGCTCCCACTAAACACAATATGCATTATGAATGATTTGCATCGATAAAAATATCACACATATTATTGTTATCAAAAAACGATTAGAATTATACTTTGCTTTTGCAAATAAGAGTGCCCTTAGCATTTATACAAATTAGAGTGTCCAGAACATTTATACAAATTAGAGTGCCCTGAGCATTTATACAAATTAGAGTGTCCAGAGCATTTATACAAATTAGAGTGCCCTGAGCATTTATACAAATTAGAGTGCCAGAGCATTTATGCACATTAGAAACATTAAATATCTATACCACAATTTCACAATACTTGATAGCAAATATTTATTTCTATGTATAATAATATAAGTAGATCAAAGAATCCAGTGTTACAGTCAAACCAATAGGGGTCTCCAGTGTACCACAAAACTAACAGTTTACCTGTTTACCAGGATATTTTACATCAAACTGAGCATTTCTACATGGAAATAGTAAAAATAAATACATAGAAATATATACCAATTACTACACGTTTTGTGCAATTTTAAATAAACAGAGAATCAGCTGCATGTATACTACATATAACTTTTGTATATTTATGATCATTCAGATTTAATATCACTCACTATGCATAAACACACATAATATTTATAGATAGATAGATAGATAGATAGATAGATAGATAGATAGATAGATAGATAGATAGATAGACAGATAGATAGATAGATAGATAGATAGATAGATAGATAGATAGATAGATAGATAGATAGAGGGATAGATAGATAGATAGATAGATAGATAGATAGATAGATAGATAGATAGATAGATAGATAGATAGATAGATAGATAGATAGATAGATAGAGGGATATATAGATAAATAGATAGATAGATAGATAGATAGATAGATAGATAGATAGATATAGATAGATAGATAGACAGATAGACAGATATATAGATAGATAGATAGATAGATAGATAGATAGATAGATAGATAGATAGATAGATATAGATAGTTAGATAGATAGATATATATGTAGATAGATAGATAAATAGATAGATAGATAAATAGATAGATAGATAGATAGATAGATAGATAGATACACAGATACACAGATAGATAGATAGATAGATAGATAGATAGATAGATTGATAGATAGATAGATAGATAGATAGATATGTTGATTGATAGATAGATAGATAGATAGATAGATAGATAGATAGATAGATAGATAGATAGATAGATAGATATGTAGATAGATAGATAGATAGATAGATAGATAGATATGGAGATAGATAGATAGATAGATAGATAGATAGATAGATAGATAGATAGATAGATAGATAGATAGATAGATAGATATGGAGATAGATAGATAGATAGATGCTTTTATAATATTTTTTTTTTTGTCTATGGCTCAGCTCAGCCTTATTTTGGAATTTGTAATTGATCACCATATTATACACATGCCAGGCAAGATGTGCCCATGAAGATAATAGCTTTTAAAAATAAAGTATGGCCTAATAACGCACTGTGACAATGTGCAGTGGTTGATGCGTTAGTTCTAGAGGCTTCTGAATTTTAATGATGTTGGAGATGATATTGTGTGTCCTTCAGCTTGTTAGAGTGACACTAGAACTCCATAAATCATAATACCTGTGTATTGTAAAATCAATACTAAAGTGCTATCTCAGCGCTAAACCTTAATAAGATTTCCACTGCTTTAACAGTTTAAACTTTGCTGAAATGCTATTGGAGGTTGGGATCAGAGCATGCTTAATTTGTTTTGTAATAGAGACTTTCTAATCTTTAATGAAAGGCCGATCAGTAAAGCTTTGGTTGCCACTCTTGTAATCAGTTGACTGAACAGCATTTGCAATTAAACCTGTGTATCTATGTCCTGAAGCAAAAAAGGCAGGCTTAAACAGTCAATAAATGTTAATCCAGTCAAAACCTGTTTGCGTCTTTGAAGGCTAATTGTGAAGATTTTTTTTATGTCTTTTTTTTCCCTCTTATTTTAAATGTGGCAGCCTCTAGAGAATGGATGTAATATACAAGACCCCCCACTGTTCTCTAATAAGGTCTGGCATGCTAACCTCCTCTTAGTCAGTCTGTATCTGGTTCATACATATTGCCTGTCTAGTTTATTCTCTCAATCACAAATATATTTTCTTAAATAACTGACAATTACTTATTATTTTATTACTCTGAGGAGGAGGAACAGTAGAATGTGTGGTCCTTTAACATATATTTTACTTAAAGGGTCTCTATTGCCTAAAACAGAGGTTAACATTTGTGTCATACATGTGGCAAAATGGTAAAATAAAATTAGGAAAAAGTACCAAACATGGGCGTAGGAGCCAAAAAAATCTGGAGGTATAGGTCAACTCTACTCCGAGGACAGAAAGCAGGGGTGGAATTTTTCTATTTAATTTCTCAATGTTCCTGGCCCTCCACAATATAATTAAACATTAAATATATATATATATATATATATATATATATATATATATATATATATATACATATATTATGGGTTAAAGCCTAGAAAGTCAGTGGCCAAATCTGGTAATTCATGATTAAGTTTAATTTTTCTATTTTATGTGTCCCCTATTCATTTAATCTGGGGGGTTTGTCCTCCCAGTTCCCCTGGTACCATATAGTAATGTAAATATCTATCTATCTATCTATCTAATATTTATATATCTATCTATTATCTATCTATCTATCTATCTATCTATCTATCTATCTATCTATCTATCTACACATCTATCTGTCTGTCTATGTATGTATGTATCTATCTATCTATCTTTCTATTATCTAACTATCTATCTATATATCTATCTATCTCTAATAAGAAAAGTTTTGTGTGGCAAGACAGAGTGATATGCTATTTGTAGGGGGAGAAAATTGACTTTGTGCTGGTGAGAAATCAGTCTGAGGACTTAATGGAAAAGCTTCAATAGCTGCATATATCCCCTAAGTTAACTGTGGCCAATCATTGTTGTGGAGAGATACAAAGACTAATGAATGTGCTTGTACAAACAGTAGTTCAGAAAGTGGTAAAAGATAATTGCAAATGTAATACCTACAAAGAGGTGGTATTCTATAATGCAGTGTTGGGTAAGAGATGGTCTGGGTGCCTCTTGCGTTCCTCAAATACATCCCATGATGTCCCTAAACTTGACTCTAGATTGAAGCAGGATATCCCTGTTCAACAATACACAAACTATTTCATCTCTGGCAAACCAGAAAATACCTTGTTTTTTAACCACAAAACACACATCATTATTATTCCTCCAATACCATGCAATGAAAATCAACCTCTCTTCAAACATGATTTTGCTCTTTTTGCTAACTGTAAAGAAAAGAAGAGCTAAAAATCAAAGAGAGGAACTGGTGACTCGGGGGCAATTAAAAAATAATTCAATTATAATTTCTTTTACATTTTTCCAAAAAGCAACAAAATGAATAATTAAAATATTTGTTGTTATTATTATTATTATTACTAGCGACTCTCCCCCCTCTACCTCTTACCCCCCTCACTCATGGTTCGCGTGCACCCTCCCCCGCACTCGCGAGCCCGACTGCTCCCTCACTCGTGCACAAGCCACCACCCACTTTAAAATGTTGGTTAATTAAATTGAATTAGCAAACATTTTTCCAAAAAGCAACAAAATGAATAATTAAAATATTTGTTGTTATTATTATTATTATTACTAGCGACTCTCCCCCCTCTACCTCTCACCCCCCTCACTCATGGTTCGCGTGCACCCTCCCCCTCACTCGCGAGCCCGACTGCTCCCTCACTCGTGCACGAGCCACAGCCCACTCACGTACATCCACCCGCTCATTGTGCATGCACAACTCGCAACTTTTGCGAGTTTTAGTAATTGTGAGATGTGTGTTAAAAATTGCGTGACGACAACTCGCAATTACCACAACTATTATATGTGATCCGAGTGGAAGATGGAGTGTCCTAAAGAATGATTTTAGAGAACTAGGTAATAAGCTGAAGCCAAGGACCTCCAATGTAGTATTTTCTGAGATACTACCAGTGCCACGTGCTAGCCCAGGGAGAAAGATGGAGCTTAGGGAGGTTAATGCGTGGTTAAAAACGTTTTGCACTAAGGAGGGGTTTGGGTTTTTAGAGCACTGGGCTAACTTGTTACTTGGGTAAAATCTCTATAGCAGGGATGGATTGCATCTTAATAACAAGAGAGCTGGGGGAGTTTTTAAACTAATAGGTAGGGGAAAAGACTAAACAGAAGTAATGGGGTAGTAAGTTTAGAGGGGGTGAGAAATGAATTAACTAGTTATGTGGGAGGAGATGGGGGGAGGGGTAGTATAGTCAATAGGGAGGTATTACTAAGTAACTCAAGTACAGTGGCAGGCACTCCAGAACTACAGACTCATAACATAAGGTGTATACTTGCCAGAATATTGCCAGGAAAAATGGGAGAGTTAGAATTATTAGCAATTAATGAGAAATGGGATTTAATAGGCATTACTGAAACATGATGGGATGACTTTAATAACTGGATTGTTAATCTGGATGGTTATAACCTATTTAGGAAAGATAGTGGCAATGGTAAAAGGGGAGGAGGGATTTGTCTGTATGTTAAACCTGAAAATAAGCCTATAGTCAGAGAATATATTTATGCTGGAGCTAGTGATAATATTGAATGTTTGTGGGTAGAGTTAAATAGCGGAGCAGCAAATTCCAAAGGAATATTGGTAGGAGTATGCAATAAACCCCCAAACATAAGTGAAAGTGAGGAAATACAAGTATTGTTACAGATTGGAAATGCAACTAAGCATGGGCAAGTTCTAATAATGGGAGATTGTAACTACCCTGAATTAAACTGGATGAATGAGACCAGCAGGTCAGCTAAGGTGAGCAGGATCTTGAGTACACTCAGGGATCATTATCTGGCGCAAGTTATACAAAAACCTACTAGAAATTAAGCTATCTTTGATTTAGTCTTTACAAATAATATTGATATAGAATCAAATGTTGGAATAGGGAAACCTTTGGGAAACAGTGATCACAACACAGTCTCATTTGAGATTGAATTAAAAAAACAAAACTGTAAGGGGCCAACAAAAACTCTTAATTGTAAAAGGGCAGATTGTAATGGTCTAAGGGTAGCAATACACAGTTATATAGTAATTGAGGTTTAAAATGTTCAATCTTTTAAGATCTCCTCTGATCTTCAATATGTGGATTAGTTGTTAATTGATCCAGAGGAAGGCAAACAAAAAAACAAATTGAACCTTTGCCAATTGTCTCAAAAGGGAAAAGAAAATGAATTCCTTCCTGATCCCAGATACTGGCGATCAATACTCCCTCCCTAATTAACCAGGATAACCCTGAATACCCTTTTTAATTAAAAATATATCCAATCCCTTTTTAGAGTTATCTATCGAATCCGCTGTCACCACCTCCCTCGGTAGAGAATTCCACAGATTAACTACTGTGAAGAACCCTTTTCTTTCTTTAAGGTGGAATCTTTTTAGTTCTAACCTCAAATGATGTCCTCTTGTCAGTTGAAAAGCTCTTGGCACAAAAAGCTCCTGTGACAAATCTTTATACTGACCCTGGAAGTATTTATATAAGGTAATCATACCCCTTCTTAAATGCCTTTTTTCTAGAGAAAATAAGTTTAATTTGGTTGGTGTTTCTTCATAACTTAGCCCCTCCATTCCCCTTATTAGTTTTGTTGCCCTTCTCTGTACTTTTTCAAGTTCTAAAATGTCATTTTTATGTAGTGGTGCCCAAAACTATACTCCATATTCCAAATGAGGGCCTACTATGGATTTGTATAGTGGCAGAATTATATTTGCTTCCCATGCTAATATTTTATTTGCCTTTGCAGCTGCTGCTTGGCTTTGAGCACTGTTACCTAGGTGGTTGTCCACAAGCACTCCCAAATCCCTTTCAATATCAGATACCCCTAGATTTGCTTCATTAATTTTATAGATTGCATGGTTATTTTTCCTTCCCAGATGCATAACCTTATGTTTATTCATACTAAATCTCATCTGCCATTTAATTGCCCATTTCTCTAATTTATGCAAATCCCTTTGGAGGGAAAGAACATCATTTTCCGATTTAACTACTTTGCACAACTTCGTGTCATCAGCAAAAATGGAGACACTACTTTCCAATCCTACTTCTAAGTCGTTAATAAATATGTTAAAAACAAGATGACCTAATACTGAGAATGGAGGTACCCCACTCACCACATTAGGCAAATCCAAGTATGTTCCATTTACAACAACCCATTGTTTCCTGTCTTCTAGCCAGCTCTCAATCCATGTGCATATATTTACTGCAATTTCTGTATCCCTTAGTTTACACAATTGTCTTCCATGTGGCACTGAATCAAAAGGCTTTGCAAAATCTAAAAAGTCTGCATCCACTGAGATGCCTTGATCCAGGTTCCTACTAACCTCTTCAGAGAAACTAATTAGATTTGTTTGACACAACCTATCCCTCATAAATCCATATTGGCTCCTACTTACAATGTATAGACTAGGACAAAGAACTGGCAGGTAAAACATTGAAAATAAATGGACAACATTAATAAATATACATACACATTTGGCCTACACTACCTTCACCAAATAATTGGCTAACGCAGGAAGAAATCCAAAAGAGGTTTGAAAAAATAAATGTTAATAAAGCCCGAGGTCCTGAAAGAATGCATTCGAGGGTACTGAGAGAACTGGGTTCTGTAATAGCCAAACCATTTTATCTCATTTTTAAAGATTCACTCAACACTGGGTCGCTACCAGATGACTGGAGAAAAGCAGAGGTGATAATTCTGGCCTCCTTCTCTCTCTCTCCCTGGCTGTTAAGAACATCACCTCAAACTCAGATCATTCTGGCCTCCTTTTCTCTCTCTCCCTGGCTCCTGGCTGCTAAGAACATCACCTCAAACTGAGATAATTCTGGCCTCCTTCTCTCTCTCTCCCTGGCTCCTGGCTGCTAAGAACAGCACCTCAAACTCAGGTATCTGGACTTCTGAGGATTCTCTACCATTGTTCCTGAATATGTATTAATTTTGTGATTAATATCTGTTTATTATATCTACTGACATAGCCACTTTTCATCTAGATAAAATTGTATACCTGTAATTTCCTCTGTACCATCCCCCATCATTTGCATTTATTGTTAAGCCATGTGGTGTGGGGAGTAACTCCATACCCCAACCTAAATTATCTCCATTTGCTTTCAGATAATTCTGGCCTCCTTCTCTCTCTCTTTCCCTGGCTCCTGGCTGCTAAGAACATCACCTCAAGCTCAGATAATTCTGGCCTCCTTCTCTCTCTCTCTTCCTGGCTCCTGGCTGCTAAGAACATCACCTCAAACTCAAGATAATTCTGGCCTCCTTCACTCTCTCCCCCTGGCTCAATCCCCTACCTCCCTGCCCCTCATCCAACCCACCCCTTGTTAGCTTTAATTTATTGAGTCACACTAATCTTCTACACCTGACCAGTTAGCAGCTTCTGCTACCTGATCCTATTAACTCTTTACACAATGTTTCCTCTTGCCTGCTTCTCCCTCATATCCCCCTGTATTTTCCTAATACTCTTCTTAACTTCTCCCCCTTTTGTCTCCAACACACCCATATCACCTCTCATGCCATCCTCTCCTCTTTTACTCTCCCATAAACTCCTGCTACTTAAGCTGAGGTTAAACTACGTGTCTCCTGACATTCCCATCTGCAGGTCACATTATCTTACCACTAGGGGCAGATACCATATTACATAATAGTGCAAATCACTTTATATCACATATTTTCCCTCTCTAACTAATGGATAACCTAACCTCTTTATTTTCACAACTTCGTTCCTATGTACCTCTCACTTCCTTCCTAACCTTGATACTCTTTATCTACTCTTCCCAGGTCTCCGTCCCTTCCATAACCTTGTAAGTGGCAAGTGTCTAATCTTGTAGGGTACTTTGGGAAAAAGCACTCCTTACAAGACTTGAAGCTCAAAACAGGTCCCTCCATTTTCTGTTTGTTGTCATTAATGTATATTTCCTTGTTCTTCTCCCCTGTACAGTGCTACGGAATATGTTGGCGCGATACAAATAAAAGTTAATAAAAAATAAAATAATACCTATATTTAAGAAGGGAGCAAGAGCAAATCTGTGGAATTATAGACCTGAAAGCCTCACTTCTGTAGTGGGAAATCTTTTAGATGGGTTAAAAAAGGAATAATGTACAAGAATATGTCTATTCAAACAGGATTATAAGTAAGAGCCAACATGAGTTTATGAGGGATAGATCATGTCAAACAAATCTAATTAGTTTATATTAGGAGGTTAGTAAGAACTTGGATCAAGGCAAAGTCTTTTTAGATTTTGCAAAGGCTTATGATACAGTGCCACATGGGAGACTGTTGTGCAAACTAAGGATTACAGGAATTGCAGTGAATATATGCACATGGATTGAGAGCTGGTTAAAAGACTTTGGAACATACTCAGATTCGGCTAAGGTGGTTAGTGGGGTTCTTTTTAACATATATATATATATTTTTATACAGCATTTAATTAAATCTGAAAGTCTTTGTATAAAAAATGTTGTTGTTGTAGTTCTTTTGTTTAACTGTGACCATCCTCCATTTTTTGTCTTCTTTTCTTTGTTTGACTATAGCTGTAGATTCAGTAAAACATATTATTGAACCTAAAAAATATTAAATTAAACTGAACTAAACCTAACATTCAGGTGAGGGGGCGGGGTACACTTGAGTCATAGTTGATATTGTCTCTTTCTCTTATCCCTAATCGATTTGAACTCCAGATTACAATTTTGTCAATAAAGTTGGCATCAAATTCATACCTGTTCAGCTTCTGCTTTCCACTCTGAGAGGATATCAATTCAGCCAATTTTAATATCATTTTTTAGTGTTTGTTTTGTGGTATTTGTAATTTTTATATGATTGTGATTGATTATGGGGAGTTGATCCACGCATCCCATATTTCTGTAAATATTGGATATGTGTTGCATATGACATAAGTAATTTTTTCATTAAACGTTATGAAATTTAGTTTATGTATTATTCTTGGAAGTTGTGCCTTCTTCCATTTTTTTGAAATGTGGCTCTTCGTGGCCATAAGCAGGAATTGTAGCCATTTATTATGTCGCTTTTGTAGTAAAGGAGAATTGTGTCCCAAAAGGCAAATGTCTATCAAAGGGTTTATTGTTGTCTTCAAAATGGTAGATTGTTTTAGGTAGTTTTGGGCGGAAAAAGGACATTTAAGAACTAGAAAAAGTACAGAGAGGGACAACAACACTTATAAGGGGAATGGAGGGGCTAAGTTATGAAGAAAGACTAACCAAACTAAACTTATTTTCGCTAGAAAAAAGGCGTCTACGAGGGGATATGATTACGTAGTTACATAGTTACATAGTTACAAAGTATGTAAGGTTGAAAAAAGACCTTCAGTCCATCAAATTCAACCTTTCAAGATCTCCTCCGATCTGCAATATGCAGATTAACTATTAATTAATTAGTTGTATAAAAAAAAAATCCCTCCTGATCCCAGACACCGGTGACCGTACTTCTCCCTGGATCAATACTGCCTCTCTAATTAGCCATGATAACCCTGAATTCCCTTTTTAAATAGAAATAAATCCAGTCCCCTTTTAAAGCTATCTATCGAATCCGCTGTCACCACCTCCTCTGGTAGAGAATTCCACAGATTAACCATCTTTACTGTGAAGAACCCTTTTCTTTCTTTAAGGTGGAATCTTTTACTTCTAACCTCAAGGGATGTCCTCTTGTCAGTTGAAAAACTCTTTGCACAAAAAGCTCCCTTGACAAATCTCTTTACTGACCCTGGATGTATTTATATAAGGTAATCATATCTCCTCTTAGACGCCTTTTTTCTAGAGAAAATACGTTTAATTTGCTTAGTCTTTCTTCATAACTTAGCCCCTCTATTCCCCTTATTAGTTTTGTTGCCCTCCTCTGTACCTTTTCCAGATCTAAAATATCCATTTATGAAGTGGTGCCCAAAATTGTACTCCATATTCCAAATGAGGGCGTACTAGAGATTTGTATAGTGGCAGAATTATATTTGCTTCCCTGGCTTCTATACCCTTCTTAATACATGCTAATATTTTATTTGCCTTTACAGCTGCTGCTTGGCTTTGAGCACTGTTACCTAGGTGGTTGTCCACAAGCACTCCCAAATCCCTTTCAATATCTGATACACCTAGATTTGCTCCATTAAGATTATAAATTGCATGGCTATTTTTCCTTCCCAGATGCATAACTTTACATTTATTCGTATTAAATCTCATCTGCCATTTAGATGCCCATTCCTCAATTTTATGTAAATCCCTTTGGAGGGAAAGCAGATCACTATCTGATTTAATTACCTTGCACAACTTCGTGTCATCAGCAAAAATGGAGACACTCCAATCCTACCTCCAAGTCATTAATAAATATGTTAAAAAGGAGAGGACCTAATACTGAACCCTGAGGAACCCCACTTACCACATTAGTCCAATCGGAGTATGTTCCATTTACAAAAACCCTTTGCTTCCTGTCTTTTAGCCAGCTCTCAATCCATGAGAGGATATTTACTGCAACTCCTAGTAGTTTGCACAACAGTCTTCCATGTGGCACGGTATGTAAAGCCTTTGCAAAATCCAAAAAAGACTATATCCACTGAGTTGCCTTGATCCAGGTTCCTACTAACCTCCTCATAGAAACTAATTAGATTTGTTTGACATGACCTATCCCTCATAAATCCATGTTGACTCCTACTTATAATCCTATTCAAATGGACATATTCTTGTAAATTATCCCTTATTAACCCTTCTAAAAGCTTCCCCACTACAGAAGTGAGGCTCACTGGTCTATAATTCCCCAGATTTGCTCTTGCTCTTTATTTAAATATAGGTATCACATCAGCTTTTCTCCAGTCATCTGGTAGAGACCCTGTGTTGAGTGAATCTTGAAAAATTAAATATAATGGTTTGGCTATGACAGAACCCAGTTCCCTTAATACCCTTGGATGTATTCCATCAGGACCCGGGGTTTTATTAACATTTATTTTTTCCAACCTCTTTTGGATTACTCCCTGTGTTTACCAATTATTTGGCAAAGGTACTGTAGCCCCATTATGTTGCCGTGTCCCAACCACTGGTACCTCCCTTGTGTATACCGAAGAAAATAATCAATTTAGCTCATCTGCCTTTTCTTGGTCACTAATTACAGACGGCCTGTGTCACATTGTAATGTTCCTATAGCTTCCTTCTTCGCCTTCTTCCCATTAATATACTTAAAATATATTTTAGGGTTAGTCTTACTCTCTTTTGCAATTAATTTTTCATTTTCTTTTTTAGCCAGTCTAATCGCCCTTTTGCAAGCCTTGTTGATTTCCTTGTATTCCTGTAAGGCAGTCTTTTTCCCCTCTTGTTTGTATAATTTAAATGCCTGTTTTTTACTCCATATCTTGATCTTTAAATAATTGTTAAGCCACATTGGATGGGATTTACTCCTTTTACTTTTATTCCCACACGGTATATGCCGATGTGTATGTATATTTAGTAAGGATTTAAATGTTGTCCATTTTATGTTCAGTGTTTTTACCTGCCAGTTGTATTGCTGCCCTTAGACCGTTAAAATCTGCCCTTTTAAAATTAAGAGTTTTCGTTGGCCCCTTAAAATTTTGTTTTTTTAATTCAATCTCAAACGAGACTGTGTTGTGATCACTGTTTCCCAAAGGTTGCCCTATTCCAACATTTGATACTATATCAACATTATTTGTGATGAGTAAATCTAAGATAGCTTCATTTCTAGTAGGCTCTTGTACAGCCTGGGCCAGATAATGATCCCTGAGAGTTCAAGAAGCTGCTCCCCTTAGCTGAACTGCGGGTCTCATTTATCCAGTTTATTTCAGGGTAATTAAAATCTCCCATTATTAGAACCGGACCATGCTTAGCTGCATTTTCAATCTGCAACAATATTTGTATTTCCTCACTTTCAGCTATATTTGGGGGTTTATAGCATTCTCCTACTAATATTATTTTGGAATTTGCTGCTTCGCTATTTAACTCTACCCACAAACATTCAGCTTTATCACTAGGTCCACCATAAATATCTTCTCTGACTATAGGCTTAAATTCAGGCTTAACATACAGACAAATCCCTCCTCCTCGTTTACCATTGCCTCTTTCTTTCCTAAATAGGTTAAAACCATCCAGATTAACAGTCCAGTCACCACATTTCAGTAATGCCTATTAAATCCCATTTTTCATTAATTGCTAATAATTCTAACTCTCCCATTTTTCCTGGCAAGCTTCTGGCATTAGCAAGCATACACCTTATGTTATGAGTCTGTAGTTCTGAAGTGCCTGCCACTGTACTTGAATCACTTAGTACTACCTCCCTATTGACTATACTACCCCTCCCCCATCTCTTCCCCTATGAGTTGTTAATTCATCCCTAATACCCTCTACACTTTATTACCTTATTTAAATACATCCAGGGTCAATATAAGGCTTTGTCAAGTGAACTTTTTGTAGCAAGAGATTTTCAAATGACAAGAAGACATCCTTTGAAGTTAAAGGAAAAAATATTTCACCTTAAACAAAGAAAAGGGTTCTTCACAGTTAGGGTGGTTAATCTGTGGAATTCTCTACCAAAGGAGGTGGTAACAGCAAATTCGATAGACAACTTCAAAAAGGGGTTAGATACATTTTTGAATAAAGAGGGCATTCAAGGCTATCCTAGATAACTAGCGAAGGAATATTGATCCAGGGAGAAATTTGATCGCCAGTTTGTGGGGTCAGGAAGGAATTTTTTTCCACTTATGAGACAATTGGCAAAGTTTCAATGGGGTTTTTGTTCATGTTTGCCTTCCTCTGGATCAATTAACAATTAATAAAAAATAGTCCACATATCAAAAAGATCAATAGAGATCTAAAAAGGTTGAACTTGATGGACTAACTCTTTATTCATCCTCAAAGACTATACTATTAATAATTATTTAACAACAAATTAATTAATATTGCAGATCAGGGGAGATCTTAATAGGTTGAACTTGATGGACTGAAAGTCTTTTTTCAACCTTAATTACTATGTAACTATGTAACTATGTAACACAGAGGATGGGGGAAGAGAGACACAGGGGAGGAAGAGGTGGGGGAAGATAGACACAGAGGAGGGGGGAAGAGACACAGGGAAGAGACACAGGGGAGGGAGGGGGGAGAGAGACACAGAGGAGGGGGGGAGTGATACAGGGGTTAGGAGGGGGGAGAGACATAGGGGAAGATACAGAGGTGAGGAGGAGGGGGAAGAGACACAGCAGGGAGGGCAGGGGTGAACGAGACAAACGGTAGAGAGATGGTGGGTGAACTAGCAGAGGGGGGAGAGACATGGGATGGAGAGAGGGACACAGGGGGGAAGGGGGAGGGAGAGGGAGGAAGAGACACAGGGGAGGGAGATGGGTGGAAGGAGACACAGGGGAGTAAGATTGGGGAGGGAGGAGTTGAAGAGACATAGGAGGAAAGTGACACAGGGGATGGAGTGTGAGGTAAAGAGACACAGGGGAGCGAGAGGGGGGAAGAGACACAGGGGATGGAGAGGAAGTAGAGCGGGGGGAGAGGTAGAGGGGGCAGAGGCTCGCAATGAGTGCCAAAAATGCTCATTGCAAGGCCCGTGATGACATCACAAGGCCAGTAAAGTAGAGGGGGTGAGAGGCTCACAATGAGTTCCTCCTGTCAAGTAAAGGGTGGGACAGGTAGAGGGGGAGAGGCTTGCAATGAGCTCATCCCATCAAGTAGAGGGGGGAGAGGTAGAGAGGGCAGAGGCTCGCAATGAGTGCCAAAAATGCTCATTGCGAGGCCCGTGATGACATCACAAGGCCAGTAAAGTAGAGGGTGTGAGAGGCTCACAATGAGTGCCTCCTGTCAAGTAGAGGGTGGGACAGGTAGAGGGGGGAGAGGCTTGCAATGAGCGCCTCCTATCAAGTAGAGGGTGGACAGGTAGAGGGGTGAAGAGGCCATTGGTGCTCATTGCAAGGCCCTTGATGAGTGACAAAAGCACTTATCACAAGGCCAGTGAAGTAGAGGGGATGAGAGTCTCGCAATGAGTGCCTCATGTCAAGTAGAGGGTGGAACAGGTAGAGGGGGTAAGCGGCTTGCAAGGAGCACCTCCTGTCAAGTAGAGGGGGCCAAGGCTTGCAATGAGTGCCAAAGACGCTCATTGCGAGGCCCGTGATGACATCACAAGGCCAGTCAGGTAGAGGGGGTGAGAGGCTCACAATGAGTGCCTCCTGTCAAGAAGATGGTGGGACAGGTAGAGGGGGGAGAGGCTTGCAATGAGCTCCTCCCATCAAGTAGAGGGGGGAGAGGTAGAGGGGGGAAGAGGCTCGCAATGAGCGCCAAGATTGCTCATTGCGGGGCCCGTGATGAGAGCCAAAAGTGCTTATCAAAAGGCCAGTGAAGTAGAGGGGGTGAGCATCTCACAATGAGTGCCTTCTGTCAAGTAGAGGGTGGGACAGGTAGAGGGGGGGAGAGGCTCGCAATGAGCGCCTCAGGTCAAGTAGAGGGTGGAACAGGTAAAGGGTGGGAGCGGCTCGCAAGGAGCACCTCCCATCAAGTAGAGGGGGAGAGGTAGGGGGGGAAGAGTCTTCCAATGAGCGTCAGTGGCCCTTTTTGCGAGGCCCGTGATGAGCGCAATAAGTGCTTATCACAAGGCCAGTGAAGTAGAGGGGGTGAGAGGCTTGCCATTTCCGCCGAATGCGCTCATTGCGAGGTCTGCCATGGGCACTGAATGTGCTCATCACAAGGCAGGTAGGTTAGAGGGGGGAAGAGACTCGCAATGTGTGGCAAACACTATTGCCAGGCTTTACATTTTATTGCCATCATTTTTGAAGGGCAAGTTGCTAATACAATTATAATGACTAACCTCTTCATGGCAAGAAGATGCTAGACATCTGATGGCACCTACTACACCTTCCAATTGTTCTCTCTTCGTAATTGCTTAATTTCCCCCAATGTCTGTTAGTTATCTAAGCCCAACATACTAGTAAGAACTTTAAGACTTTTAAAGGCAGTAGTCGGCTCACACACTTTTGTCTCTAAATAACGCAATCAGCAGACAGCAACAATGACTGCAGTTTTCTCAATTGAGTTAGATAACTTTTTATCATATGTAGTTTATGCCACATAATTCTGGGGCTGTAACCAAGGATCAGAAACATACACTATCAAATTAATTATAGCCTCAGGGTCATCTATCTTGTCAAATCTTGTCAATCTTGTCCATTGCTTGATAACAACAATGTCTTAACTGCAACATAAAAACAATTACAATAAAAATATTCAATCAAAACAATAAAAAACACTTTAAATTATATTGTTAAACAATCAATGATGCTTATTAAAAATGACTACTCTTACATTGCAGGCTCCTAAAAAAACATCTTACAATGTAAAGTAAAACTACACAACTAACTATGACAATCATCACACGAAACAATTTACTTGGAACTAGAAACAATTTAGCAAAATTAACTTGAATATATTTGAATTAAACCCAACTACATTTTACACAACCTATTTTACACACCTACACAAAATGCTGAAATATAAACAACAAGGAAAGTTATTTAAAATAATTTACTAGTAAACTGTTTAAAGAAAACTTGTATCTATCAGAGCCCCCTTTTGATTTGCTACCTTGTCATGATGAAGGTGCTTGTGTACTTCAATAAATCTGTGAGCTATACACTGTAGGGGCACCCAAGATGTGCAGGTTGTATCAGAGGGTTCAGATAATGTGTGGTCCACTAGAGAAGGAACTGGCACCCACACCAGTATTCTTGCCAGGGAAACCTTACAGATTAACACAACCAGACACAATATACGCCTGGTGAGTTGTGGGCCATAGGGGTCACAGAGAGTTGGACACAACTGGGTGAGTGGGGGAGTTTTTAAACTAGTAGGTGGAGTAGATGTGGTAGACTAGATAGGTGGGGTAGACTAGACAGAATGAATGGGGTAGAAAGTGTAGAGGGTTAAGGAATGCATTTACTAGTCATGGGGAGGAGACGGGGGGAGGGGTAGTATAGTCAATAGGGAGGTATTGCTGAGTAACTCAAGTACAGTAACAGGCACTTCAGAACTACAGACTCATAACATAAGGTGTATGCTTGCTAATGCCAGAAGCTGGCCAGGAAAAATGCGGGAGGTAGAATTATAAGCAGTTAATGAGAAATGGGATTTTATAGGCATTACTGAAACGTGGTGGTATGACTCTCATGAATGGACTGCTAATCTGATTGGTTATAAACTATTTAGGAAATATAGGGGCAATGGTAAAAGAGGAGGATGGATTTGTCTGTATGTTAAGCCTGAATTTAAGCCTATAGTCAGAGAAGATATTTATGCTGCAACTAGCGGTAATGTTGAATGTCTGTGGGTAGAGTTAAATAGCTGAGCAGCAAATTCTAAAAGAATATTAGTAGGAGTATGCTATAAACCCCCAAATATAATTGAAAGTGAGGAACTGTAATTGTTGTTATTGTTAAACATGCAGATAAGCACGGGCAAGTTCTAATAATGGGAGATTTTAACTACCCTGAAATAAACTGGATAAATGAGACCAGCACAGACCCTACTAGAAATGAAGCTATCTTAGATTTAGTCATCACAAATAACATTAATATGGTATCAAATGTTTTTTTATTTACTTGTTGTTTTGAAAAAAAATGCATCACATAAAAACAAAAACACAAATTATGGACAGTAAAATTTGTAGCCTGCAACTTATAATGACAAAAAGAAAAAAAAGAAAAAACAAACAAAACAAAAAGTAACAATCATTCATCTAATCAAAGAAGGGAGATTTATTTCTTCACACATCTAATTGATAATGTTCATCCCAAACAGACCAATTATTTACATCCAAAAATGTTTATACCCAAATTACTAACATCTTTTTCTAAATCTCTATTCTTCTTCAACACTGTTAAAACTTCATTAAATTATGGAATATAAGTTTGTTTCCAGTTTTTTTACTATCAGCCATTTAAACCACTAAATCTAGTTAAATAATAAAGGCTTTTCAGCATAATCAAAATGATCTGTAAATATAGGAAATAAAGCCATTTCAGTTATTGGGTTAATAGTTTTATTACTAATCTTGGAAATGTATTCAAAGCTGAGAGCCATAATCTCCTTATTTGGCTGCAGTCCCACCAAATATATTTGTGAGATCCTTTTTGTCCGCAAAGTGTCTGAGGGCCTCATTCAAATATGATTTGGCCAGTTGAATAGGGCTCTATATAAGCACATAGCATCTTTTTTTTTACAGAAGTTTTTAGTTAGTGAACTTCTATTTAAAAGCAAGGTCAAGATCTAAGCAGTTCATCCAGGTTCTTGAGTATCATCATTATCTGGCCCAGGTTATACAAGAACCAACTAGAAATTAGGCTTTTAGTTATCACAAATAATATTGATATGGTATCAAATGTTGACATAGGGCAACCTTTGGAAACATTGATCACATAGTATCATTTGAAACTAAAGTAAAAAAAGCAAAACTGTAAGGGAAAAACAAAAACTCTCAATTTTTAATGGCAGATTGTAATGGTCTAAGGGCAGCAATACAAAATATAGACTGGGACAAATAAATTTCAGGTAAAAATACTAAACATAAATGGTAAAAGTTCAAATCCTTACTACATACTGTACACATACTCATCAATATATACCATGTGGAAAAGTAGAAGAAGTAAATCACAACCCATGTGGCTTTACAATGATTTTCAGATCAAGATACAGAGTAAAAAACGGGCATTTAAGTGTAAGACTGCTTTACGTGAGTACAAAGAGATCAACAAGGCAGCAAAAGCGTTATTAGACTGGCTAAAATAGAAAATGACAAGCTAGTTGCAAAGGAGAGGAAGACTAACCCTAAAATGTTTTAAAATATATTAATGTGAAGAAGGTGAGGAAGGAAGCTATAGGAACATTACAATGTGGCACAGGCCGTCTGAAAATTAGTGACCAGGAAAAGGCAGATGAGCTAAATAGATTATTTTCTTCGGTATACACAAGGGAGGTACCAGTGGTTGGGACACGGCAACATAATGGGGCTACACTACCTTTGCCAACACAGGAAGTAATCCAAAAGAGGTTGGAAAAAATAAATCTTAATAAAGCCCCGGGTCCTGATGGAATACATCCACGGGTACTGAGGGTACTGGTTCTGTAATAGTCATGTTTCTTTTTCCTCATCAGGATTTTTAAGTCAATGTTAAGCCAAATTGGATATGGTTTACTCCTATTAATTTTATTTCCACATGGTACATGCCGATGAGTATGTTTATTTAGTAAGGATTTGAATGTTGTCCATTTATTTTCAGTATTTTTCCCTGTAAGTACTTTGTCCCAGTCTATATGTAGTATTGCTTCCCGTAGCCCATTAAAGTTAGCTCTTTTAAAATTTAGAGTTTTTGTTGGCCCCTTACAACTCTGTTTTTTGTATTTAATCTCAAATGAGACTGTGTTGTGATCACTGTTCCCCAAGGGTTCCCCTATTTTAACATTTGATATTATATCAATATTACTTGTGATGACTAAATCCAAGATGGCCCCATTTCTAGTAGGCTCTTGTATTACCTGAGCTGCTGGTCTCATTTATCCAGTTTATTTCAGGGTAAATAAAGTCTCCCATTATTAGAACATGCACATGCTTCGCTGCATTTCCAATCTGTAACAATAACTGTATTTCCTCACTTTCAGCTATATTTGGGGGTTTATAGCATACTCCCACCAATATGCGTTTAGAATTAGCTCCTCCACTATTTATCTCAACCCACAAAGATTCAATGATGCCGTTAGTGCCAGCATAAATATCTTCTCTGACTATAGGCTTAAATTCAGGCTTAACATAAAGACAGATCCCTCCTCCTCTTTTACCATTTCCCCTATCTTTCCTAAATAGGCTATAACCATCCAGATTAACAGTCCAGTCATGAGATTCATACCACAATTGTAACCCTCCCCCTTCTCCTCCCCCATGGGTAACTAATTCATCCCTTTCCCTCTCTATCCTATTTACCCCAATACTTCTATATAGTCCCTCCCCCCACCTACAAGTTTAAAAACTCCCCCAGCCGTTCTACCATCCTATCTCCTAGCACAAAAGCTCCCTCATCATTAAGGTGCAATCCATCCCTGCTATAGAGATTGTACCCAAGTGAGAAGTCAGCCCAGTGCTCTAAAAAACCCAAACCCTCTGCACTGCACCACTTTTTTAGCCACGCATTAACCTCCCTAAGCTCCTTCTGCCTCCCTGGGCTAGCACATGGCACTGGTAGTATCTCAAAAAATACTACCTTGGAGGTCCTAGCTTTAAGCTTATTCCCTAGTTCTCTAAAATCATTCTTTAGAACGCTCCATCTTCCACTAACTTTGTCATTGGTACCAATGTGTACCAAGACCGCCGGTTCATTACCAGTCCCTCCCAATAATTTATCCACCCGATCCACAACATGCCGAACCCGAGCACCCGGGAGACAGCAAAATGTTCGATTGCTGGGATCTGGGTGACAAATTACCCTGTCTACCTTCCTAATAATAGAGTCCCCTACCACCAAAACATGTCTGTTGCTCTGCCTATTCTGCCCTCCCTCTCCTCCAGTAGAGCTGTTCTCCCGGCTGTTAGAGGGAACAGCTCTATCTGGCATTGCCATTCCCGAATGGACATCCCCAACAGTTTCACTAGATCTTGCGCATCTGTTGGTGTTTGCCAACTCAGAACTGGCCTGCCTCCTCCTGTTCCCCCTGATTCCCCTTCTAACAGTAACCCAGCTACCTCCCTGGACATCCTCACTAGCTCCAGCTCCTCCCTCCATACTAGGCCCATCTAAACTGTGCTCCGTGAGCACCACCTCCCTTTCCAGTGGAGCAGTTTCACTAAGTGCTGCAATTCTCCTCTCCAGATCTTCAATTGGAGCTTCCAGAGAGGCAACATGCTGACACCTGTCACAGAGGTATGGTACCTGGATCATCTGTTCCAGTAGTGCATACATTTGGCAGGATGTGCACTGAGTGAGGTTACCACTGGACTGACTCATGATTATCAGTTACAAAAATACAGTGAGAAAACAAATCAATGTATTTGTATAAAGGTGGCTTTTCTACACCTTAATCCAAACAAAACAGAAAAAATATATATACATTTGTTTTCTGTTTTTTCTTATAATACCTCTTTTCTTTGGATTTCCTCCTTTTAATTAATCTCCTACACACTAACTACACTTACACTAGAAATGATTGCAAGCTCCCAAGCTCGCACTTCCCTTGTTAAAATAGACCCTGCCTACTCGCCTGTACAATGAGATATCTAAGACATGATTGTTGTTAGCTTAAATGTAGACTAATACCACTATGGTGGTGGACTTGCAACATCTCACAATGGCATGTTAATGACAGTCAGCTAGAGATGTTGCGAACTGTTCACCCGCGGACTATTCTCAGCGATTTTGGCATGTTCGCGTTCGCAGCGGAAGGCGAACACATGCTCTTTTCGGTTCGTCCCCTATACTTTATCATTGAGGAAACTTTGACCCTGCACCTCACAGTCAGCAAACACATTCCAGCCAATCAGCAGCATACACTCCCTTCCAGGGCCTTCCATCTGAAGGACAGCATATATTTTAGAATCATTCTGAAGCTGCATTCGTTGTGAGAGGACAGATAGTGTAGCTGCTGGAGATTTAATAGGGAAATAGATAGCCAGGCTGTGTATTTAGCTTCCACTACAGACCTGAAGGACTCATCTGATATCTGCTGCAAGGACAGCAACCCAAAAAGCCCTTTTTAGGGCTAGAACATCATTTATTTTATTTTATATTTTTTTTCTGTTTAATCTAATTGCATATGCCTGCCTGCCAGCGTGTGTTTGTGACAGGCTAACACCTAACAGCTTATATTGTGCTTAGTGAAATAAAACAACACTTTTTTGACTGTAATATATTGAATAGCAATTGCCTGCCTACAGGCGTGTGTGTGAGGCCTACAGCGCCTACTCTGCCAACTTTTACAAGTGCACAGTGACACTCATATCTGGTGGCACCTTAGATTGCACGCGCAGTGCCCCAAATTTGAAGTGGGAGAACCGACCAAGCATCTTTTTCCATCTCCTGCTTCCAAAAATCCATGCCATATACACGTCCCCTAATAGTGGACGTAACAGGGATTAAACCGATAGGAATAGTACTACTTAACAGTACACACCTTATAATAACGCAGACAGAGGCAACGCAGAGAGAGGAGTCTGAAGAAGAGGAGTCAGAGGAGGAAGGTGGCTTTGAGGAGGTGGAAGACCAAACACAGCAGGCGTCCCAGGGGGCTTGTTGTCACCTTTCGGGGACTCTTGGTGGCTGGGTGGAGGAAGAGACCTTCAATGACATCAGTGAGGACAAGGAACGGGACATGGCTAGCTTGGTATCCAACCTTGTGCAAATGTGGAGTTTGTGGTTGTGCAAAGGGACTGTTTGCGGTTGTTTGCTGTGCATTAAACGGGGAGATTGGTCTGTTACTGTGAAGCGGATGTAACCCTTACACTACCTGTTGGATACAACATCATACCTGATGTTTTAAAGCATGTTATTCCAAACAATTTAGGAATTTTAGGTGATTTATGCCCTTTATGGCTTAAAACCAGACTCTGCATCAACTATGTAATTTTCCGTGGGAGTTTTGCCATGGATTTCCCTCCGTCATGCCACAGTCCAGGTGTTAGTCCCCTTGAAAAAACTTTCCCATCACTATTGTGGCCAGAAAGAGTCCCTGTGGATTTTGAAATTCGCCTGCCCATTGAAGTCTATGGCGGTTCGCCGGGTTCGCCCGTTCGCAAACATTTGATTGAAGTTCGCGTCCTCTGTTCGCGAACCGAAAATTTGATGTTCGCGACATCACTACAGTCAGCATTAATACATGCAGTAATGAAGCATATGATCCTGACCTCAATATCATAGTTACATAGTAATTGAGGTTGAAAAACGACTTTCAGTCCATCAATTTCAACCTTTTAGGATCTCCTCTGATCTGCAATATGTGGTTTTGTTAATTAATTAAATCCAGAGGAAGGCAAGAACAGAGAACAGAACAGTATGAGATCAGTACAAGAACAGATTCTTGTGTCTGCTGTAAGTAACAGTGATTCTTGCTGCTGACCTTTTTGTCCTCTCCGTATTAACTTCTAATTTCCCATATTGCTGATACCATGAGTATCCCTTAACATGTGCTATCACCTCTATAGCTGATGGATGTGATAAGAATGTTGATTAACACTATCAGATGGAGAAGGTGATAGTACACCTGGACCGCTGACGCTGGTCACAGCTAAGCATTTATTGTGAGATGATACATCATTATTAATGGTCATGGCCAGTGAGATATTCTGAGAACTAGCTAATGGCTAGTAATGCTTGCAGATGGAAATCAGGTGAGTTAGCATATTGTAACAGTTACAGTATATAGCATTGTACTGTTCATGAATGTTTTTTTGTGTTATTTTTTTCATCCTCCTCCCCTTTTTTTTCAACTTTTTCAGATTTTTCTTATAGGTACACCCTGTATGTGTGAAACTGGTTTGGATGAGATAGTCCACATGTTTATGCTTCTGTTTAATTGAGCAGATGATGACCAAAAGTAAATGCTATGTGCATTACTTGTTACTTCAATTAGATGAAGTGTTTTTTTATGATCTTTTTTTTCATCAGATTCCTATTGCAATGGTGTAGTGACCACATGATAGGTGCTATGCATCATGATTATTCTAGACTATGACATTACCCCCTTTAGTATCAACATTCTGAAGGGCTGATAAGAATATGACAGGTGATAATGTGAATTTAAAGATAGCAGAACACTTGATGGGTTTTCACCAAATGATAAAGCGCATACATCTTAGCACATGGCCACCAGCAATAGCGTGGGACTTTCCAGGATGGGTGTAACAGAGATTGACCTGGATGGAGGTGAGTTGGCTGTTGCTCCACGTGCCTCTGCACAGCCTCAATGTGTGTTTTCAGCTCTGCCTGATGGGTTAGAGTAGATTTTGTAGTTTATGCTCCCCTGGTACTTGATATATGTCAAGTGGATATGTAATTTGGCCACTATTTATTTTCCCTATCTAGATCTGATGAGTGAGATGTATATAAGATTATCTTTGTATTTTTAAAGTCCACATTAGAGCCTTTGTGAGTGAGAAAGGGATAATATGGCAGGCAGTTTCATGTTTTTGTGTTGCAATGTAATCTGGTAGTGTGTCTTTAATTGCTTTATGCATCTTGCAACCAAACATTTCATGTTGACCATTCCAACATATGAGACAAAAAAAATATTTTTAAGGCCTATTTGTACCTTGAGAATTATTGTGCAATTAATTCTAATGCCTTCCATTGCATTCCCCATATTTTAAAGTCAATTGGTGTGTTTTTTTTTTTTTTTTTGCAGTGTTACAAACTATGCTGTAAACCCTTTGTGGGTCCTATTTGGAATCCGTAATATATTTAGCTACATTTGCCATTTGCGGGTTTAAAGGCAATTGTGTCCTTGGGGAATTGTACCAATTTTAGCGATTGTAACATTTGCAGGCTTGTAAGATCAAAGGCTTAAATGGGTCAGAGTAACAATTTTAACAACAGCAGGCTTTTTCAGCCTGTAACCCGCAAATCGTTTGTGGCTAGCCAAAAGACGCCAATTGAATAACAAATTAGTTTATGGGCTAAATTAAGGACTCCAATAACTAAAAATTGCTTAATTGAATAGGGGCCAATGTCAAAAATGACTTTCAGTCCATCAAGTTAAACCTTTTAAGATCTCCTCTGATCTGCAATATGTGGATTAGTTGTTAATTAATTAAATCCAGAGAAAGGCAAAAAAAAAAAAAATTCTTCCTGCTTTAACCAATTATTTAGTGATGGTAGTGTAGCCCCATTATGATGCGGTGTCCCAACCACTGGTACCTACCTTGTGTATACCGAAGAAAAGAACCTATTTAGCTCATCTGACTTTTCCTGGTCACTAATTATCAGATGGCCTGTGTCACATTGTAATGTTCCTATAGCTTCCTTCCTCGCCTTCTTTCTAATAATATAGTTAAAAAATATTTTAGGATTAGTCTTACTCTCTTTTGCAACTAATTTTCCATTTACTATTTTAGCCAGTCTAATAGCGCTTTTGCAAGCCTTGTTGATTTCCTTGTATTCCTGTAATCCAGTCTCTGTCCCTTCTTGTTTGTATAATTTAAATGCCTGTCTGTTACTCTGTATCTTGATCTTTAAATCATTGTTAAGCTACATGGGTTGTGATTTACTTCTTCTACTTTTATTCCCACATGGTATATGCCGATGTATATGTATATTTAGTAAGGATTTCAATTTTTGTCCATTTATGTTCAGTATTTTTACCTGCCAGTTCTCTGTCCCAGTCTATACTTTGTATTTCTGCCCTTAGACCATTAAAATCTGCCCATATAAAATCAAGAGTTTTTGTTGGCCCCTTACAGTTTTGTTTTTTAGTTCAATCTCAAATGAGACTATATTATATTTTTATTTACATAGATACATAGTAATTGAGGTTGAAAAAATACTTTTAGTCCATCAAATATGGACTTTTCATATCTGCCTATTCCTGGTCACTAATTATCAGACGGCCTGTGTCACATTGTAATGTTCCTTTAGCTTCCTTTCTTGCCTTCTTTCCATTAATATTTAAAAACATATTTTAGTCTAGGCTCAGCTAGAGCTTTAGCCACCTGAGGCTGTCCCTGAGTTTGCTACACCCCCCAGGTGTGAACATTATATATATATATATATATATATATATATATATATATACACATATATAAATAAATTATAGAACATGAATAATATACATACATACATAAATAAATAATGGGAAAGAATGGGAGAGACAAGGGGAGAGAGAGAGAGAGAGAGAGAGAAGGGGGATTGTGTGAGGGAGAGAAGGGGATGGTAGCTAAGGGGAGAGATAGAGAAGGTTAAGTGGTAGAGAGAATTGGGAGAAAGAGAAGGGAGAGAGAGAGAAGGGAGAGTGAAAAAAAAGGGGGAGTGAGAGGGAGAGTGTGACAGAGAGAGGGGGTAGAGAGGAAGAGAGGGGAGGGAGAGGGAAAGAGAGAGGAGGGAGAGAGATGAGTAAGAGACAGAAAGTATGTGAGAGAGAGAAAGAGAGAGGAGGGAGAGAATGGAGAGAGAGAGGGAGAGTGAAGGAGAGAGTGTGAAAGAGAGAGAAAGGAGGAAGAAAGAGTGAAAAAGAGAGTGAGAGAGAGAGAGAAAGAGAGACAGAAGGGAAGAGAGAGAGAGAGAGGGAGAGAATGTGTGAGAGAGAGAAGGGAGGGAGAACATGAAAGAGAGAGAGGATTAAGAGAGAGAGGAGAGAAAAGGGGAGGAGGGAGAGAAAGAGAGTTATATGGAGAGTGAGATGTGAGAGAGAGAGAATGTGTGTGTGAGAGAGATAGAAGGGGAGAGAGAAGGGGATTTAATAGGCATTACTGGAACATGGTGGGATGAATTTCATGACTGGACTGGTGTTCTGGATGGTCATAACCTATTTAGGAAAAACAGGGGCAATGGTAAATGCGGAGGAGGGATTTGTCTGTATGTTAAGCTTGAATTTAGGCCTATAGTCAGAGAAGATATTTATGGTGGAACTAGCGATAATGTTGAATGTTTGTGGGTAGAGTTGAATTGTAGAGAAGCTAATTCCAAAAATTCGGTAGGAGTTTGCTATAAACCCTAAATATAATTGAAAGTGAGGAACTGTAATTATTGTTACAGATTGAAAATGCAGCTAAGCATGGGCAAGTTCTAATAATGGGTGATTTTAATTAGCCTTAAATAAAATGGATAAATGAGACCAGCAGTTCAGCTAAGGGGAGCAGGTTCTTGAGTACACTCAGGGATCATTATCTGGCCCAGGTTATACAAGAACCTACTAGAAATGAAGCTATCTTTGATTTAATTAGCACAAATAATATTGATATAGTATCAAATGTTGGTATAGGGCAACCTTTGCGAAACAGTGATCACAACACAGTCTCATTTGAAATTGAATTAAAAAAACAAAACTCTTGATTTTAAAATGGCAGATTTTAATGGTATAAGGGCAGCAAGACAAATTATAGAGTGGGACAAAGAACTGACAGGTAACAATACTAAACATAAATTGACAACATGTAAATTCTTAATAAATATACATAATTATCACCTTGTGGAAATAAAAGTAAAAGGAGTAAATTACATCCAACGTGGCTTAACAATAATTTAAAGATCAAGATACGGAGTAAAAAATAGGCATTTATATTATACAAACAAGAGGAGACAGAGACTGCTTTAAGGGAGTACAAGAAAATCAACAAGGCTTTCAAAAGGGCTTTTAGACTGGCTAAAATAGAGATTTAAAACTTAGTTGCAAAGGAGAATAAAACTAACCAGTGGTGTAGCAAGGTGGTGCCCTGAGAAGAACTTCTTTGGGGGCAAAATTCCTTCCCCAAGGCCCCATATGCCTCCCCTGTTGCTCTGCCTCCTCTGACCCTCCTCTGGAGGAGAAGAGTAGATGTCAGGGAGAGTAGCCACAAGGGATAGGAGCCTCCAGGGAGAGGAGCTGCCGACTGGGGGGCAATAAGGTAATTATTATGTGATTTCTTGTGAACAGTTAGTTGTGTTTGGGTACTTATGCAGTGATTAGTGGCAGCTGAGAAGGGGGGTGGTTTTGCCTGTGAGAAGCTATATCAGTGTATGGCTTTTTGTGATCTGTTTGCCTCGTTCTGTGATTTCTCCTGAACAGTAAAGTGTGTTTGGGGCAGGCAGGGTATTAGGGAGGGTAACTAAGGGAAGGGGTCTTGGGGAGGGGCACTGAGTGAATTGGTGCCAAGGTGGGTGACTCAGAGCAAAAAAAAAATTCAGCCTTGCCGGGAAAAATGGGAGAGTTAGAATTATTAGCAGTTAATGAAAAATTGGATTTAATAGGCATTACTGAAAAGTGGTGGCATGACTCTCATGACTGGACTTTTAATCTGGATGGTTATAACCTATTTATGAAAGATATGGGCAATGGTAAAAGAGGAAGAGGTATTTGTCTGTATCTTAAGCCTGAATTTATGTCTATAGCCAGAGAAGATATTTATAGTGGAACTAGTGATAATGTTGAATGTTTGTGGGTAGGGTTAAATAGCAGAGGAGCAAATTCTAAAATAATATTGGTTGGAGTATGCTCTAAACCCCTAAATATAATTAAAAGTGAAGAACTGCAATTATTGGTGGTATTAAACGTTTGCATTTTTTAGTGTGGAAGGGCGCTCTAGTAAGATCAGAGAAGCGTTTGTTAGGTACTTGGTCCATTTCTGTTTTGTTTTTTTGAGTTGCCATTCCATAGTCAGGATAGAATATCTGATTTGGGTTAACTAAGAGCAGCCTTTCAAACTAAATGAATAATATGAGTAACCTATATGTATATGGGGCATATGGTAATAAGTCCAGCAGACGAATAGACTTATTTGAGGAGTTAAATGAAAGCAAAGTATGCACTAATACTGATAATGATCCTGATCCAGGCTTTCTTTTGAAACATTTAGAGAAACATAACAAACAAGAAGACAACACTTGGTATGACTTAATTAGTTTAGAACATAATTTGAAAATAGGTATTATACCAAGGGGATGATATATTCAAAAGAGATGTGCTTTTGATCTAGATGATGTTGAATTGATTAAGGAGTGGGACACCATTGTAGAAAATCGTTCACAAAATTTGATGCAATTATTAATTAAGTATAAAAAACAGCATATTTCCAGAATAATAAGTAAAATTGAAGAAACAGAGCAATTACAACCATGTACTGGTGTAGAGACCTATCAAAAAACTGATGCTGATATTAAAATAAGAATTAATAAGTTAGAAATGGAAGTTAGTAGGAGAAAGCGTGATAAATTAAAAAGAGAGAAATGTGAATATGAGTGCGTCTAAGAATGGTACAAATAGCGGAAACAATGTGAATATTCACAGACCTATTCCATATCAATTTGCTCAAGGAAGAACGGACGGATTGGTCAACCATAACAAATTTGGTAATACTCCAGTTGGGAGAGCAAGATTTGGTCAAGGCATTAGTGGAAGAAACAAGTCCAAAGATATGTATCCTTCGGAAGAGGTCTCCTTAAACCGCATCCATCAAAAAGAGAAATCCGACACTGCACAATACTTGAGGGAGGGTACAAATCAGAAAGATTGTAGACTGAATCATAATCAATTATATATGAGACCTGGGTCATATTTGGACATCAAGAATGATTTTTTAGCCAAGGACCGGTATTTATGGCTCAACCACACGCCATCCAACATACATACATCAGGAAATAAGACGGGTCTAAGAGGCCGGGTAAGAACAAGAGAAGAGGTTGTAGAGGAGGATGAAAGGTTCAATCCCAAAAGTTTAGATGGAACAAAGATATCAACTCAAACTCTTCTACCTCTCCAAGTAACCTCTCCAAGAAATTAAATCTGCTTGAACTAAAAGTTCTACAGAAGGGCCTATCGTCTGCCCAACAGGCAGAACCTGATAACTTCAAATTATTTGGAGATTTAAATATTTTTATTAGAAATCTCACCCTTCTCCAGAAAGGAGACAACAATAAAAAGATGGGATGATCAAGAGATGGCTCTTTTACTTGAGATGTGGGAATAACAAGAGGAAAATGGAATTGCGGAGGACTATATTGCAGATGAAGTAGCTCGAGCTACATTGGAAGATCTTTACAAAGAGTCTGAAAATTCCATAATCCAACATACACAACTTAAACTGAGATTAATGTTTTACCCTATACAGTCCCAAGGGACATATCTGCCTGTCTTTAAAGCTGTGGTATTAAAGGAATTTAATAAAATGTGTGCAAAGAAACATATTAAAAAGTAAAACTTGAATTTTGAAGAAAGGAAGGCCATGAGAGCACTTCAGGATGATAGAAGTGTAGTCATCAGACAGGTAGATAAGGGAGGAGGAGTGGTCTTCCAAGACAGGGAGGTCTATGTCAAGAGGCTTTAAGGTTGGTGGAAGATACTGACACCTATACTCCCCTCCAACATGACCCAGTGAATTTGAATATCTTAACATCGAACATCCGAAGGAGGCGGTGTTCTATCATCTGAAAAAGATCCACACAAATATGGAGGATCCATCTGGTAGGCCGATAGTCTCTGGGATTATTCCCTAGCAGAAAGACTATCAGAGTACGTTGACCACTAACTAAAGCCGATGGTTGTCAATCTGAAATCATACATTTGAGATATCCCACATCTTTTGGACATTATATCCAGACAAAAATGGAGTGCAGAGTACTGCTGGATTTCATTGGATGTTTCAGACTCTACACTGCAATACCCCAAGATCTTGGTATTGCAGCTGTAAGGAGTTATTTTGAATCACACGACAACATTAAGGAGGAACAACAAGAATTTGTCTTTGAAGCTATACAATTTATCCTCAATAAGAATTACTTCATCTTGGAGAACAAGTTCTACATGCAACGCACCAGAACAGCGATGGGTATGCGATTTGCACCAAGCTTTGCCAACATATATATGGGTCTGTGGGAAGACCTGTATATATGGAATGTACATCAGTTCAAGGATAACATCATCAGTTGGCATCGCTTCATAGATGACGTAATCTCGAAGTCGGAGGAAGAACACAACAAAGACAGATTCCTCCAGTATGTAAATTGTAATACAATGAATCTTAAGTTTACTATGCATACCAATATTAAAAGTCTACCTTTTTTAGATGTAGTACTTATTGTGGAAATGGATCAGGTGTCCTCATGCTTGTATACTAAATCGACAGACAGTAATGCCTATCTACATGCAAAAAGAGTCCATAAAAGGAATTAGACCTCCAATATCCCATATGGCCAGTTCCAGAGGGCCAGACGTAACTGTTCTGATATTAGGGATTTTGAGAAAGAAAGTAGAAAGATGAAGAGTAAGTTTAAGCCCAAAGGATATGAGGAAAGAGGTGTGGAGGAGGTGTACCAAAGAGCAAAATACACTAACAGAGAAGACCTCCACATAACTAAGAATAAGAAACTAATCAAAAAGGGAAGACCAGAGACAGGCTGTAGATTCTTAACAAAATTCAACCAAGCCTCTGGCGAGATAACCTGTACCCTTAAGAAGAATTGGCATATTTTACATGAAGATAAAGTCCTTAAGGAGAGACCTGTAATAACTTTCAAAATAAACCGCAATTTGAGGCAGGTCCTGGCCCTGAGCGAGCTGAGGAATAAGACTGACCGGAGGAGCTCAAACTGGATAAGTAACCTAAAAGGGTGTCACAAGTGGATTGAGAGCTTGCTAACAGGAAGCAAAGGGTTGTGGTAAATGGAACATACTCGGATTGGACTCATGTGTTTACAAGTGGATTTACCTTACAAGTAAAGGCTGATAAACTGCAGAGTGCACTAATTGTGCCCAGGTGAGAGGGGTGTGGCTTGACTGTTAAACTTGTATAAAAGGTTTGTGAGCTGGTTTGGGGTCTGTTTACAAGTGGATTTACCTTAAAAAGTAAAGGCTGATAAACTGCAGAGTGCACTAATTGTGCCCAGGTGAGAGGGGTGTGGCTTGACTGTTAAACTTGTATAAAAGGTTTGTGAGTTGGTTTGGGGCCTGTTTATAAGTGGATTTACCTTACAAGTAAAGGCTGATAAACTGCAGAGTGCACTAATTGTGCCCAGGTGAGAGGGGTGTGGCTTGACTGTTAAACTAGGATAAAAGATTTGAGATGGTTTGGGGCCTGTTTACAAGTGGATTTACCTTACAAGTAAAGGCTGATAAATTGCAGAGTGCACTAATTGTGCCCAGGCGAGAAGGCAGAAGTTAATATAAACCGGAGAAGGGGAACTTGTGAGCTTGAGAACATTTTCAGAATCAAGTGCAATTCTAGTAAAAGCCTAGGAGTTTAAATAAAATGAGGGCCTTCAAAGAAAAGGGAGGGCAGATTTATAGTGCAAAGGAGGAAAACTTTATATAAATATATTATTTTATATTTTTTTATTTTTCCCACTGAAATTTTGTAGACAATAATAATAATTATGAGTCAGTCCAGTAGCAACCTTATTCAGTGTACATCCTGTCATATGTATGCAATACTGGAACAGATGATCCAGGGTCCATACCTCTGTGAGAGGTGTGAGCATGTTGCCTCTCTGAAAGCTCAAATTGGAGTTCTGGAGAGGAGAATTGCAGCACTAAGTGATATTGCTCCACTGGAAAGGTGGTTTGTGCTCACTGAGCACAGTTTAGATGGGCCTAGCATGGAGGGTGGAGCTGGGGCTAGTGAGGATGTCCAGGGAGGCAGCTGGGTTACAGTTACAAGGGGAATCAGGGGGAACAGGAGGAGGCAGGCCAGTTCTGAGTTTGCAAACAACAACAGATTTGCCAGATTGAGTGAAACTGTTGGCGATGTCCATTCAGGAATGGCAATGCCAGATAGAGCTGTTCCCTCTAACAGCCGGGCGAACAGCTCTACTGGAGGAGAGGGAGGGCAGAATAGGCAGGGCAGGTTTTGGTTGTAGGGGACTCTATTATTAGGAAGGTAGACAGGGTGATTTGTCACCCAGATCCCAGCAATCGTACAGTTTGCTGTCTCCCGGGTGCTCGGGTTCATCATGTTGTGGATCGGGTAGACAAATTATTGGGAGGGGCTGGAAATGAACCGGCGGTCTTGGTACATATTGGTACCAATGACAAAGTTAGTGGAAGATGGAGTGTCCTAAAGAATGATTTTAGAGAACTAGTTAATAAGCTGAAGGCAAGGACCTACAAGGAAGTATTTTCTGAGATACTACCAGTGCCACGTGCTAGCCCAGGGAGGCAGAAGGAGATTAGGGAGGTTAATGCGTGGCTAAAGATGTGGTGCACTAAGGAGGGGTTTGGATTTTTAGAGCACTGGACTGACTTCTCACTTCGGTACAATCTCTACAGTAGGGATGGATTGCACCTTAATGTTGAGGGAGCTTTTGTACTAGGGGATAGGATGGTAGAAAGGCTGGAGGAGTTTTTAAACTTGAAGGTGGGGGGGAGGGACTAGATATAAGTAATGGGGTAGAAAGTGTAGAGGGTATAAGGGATGAATTAACAACTCATAGGGGAGGAGATGGGGGGAGGGGTAGTATAGTCAATAGGGAGGTAGTACTAAGTAATTCAAGTTCAGTGGCAGGCACTTCAGAACTACAGACTAATAACATAAGGTGTATGCTTGCTAATGCCAGAAGCTTGCCAGCAAAAATGGGAGAGTTAGAATTATTAGCAATTAATGAAAAATGGGATTTAATAGGCATTACCAAAACATGGTGGGAAGAATCTCATGACTGGACTGTTAATCTGGATGGTTATAAACTATTTAGGAAAGATAGAGGCAATGGTAAACGAGGAGGGGGGATTTGTTTGTATGTTAAGCCTGAATTTAAGGCTATAGTCAGAGAAGATATTTATGGTGGACCTAGTGATAAAGTTGAATGTTTGTGGGTAGAGTTAAATAGCGGAGCAGCAAATTCCAAAAGAATATTAGTAGGAGTATGCTTTAAAGCCCCAAATATAGCTGAAAGTGAGGAAATACAATTATTGTTACAGATTGGAAATGCAGCTAAGCACGGGCAAGTTCTAATAATGGGAGATTTTAATTACCCTGAAATAAACTGGATAAATGAGACCAGCAGTTCAGCTAAGGGGAACAGGTTCTTGAGTACACTCAGGGATCATTATCTGGCCCAGGTTATACAGGAGCCTACTAGAAATGAAGCTATCTTAGATTTACTCATTACAAATAATATTCATATTGTATCAAATGTTGAAATAGGGCAACGTTTGGGAAACAGTGATCACAACACAGTCTCATTTGAGATTGAATTAAAAAAACAACATTTTAAGGGGCGAACAAAAACTCTTAATTTTAAAAGGGCAGATTTTAACGGTCTAAGGGCAGCAATACAAAGTATAGACTGGGACAGAGAACTGATAGGTAAAAACACTGAACATAAATGGACAACATTTAAATCCTTACTAAATATACATACACATCGGCATATACCATGTGGGAATAAAAGTAAAAGGAGTAAATCACATCCCATGTGGCTTAACAATGATTTAAAGATCAAGATATGGAGTAAAAAACAGGCATTTAAATTATACAAACAAGAGGAGACAGAGACTGCTTTACGGGAATAAAAGGAAATCAACAAGGCTTGCAAAAGCTTGATTAGACTGGCTAAAATAGAAAATGAAAAATTAATTGCAAAAGAGAGTAAGACTAAACCTAAAATATTTTTTAAGTATATTAATGGGAAGAAGGCGAGGAAGGAAGCTATAGGAACATTAGAATGTGAAACAGGCTGAAAATTAGTGACCAGGAAAAGGCAGATGAGCTAAATAGGTTCTTTTCTTCGGTATACACAAGGGAGGTACCAGTGGTTGGGACACTGCAACATAATGGGGCTACACTACCTTTGCCAAATAATTGGTTAACACAGGAAGTAATCCAAAAGAGGTTGGAAAAAATAAATGTTAATAAAGCCCCGGGTCCTGATGGAATACATCCAAGGGTAATAAGGGAACTGGGTTCTGTAATAGCTAAACCATTATATTAAATTTTTCAAGATTCACTCAACACAGGGTCTCTACCAGATGACTGGAGAAAAGCTGATGTGATACCTATATTTAAAAAGGGAGCAAGAGCAAGTCCGGGGAATTATAGACCAGTGAGCCTCACTTCTGTAGTGGGGAAGCTTTTAGAAGGGTTAATAAGGGATAATATACAAGAATATGTCTATTTGAACAGGATTATAAGTAGGAGTCAACATGGGTTTATGATAGGTCATGTCAAACAAATCTAATTAGTTTCTATGAGGAGGTTAGTAGGAACCGGGATCAAGGCAACTCAGTGGATGTAGTCTTTTTGGACTTTGCAAAGGCTTTTGATACAGTGCTAACATGGGAGACTATTGGGCAAACTAAGGGATACAGGAATTGCAGTAAATATCTGCTCATGGATTGAGAGCTGGCTAAAAGACAGGAAGCAAAGGGTTGTTGTAAATGGAACATACTCCGATTGGACTAATGTGGTAAGTGGGGTTCCTCAGGGTTCAGTATTAGGTCCTCTCCTTTTTAACATATTTATTAATGACTTAGAGGTAGGATTGGAGTGTGGGGTCTCCATTTTCGCTGATGACACAAAGTTGTGCAAGGTAATTAAATCAGAAAATGATGTGCTTTCCCTCCAAGGGGATTTACATAAAATTGAGGAATGGGCATCTAAATGGCAGATGAGATTTAATATGAATAAATGTAAGGTTATGCATCTGGGAAGGAAAAATAGCCATGCAATTTATAATCTTAATGGAGCAAATCTAGGTGTATCAGATATTCAAAGGGATTTGGGAGTGCTTGTGGACAACCACCTAGGTAACAGTGCTCAAAGCCAAGCAGCAGCAGCAAAGGCAAATAAAATATTAGCATGTATTAAGAAGGATATAGAAGCCAGGGAAGCAAATATAATTCTGGCACTATACAAATCTCTAGTACGCTCTCATTTGCAATATGGAGTACAATTTTGGGCACCACTTCATAAAAAGGACATTTTAGAGCTGGAAAAGGTACAGAGAAGGGCAACAAAACTAATAAGGGGAATGGAGGGGCTAAGTTATGAAGTAAGACTAACCAAATTAAACGTATTAAACGTATGGGAGCTTTTTGTGCCAAGAGGTTTTCAACTGACAAGAGGACATCCCTTGAGGTTAGAATTAAAAAGATTCCACCTCAAAGAAAGAAAAGGGTTCTTCACAGTAAGGGTGGTTAATCTGTGGAATTCTCTACGAGAGGAGGTGGTGACAGCGGATTCGATAGATAACTTTAAAAGGGGACTAGATTTATTTCTAATTAAAAAGGGTATTCAGGGTTATCATGGATAATTAGAGAGACAGTAATGATCCAAATTTTTTACATTTTCCCCTTAAGACAAGTCTCGCTTTTTTTTTTTTTTTTTTTTCTATTTGCCTTCCTCTGGACTAATTAATAATAAAAAAATAAAAAAAACTTTAAATAATCGATTAATAATTAATTAACAGCTAATGAATTAATAGTTAATCCGTATATTGCAGATCAGAGGAGATCTTAAAAGGTTGAACTTGATGGACTGAAAGTCTTTTTTCAACCTTAAATACTATGGCCCTCATTCAATTGCAATTTGGCCAATTTAATAGGGGTCTAAATAAGCACATAACATATTTTTTTAAAGAAGTTTTTAGTTAGTAAACATCTATCCAAAAGCAAGGTTTTCACTAACTAAAAACTTATTTAAAAAAAATATGCTTTGTGCTTATTTAGAGCACTATTCAATTGGCCAAATCGCAATTGAATGAGGGCCTATGTAACTATGTAACTATGTGGTAAGTGGGGTTCCTCAGGGCTCAGTATTAGGTCCCCTCCTTTTTAACATATTTATTTATGACTTGGCAGTGGGATTGGAGTGTGGTGTCTCCATTTTTGCAGATGACACAAAGTTGTACAAGGTAATTAAATCAAAAAATGATGTACTTTCCCTCCAAAGGGATTTGCATGAACTAGAGGAACGGGCATCTAAGTGGCAGATGAGATTTAATACGAACAAATGTAAAGTTATGCATCTGGGATGGAAAATTAGCCATGCAATTTATAATCTTAATAGAGCAAATATAGGGGTATAAGATATTGAAAGGGATTTGGGAGTACTTGTGGACAACCGCCTAGGTAAACAGTGAACAATGCCAAGCAGCATCTGCAAAAGCAAGTAAAATATCAGCATGTATTAAGAAAGGTATATAAGCAAGTTAAGCAAATATAATTCTGCCACTATACAAATCCCTAGTACGCCCTCATTTGAAAAATGCAGTACAATTTTGGGCACCACTTCATAAAAAGGAAATTCTAGAGATAGAAACTGGCAGCACAACTAATAACGGGAATGGAGGGGCTAAGTTATGAAGAAAACTAACCAAATAAACTTATTTTCTCTAGAAAAAAGGTGTTAAAGAGGGGATATGGCTACCTTATATAAATATATCCAGGGTCAATACAAGGAGTTGTCAAGTGAGATTTTTGTGGCAAGAGGTTTTCAACTGACAAGAGGACATCCTTTGAGATTAGAAGTAAAAAGCTTTCCCTTTAAAGAAAGAAAAGGGTTCTTCACATTAAGGGTAGTTAATCTGTGGAATTCTCTAGCAAAGGAGGCGTTGACAGTGAATTTGATAGATAACCGTAAAAAGGTATTGGATATATTTTTTAAATAAAAAGGGCATTCAGGGTTATCCTGGATAATTAGAGAGGGAGTATTGATCCTGGGAGGAGTTTGATCGCCAGTATATGAGGTCAGGAAGGAATCTTATATTTTTTTCCTCTTTTGAGACAATTGGCAAAGTTTCACTGTTTTTTTTTCTGTGTGCCTTCTTCTGGATCAATTAACAATTAACAATGAATCCACATATTGTAGATCAGAGGAGATCTAAAAACGTTGAACTTGATGGACTAAAAGTATTTTTTCAACCCCAATTACTATTTAACTATATAACTATGTAACATCCCTAACAGTTTCACTCCATCTGGCAAATCTGTTGGTGCTTGCTAACTCAGAACTGGCCTCCCTTCTCTTCCTGTTCCTCCTGCTTCCCCTTTTAACTGTAACTCAACTACATCTCTGCACATCCTCACTGGCCTGATTTCCACCCTCTATGTTACAGCCCAGCAAAACTTTGCACAGTGAGCACCAACTCCCTTTCTAATGGAGCAATATCACTAAGTGCTGCAAATCTCTTCTCCATTTCTTCAATTTGAGCTTTAAGAGATTCAACATGCTCACACCTGCCACAGCGATATGGACCCTGGTTAGTCTGTTCTGTGGCAGGATGTACACAGAGTGAGGTTGCCACTGGACTGACTCATAATTATCAACTACAAAATAGACTAGGGAAAAACAAAAACAACAATATATTTGAGTAAAGCTTTTATTTAAACTCCTACACTTATATTAGAACTGTCTGCACTTTTACTAGAAGTGTTCGCAAGCTCAAGTTCACTCTTTTTCCTATTTTAATGAGATTCTGACTACTCACCTGTACAAAATGAGTGCCCACAGCAATTAAACACCCTTTATTTTCCAGTAGTAAATCACAGTTGCAAACAGCCCAACACAAGGCACACACTTATATGTAAGTTAACACAGGCAAAACCCCTCTCCTATCACCTATACAAAATCAGTGCACACAGCAAAGAAACACCCTTTACTTTCCAGAAGTAAATCACAGTTCATATACAGGGTGTTTAAAAAAAATATATATACACCTTATTACAGCTCACAACTGATAAAATATGTTTTTGTTTTACGTGTAACCCATTATGAATATGGCTGGAAGGAGATTACGTTTTGAAGAAAGTAAATTAATTCTAAAGTACTCCTGGAAGTGTGAGAACATAGAGAAAGTGGGAGAATATAGTGATAGAGATACGTTTGATGCAGACAAAACTGTTCTAGACGTCCACAAGCATCGTTCCTGGAAGACCGCTGATGTCCACAAGTCCAACAAAAGAAGAAATTGTAATGGTAAATTACCAATGGTATCCAAAGAAATCTGTTCTACAAGCGGCTTGTGAGATAGGCATTTCAAAGAAGACAATCCTGGCTGAAGAGTTCAATTCTGTGAGGGTTTCCTTTCAAAATCTTTAGAGGACACACAGTTTTCAAACAGGATTCTTTGGAGTGATGAGTGATTACATTACTACATTTTGCAATACCTGTACGTTAGCACAATACTAATCATTAACCATTTCAAATATGTTTATTTATTGATTTATTTATAATGTTCATTAATTTATTAATTATTTTAATTAGACAATTGTCACTACCTTTACTTTATGATTACATTAATGATTAACTCTTTATAATATATTTAGTAATTGATTAATTACTAATGTTGATTCATTAATTAATAATTAATTATTAATAATAAGAAAGTTCATAAAATGTAGATCATAAAATATGTATATTTATCACTGGACTTACATTTTGGGTTGATGCTCAACTATTAATGTTCATTTATTACTTTATTAATCATTAAGATTAATAATGTTCATTAATTAATTATTAATTAGTCATAAAAATATTAAAAAAAAGATGTATATTTCACAGTGGACTTACATTTCGTGGTTGCTGCTCAACTATTAATGTTCATTATTACTTCATTGATCATTCATAGAACAACTTTTTTGGGGAAAATGCATGAAAACATATGTACATTTTGTACTGCACTTACATTTCAGTGTTAATGCTTAATTATTACATTGCTGCTATATTTATGTTTTCAGCCTTCATTATTAATGCCATTGTTTTCGTGTGGTGATGCTTAATTATTAATGTTCATGATTAATTATTTAATTAGTCATTTATTTTAAAGATTTGTAAATTAAATGTGCTAAAATGCATCACAAAATAGGTAGATTTTACAGTGTAATCATATTAATGTTGATGCTCATTGTCTCAAAGGAATAGGATTTTCAAACCGCTAAAATATTTACATCACTTTCTTACATTTTATATTGCATTCACTTATATTTTTCATCTATGCCAATTAAACATCATACAAACATTAACAATGCTTTTTACTTTATTTCACAGTTTGATCATCTGGGCACCTGACTACACAGAGGGACGTTTGCAGCATTTGATCTGCAATCAGATCACCTTCACAGGTATATCATTTTTCAATATTTACATTTATTTTAGTAGATGCATGTATGACAAGGACAACAAGTACTTTCAATGATTCATACATTCATTCAAACAAAAAATTAAATATGATTTTTACATCTTTTGACAGATTTCTCACGTCTCCACCTGCCTTAACACAGGAGTCACCTCTGCAGGAATTTACATTAAAGAACATCAAATTCACAGGTATATGATTTTGTGATGACATTCTTTACAAATATAGCATTAAGTATTGATTTGCGTTGAGCAATGTTATCTAATACATTCATTCAAACAAAAAATTAAATATGATTTTTACATCTTTTGACAGATTTCTCACGTCTCCACCTGCCTGAACACAGTCGCCTCTGCAGGATTTTAAATTATAGAACATCTACTTCACAGGTATATGATTTTGTGATGACATTCTTTACAAATATAGGATTAAGTATTTTTTAGAGCCCATGGATGACAGATATTGCTTAATTAATTGAAGTCATTTATTTTTAAAAATATTGAATAATTACACACAAAAAAAGGAATACATAGCATATTTTGGAACACAACTACTTACTTACTGAAGACCGTGCTTTTGAATAGAAGATAACTAACTACAAACTTACATAACCAAAATATGTTCTGTGGTTATATAGAGCACTATTCAATTCGTTAAAAAGTAATTTAATAAGTCTCTCAGTGTTTTTTCATTAACATTATTCACAGATTGTCATTCATTAAAAAATACATATATGAAAACACATTTATCTTTACATGAATGAGTATTACACTTCAGATGTTTTGCATTCATGATACAGAGAGAGTGAGAGAGATACACACACAGAGAGAGACACAGACAGAGACAGACAGAGACAGACAGAGAGAGACAGACAGAGACAGACAGAGAGACAGACAGAGAGAGACAGACAGACAGAGAGAGACAGGCACAGCTAGAAAGGCACAGAGAGACAGGCACACAGAGAGACACCTACAGAGAGACAGGCACAGAGAGACACCTACAGACACACACACAGAGAGACACACACACACACATAGACACACACACAGAGAGAGATAACAGAGAGAGAAAGAGAGAGACAGGAGAGACAGACAGAGACAGACAGAGACAGACACAGACAGACACAGACATACATAGACAGACATACACAGACAGAAAGACAGAGAGACAGAGAGACAGAGAGAGAGAGAGCGAGACAGACACACACACACAAATAGAGACAGACACAAACACACACACATATAGAGAGACAGACACACACACACATAGAGAGAGACAGACACAGACACACAGAGAGACACACACACATAGACACACACAGAGAGACACACACACACAGAGACAGACACACACACAAAAACAGGGGAGGGGGAACAGACACAGGGGAGAGAGAGGAGGGGGGAGACACATAGAGGAGGGAGAGGAGGGGGAGACACACAGAGGAGGGAGAGGTGGGGGGAAGAGACACAGGGGAGGTGGGAGACACACATGGGTGGGATAGGAGGGGGAAGAAACAGAGGAGGGAGGGAGACACAGAGGAGGGAGAGGAAGGGCAGAGACATGGGGAGAGGAGGGGGAGACACAGGGGAGGGAGAGGAGAGGGAGAGACACATGGGTGTGAAAGGAAGGGGAAGAGACACAGGGGAGGGAGGGGAGGGGGAAAGACACAGTAGAGGGAAATGGGGGGCAAGAGACAGGAGTGGGGAAGAGACACATGGGAGGGAATGGAAGGGGGATAGACACAGGGGAGGGGGGAACAGACACAGGCGAGTGAGAGGAGGGGGGAAGAGACACATGGGAGTGAGAGGTGCAGGGAAGAGACACATGGGAGTGAGAGGTGGGTGTAAGAAACACAGAGGAAGAGAAGAGCCAAACAGGGGTGGCAGAGGAGGGGGAGACACAGAGGAGGGAGAGGAGGGGAAGACACAGAGGAGGAAGAGGAGGGGGAGACACAGAGGAGGAGGAGAGAAACAGGGGTGGAAGAGGAGGGGGAGACACAGAAAAGGGAGAGGAGGCGGGAGAGACACAGGGGAGGGAGAGGAGGGGGAATAGACACAGGGGAGGGAGAGGAGGGGGAAGAGATACAGGGGAGGGGGAAAGACACAGGCGACGGAAATGGGGGCAAGAGACACGAGTGGGGGAGAGATACAGGAGAGGGAGAGAAGGGAAAGAGACACATGGGAGGGAATGAAAGGGGGATAGACACAGTGGAGGGAGGAACAGAAACAGGGGAGTGAGAGGAGGGGGGAAGAGACACATGGGAGTGAGAGGTGCAGGGAAGAAACACATGGATGTGAGAGGTGGGGGGAAGAGACAAACAGGGGTGGGAGAGGAGGGGGAGACACAGGGGAGGGAGAGGAGAGGGAGACACAGAGGACGGAGAGGAGGGGGAGACACAGAGGAGGGCGAGAGACACAGTGGTGAAAGAGGAGGGGGAGACACAGAAAAGGGAGAGGATGGGGGGGGAGACTCAGGGGAGGGAGAGGAGGGGGAAGAGACACAGGGGAGGGAGAGGAGGGGGGAATAGTCACAGGGGAGGGGGAAAGACACAGGGGATGGAAATTGGGGGAAGAGACATGAGGGGGAGAAGAGACATGGGGAGAGAGAGGAGGGGGAAGACACACAGAGGAGGGAGAGGAGGGGGAGACACACAGAGGAGGAAGAGGAGGGGGAGACACAGGTGAGGGAGAGGAGGAAGGGAGAAGTAGGGGAGGGAGAGGAGGGGGGAGAGACACAGAGGAGTGAGAGGAGGGGGGAAGAGACACAGGAGAGGTGGGAGACACACATGGGTGGGATAGGAGGGGGAAGAAACAGAGGAGGGAGGGAGACACAGAGAAGAGGAAGGGCAGAGACATGGGGAGAGGAGGGGAAGATACAGGGGAGGGAGAGGATGGGGACACACAGAGGAGGGAGAGGAGGTGGGAGAGACACAGAGGTGTGAAAGGAAGCAGAAGATAAACAGGGGAGGGAGGGGAGGGGGAAAGACACAGTAGAGGGAAATGGGGGCAAGAGACAGGAATGGGGGAGAGATACAGGGGAGGGAGAGGGGAGAAAGAGACACATGGGAAGGAATGGAAGGGGGATAGACACAGGGGAGGGGGGAACAGACACAGGCAAGTGAGAGGTGGGGGAAGAGACACATGGGAGTGAGAGGTGCAGAGAAGAGACACATGGGAGTGAGAGGTGGGGGGAATAAACGCAGAGGAGGAGAAGAGACAAACAGGAGTGGCAGAGGAGAGGGAGACACAGAGGAGGGAGAGGAGGGGGGAGACACAGAGGAGGGGAGAGACACAGGGGTGGAAGAGAAGGGGGAGACACAGAAAAGGGAGAGGAGGCGGGAGAGACACAAGGGAGGGAGAGGAGGGGGAAGAGACAAAGGAGAGGGAGAGGAAGGGGAAGAGATACAGGGGAGGGGAAAAGACACAGGGGAGGGAAATGGGGGAAAGAGACACATGGGAGGGAATGAAAGGGGGATAGACATAGTGGAGGGGGGAACAGACACAGGGGAGTGAGAGGAGGGGGTAAGAGACACATGGGAGTGAGATGTGCAGGGAAGAGACACATGGATGTGAGAGGTGGGGGGAAGAAACACAGAGGAGGGGAAGAGACAAACAGGGGTGGGAGAGGAGGGGAAGACACAGGGGAGGGAGAGGAGAGGGAGACACAGAGGATGGAGAGGAGGGGGAGACACAGAGGAGGGGGAGAGACACAGTGGTGAAAGAGGAGGGGGAGACACAGAAAAGGGAGAGGATGGGGAGAAACTCAGGGGAGGGAGAGGAGGGGGAAGAGACACAGGGTAGGGAGAGGAGGGTGAAGTGACACAGGGGAGGGAGAGGAGGGGGGAATAGACACAGGGGAGGGGGAAAGACACAGGGGATGGAAATGGGGGGGAAGAGACATGAGGGGGAGAAGAGACACAGGGGGAGAGAAACAGGGGGAAAAGAGACACAGGGGAGGGAATGGATGGGGGATTGACAGAGGGGAGGGGGGAACAGACACACGGGAGAGAGAGGAGGCGGAGAGACACAGGGGAGGGAGAGGAGGGGGAGAGACACAGGGGAGGGAGAGGAGGGGGGAAGAGACACAGAGGAGGGGGAAGAGACACAGGGGAGGGGGCAAGACACACAGGGGTGGGAGAGGAGGGGGAGACAGAGGAGCGAGAGGAGGAGGAGAGACACAGGGGAGGGAGAGGAGGGGGGAAGAGACACAGAGGAGGGGGAAGAGACACAGGGGAGGGGGTGAGACACACAGGGGTGGGAGAGGAGGGGGAGACAGAGGAGCGAGAGGAGGAGGAGAGACACAGGGGAGGAGAGGAGGGGGAGACACAGAGGTGGGAGAGGAGGGGGAGACACAGAGGTGGGAGAGGAGGGTGAGAGACACGGGGAGGGAGAGGAGGGGGAGATACACAGAGGAGTGAGAGGAGGGGGAAGAGACACAGGGGAGGGAGAGGAGGGGCAAGAGAAACAGGGGAGGGAGAGGGGGTAAGAGACCCAGCAGAGGGAAAGGAGGGGGGACAGACACAGGGGAGGGGGAACAGACACAGTGGAGGGAGAGGCGGGAGAGACATGAGGGGGAGATACAGGGGGAAAAAGACAGAGGGGAGGGGGAGGAGACACAGGGGAGGGAGAGGATTGGGAAAAGAGACACAATGAAGGAAGTAGACTGGGGGGAGACTTGCAATGAGTGCCAAAGGCTCATTGCGAGGCCCATGATGAGGGCCGAAGGCGCTCATCCCAAGGCCAGTAAAGTAGAGGGGGAAGAGGCTTGCAATAAGTGCCTCCCGTCAAGTAGAGGGTGGGAGGAGGCTCGCAATGATGAGCGACCTGTAAAGTAGAGGGAGAGAGTGTGTGGCAATTGGCATTGCCAGGCTTCAAATGGTATTGCCGTCATTTTTGATGGGCAAGTCACTAGTATTATATAAATCTTGTTTATATTACTAGAGGTGTCTCATAGTTACAGTTATGTGTAGTTGATATGTAGTGCAGTTCTACAGTAGTAGGATTTATAAAGGAAGCCATTACATTTGTTGTAAAACCATTATTATTTTATATTCGAGGAGAAATTGTATCTGCAAACAAGTGGCACTGCTATGGGTACAACGTTCGCCCCTAGTTTTGCAAACTTGTACATGGGGGAATGGGTACATATAAAGATCTGGAACAATAACCCCTTCACACAAAACATCATCCACTGGGGCCAATTTATTGACGACATTGTCATCATCTGGAACAAGAAAGAGAAGGGAGACAAAGAACTCTTCCTAAAATATGTTAATGATAATGACATGAACCTAAGGTTCACTATGAACCATCACCCTTCCAAAATTAACTTTCTGGATGTGATCCTAATAGGCGAAGAAGCAGCCATTACTTCAACATTGCTATCTTCATGCCAAAAGCGGGCAGAAACAAGAATGGGTTAACAATATTCCATTCGGTCAATTCCAAAGAGTGAGAAGGAACTATACCACTATAGAAAACTGTGACAAAGAAAGTGAGATTCTTACAGAATAAATTATAGAAAAAGGTTCAAAGTATCACTAGTGGAAAACGCCAAATCCAGAGCATGAGAAATGGGTAGATTAGCATTGTTCTCAAGCAAAAATAAGTCCTGTACCAGTAATAAACAGAGAAATACATGTAGATTTCTAACAAGATATAACTCAGCATCAAATGAAATCATCAAGAGCCTAAAAGAAATTATGGCCGATACTAATAGGGGATGAATTTCTACAAGAAGTCCTACCTAATGTACCCTCTGTGACGTTTAAAAGAAACACCAACTTGAAGAGTTTGATTGCACCTAGTCAGCTAAGAAAAAAAGACTAAAGCATCAAAAAAAGTACCTCATGGATCAGTCAAGCCACAGGGACATACACTTGCGAAGTTACAAACAGTTCCACCTGTAAACACCTGAAGAAAAAGAAAAGTGGTGTGATACACTCATTAAGAAAAGCAAGGATTATAAAATTAAGAAGCGGATGAACTACAAAACAGAATATGTGGTATTTACGATCACATGCCAATGTGGTAAACAATACGTGGGACGAACCACCCGATTATTGAAAACAAGATTCAGGGAGCACCTATATAACACCAACAAAGGACTGCTCACAAATGGATTTTCAGCGTGAAACACATATCCATACAAGCTGTGGAAGATGTCAAACTCAACAACAGAGGAGGCAATAGAATCCTCGCTTTGAGGAAGGCCAAAACCAAATGGATTCATCTTTTGGGAACCTTAGAGCCTCAATAGATACAAACACATTGCAGCATTTTTATAGAATTTTCATTGAAAAAGATTTATATATTTACTATAGACTTGTATTTCAATATCTTCATAGGATTTCTGCTGGCTTGTTCCATTTCATTTCCCCCCCAAGTTTCACTTTATTATTCCCTTAAATTTAATTTCCTGACACTCTAGAGTCTAACCACAATAGTCATAATAGTAATTTCATCTCTAGGCACAACGTCCAGCTTATATGTGGAGCTAATATAAGTATTTTACACCCCATTAGGTAGTTTACACAATAGGGACTCCAAAAATTCTGTTAGATTTTTACTTCTCCTTGTGGGTCATAATTTGGGAATTAGGTTTGAACCAGGTTGATATATGTTTCATCTGACTCCACAACCAATGTGAACTCTTCATACCCCTTCCTGTTACTGTATGTTATTTGTCTTCATATTTTTATATATTTCTATATGTTTCAATGTTCAGTTTTCAATACTAGAGTTTCTATAAATGCAGTATTTACCCTTCTATACAGGTAATACATATCTCTAGATTTACATAGTAGAAATGCAACAGTACAAGGTTGTCAGGAATGATTCCTACTTAAAAGACTTTTCCCAGTAAGATACCTAAACATTATAAGCCTCTGGGCACAATCTGGTATCACTTTCCCCTGCCACAGAGTTTTCTATAGAGATCTGGGGGTCTGATGTAGGTAGTCAGACGCACCCGGAAGTATATAGCCCAGACCTGGGAATTGGCGCCATCATTATCGGCAGCTGATCGGCAGCGCTACACCATTATTTTCTGGACAAGACCAGCACATAAAGCTCAGATGACAGGGAACGATGACCATTTGCTTAAACTGGTTGCCATTCCCCAGCATTGAAGGGAATATATAATACTATAATTAACTATAGTGTACAGTAGAGGGAGACCCGGGCCCATTTAATAATTAATAATGGGTATACACAGATATATTTCTCTCCTTTTTTTAGCTGAATTTAATGGGGCTTATTTTAAGGACAGCCATAATGTACTCCTGTTACACTAAAGTAATATACCATACTGAATTGTTAATAGGTTATATGACTTAAGCCACTAGATTATAAGGTCCTAGGGGATGGATGTAGTATAATAATCATTACACCACACGTTTGCGTTTCAGGCCTTCACACACACACACACACACATATATATATTAGCTGTGTGTATACATGCATTCATATTGATGCACACATCTAATGAAGGTATATTTTATTTTATTTTTATAGACTTCGTACTATGTATTACTGCAGCCTTCTAGTTTGCACTAATTTTGTGTACAAATGTATGTGCTTATATATCATATGTGATTTTTGCATATACATGTCTTGAATGTGTACTTTACTTTTCATTATCTGTAGATAGAGACATTCACACATATTGTTAATATACAAACAAAAGGAGAATAAAATCTCTGGGTGAAACAAGTACACCCCAGTCCAAATCCACACACTTATTTTAATGTTTCACTAATGTTTCAGTATTATTATTTCCATAATTTACAACTTTTACTCACAAGGGTAAGGAATATAGTACTTACCTAACTATTGGTACATATAGAGGCTCCAAGGAGTCTCAAACCAAAATAAAAAACAAAACAAGAAGTTTAATAACAGCGGATAGGAAACCTACAAAACCTACAAACTTCTATGTTCAATATCTTGTGTTTACAATAGGAACAAGTATCACTGAGGAAGCTGCAATAACAAGCAGCGAAACACATTTGATTAATCACACACACACACACATACATTTGGTATTCACAGACCATAGTGTCTTTTATCCAAATCTTTTTTATATATTTTTTTTATTATTTATTATTATATTATTTTTAAATAAAAGATTCAGCATTCATTATCTTCAGATATCTTTTTCTCTATGTTCCATGACTCTTCAGTAAGTCATGATATACAGTACGGCTAAATAAAGTATATTTTTTTAAAGAATAGAGTGGTGTGAATATATCTTTCCATTGGACAAAAAAGGACACCGACACATACACGGATACATTGTATTACAAGAGCCAAACTCTATAAAGAGGCAGCGAAGCATAAAGCATATTGCCAGTATATCTGAGTAATATACATAGCATCGTCTCGAGACACAAAATATATTTTTCCACTGTATATCTCATCCAGGCCACATAACGGAGACTATCAAGAAGACTATCAAGAAGTTTGGAAAACCTCAACCACAGATCCTCCAGGGGAAAAAAGATAATTCCTACTCGGAAGTACCTCATATTCTTGAGGTCATCACAGGTGAGAGACTAGTCTATAGAAATATATGATCTACTGGCATCAAGTGATCTGCACTAGGAGTACCTATTGCTCTTTCCCCCCCCTCCCTTTTTTTCATATTTAGAGTTCTAGATACATCATAGTTGCTGTGTATTACGAGAAGCAGCATCCTCATTTTGTGAGATCCACAGAGCCTCACAAAAAAAAACTGACAAGTGGATCAATAACCCCACCAAGAAGAAGAAGAGACCTGTTGAGAAACTATACCAAAATAACAGAGGTCCCAGGATATTCCATTTTATCGGGTTTTCGTTGGGAATACACCAAGCGCTTCAGCCCAGATTGGGAACAAATCTAGCACAATCATCATTCTGATCGGTTCTACAGTACGTTTATATTTCACTTTTCTTTCTCCCGGCCAGGGGAGGTACCTTTGGTATACACTTCTTTTGCCGTAGATCTTAGACCAGTATGAAAGTCTGGCTGATGTGAATATCTGAGTGGAAAAGTAATCCTTTATTTATAGATAGATATTTTAGTTGTCTTTATTTAGAGGATTGGCTTGTACAGTGTTAATATTTTAAGCTTTTTTAAAAGATGTTCAGGGGTTGAGGAGAAGTGAGGCAGTCATGTTGTGGTGTTATGAGTAGGTTTAAAATGTTCTGTTCTTCAAATAATCTTGGGATACAATTCTTAGGACCTTTTCATAATACTTAAATTATTTATCCTGTATTCTGCCAACTTACACTTCCTTCTTTGCTCTGCTTTTCATGTCTCTTTTATCATAGTATATAGAGATCCAGGTTACAAGGTATCTCCGATGCTTGATTTCAAAATGCAGAAGGCGTATATTTTATTTAGCATACTGGAAAGGAGACTCTTGCTTCCATGTTAAATAAAAAGGGCATTCAGGGTTATCCTGGATAATTAGAAAGGGAGTATTGATCCAGGGAGGAGTCCGATTGCCAGTATCTGGAGTCAGGAAAGGAATTTTATATATGTTTTCCCCTTTTGAGACAATTGGCAAAGTTTCAATGTTTTTTTTTTCTGTTTTTCTTCCTCTGGATCAATAATCAATTAACAATTAATCAGCATATTTCAGATCAGAGGAGATCTAAGAAGGCTGAACTTGATGGTTCTAAATATGTTTTTTTCAACCTCAATTACTATGTAACTTTTTAACTATGCTGCTCTGTCAGTTACAGACGAAATACACATCTAGACTAGTTTAGATGTGGCAGTGTTGTGCACTTCACTCAATGTCATCTTCCAACTGAAGACAATACAAAGTATAACCTGTGTAAATAATGTTTAAAACATGTTTTCACTTTTGACACATTCTTGGCAAATTTCTACATCTTTTTTAGCAATAAATATTTTTAAGATTCCTCAATACATCCAATCACTTACCTTATGTAATTGAACACAACATCAAATCCCTTAACTAGTTCCTATATGTTTCTTAAGGATTACGTTCAAAATCCCAACTATCTCATAGAAAGCAAACAACCCAAAAAAAATAAAAAATTAAATAATTGATTAATAATAAATCAACATCAATATTACTCTAAGCTCTAGATCGATGTATCTATCATGGACAGCAATAATTGCGATAGTAAAAATGATAGCTATTCCCAAATTAACATATATTTTTAGATCTATACCAGATGTACCGCCGGAATACTGGCTAAAAAAAAATCAGCGAGATATAGATCGGTATATTTTGCAGGGGAAAAAAGCTAGTATCTCCAGTGAGATTACGAAACGAAGGATTGAGACCGGGGGCCTGGCATCCCCTTGTATAAAGGATATATACACAGCAATTGCGTTATCCCAGATAATACAGTGGGGTACACCATTACCAATTTCTAATTGGAAATTAATGGAGGGAGATTTTTTTTGGAAAAAACATATCCAGGTATTATTATGGATTCCTAACTTGGAGGAATTGAAAAATAGCTTTATTCCAAGAAATATTAAGTTATTGTTAAAATTTTGGATGAAAATCAAGACAAAAATGAAATTATCTGAATATCCATCGTTAGGTACCCCTATAGAAATCTTAAATGTAGGTCGAGAGGAAGTTAGTATGGAATCCTGGAAAAAATATGGTATAAACTATATGAATGATTTCTATGAAGGAGGAATGATGCTTGGCTGGTCAAAAATTTGGGAAAAGTTTAAATTAAATTAAATATGTTGATGCAGTTTATGTCAATTCAGAATTCACTTAAACAGAGAGGATTCAAAAAGAGAAATATGAAACCTTTATCCATATTTGAACTAATGATATATAATAAAAAGAATACTCATAGAATATCGAGATGTCAAAAGTTCCTCTATTTGAATGAGCAATGTGGCAAAACTGCAGGCGTGGTAGAGTGGGAGAAAAAAAGGAAGATTTCTTAGCTCTATTGAAGAATGGAAGAATACTATTAAATTAGTTAGAACATCTACAAGATCTCTGCCTTATTATGAATTATACTTTAAAATCATTAATATGTGGCATTACACTCCTGATTTTATTAGTAAAATGATAAAGAAAGATGCTGTATTGTGTTGGAAAGAGTGTGGGTTAAGGGCTGATACCATACACGTTTGGTGGGACTGTAGTAAACTGAGATCTTTTTGGAGAAAGTGTGTTGCTTGGTTATCCGATGTATTTGAGGAAGAAATTCCCTTTAATATGGAAATTATAATATTACATTTACATCTAAAGAAACAATTTCCAAAGTTTTATTATTTGTTATCATACATTCTATTGGTAATTAAGAGATTAATCTCCAAATCGTGGAAAGTGAGTAAAATGCCATCAATCCCTGAAATCTTTAGATTCATTAATAGAAATTGAGATTTTGACTATATAAATCAAAGTTCTCAAGTAAAAATGAAGGGATTGTTAACCCAGTGGAATATATGTGATAAATACTAGTAGAGGAAAAGGGAAGGACGTAAGATGTAAAGATATAAGAAAGTTTGTAATGCATAAACCCTTATGGTCCTCTAAGATACAAAAAATCATGTCCTCTCTTATATCAAATGATAATGATAAATAACCTATCTTGCGATGATTTTATGAATGAATGTATGTTTTGAAAGATTGCATATGTTTTGTTTGTTTTTATGTCATCTTGGATGTAGATTATGTTGTTTTTGTATTGATTAAAAATAAAAACATAAAAAAATAAATAAATCAACAACTAAGTAATTCATATTTAATCTGCGTATTGCAGATCAGAGGAGATCTTGGAAGGCTTAACTTGATGGACTGAGGGTCTTTTTTCATCCTAAATTACTATGTAACTATGTAACCATACCAAACCCACCACATCTCTCATCTGATCTAAAATACTTAATTAATTGCTCCTTAAATCACCCATCTTTATGTTATCACACTATATTTTAAAAAAAAATTCTCTCATACTGTCGTAGCTTATGAAATTCTGTACCTTAGTCAGTCTTTCCCACAATTTCACATTACTAAAATTAGATTAAGCATACCGTATTGGTCTGAATATAAGCCGCACCCACATATAAGCCGCACCCGTAAAGTTCAAGGGGAAAAAATAGAAAAAAGATAGTACTCAAATATAAGCCGCACCTGTAAAATTGGAGAGAAAAGGACTCTTAAAGTGATCAGCCATGGCAAATCGGCAATTATTTTTTTTTACGGTCGCGAATATAAGCTGCACCTGTAACTCGCAAGCTTAAAAATCGGAAAAAAGGTGCAGCTTATATTCGGACCAATACGGTATATTCAGATTTGAAAAAGTGTTCCATGCTTTTAGTTGGATCCCATTTATCACTACTTTGGGACTTTATGATATACTGTACATATAATTGTACAGCACCTGCTAAAGGCTCTATGATTTGCCATAAATGGGTGTAGGATGTAATTTTAGCAAATTGCATTACTGAGACTAGTATTCACACTGGTGTATAATTCTCCAAGTAATGCAGAAAGCAAGATGACAACGACTGTGTTCAGAAATTGTTTTTGAGTGATGATATCAATGCCTAGAGAGGCAATCAACTATACTTTATATTGTAATACCAATGGCCTCAGAAACACTAAGAGCCTTATTCAGTTGCAAGCCCATAATTATCTGTAACCCAACATTGTGGCTGCGGTTTACGTTTTTTTTCTAAAATGTAGATGTATTCAATAGTCTCTAACCCGTAACCATGAACTCGTAAGTAGGATTTCAGGGGGCATGACCATGTGATCTGCTAATAAGTAGGCCTGTAAGTAAAATTTTCAGACAGTGCCAATAGTAAATGAGACTGTCATCATGAATTCAGTAAAGCAGAAGGTTACAATCAACCTGGAAATTGTAGGCTAAGCATTAATACAAACAACAAACACAAACACTCAAGCAATATTGAAATACATTAAAGCATCTGTTTAATTCCATGGGGTGGCCTGATATGAATTAACCCCTTGATTTCTGGGATCAAAATAAAACATCAATTTATTGCAGATTTGGGAGCTTGAGACTGTTGCACAATTAATGTCTTTCATTGCTTTCCCAGTATTTTAAAGTACAGTACTGCATGTTTATTTGCAGCTGCAGCTATTCGAACAGGTGCTTAACCCACTTTAATTTGTTGATACATTGGCAATTGTGGGTTTGCTAAATTTTTGTAATTGAATATCAATTTTGCATCTTTAGCATTGGTAACACTTATAGGCTTGAAAAATCTATGGCGGAGAGAGATCAGAGTTATGTTTTTGACAACCGCAGGGATTTTGAGCCTGTAACTTGCAATTGGAATGCGCATAGTTACATGTAGCCAATTGAATATCATTAACATTTACGGGCTACATTACAGGCTACCAATTGAGGCCATAATACTGGAGGAATAAAATATACTATTTATTAGATAATTCCATTTGTAAAAAGCAAATCAAATATATGCTGCATGATGTCATAAGTCCTACTGTAATGAACTTGTACAATGATGTAAATGGAGCAGAACTACTGTGGGGAGACTGTATAAACATGTATATGATTTACTGTGTAAGAAACTACACAGCAATTTATTCAACAATTTATCTTTAATACAATGCTCTCCAAGCATGTAAAATAATATTCTGCTTGTATTTTCAATTGAACTGAACCTCTCATCACTATAAAACTGACATTAATATTTCTTACTTAACGTCTTTTTTCTGTTGTATTATTTTCCTAAAACTTTAGAGTTATGTCTACAGCTGTTCATACACAACTCAAGACTGTACTATGGGTGATGTATCTGAGGACAGATTTTGGCAGGACCTTTCTAAAACATGCATCATGTTTGCAATATATTCATGTAAGAATCTCAAGTAAACAGAATCAGACAACCAAACTAGAAATCAGTTCTGCTTGAAAGCATATCAGTATATGATTTGCATTACTTGCCTTTGTAATCATGCATAGCTTTCTGTGGTCCAGAGGCAGCCAGGAAATATCATTTGTTTTTCCACTTATTTGTATCTTCCTGCTATTGCTGATTATTTGATAAGTTGTTTTACTTTTACAAGTTAGAAATTACTTAAATTCTTAGAAAGTAACTAATATGTTATAACTACAGTATATGTGGACATTTTGTTAGTAAAATATGAAATTATACTATAGGCAGACAACATGGATATTTCCCAAAAAACTTTAAACAGAATAAATACATATATTAATTAAAGTGTTTAAAATACAATTAGTAGATGCTACTAAAGTAATCGCATTCTTAAATCTTTTAATTTTAAATCTTTTCTAAATTATTTAACGTTTTTCAAATAAGTTTTAAAATAGTATTTGCATAAAAATACTGTTTTTCACTAAAAATGTATGTTTAAAAATGTTTTACATGTTATATATTTTAACACGTGTACTAATTGTTATAATCAATCTATAAGAAAAATAGCTATTTGCATTGATCGAATTTTGATAAAATGCATCTTTACATAGTTACGAAGAGACTCATTCATTTAATTGCGAATTTGACATCCGGCCTCCGATCAAGTTACTGGCTCCGACCTGCGATTTCTAGCAGTCCATTGAGATTTTAAATCTCGCAAGTTAATGCCCACCAAGTCTTTGATCTGTCACTGTCGCAAGGTTAAAACCACAAATCTCTATTCAATTGCTCCGATTCCCCCTTCCTAATCACTCCGTTAAGCCTGCAAATGTCAAAAATCCAACCACAAGTTAATGGTACCAAGGATATCTCACAAGGGCTTGAAAAGCCCTTACGTATGATCCTTCTAAATGTCCTCACTGCTGCTACCCCCCCCCCCCCCACACTGATCCTCAATTAAACTCCCATAATGAAGGGGTCGATCGGGACCCACTGCAGGGTCCCCACATTAACCCCATGATGCAGGGGTCTTGATTGGGACCCCCATAGGGTGCCCGCATTAACCCCTTGCTGCAGGGGACCCCACCCCACAACCAGGCTTACGCATTTTTTTGCAGCGGGTCCTTAAAGGGAATTTAGAATTTTTAAATGCTGCAGGGGTCATTATCAGCACCCCTTTAGAAAGGGGTTAATGTGGGAATCGGTACCCCTGCATCATTGGGTTCTCTTGGGGACCCTGGTAAGGGTCCCGAGGTGGACCCTGCAGCAAGGTTTAGACCTCCATTTTTCAAGTCCTACAGGCTTGGAGGTTAGATTTCATTGATGTCATGATGACGATTTATATTTTCATTGGCTGTTCAAGCCAGGAAATGCTACATCCTATGGCATGGCTTTCAATTTTCATGTGATCAGGCGATAACTTACGGGCGCTGGCCACACAACTCGATCGCAGGCATTTGGTTGATTGTGATAAGGTTGCAAGCCCCGAATTGAATGAGGCTCATAGTTAGTAATTGAGGTTGAAAAAACTTTTAGTCCATAAAGTTCAACCTTTTTAGATCTCCTCTGATCTGCAGATTAATTGTTATTTGTTAATTAAAACACAAGAAGGCAAACAGAACCTTCCCCCATTTAACCTTTAATTAACAAAACTAAAAGAACGAGATAATACACCCGAGTTTGAACTATGTGATCTATCAATTAGCTAAATTGCAAATCCTGTATGATAAAGTAATTTGCATTCTCAATAACCTATGATGACATGGATGACTTTCACTAGTAAGATGAAATGAATAATCAAATCAAAAATAGAAAAGGGGGAAGACACCTTTGAACTAGTGAGAAGAAACAAACTACAATAGATAAAGTGTCCTTATCTAATAATACTTATGTAGGCCAAAGTTATAAAACATAGCTTTTATTTCTCCCATATTAAACATAATTATAAAAACAAAACAACAAATAATATATATATATATATATATATATATATATATATATATATTTTTTTTTTTTTTTTTTTTTTTTTTTATTTAACATATAGCTTACATCATCTTAGAAAAATGAATAAACAAACAGTACACAGAAGTAAACAAAAATGACGAACAAACCATTGTACCAACAATAGTCTCCAAAAGTAGTGCAATTTTCTAGATTACATTAACCAATGAAAAGGTACAATGTACAACCATACTAACATTCACTCAGATTCGAGGCAGGTAACATGTTTACACAGGTAGGCCAATGAGGAGGATTAGGGCCAGATGAAGTTACGCCAGAGAAATATTAAGGTAAGTAATATTTCCCCCTACCCTCTGGCTAAGTTGTACTATGTTTGATGTAGTTATCCCATTTTGACCAATTTATCATATTTCTATTTTTTGCATTAGCCAAACTGTAATCATTGGAAGTTAGGTCCCTGTTATAGCAAATAGTATTGATTAACTCTCTAATTGTAGGGATATCAGGAGTTTTCCAGTATTTTACTAACAACCATTTGGCCCCCAAGAGGACATGCAAAACCAAATGCCTTTCCACTAGGGGGAGAAACTCCAGACCCCTGTGGAGTATGGCCACTTGAGGAGTACAAGGGATATGTTTATCTAGAACTCTAGCTAGAAGTTGACAAATTTCTAACCACATATCTAAGATCTTTTTGCACTTCCACCAGACATGGGAATCACCGCCTAAGGAACCACACTGTTTCCAGCATAGGGCATCCCCTTTTGTATTGAATTTTGACATTCTAAACGGGGTTAGATGCCATCTGTGTAAGATTTTAAAAAAGAGTTCCAGATAAGCTGGATTTATAGCGGACTTATTAATCAGCATTATTATATCCCTCCAATTGTCTTCATCGAGGGCCACATTAAGATCTAATTCCCAGCCTATGATTCCCTTACTTTTAATAAACGGAGTGATCTCGCTTAGAATCTTATTGCAGTTTGAAATAATATGACGATTCCTTCTCTTTATAATTAGTTCTTCTATTTAAGTAGGTGGATTTATTTCTTGGGTTTTAAATCCCCAGGAAATTAAAGCTTGTTTTAAGCTTTCATAATTTAGCCATGAGAGTTTTTCCAGGTTGTATTTTTTCATTAATTTGGAATATGTCAAAAGATTATTATTATTATATAACTCTGATACCAAGGAAATGCCTCCTTTATACGAAAGATAAAGGTTTACGGAGGGGTCACTGGAATAGACCAATTCAATAGGGGTGGCTAAAGATGGATAATGTGTTATTTGCATTCTCTCTTTATTCTTATACCAAAATGTTACTAGAAATTGCAAATTTTTTTGTAGTTTACCCAGTGAATTTTTATTATAATACGGTAACCATAATAGGTTCTTTATAGAGGAGTCACTAAGAATAGCCTCTTCAAAGACCAACCATCTAGGTTTCTCCTGGAGGGTGTTCCAATTTATAAGTTGCGCAACGATAATTTTATGATATATGTATTTTATACTAGGGGCATTTAAGCCTCCTTTTTCGTATTTCTTACTAACCACGCTTTTCATGATTCTACTTTTTTCCCCACCATATATGTATTTATCCAAAATGTCCTGGATGATTTTCAGATAATTGTTTGATTTTCTGTCAGGTATGGATCTTAAGCAATAGGTAATTTTAGGGACAATACTCATGTTGGTTGCTGCGATTCTCGCAGACCAGGGAAAGTTAAGAGATCTCCAATCACATAGAATAGGTCTGATTTGTTTCATGACACCTTCCAAGTTAACTTTAAGAATGTCCTTGACTCCAAATGACAGTTTTATGCCCAAATGGACTATATATTCGGATTTCCAATTATACGAGGATATTTTCCCCAATCTGTTTTTAACTTCCGGTTTAAAACCTCTCATTAAGGTATTAGATTTTAGATTACTTATCTTGAAATATGATAGTCTTCCGAATTTATCCAGAATTTCTTGTAATTTTGGGCATGCCTCCTCCGGGTTAATCATAGTAATGACAATATCATCTGCAAATCCCATACATTTAAATTCATCCTTATTAATAATTACACCCTCTATAGCTTTACACTCTCGAATATAAATAGCTAGGGGTTCTATAAAAAGGATAAACAGTAAAGGGGATAGGGGACATCCCTGCCGAGTTCCATTTCCAATTTTAAACTTTTTGGACTCGAAGTCTGGATTTGCTTTATATGCCGTAGGATTGGCATACAGGGCTTTAACGGATCTTTAAATCCGAATTTCGTCAGGACAGCCTGGAGAAATTCCCAATTGACCCTGTCGAATGCCTTTTCCGCATCCAAAGACAGGGCCAATAAGGGTATATCCTGTTCTACAACGTAGTTTAAAATATCAATCATTCGTCTAGAGTTATCAGTTGCCTGGAGACTAGGAATAAAGCCTGTTTGGTCTCTATGGATCAACTGGTTAATTATGGTTTTCAGTCTATTTGCCAATTTTTTGGCGTAGATTTTTATATCCAAATTAATCAGAGATATTGGTCGACAGCTCCCGCACTGCTCCGGATTTTTACCTTCTTTCAAAATGTTAATTATTTTAGTATCTGACATCTCAGGGGGGATATCCCCTGTATGTTTTATTTTGTTAAATAGGTTACATATAAAATATTAATAAACAATTCCCTCTTGATGTATTTAATTACAATCTGTTATACACATAATAGTCTATAAATGATCCCACTGTTTGAAACTATGTTTCAAATGCTAGAGTGCATATATATTGATCCTAATTAAACTAAGGGTCCCTATTCTTGTGTGTGATGGAGTTTGGACTAGACTGGACTTAGCCCTCTAAACAAGAAGGTTCTATCTATACTATTTAATGACTCCTAGTATAATGATCACATATAGATGTAAACTTTCAGCAATCCTTTTTTTAACTGTTCTCAACATATATTAAACATTTCTACATTGTCTATTACATGTTACATTTGTCAATATTCAAGTATAATTCTATGCACAATGGTAAATATTCACTGTAAGTATATAACAAATGTGTATGTTCTTATTGTAGTATGTCTTAATGCTTATTCTATTTGCCAATCCATGAGTAGATATTTACTGCAATTCCTGTATCCCTTAGTTTGCACAATAGTCTCCCATGTGGCACTGTATCAAAAGCCTTTGCAAAATCAAAAAAGACTGCACGGAGTTGCCTTGATCCAAGTTCCTACTAACTTCTTCATTAGGTTACATTAGGTTTGTTTGACATGACCTATCCCTCATAAATCTGTGTTGACTCATACTTAATCATCTTCTTTAAACAGACAAAGGCCCATATTCAACCACAGTTGCCTTCATATTGACCGTAAGTCTGCAGGCTTGAAATTCAATTGATCAAACCCGCAGCAACCTGGCTGAAAGCCTAAACCATAAACCATGCCCCTGTAAGTAGCATTTCAGAGCATGATCATGATCAATTAAGCAAGGCCGTAGCTACCGATTTAGAAACAACCAATAGTAAATGAGACTGTCATCATGACATCAGTAAAACATGGAGGTTAAACGTCAATCAATTAGCGTTTAGAAGTCGCATATGCGTTCAGACTCCAGCAATATACAAAATGATAACAATGAATGAAGGAAATGTTATAGTCCATGTGGGTGGCCTGATTACAAAGTATTACATACTATTTGAGGTTGAACAAAGACTGTTAGGCCATCAGGTTTGACCTATTTAGATCTCTTCTGATCCTTTTAATATGTGGACTATATGTTGATAATTGTTCATTGATCCAGAGGAGGCAAACAGAAAAAAAAAAAAAAACATTGAAATTTTGCCAATTGTCTCATAAGGGAAAAAAAAGCAAAATTCCTTCTTGACCCCCGAGACTGGCGATCAAATTTCTCCCTTGATCAATATTCCTTCGCTAGTTATCTAGGATAACCTTGAATGCCCTCTTTATTCAAAAATATATCTAACCCCTTTTTGAAGTTGTCTATCGAATATGCTGTCACCACCTCCTTTGGTAGAGAATTCCACAGTTTAACCACCCTAACTGTGAAGAACCCTTTTCTTTGTTTAAGGTGAAATCTTTTTTCCACTAACCTCAAGGAATGTCCTCTTGTCAGTTGAAAACCTCTTGCTATAAAAAGCTCCCTTGACAAATCTTTATACTGACCCTGGATGTATTTATATAACGTAATCATATCCCCTTGTAGCCGCCTTTTTTCTAGGGAAAATAAGTTTAATTTGGTTAGTCTTTCTTCATTACTTAGGCCCTCCATTCCCCTTATTAGTTTTGTTGTCCTCCTTTGTACCTTTTCCAGCTCTAAAATGTCCTTTGTATGAAGTGTTACCCAAAATTATACTCCATATTCCAAATGAGGGCGTACTAGAGATTTGTATAGTGAAATAATTATATTTGCTTCCCTTGCTTCTATACCCTTCTTAATACATGCTAATAGTTTATTTGCCTTTGCAGCTGCTGCTTGGCTTTGAGCACTGTTACCTAGGTGGTTGTCCACTAGTACTCCCAAATCCCTTTCAATATCTGATACCCCTAGATTTGCTCCATTAAGATTATAAATTGCATGGCTATTTTTCCTTCCCAAATGCATAACTTTACATTTATTTGTATTAAATCTCATCTACCATTAAGACGCCCATTTCTCTAATTTATGCAAATCCCTTTGTAGGGAAAGTACATAATTATCTGATTTAATTACCTTGCACAACTTAGTGTCATCAGCAAAAATGGAGACACCACACTCCAATCCCACTTCCAAGTCATTATAAAATATGTTAAACAGGAGGGGACCTAATACTGAGCCCTGTGGAACCCCACTTACCACATTAGTCTAATCGGAGTATGTTCCATTTACAACAACCCTTTGCTTCCTGTCTTTTAGCCAGCTCTCGACCCATGAGCAGATATTTACTGCAATTCCTGCATCCCTTAGTTTGCTCAAAAGTCTCCCATTAATATATGACATTTTTTTTTAGGCTTAGTCTTACTTTGCTTTGCAACTGACTTCACATTTTCTATTTTAGCCAGTATAATAGCCCTTTTGCAAGCCTTGTTGATTTCCTTATAGTCACATAAAGCTGCCTCTGTTCCCTCCTTCTTGTATAATTTAAATGCATGTTTCTTTTTCCTTATCATGATCTTTAAGTCATTGTTAAGCCACATGGGATGTGATTTACTCTCTTTCATTTTATTTCTTTAGCTGAACCGCTGGTCTCATTTATCAAGTTAATTTCAGGGAAATTAAAGTCTCCCATTATAAGAACTTGCCCGTGCTTAGCTGCATTTCCAATCTGTAACAATAATTGTATTCCCCCCCGCCCTTTAATTATATTTCGGGATTTCTAGCATACTCCCACCAATATGCGTTTAGCTCCTCCAATATTTATTTCAACACACAAAGATTCAATGTTGCCGCTAGTTCCACTATATATGTCTTCTCTGACTACAGGTTTAAAACCATGCTTAACATACAGACAAATCCCTCCTCCTCTTTTACCATTTCCCCTATCTTTCCTAAATAGGTTATAACCATCCAAATTAACTGTCCAGTCATGAGATTCATCCCACCATGTTTCAGTAATATCTATTGAGCCCCATTTTTCTTTTACTGCTAATAATTTTAGCTTGCCCATTTTCCCAGGCAAACTTCGTGCATTAGCAAGCATACACTTTATGCTGCTATGGCTCTGCTGTTGGGAAGTGCTTGCCACTGTATTTGAGTAATACCTCCCTTCTGGCTATTGTAACCCTCCCTCCTTCTCCTGAGCTCCTTGATTCCCAAGATTGATATAACACGGAAATGAAACATAAAATAAATATTTTTTTCATTGCAGATTTGTGAGATTGCGACTGTTGCGCAATTAATTCTAATGTATTTCATCGCTTTTCCTTGTGATACTTCACTTTTAAAGTGAAGTTTGATTATTTCTTTGCATTTACAGAGCTACAAACAGGTATTTAACCTCCTTGCGAGTCCTATCTGGTACTCGTAGGATTTTCTTCTACATTTGCCTTTTAGGGGTGTGAAAACAATTGCGAGTTTGGAGGAATTGTAGCAATTGAATAGCGATTTTCGATTGTAACATTTACGGGCTTGAAAGATCAAATGCTTAGCTGGAATAGAGTTATAATTTTGACAAACGCAGGGATTTTCAGCCTGTAACTGTAGCTAAAAGATGCCAATTGAATAGAAAAATTATTTTACAGGCTACATTACGAGCTTCAGTAACTAACAATAGCGCAATTGAATAGGGGCCATATTCTTGTATACACATTATTCAACACATTACGATTAGTTATATTGAGATCCACACAGAGAAGAACCAGCAGTTTGTTGAGCATCCAAATACTTTGCTGTAGCAACAAATACCCTACTCCATGGCCCCCATTCAATTCCAAGCCTGTAATTACCTTCATACAGGCCGCATGTCTGAGGGTTATACATTTTACAACTCTGGCTTTATCCAATTGGCTCAAGCCCGCAATTACAGGGCTAAAGCCTAAAACCGTAAAGCCTAAAAGTTGTTAGAGGGCTGGAATACATGGGATCCGTAGTTACAATTCAATCCTGTAATTACAGTGTGCGCCACAGCCCTGTGAGCCAATAAAAAGCAGGCTATCGGATTATAGTTGACGGGAGAGATAATAAAGCTGCACTCCACCCGTCCCAGCGTTGTCTGTGTTGTATTTTCTCAAGAAGTAGCAAGCAGGTCCCAGTGGTTTGAGCATTGAGCGAGAGAGAGTAGCCGTTTTGACAGAGCAGGTGCTTATGATTTTATTGATTTATATTTCTTAATTACCTATTTCACACTTAATCTTTGAAAACACAAATCAACTGATAACACATAATATAGTTACATAGTTACATAGTTACATAGTAATTAGGTTGAAAAAAGACTTTCAGTCCATCAAGTTCAACCTGTTAAGATCTCCTCTGATCTGCAATATGCGGATTAGTTATTAATTAAATTATTGATTAAATAATTATTAATAGTATAGTATTGGAGGATGAATAAAGAGTTAGTCCATCAAGTTCAACCTTTTTAGATCTCTATTGATCTTTTTAATGTGGACTATTTATTATTATTGTTAATTGTTAATTGATCCAGAGGAAGGCAAACAGAAAAAAAAAAACATTGAAACTTGCCAATTGTCTCATAAGGGAAAAAAAAAGCTAAATTCCTTCCTGACCCCAGAAACTGGTGTTCAAATTTCTCCCTGGATCAATATTCCTTGCTAGTTATCTAGGATAACCTTGAATGCCCTCTTTATTCAAAAATATATCTAACCCCTTTTTGAAGTTGTCTATCGAATTCGCTGTCACCACCTCCTTTGGTAGAGAATTCCACAGTTTAACCACCCTAACTGTGAAGACCCCTTTTCTTTGTTTAAGGTGAAATCTTTTTTCCTCTAACCTCATAGGATGTCCTCTTGTCAGTTGAAAATCTCTTGCTACAAAAAGTTCACTTGACAAAGCCTTATATTGACCCTGGATGTATTTATATAACGTAATCATATCTCCTCTTAGACGCCTTTTTTCTAGCGAAAATAAGTTTAATTTTGTTAGTCTTTCTTCATAACTTAGCCCCTCCATTCCCCTTATTAGTTTTGTAGCCCTTCTCTGTACTTTTTCCAGCTCTAAAATGTATTTTTTATGAGGTGGTGCCCAAAATTGTACTCCATATTCCAAATGAGGGCGTACTAGAGATTTTGTATAGTGGCAGAATTATATCTTCTTCCCTGGCTTCTATACCCTTCCTAATACATGCTAATATTTTATTTGCCTTTGCAGCCGCTGCCTGGCTTTGAGCGCTGTTACCTAGGTGGTTGTCCACTAGTACTCCCAAATCCCTTTCAATATCTGATACCCCTATATTTGCTCCATTAAGATTATAGATTGCTTGGCTATTGTTCCTTCCCAAATGCATAACCTTACATTTATTTGTATTAAATCTCATATGCCATTTAGCCGCCCATTTCTCTAATTTATGCAAATCCTTTTGTAGGGAAAGTACATCATTATCTGATTTTATTACCTTGCACAACTTAGTGTCATCAGCAAAAATGGAGACACTACATTCGAGTCCTACTTCAATGTCATTAATAAATATGTTAAAAAGGAGAGACACTAATACTGAACCTTGAGGAACCCCACTTATCACATTAGACCAATCGGAGTATGTTCCATTTACAACAACCCTTTGCTTCCTGTCTTTTAGCCAGCTCTCGATCCATGAGAAGATATTTACTGCAATTCCTGTATCCCTTAGTTTGCTCACTAGTCTTCCATGTGGCACTGTATCAAATGCCTTTGAAAAATCTAAAAAGACTACATCCACTGAGTTGCCCTGATCCAAGTTCCTACTAACCTCCTCATAAAAACTAATTAGATTGGTCTGACACAACCTTTCCTTCATAAATCCATGTTGACTGCTACCTATGATCCTGTTCAAATAGACATATTCTTGTATTCTGTCCCTTATTAACCCTTCCAAAAGCTTCCCAACTACAGAAGTGAGGCTCACTGGTCTATAATTCCCCGGATTTGCTCTAGATCCCTTCTTAAATATAGGTATCACCTCTGCTTTTCTCCAGTCATCTAGTAGAGACCCTGTAGTGAGTGAGTCTTGAAAGATTAGATATAATGGTTTGGCTATTACAGAACCCAGCTCCCTCAGTACCCTTGGATGTATTCCATCAGAACATGGGGCTTTATTAACATTTATTTTCTCCAACCTCTTTTGTATTTCTTCCTGCGTTAACCAAATATTTAGTAAAGGTAGTGTAGCCCCATCTTGATTAAACCAACGAAAAGAACCTATTTAGCTCATCTGCCTTTTCTTGGTCACTAATTATCAGATGGCCTGTGTCACATTGTAATGGTCCTATCAGTTCCTTCCTGGCCTTCTTCCCATTAATATATTTAAAAAATATTTTAGGGTTAGTCTTACTTTCCATTGCAACTGACTTCTCATTTTCTATTTTAGCCAGTCTAATAGCCCTTTTGCAAGACTTGTTGATTTCCTTATAGTCACATAAAGCTGCCTCTGTTCCCTCCTTCTTGTATAATTTAAATGCATATTTCTTTTTCCTCATCATGATCTTTAAGTCATTGTTAAGCCACATGGGATGTGATTTACTCCTATTCATTTTATTTCCACATGGTACATGCTGATGAGTATGTTTATTTAGTAAGGATTTGAATGTTGTCCATTTATTTTCAGTATTCTTCCCTGTAAGTTCTTTGTCCCAGTCTATATGTTGTATTGCTGCCCGTAGCCCATTAAAGTTAGCCCTTTTAAAATTTAGATTTTTTGTTGGCCCCTTACAACTCTGTTTTTTGTATTCAATCTCAAATGAGACTGTGTTGTGATCACTGTTCCCCAAGGGTTCCCCTATTTTTACATTTGATATTATATCAATATTACTTGTGATGACTAAATCCAAGATGGCCCCATTTCTAGTAGTTTCTTGTATTACCTGGGCCAGATAATGATCCCTGAGTGTACTCAAGAACCTGCTCCCCTTAGCTGAGCTGCTGGTCTCGTTTATCCAGTTTATATCAGGGTAATTAAAGTCTCCCATTATTAGAACTTGCCCATGCTTAGCTGCATTTCCAATCTGTAACAATAATTGTATTTCCTCACTCAGCTATATTTGGGGGTTTATAGCATACTCCCACCAATATGCGTTTAGAATTAGCTCCTCCACTATTTAGCTCAACCCACAAGGATTCAATGATGCCGTTAGTGCCAGCATAAATATCTTCTCTGACTATAGGCTTAAATTCAGGCTTAACATAAAGACAGATCCCTCCTCCTCTTTTACCATTTCCCCTATCTTTCCTAAATAGGTTATAACCATCCAGATTAACAGTCCATTCATGAGATTCATCCCACCATGTTTCAGTAATGCCTATTAAGCCCCATTTTTCTTGTACTGCTAATATTTCTAGCTCATCCATTTTCCCAGGCAAATTTCTTGCGTTAGCAATCATACACTTTATGTTGCTCTGGCTCTGCTGTTGTGAAGTGCCTGCCACTGTATTTGAGGCCCCTATTAATACCTCCCTACTTTCTATTGTAACCCTCCCCCTTCTCCTCCCCCATGGGTAACTAATTCATCCCTTTCCCTCTCTACCCTATTTACCCCAATACTTCTATATAGTCCCTCCCCCCCACCTACAAGTTTAAAAACTCCCCCAGCCGTTCTACCATCCTATCCCCTAGCACAAAAGCGCCCTCATCATTAAGGTGCAATCCATCCCTGCTATAGAGATTGTACCCAAGTGAGAAGTAAGCCCAGTGCCCGCGAGTAAATATCACACATACATACACATATAGATAGGTCACTACATGCACACACCCCACCCTTTATCCCAACAATTGAAATTATGCATAAAACATACCATTTTTTCCCCTCATAATTATATACACATATACTTTTGTTGATTTATTTGTCTATTATTTTTGGGATTAATATGGAGGGTGGAGAGAGGAGTGGGAAAAGGGGTGCAGTGGGGAGGAGATGAGGATTGTAGAGTAGAAGAGAGAGGAGAGAAAGGTAGCCCTGGGGAGTGGATGAGAGAGTATTGGAGGAGTGTAGGAGAGTGGAGTGGTGCAGAGAGGAGTGGAGAAGAGACAAGTGGAAGGGAGCATAGTGGAGGAGAGAGAAGTGGAGAGGAGTGGAGGAGAGATGAGTGGAGGAGAGAGGAGTGGTGCAGAGTGGAGGAGAGGGTGAGGGGTGTGTGCAGTTGCCCATAGTAATAAGCACATCAAGGTTAGAGCGGAGGAGGGAAAGGCCTCAAGGTTAGAGGAGGGAGCGCAGGATTCACATCCACAGTTGGAAGGGCAACATGCTCAGGGCAGATGCAGGGCCCTTCTCTACATGCACAAGAAGATGGTGGTGCTCCTCCATGAAATCTGTGGCCGCCCCGCTATCCTTTTGGGGGAAGGGAAGCTAGGTGGCAGCATATGCAGCAGTGGGCTCAAAAGAAAGGATTATGAGGTCCGTGAAGCACAGCTTTGATGACATCAGGGCCAAGGTGATGAGGATGATGGCCAAGGAGGACAGTGCAGACACAGCACAAAGTGATGGTCCCTAAGTGACTGTGAGATACAACAAGTGGGAGAGGATGCTGATGGAGCTGTTGAGCCAGGTGCCCACCACTTGAGCTCTAGGTCTGGTGGCTCAACAAGATCCAGCCTCCATACCAGATGAATATCAGATACAACAACATACCACCACATGTAGATCACACACACATAGAAAACATACAAGACATGTAATTGTTGACCAACAAGGACACTGACATGTCAGCTTCCTGGATTTAACAAGTGATTGATGGATCAGTCATGCGTCATTTAATCCATGGAACTGACAAATCATTGTCATTAGTGGGCACAACATGAATAATTATTCAATAGGGAGTTCATCTATGGGTGTGTCCTCTGCAGCGTATGCAGATACAAGCCACACTCGGAATCCAGATAATATCATAAGCCAATAACAATCAACCTCACGATCTAAAGAAGAGATCAAATCTAGCAAAAGATAACTACTCATAGTAGAAAATGAGTTAAACATCCAGGTTCAAGACAAGAACAGAATAGAAGGATAGAACAAACTCAGATAGGTAGGAATGAACAGAAACCAACAAATCATTCAACACAATTAACACATATTCCATTCTTTTCTCTCTTTCCACTGGCAGGAGGACTGAGTCCAGTGGTGAGCCAGGTGCCGGCACAAGAGGAGGAGGCAACAAAAAGAGCCAAGGGCCCAGGATATGAGGAGGACTAAGAATCATCTGGGTTGTGTTGTCACCTGTTGGACCGTCAGCCACCCCCATGGCATATGACCCCATTGCCCCTCCTCCAACAACTTGGTTCACCACCTGGGCCCTCCTATTGGACCGATGCACATGGATTTACCGTCCGCTCCCAGCAGCTCTACAACCTGGTTCCTGACACTACAATGAGGCCCACCCCCACCACAAGAGAGCCATGCTTCAGCCGTTCCACAGCCCCTCCCCACTGGGCCACCACTGCTTTCCCCTACTCACCTCCGACCACCATCCTAGGATCCACCACTGGAGGCTGCCCAGGGGGAGATGCTGGCACTGGTGGTGATCAATAGGGGGATCCAGGCCATCCTGCGGATGCAGCATAGGGGGGTGAGGAGACACAAATTTGTGATGAAGTCATACCAGGTCGGGCTTCTCCAGAACCCGGCGAACCAGAAGCACTGCCCCCTCAACCCCAGAGGCCTCCTCCGCTCATCCGCAGCCTGGCCGCTCCTCACGCCATCACCTCACACAAGATCTCTGCCGTCTACAGTGCCTCATTCAATCGCAATTCGGCCAATTGAATAGGGCTCTATATCAGCACACAGCATATTTTTTTACAGAGGTTTTTAGTTAGTGATCTTCTATCCAAAAGCAAGGTCTTCACTAACTAAAAATTTCTATAAGAAAAATATTCTCTGTGCTTATATAGAGCCCTATTCAACTGGCCAAATCGCTATTGAATAAGGCCCTTGGTGAGGTTTGTGAGTTAATACACGTATAAATTGTGATACTGTTAATTATTAACATTTCCTTGGGGGTTGAACAAATATTAGTTACATAGTTACATAGTAATTGAGGTTGAAAAAAGACTTTTAGTCCATCAAGTTCAATCTTTTTAGATCTTCTCTGGTCTGCAGTATGCGGATTCATTGTTAATTGATCCAGAGGAAGGCAAAGAGAAAACCCCCAGTGAAACGTTGCCATTAGTCTCAAAAGGGAAAAAAAATATATAACATTCCTTCCTGCCCAGATACTGGTGATTTGACTCCTCTCTGGATCAATACTCCCTCTCTAATTATCCAGGATAACTCTTAATGCCATTTTTATTTATAAATATATCCAATCCCTTTTTAAAGTTATCTATCAAATCCACTGTCACCACCTCCTTTGGTAGAGAATTCCACAGATTAATCACCCTTATTGTGAAGAAACATCAAGAGTTATAATGCTGTGTTTTGTGATCTATAATATTAAAATTAAAAATATAAAGATCCACTGACTAGTCCAGCAAACTAAACAGTAGGATCTTCTCAATCTTATTAGTTAACACCTAAATTAGACAGTATTTATACAATTGCTACTGTCAAGAGAATGATTTTCAAATAATAATAGTACATTAGAAGATGATAAGAATCTTATTAATGTCTTTATGTTTTGTTGTTTCTACGACTTGCATGGATAAAAGTGGTGAAAGATGGCCAGATATCATCGGTGTACAAGAAACACACTTTAAAGTTAATAAGACTTCTAATTTATCAGAAAATATCTATGATACGAAAATATTTGTCAATTATAAATCAAAAGTCAGAGGAGTTTGTATCTTTTTCAATAAAATGAATGTAATTGAAAATTACAAAGAAATTGACATTGAGGGAAGATACATCATACCTTACACAATAGATAACCTTTACGCTCCCAACAATAATCAATACAGATTCTTAAATAAAATACTTTAACAGATTAACAATATTAAAAAGGGTAAGTTAATGATATTTGGTGACTTAAATGTCTGCTTTGATCCAGTTATTGATAGGAAAACAATGAATTACAAACTATATGATGGATTAAATATAAAACGTATACAAAATTAGATTATTTTCTGCTAGACCAGTAGCCATATTAAATTCCCCCAACGTGTAAAAGCCTAGCCTGTAACGTAGTCCTCAAGACTTGCGTCTATTAAATTGGCCCCGTTAAGCAAGCCACTCAGGATTTGCAGGATAAAGCCGTAAAAAGCCTACAGGACGGGGAACAGGGATCGTGGAACCTCGCAATTCTGTCAAGCCTCTAACTACTATTTTGCTTATAATTTGCTGTTCATTTCCAAAGACGCCATAGTGTGCTGTATGTTCACCTGGTTCCCTTCAGCATTGCTAAGTGGGGGTGGTGAAGGGGCTTGTGTACCTGAATGAAACTGTGAGCTATATCATGTAGGGCCACTGTAAGTGGGCACATCATAGCAGAGAGGTCAGACAAATCACAGTTCACTAGAGAAGGAACTAGCAACCCACTCCAGTATCTTTGCAATGGAAACCTTGTGGAACAGCACAGACAGAGACCTAGCTAAATGTGCTGCAATCCATAGGGTAAGAGAGAGTCGAACACGACTGAAGGACTGAACAACAAATAATCAAATGTTCCCCGGGTACTTGATCTATGTGATGTGGTGGTGAAATATGGCCACTATTTATTTTCCCAAAAGTAGATGTGATGAGCAAGATGTATATGCAATTATTTTATTATATTTCAGGGTCCACATTAGAGCCCCTGTGAGTGAGAAAGGGTTAATATGGCTTGAGTGTCATGTTCATGTGTTGCTATTTAATCAGGTAGTGTGTCTTTAATGCATATTGCAGCATTGGCTTTTCATATAGGCATAGGCATGACCATTCCAACATATGCTAAGTGGTGGTGGTGGTGAAGGGGCTTGTGTACTGCAAAGAAACTGTGAACTATACCATGTAGGGTCACTCTAGGTGGGCATTCATAGCAGAGAGGTCAGACAGATCACACTCCACTAGAGAAGTAACCCACTCCTGTCATATTCATTTTAGGCCCTCAGGGGAATGTTCATACTCCACAGTATTACTAAGTGGACTTGGCCTGTATATTAACCCTTTGTTATTATTATATATGATATTTAGTATTATATGATATCTAATGCTATTATGACCAATATTCTTTTTATATGTATTGATCTATTGCATGCTAACTCAAGTTAATTAGTTTACAACTATAGTAATGTGACATAAATATGTTGCATGTGGATGTCCCATAACCCCAACCATTAAAAACACATAGACACAGTTTGAACGGTATAACAAAGCTTTATTTTATACACAGACCAAACGGTCAAGACTGTGCGTTAATATCATGTGGTATGGGTGGGTCCAGAGAGAGCAAGAGGCTATTATTGGGAAAAGGGGATACCTCCTGGGGGTTAATGTCATGGTGTAGACTAAGCATGATGCATAACACCTACCAGGGTCACATGTGGTCACTACACCACAACAACTAGACTCTGTTAAAAAAAAGGATCATCACAAATCACTCCATTTAATTGAAGAAACCATTAATGTGCATAGCACTTACAACATGTCTAGATCTGCTTAATGAAACATATAATTCAACTTCTGGACTGTGTAATCCAATCCAGTTTCACACATACAGTGTGGTGACAGAAAAATAAAAAATAAAAAAGTAGGCAACTAAAAAAAGGCGGAAGAGGATAAAAAAAACGAATCAACATGCATGTACAGTACAGTGCTAAATACTGTAGCTATAACAATATAACAACTCACCTGATTCCCATCTGCAAGCAGATGGGAAATATTTGCCAGGTCTCTGAATAATCAGTAATATGGGCAAATAGCCATTAATACGGATAGGACACAAAGATCTGCAGCCAGATTCACTGTTACTTACATCAGACACAAGGATCTGTTCTCAGACCGATATTGAGGTCAGGATCACAAGCTTCACTAGTGCATATATCAATGCTGGCTGTCATTAACTTGTCATTGTGAGATTTTGTAAGACCACCGCCATAGTGGTATTAATCTACATTGAAGCTAACAACAATCATGTCTGTGGCTTAACAGTGATTTAAAGATCAAGATATGGAGTAAAAAGCTGGGATTATAATTATATAGGCAAGAGGGGACAGAGACTGTTTTACATAAGTACAAGGGCATCAACAAGGCTTGCGAAAGGGCTATTAGACTGGCTAAAATAGAAAGTGAAAAATCAGTTGCAAAAGCGAGTAAGACTAACACTAAAATATTTTTTTTATATATTAATGGAAAGAAGGCAGGAGGGAAGCTATAGTATTACAATGCGACACAGGCCGTCTGATAATTAGTGACCAGTTAAAGGCAGATGAGCCAAATATTACATAGTTACATAGTAATTAAGGTTGAAAAAAGACTTTCAGTCCATCAAGTTCCACCTGTTAAGATCTCCTCTGATCTGCAATATGCGGATTAGTTATTAATTAATTTGTTGATTAAATAATTATTAATAGTATAGTATTGGAGGATGAATAAAGAGTTAGTCCATCAAGTTCAACATTTTTAGATATCTATTGATCTTTTTAATGTGGACTATTTATTATTAATTGTTAATTGATCCAGAGGAAGGCAAACAGAAAAAAAAAAACATTGAAACGTTGCCAATTGTTTCATAAGGGGTAAAAAAGCAAAATTCCTTCCTGACCCCAGAAACTGGCAATCAAATTTCTCCCTGGATCAATATTCCTTCACTAGTTATCTAGGATAGCCTTGAATGCCCTCTTTATTCAAAAATATATCTAACCCCTTTTTGAAGTTGTCTATCGAATTCGCTGTTACCACCTCCTTTGGTAGAGAATTCAACAGTTTAACCACCCTAACTGTGAAGAACCCTTTTCTTTGTTTAAGGTGAAATCTTTTTTCTCTAACGTCAAGGGTGTCCTCTTGTCAGTTGATAATCTCTTGCTACAAAAAGTTCACTTGACAAAGCCTTATATTGACCCTGGATGTATTTAAATAAGGTTATCATATCCCCTCGTAGACGCCTTTTTTCTAGCGAAAAAAAGTTTAATTTAGTTAGTCTTTCTTCATAACTTATCCATTCCCCTTATTAGTTTTGTAGCCCTTTTCTGTACTTTTTTCAGCTCTAAAATATTCTTTTCTTCTGTATACACATTGGAAGTACCAGTGGTTGGTACACCGCAACATAATGGGGCTACATTATCTTCACCAAATAATTGGTTAACGCAGGAAGAAATGCAAAAGATGTTGGAAAAAATAAATGTAACAGTTCTCAATGCCAAGCAGCAGATGCAAAGGCAAATAAAATATTAGCATGTATTAAGAACGGTAAAGAAGCAATGGAAGCAAATATAATTCTACCTCTATACAAATCTCTAGTACACCCTCATTTGGAATATGGAGTACAATTTTGGGCACCACTTTATAAAAAGGACATTTTAGAGCTTGAAAAGGTACAGAGAAGGGCTACAAAACTAATAAGGGGAATGGAGGGGCTAAGTTATGAAGAAAGACAACCCAAATTAAGCTTATTTTCTCTAGAAAAAAGACGTCCAAGAGGAGATATGATTACAGTATATAAATATCAGATTTGTCAAGAGAGCTTTTTGTGCCAAGAGATTTTAAACTGACACAAAGACATCCTTTAAGGTTAAAAGTAAAAAGATAAAAGATTAAAGAAAGAAAAATGGTTCTTCACAGTAAGGGTGGTTAATCTGTGGAATTCTCTACCAAAGGACGTGATGACAGCAGATTTGATAGATAACTTTAAAAGGGGACTAGATTTATTTCTAATCAAAAAGGGCATTCAGGGTTATGCTGGATAATTAGAGAGAGATTATTGATCCAGGGAGGAATCCAATTGCCATTTTTTTTGCCTTCCTCTGGATTCAATTAATTAACAACTAATCCACATATTGCAGATCAGATGAGATCTTAAAAGGTTTAACTTGATGGACTGAAAGTCTTTTTTCAACCTCAATTACTATGTAACTATGCAACTATGCAACTATGTTACTATGTAATATCTGGCTATATGATCGCTTTAAGACTGTAGGAGCTACATGTTAAGAGGGGCTGTCATTGAGGGAATGTGTGCCTGAGGGGCACTGGGAAAACCTTACACCTCATATATTTCCTCCACAATGCTTGCAGATGCAGAAGACGCCTTCCTAGACCTGAATCGTACCTAAAAAATAAATAAAAAAAACCTACAAAATAAGGCCTGAAAAAAACATAGGGACTACAGCATCTTTTCTCAGCAGCATTCCTCAGTGACCATTTTTGTGTGACAGAGCCCTACGTGTACACAGAGAAGAGGTTCATGGAGCAAGTGATGGGAGGTAGCCATCTGCATACAAAATATCACCATCACATAGGCCAAGATCCAAGACTAGATTAGGTTAGCATTGTGACCAATAGATTGTCACTGAGGAGTGCTGTTGAAAAGGCACAGACTTGTCCGCAGCCCCAATTTCCGCCTAGGCACAGGGCCCACATCATTTGTGGTCGGCTGTGTACTCTTTGCTGGTGGTGGCGGTGGTGGGGGGGAGGCAACCCCCCGGGAGGCAGCTACATAACAGGTGGCGGAGGCATGGTGGGAGGAGAGGAGGGGCCAAGCTCCTTGTGGCTGGGGGATGCCTCCGGGGTAGAGGAGGCGGAGCTGGGGACCAGCCCTATCACTAGCAGCCCGGCCAGGTAGCTCTCAGTCTTAAAATGATTCCTCCCCTACTCCCTTGCCAGGCTGAGCATTACCTCCACATGATTGCCTTAGATGCTGGTATGGATCCCACGGAGACAGTCCAGTTGCTGGTGTATGAGGGCAGCCTGGCTTGGTGGTGATTGTGCTGGTGGGGATGGAGGTCTTAGTTCCAGGGCTGGGTGAGGAGGTGGCGAGGGTCTGGGGCCCGGCTGGAGCCTGTGGGAATGCAGGTGATGTTGTTGGTGTGCCCGATGGTGGTGCCGGCCAGGCCAGCTCACTGCTGTGTGGGGAAGGAGGTGGTGGCTGGCTGTAGGTCCGGTTGGAGAGAACCGGCAAAATCATCAGTCTTTCGAGGAGGGGGATAGTGGGGTCAAATCCCGGCATTGTGGCCGTGGTGTGTCCTAACTATATATCTCTCCATGTGTGTTCTTTAACCTATGTGTATTGCAAATATGTGTAATCTGTAAATATGTGTAAATATTAAGTGTAAAATGTATGAAATAGAATATAAACCAATAAAAACGCAAACTACCTCTCTCACAAGTCTCTCCTACACTCTCTCCAATTGAACCCAATATCCAACTCTGGGACCTGCGTGCTACTTTGAAAGAAAATACAACAAATTCAATGCATGGGCGTGTGGAATGTAAATTTATAAGCTCCACTGATCCCAAAGGATTTACAGGCTTGCACTTGAGCCCAGCTCGAATTTAATAGCTCTGTAACTTGGCCAGATTTCAAGCCTGCAGCCGTTGCGGGTCTCACGTTGCACTTACAGGCTTAAAATTTAATGTGGCTGCAGAATTCCCTAAATCAGATATGGAAAACCGAAATAGGTCCAATTTCTCGGTCCGATCATTCACCTATATCTATAATTCTTAAAAGAGGGTATAAAATTGTCAACAATAAAACAGTAATAATATATGCAACTCTTTTAAATCTGCAGAAAATAGAAAGAAACTAACTTTGGAAATTTATATTTTTTGAAAATAATGAAAACTCAGTAGAATCAAAAACTCTTCTTTGGAACACGCACAAAGTGTATATTAGAATATTAAAGGAATAATATCAGCCTGGTCAGCACATAGAGCCAGACATAGAGAATTCTCAAAGAGAGAATTATATATAAAACTTACAGATTTACAGACTTTAAATAAAAGTTCACCAATGCCTAAAATATCAAATGAAATCTTCCAGCTCAAAAAAAAAAAAATTAACTTTAAGTTGATAACCTTATCTGGTTATACCAACAAAAACACTACCATATGGGAAATAAACCTGCCAAATTATTACCCAGTCAAATTAAAGGTAAAAATACAAGTATAAAAATAGAAAAGCTACAAGATGAAAAGGAAAACATTCACAGGAACCCTTTAAAAATAGGAAAACTTTTCATAGAATACTACAAATCTCTGTATAATATAGAAGAGAACAGAGACTTTAAAAAATCATCTAAAAAAAGAAAAGTAAATACAAACACGTATACAATCTCTAAAAATAACGAAATCCCAAGGTCCTGATGGATTCCCAAGAATATATTACATTTAGACCATGCTTAATTAAGCATCTAAAAGCATATTTAATGAAATTAAACATATAGGAACTGTGCCAGCAGAAACAAAAGAAGCAGCAATTATAAATATCCCCAAACCAGATAAGGACAACTCTAAATGTCAAAACTATTGCCCCATATCACTTCTCAAGACTGACATAAAAATATATTCAAATATTTTAGCTAACAGACTTAATCCTCTATTAGGGAATTTAATCAATTTAGGTCAAACTGGATTTATAAAAGATAGACAAGCTACTGACAATATCTGTAAATTAAAAGATATCCAAAAGTTACCAGTAGTAGCCCTATCAATGGATGCTGAGAAATCATTTGATAGGGTTAACTGGGAATTCATAGAAATGGTTTAGATAAATATGTTTTTAGTATATCTATACTAAAGGTTGCACAGTGTTAAAGCCCTCTATATAAGTAAATGCACATGTCAAAGGAAACTGATTAAAAATGGAGAATTTCAAAATAAGTAATGGAACGAGACAGGGATGTCCCCTCTTACTTGATTGAACTAATTAGAAAAACAGAAGAAATAGAAAGCATACAATTTGGGACAATAAATCCCAAAGTTACAGCTTTTGCGGATGACTTGGCCATTACCACCACCACTCCAGAGAAATTTTTAACTAAATGTCATGCAATTCTTAAAATTTATAGCGAGCTATCTTACTACAAATTAAATATTTCAAAATCAGAAGTTCTCTCAATAAATCTTAGAGCTGAAGAAAAATTAAAAGATAAGTTCCAATATAAATGGAACTCAAATACAATAACTCATTTGGGAATAAAATTTACAGCAAATTTGAATAAACTGATTCAAAATAATTTAGACAGACTTTTTACTCATATTATATCTTATAAATTGGAAATTATTAAACTTATTATGGCTAGGAAGGATAGCCGCCATTAAAATGACCATATTACCAAAATTCTAAGATGTCTATCATTAAAAATTCTGACCTATAAACTCAAAGAATTCAAAAAGATAAAACATCAATTAATTTACAAAAATAAAAAAAATGTTGAATTTTAAAAATAAATAGTATCAAGAACATACTCGATAGGAGGCCTAGCTGCACCTAACATTATGGAGTACTCAAAAGCTGTGACTTTAAAACATTTATTAAAATGTACTATTAAGACTAATATTCCTAAATTTTTATTAATAGAGAAATTCTTAGCAAAAAACTTTGAACTTGAGAATATAATATGGGGTGAAATTCAAAATAAAAGAATAATAAATAAACTACCGAATTGTTATTGAAACTTTGGATTAAATATAATAAATAAGTACAATTAACTGTATTTCCTACCCTAATAACTCCAATACATAAGATAAGTTCTGATCCCTTATCATTTTTACACATAGATTGGAGCAAATGGGGACTAAAATCCCTATGCGACCTTTATCAAAATGGGGATTTAAAAACCTTTGAAGTATTGAATCTGAACACTTGGCGAGCAGGGCAGGATCAAGTGATGGCTCCGCCCAGTAACTATCAGCAGGCGTGTTAGCCCTTTCTCCAGAGCACGCCTGAAGCCCCACTACTCCATTGAGGTATAAAATGCGGAGTATGTGAGGACGCCAAGTATTGAGCCCCACAGATGGGACGTTTCTAAGAGCACTTTTGGAAGGACTCTCGCCAGGACAACGCAGCACCCGCTGTAAGCAGGTAACTAAGAACGGAGCATGTTATTATGCCACCATCCAAAACAACGTGGTGACCTCTCTCCTCACTGGTGCACACGGATAGAGTCTCCAACAAATGAGGGTACTGGCCCATGATTGAATACCTACGTAAAGGTTTGGAGCCTTTTGGTTGCATATTGGTGGGAGTACATTGTGAGCCCTTAGAGGACTGGAGACTGTATATTAGTTTTCCTTTATTATAGGATACTGGGGCCAGGGGCCTGGCGGGACTGCATTCATAGTCCTACATTGTGGGACCCTAGGGACTGTTTATGCCATACTACCCATATTTGGGGAAATTAACACTCACAATAACTGAGTGCCAGAGCGAGTTCTCAGGAACAAGTATCCTGATTGGGTTCAGCTGATCTCGTGGATATCAGTTAGTGTCCACGTGTCGCGGATGGCTTGGTGAGAGGGAGCCTGAGTGCACGTAGGACCACTAATAAAATTCAAACAAAAACCCTTATGAACTCAAGTACCTCAAAAGCAATTGATATGTGAGGGAAAGATGTGCTGAATTGAGGGGCCATTGGCTCTAATGTATTGTTCTAATATATGTGATCTTTTTCTTTAAGTGCTCAGGCACTTCCCATAAAGCAACTTTTTCTGAACAAGAGGAGAAATTGGAATTGTTGCTTGGCATATAAGCAAGGAACTTACTGATCCTAAACCCTTTTGGGTGAATTAACCATTAGGTCAATAGCAATGTTTGGTGTACTATGATATTATGATAATATGTACTATGATGTACTATGATATGTCATTTTAACCTACACCGGGTACAAGGTAGACCTTATGTTAGATCATATGTATAGCTGGATAAACGTCTGTTGTTAAAGACGAGAGACCGGTGTAGGGGATAGAAAGAAGAGATCTACTCCCCTTTTTTTCAGTGATCCTTTTTCTACTTAATGTATTGTATTTTCCCTTTGCCTGTTATTGCTGCTAGGTGTGTTATTTGGAACAAAACAAAAGGGAAAGTCAACAATACAATATACAGACCATTAGTATTAGTATGGAATAGGATATAGCAGAATGAGTAAATTTAGTGGGACAGCTTGAATATACAGCGTGCAAAATTTACGGCCGTTGGATTTAGAACTGACTGATATAATGTTTGGTGAGAGGACCTATGTAATTGTATTTCATGTTAGCTTAGAGAGAGACAATAACTAGAGAATTTATAGTGTTAGAGCTTAAAGAGACACACGAGGGTCTATATCCCTTATCTTAAAAGAAATTGGCTTTGGTCTTTTGGTAATTGGTGAGATAATGTATCAAACGGTCTCAAAAGGAAAGAATAGGGGGATTGGGTATGTATGGAGTATTTGTAGTTATTTCTGTGTTGCGTATCTTGTGATTGTTTTAAATGTTGTGGGTTTTGAGGAAATGTTTGTACAGCTCTCCAACACTCCAAGGTTATTTAAGGGTATATGGCCCTCATGATGTTCTCTTGATGTCTCTCAGAGATTTTTTATCTTTAGATTATGACTTGTCCCATTAAATGTATTACTTATAATGTAAGAGGGTTGAATACACCCTACAAAAGGAAGGTTATCTCGGGGGTTTTCCAGGTGGAGAAGGCAGATATTATTTGTGTCCAGGAGACACATTGGGTGGGAGAAAGAAATATTGTATTGAGTACTTTGTATGATACTTGTGCAGTTTCCAACTATAAGAATAAGTCTAGAGGCACTGCCATTCTACTGAGCAAAAAGAATTGTGTGATGGAAAATGTTATCCAAATTGACCCGGAAGGGAGATATTCTATCTGGGCAGGATTAATCAATAATGTCAATTATACTATAGCAAATTTGTATGCTCCTAACGAAAACCAAAACCACTTCTTAAATAGAATGTTAAAGATTATAAATAAGGTAAGAAAGGGAATATTAATAATTGCTGGGGACATGAATATGGTGTTGGATATTGAAGTAGATAGGAAATCAGAGAAAAAAGTTAATCCGAGTAGAGAACTTATGGCTGTATCACGTCGGTTCCAGGCTTCTTTGACAAGATATAAGCTGTTTGACGCATGGCGGACATTCCATCCTGGAGAGAGAGATTATACCTTTTACTCCAATCACCATGCGTCATACACAAGGTTAGACTATTGCTTGGTAAACCAAAAGGTTATAAATAAGGTTGAAAGAGTTGATAGAGGCACTTTAGGAGATTCAGATCATGCTAGTGTTACTATGTACATTAATAAGCCTTGCAATAAGATAAGATCAAAAGGGTTCGGAATAGAGCAGTCCTTACTTAAATCATGCACGGATAGGGACTTTATCGACAAGATTATTGAGGAATAAATAGAGTTTCATGAAGACTCAGTAATTTCTAAAGTTACACTGTGGAACTCCCTAAAGGAGTGGAACTTCTTAAGGGGTAATTTGATCTCATTAGCATCTAAGAAAAGTAAGGAAAGAGGCAAATCCCTGAGAGACTTATATATTTTATTAAATACCGTATTTACCGGCGTATAAGGTGACTGGGAGTATAAGACGGCCCGCCCAACATTGCCACTCAAAATCCCTCCTTAACCTCAACCCCCCTCTTTATCCTCATCCTCCCTCCTCAATCTCTCTCCTCATCCTAAACCCCCCTCCTCACTTTATCCCTCTAAATACCTCCCCCTCATCCTAAACCCCCCTCCTCACTTTACCCCTCTAAATACCTCCCCCTCATCCTAAACCCCCCTCCTTACTTTACCCCTCTAAATACCTCCCCCGGCACCCGGTATATGCTAATGACGTGGCGCGCATGTGACGTCACATGCGCGCCGGGTCAAGAAGGATCGGAGGTCGGAGCAGAAGCAGGTAAGTGAGGGGAAAGGGAGAGGGGGAGGTATTTAGGGGGGTTTAGGTTGAGGAGGGGGGTTTAGGTTGAGGAGGGGGGATTAGAATGAGGAGGGTGGGATGAGGATGAGGAGGGGGGAGGCACGAGCTCTGCGCACCCGGCGTATAAAGTGCACCCGGTGTATAAGACGACCCCCCCACTTGGAGGCATGTTTTTCAGGAGAAAAAAGTCATCTTATACGCTGGCAAATACGGTAAGGCCAATAACCTCAATAAATTGGCACCTATTAAAGATACTTCCCTGGAAATTTTAACTATTCAGAAATCAATAACAGAAATTCAACAAAAAAAAAAAAAATTATAAGAATATCTGGATAGCTCAGCAAAAATATTACCATTGTGGTAATAAGTCTAATAACTTTTTTTGCGAACCAATTTAGAAATAATAGTAGTGCTAAGAATATTTCAGAGATGTTAGATCGAAAGGGGAAACCCCATAGGCTTCCTGAACAAATTGGAAGGATTTTCTTAGATTATTATAAAGATCTGTACAGTTTAGAGGCTAGCGGAGACGGGATTAAGACTCCTAAAGAAATAATTTCTGAATTTTGTGGACTCTGTCCAACTGCCTAAAATCTCAGCCCTACAATACGAAAAATTGGAGGATCCAATTTCCTTAGTAGAAGTAGAAGAAGCTATTAGTGCTCTCAAATTAAATAAGTCCCCAGGTCCGGACGTCCTTCCGGGTCTTTTTTTCCAGTGCTTTTCAAAGTTATTGAGCCCGCATTTAATGAATAGCTTTAACGAAATCAGATTATCAGGCTCAGCCCCTGCTGAATCTCTTCAGGCTGTAATTGTTACCATCCATAAAGAATGCTCTAATTACAGACCAATTTCTCTATTGAATATTGATATTAAACTTTATGCTGAGATTCTAGCAAAAAGGCTGAGCCTGATAATGAAAGGTCTAGTTAGCTATGATCAATCAGAGTTCCTAAAGGAACGCCAAGGCCTGGACAACACAAGGAAATTGTTTGACATTTTAGACTTTTGTAAATTAAAAAAGACCCCTGTTTTAAGCATTAGCAATAGACACAGAAAAGGCTTTCGATCGTTTGAACTGGGAGTTGCTAGAAATGACTCGAAAATTTGGTCTAAGAGACAAGGCCATTAGGAGCACTATGGCACTATATTCTAATAATTGTGCCTTTATATGTGGACCAGGGTTTGAAACAAATAGTTTCTATATCCATAATGGCTCTAGACAAGGATGTCCATTGTCTTCACTTATTTTTACTTTAGTTATGAAACCATTAGCTGAAAAAATAAGATGCAATATTAATATTAAGGGAGTTGCTATGGGGAAATTAAATCCCAAAATAGCATTATTTGCGGATGATATAGTTATTACAATTACAGAACCAGTAACTTCAGTAGAATATTTATTAAAGATAATTCAGCAATACGGATCTATTTCCTACTATAAAGTTAATCATAGTAAGACACAGGTACTGATGATCAATCTAGATGGTATAATAAAAGGCCAACATCAATTAACTCTTCATATAATGAAATGATGATCAAATTAATCCATAGATGGTACTATGTCCCCAATAAACTAAAAATAATATATAGTAATTTAGATGGCTTATGCTGGAAACAATGTGGACTAACAGGTACAACCATCCATATGTGGTGGGACTGTAAAAAAATCAAAACAAGTAAGCAAAGAACTATCGGCTCTCACTGGTAAACAAATTTCTTGTAATCCGTTAATGTTTATTTTACACTCGCAAATGGAAATCTTCCCATTAGGGGAAAGACTTTTAATATCACACATATGTTTAGTTGCTAAATGGTTATTAGTGAAATATTGGAAACAGCCTCAAGTACCTTCTTGGAAAGAATTAGAGAATACTATCTCAAAGAACAGAGAAATGATGAGATTAGATTTGTCGGATAACGCCAGAGATAATTTCCCTAAGGCCACTCGCTTAATAAAATGGCAGCTCTGGGACCAATATCTGAAAATAAGCTAGAAAAATTATGGTGATGAAATTCTCCTTGATAGTGTTTCCACAACAAATTCTAAAGGAGAGGAGGAAGAAGGGGTAAAGAGGAGGAAAGAGGGAAGAATTTTTTTTTTTTCTCTTCTTTTTGCTATTTTTTTTCTTGTTTTCTGTTGATCCTAAAAATATACTCAAAACTTGAGAGATATCAAAGATGTTGGGATGATAAGGTCATGTTCTTGTATTGTTTGTTACCCTCTCTTGTATGGGGTATTTACATATATGTTATTAGCTGCTCCACTACTTTATATGTACAAAATAAATGATAAAATAAAAAATTCTTTAAAAAAAAAAAATAAAAAAAAAATAAAAGGCCAACTTAAAGAAAAGTTTGACTTTAACTGGTCGTCTAACCATTTTACATATCTTGGTATTGAATTTTCACCATGTTGGCACAATATAATTAGGAATAATTACAATAATGTATTTAAGGATATTAGAGCAGCGCTTGATTCATGGCGCAAGTTGAATTTGTCCTGGATGGGCAGTGTAGCAGTGGTCAAAATGTTTGTTTTACCCAAAGTACTATATCTTTTTAGGTGTATCCCAATGAAGATTCCAAAAGAACAATTTAAGAGATTTCAGGTTACTATAGATAAATATATTAACAAATCAGGGAATTTTAGAGTCAAACATTTGATCTTAATTAGGAGTTACTGGGAGGGGGTCTTGGTACCCCAAACCTTGAACAAAATCTCCAAGCAACTGCCCTTTTTAATGTTATGAGATTGTTAAATGGTAATCCAGAACTGAAATTTCTACAAATAGAATATACTCAGATATCTCAGACACATTTGGGGAGTATCATATGGAGTAAATCATTGGATAAGAAAGATATTAGTGGAACATGGTTCATGATGGCCACTCCCAGGAAGTGCTGAGTGAGCACTAACGAGGGAGCTGAGTGCGCCCATTGCTGGAGTGTGTAAGCACTATCTGTGTTCAGTCTAATGAGCCCTAGAAGAACCAGAGGTGGAGGAGCTTGAGGCCGGTCATGCCAGTGAAGAGGCAGTGAGGAGGTAGCAGCATTTGTAGTTCTTCCTCAGTCAAGCCTGCAGACTTGCACTGTATGAAGGATACAAAGAAGCAAGGAGCAGGTGTGATACAGCAGAGGGCAGTTTCAAGGACGGCTGCAGCTAGCAGTTTGCAGGTCCTGTGTGTGTTCAGAAGGTGTTCCAACAGGAAAACTGTAAGTTCTGCTTAATAGTGATATGGCTCACTGCTGCACGTTGCTGCTATTGTAAGAGATTGCTCAGTGTATGGACATCAGCTAGACATCTAATTAAGTCTAGTTAGATTGATGGCTTATAAGTCCTATAAGGAACTGCTTGCAGGCGGGGGATATTAAGAATTGCCCTGTGAAAAAGCCTGTGAAAAAGCCTTGCGAAAATTTAAAGTGATAGTCAATTAAATGAGCCATTTCAAGCCAGCAAGCCTGCCTTTATATTTGAACACTGTATGCTTGTACATTTTTGGTTACACTGCCAGTTTGGAGACCTGTGTATCACACAGTGTGTTTAAAAGATATCTACAGAGAAGAACAGTAAACAGCCATAAGGAACTGCTTGCAGGCGGGGGCTTATTAAGAATTGCCCTGTGATAAAGTTTTGTGAAAATTTAAAGTGACAGTCAATTAAATGAGCCATTCCTAGCCAGCAAGCCTGCCTTTATATTTGGACCCTGTATGCTTGTACATTTTTGGTTACACTGCCAGTCTGAAAACCTGTGTATCACACAGTGTGTTTAAAACATATTTACAGAGAAGAGCTGTAAACAGCCATAAGGAACTGCCTGCAGGCAGGGGCTTATTAAGAAGTGGCCAGGGATAAAGTCTTGCAAAAATTTAAAGGGACAGTCAATTAAATGAGCCATTCCTAGCCAGCAAGCCTGCCTTTATATTTGGACGTTGTATGCTTGTACATTTTTGGTTACACTGCCAGTCTGGAGACCTGTGTATCACACAGTGTGTTTAAAAGATATCTACAGAGAAGAACAGTAAACAGCCATAAGGAACTGCTTGCAGGCGGGGGCTTATTAAGAATTGCCCTGTGATAAAGTTTTGCGAAAATTTAAAGTGACAGTCAATTAAATGAGCCATTCCTAGCCAGCAAGCCTGCCTTTATATTTGGACACTGTATGCTTGTACATTTTTGGTTACACTGCCAGTCTGGAGACCTGTGTATCACACAGTGTGTTTAAAAGATATCTACAGAGAAGAACAGTAAACAGCCATAAGGAATTGCTTGCAGGCGGGGGCTTATTAAGAATTGCCCTGTGATAAAGTTTTGCAAAAATGTAAAGTGACAGTCAATTAAATGAGCCATTCCTAGCCAGCAAGCCTGCCTTTATATTTGGACACTGTATGCTTGTACATTTTTGGTTACACTGCCAGTCTGAAAATCTGTGTATCACACAGTGTGTTTAAAACATATTTACAGAGAAGAGCTGTAAACAGCCATAAGGAACTGCCTGCAGGCAGAGGCTTATTAAGAAGTGCCCTGGGATAAAGTCTTGCGAAAATTTAAAGGGACAGTCAATTAAATGAGCCATTCCTAGCCAGCAAGCCTGCCTTTATATTTGGACACTGTATGCTTGTACAGTTTTGGCTATACTGCCAGTCTGGAGACCAGTGTATCACATAGTGCGTTCAAAATGATATCTACAGAGAAGAGCATTAAATAGCCATAAGGAACTGCTTGCAGGCGGGGGCTTATTAAGAAATGCCCTGTGATAAAGACATAATACTCAAAGAAACCGTTTAAAGGACTGGCTCTGTGGTTTTGGGACTAGGGGCAACAGGGATATTTATATCCGGCTAGTAAAGTTACTCAGCTTGCTGACCCTCCGGCGACTATCCAGCTGGCTGTTTCAGTTTCTATGGGGCTGTTCCTGTCAAGCTTGTAATTCTGATTTCAGCCACTAGATTTAAATCTGTTACTTTAAATTGGTCAGCTGCCAATAAAGTGTCAATAAGGCAGCAGTGGATACTATTAAACTTAGGCTGCTGCGGCAGATAAGAAAAAAAAAAAAGACTCTAGTTAATTGAAGTAAATAAAGCCGTGTGGTTCCAGGGGACTGCTGCTGTAAAATACATCAAAAATTATGATTGTTTGATTGTAACATCTGCTATTCCTTTTTTTCTATTATTATGTGTACTTGTAGCATTGTATAATGTTTCCATTTGTCTGCAACCCTTAAATAACATACCTGTATATTCTGTGTTAAGAGAAGAGAGAAAAGGAGAAGGGAAAAAAGGAAGAAGAAAGGAAAGGGAAAAAAAAGAGAGGACAAGGTGCTTGCCAAAAAGGGAAAACTCACAGGGGGTGTAGTTAAAACGTCATCAGTGTTGGGTAACTGAAGCGGGACAAATAAGCAAAAATGATAAGGAAGGATGTGTCAGTGGTAAGAAGTAAAAACAAGGGCAGAGATACCAAATTGCAGGGTGCTATCTCAAAAAGCCCACTAACAACTAGAGAAACAGTGAAAAGGAAAAAAGTAAATTTATCTAGCTCTCAATCGAATATATCCCAAACAGACACAGAAAACAGTGAACACGTTAATATAACAGAGATAGTAGACCTCCCCGATAGATTGAACACAGGTCAACCAGAAGCATTAACTGTAGAGGCAATGGAAAGGTTGTTTTATAACTTTGAAAACAGAATCAGGAAAGATATACTATTAGAGCTTACAGAGAATACAAAAGCAGTGAATGTCTTACTAGAGAATTGGCCAGCTGGAAGGCAAACAAGAAAAGCTTGTGGAGGATCATCAGAGATTAGAGACCAAAGTTGGGAGGCTTGAGGATGAAGTTGTAAGTCTCAAGAACAAATTATGTAGAATTGAAGATTTCTCTAGACGGAATAATTTAAGGCTGAGGGGGATTTCAGGGAAAGTCCTGGACAATGAGTTAGGCGAGTACATGAATGAGTTTTTTAAAACTATCACAGGGAAAGATAACACTCTGGAAGGTACGTTTGAGAAGATACACAGGCTCCCACTACCTAGGAGACTGATAGGGCGAAGAGAGCAGGATGTAATAGTAAAATTACAAAATTACTCCTTCAAAGAACGGATAATTAAATGTAGTAGAGAAAAAAGACAGTTTGAGAGCCCTTATGAAAAGGTAGAAATTTACCAAGACTATTCAAGCGAAACTTTAGCTAAAAGAAGAGAATTAAGTTCTATCACTAAAGTGCTCAGAAGAGAAAAGGTATTATATAAATGGGGGGTCCCTGTTAAACTAATTATAACTAAAGGTAACCAAAGTGAGGTGATCAAGTCCGTCGCAGAAGGTGTGCATTGCTTGGAAAAGTGGGGTTTCGAAATAGAAAAAGAAGACACGAGAAGGGATGGGAAAGGCCCCAACTTTGATGGAGGCGGTAAAACGGGAAAGTGAAGTACGTAGGTGAATAAAGAGAAAAAAAAAATGGAAAAGAAAATGTATAAAATATACTACTTATCCGAGACAATTTTGGGAAATGTTTCAATATTTTATTGTAGAGTCAATTAAAAGTTTTGGACGTGAAGGAAACACTTAATGTATAGTTGAGTGCTTCTAGGAGTAGGGTGAGGGGGCAATGGGCGCACTCCCAAGGTTCTGCAGGGGTCTTTTTTTTTTCTCTCTCTTTTTTGAAGTTTTTTCTCCGCCCCGGAGGACCAGACATCTTAAAAGATGGCATTAAGTTTTTCTTGCCATCGGGAGGAAACTGTATGTGTGGTGTTTGTATGCTGTTGGAAGGGAAGGGGAAGTGAAGGCAATAAAAATTGTATGATAGGGAAGGAGGGGACTCGGAGGTTATCAAGTAAGTCACTTTGATGTTAAAAGTGATATCGCAAAATGCTAGAGGCTTAAATTCACCCGGCAAACGGCACTGTGCCTTCCGTCAATTTATAAAAGAAGAATTGGATGTTATTTGTCTACAAGAAACCCACTGGGTAAAGGGGAAAGAACCTAGAATAGGATATAAACAGTTTGAGTTGGGTTTCTCGTCTAGCTTCAGGAAAAAGGCTAGAGGGGTTGCTATTTTGTTTCATGATAAGAATGTGATTGTAACGGATCATGTAGAATATGATGAAGAAGGGAGATTTATCATTTGGTTAGGACAGGTAAATGGTCAGTCATTTACAATTGCAAATTTATATTCTCCGAATGCGAATCAAATAAGCTTTTTGAGTAAGTGTTTAAAAATTATTTCCAAACTAAAAGTGGGTAAGCTTATTATATGTGGGGATCTGAATATGGTCCTGGACATAAAAATTGATAGGAGCTTAAGGACGAGCGATTTGGCTCTGGAAAGATTGTCTAGAAGATTTAATGAGATATTGTTGAAATACAAACTATATGACTCTTGGAGGATAAAAAATCCTGAGGTCCGGGACTATACTTATTATTCTCAGAGACATAGTATATACACAAGGATTGATTTCATACTGGTTGACATAGAGACATGGAGAGAAGTGGATGATGTGGAGGTAGGGGTTATATCATGGTCAGACCACGCCCTGGTAAAAATAGTACTGCAAGGTCGGGGGACTAGCAATGGAAAAAAAAGAGAAAATATTAACTCAGAAGTTTTTTATACAATAGAAGAAAAAAAAGAAATTAAGGAAGTAATTGAAGAGTTCTTTAGAGTTAACAGTGGCTCTATAACCTCAGATTTAAGTATTTGGAATGCGCACAAAGCGTATATGAGGGGTATTCTGAAAACAAGAATGATTGAGAAGAGGAGGGCCAGGGGGAAATCGCTGCATGATTTATATTTAGAACTCTACAAGTTATCATATGCCAACAAAAAAAGCCAGGATAACATGTTGACGGAACAGATCTATAAGATACAAGCACAGATAAATATGATCTTACAAAGTCAAATAGATAAGAAGTTAAAGGAGCTAAAAATAAAAAATTATCATCTAGGTAATAAAGCAAATAAATCACTAGTGGATCTTATTGGGAAAAAGCGAAGCAACAAAAGGATAGTGAAATTCCTCGATGCCAAAGGAATTATGAAAAAGGATCCTATTGAAATAGGTAGAATTGCGGCGGAGTATTATAGCGCCTTGTATAATCTGGAAAAGAAACCAGGGTGGGTTAAACCTGATAAAGGGCAAATACAGGATTTGTTTAAAAAGTTGAATCTAAAATTTTTTTCCGAGGAGCAAAAGGAACTACTAAATGGGAAGATTTTAGTGGAGGAAATCGAGAATTGTGTGTCCGGTTTAAATGTCCAAAAATCCCCAGGACCAGATAGGTTCCCGATACTGTATTATAAACAATTCTTACCAGAATTGGGGGCTCATATGGTAAAAGCATTTAACAAAATTAAAGACGTAGGATGGGCTCCTAAGGAGACATTAGAAGCAGCAATAATTATGATACAGAAGGAGGGAAAAGATCTGGCAAATTGTGCTAACTACAGGCCCATCTCTTTACTCAACATCGATATCAAAATATATTCAAAGATACTAGCACAAAGATTAAATTTTTAGACCAGTTAATTGAGTCAGATCAAACAGGTTTTGTTAAAGGCCGACAAGGGAAAGATAATCTGCGAAAGCTTATCAATATATTGGCAAATGCTAAAGATAATAAAATCCTGTTGGTGGCAGTAGGGTTAGATGCGGAAAAAGCCTTTGATAGGCTCAACTGGGAGTTTATCAAGTGTACTTTAGAAGAAATTGTTTTGGGCAAATTCGGGTCAAGTGCGATTACGGCGCGATACTCTAACCCTTCAGCCTTCATAAAAGGTACAGACTTTCAGTCGGAATCGTTTGAGTTTAGCAATGGGACGAGACAAGGATGCCCGCTATCACCAATGATCTTCAATTTGTGTATAGAAGTGCTGGCTCAAATGATAAGGAAGAATGATAGGATAAGAGGAATCATATATGGAGCTATAGAAGATCACTCTATTCGCAGACGATGCAGTTGTAGTCTTATCAGAGCCACTAGAATCATTGGTGTATCTCATGAAGGAATTAAAAACCTTTGGTTGCCTATCATATTATAAAATTAATTCTTCCAAATCAGAGGTTATCTGGCTAAATGTGAACTTAGAAACTAAAACCTTGTTACGAGAGAAATTCCCATTTAGATGGGAGCAGAATAAAATAGAACATTTGGGAATAGAGTTGACTCCGTGTGTTGCTTCCATGTTAAAGAATAACTTGGAAATAACTTTTGTTTCAGTGTGCAAACTACTCAAGTCATGGGAGAGGCTAAACCTAACCTGGTCAGGCAGAATCGTATGTGTTAAGATGTTCATTTTACCAAAACTTACTTATGTTTTAAGAGCAATCCCTCTATTTATATCCAGAGGAAGTATTACTAAATTTCAGAAAGTGGTAGATCATTTTACATATAAAGGAAATAGGGTTAGAGTCAGTAAAGACCAAGTAAATAAAAAGTATATAGAAGGTGGATTAGGGGCAATCAACCTCTGGAAGTATGCAGAGGCTATACAATTGTACCACTTTCTGAGATGGACAGAAGGAGTGGAAGGACCCAAGTTTGTCCAGTTAGAAGAAGCATTAAGCCCCAAAATAGTTCTGCAGCAAGCTCTATGGTATAAGAAATCGTCCAACTTTAAGACTCAGATAGAGTTCAGAATAGGGAAACAATGTTGGGCTAGTTGGCTCAAAATGAACTCAAAATTGAAGTTGCTCCCTTTTCCATCTCCATTAACACCACTGGAAGTAATTTATGATATTCACCCCGAAATAGATAAGGTAGAGTGGGGGAAATGGGGTATTGACAACATTAAGGATTTAATCAGAAATGAGGGCTTTATTAAATTTGAGGAACTGAGGAGAGTGAAAGAGGTCCCAATATCAATGTGGCTGCAATTTCTGACCCTTAAGAAGATATTAACAAAAGAAGGTTTTGATGTAAGATCAGTCAGGGATTTGACACCTCTCGAAAAATTCCTGTCCTTAAGAACAAGTAATAAGAGATCAGTGTCGAAATGCTTAAAAATTTTAGACGAGTACAGAAGTTCTGGAAAATCTGTAGCCATGGAAAGCTGGGAAACTGATTTTAGAATTAAGAAAAATTTGGAGGACTGGGGAAAAGCGTATCAGCTAACAAAAGATAACTTGATTTGTACAACTTACAGAGAAATCCACTTTAAAATTACACAAAAATGGTACATAGTTCCAGAGCTTCTGTCTAAAATAGATCCAAGCAAATATAGTGAGCTGTGTTGGAGAGGGTGCTCGGAAATAGGCACCCAAAGCCACATGTGGTGGAAATGTGTTAAGATCAAAGGGCTTTGGGAAAGGTGTGTCACCAAGTTGGTGGGTATGGGATGTAAGGAAGTTACCTTAAACCCAGAAGCTTTTCTATTACATATCTTTCCAAGGGAATGGTCTAGTGAAACAATTGGGATAGTGGTGCAGGTTCTCATGGCAATTAAATGGTGGATTGTACGGAGATGGAGAAGTGGGGAATTGCCTAAATGGAATGAGATTTGTAGTACTATGGAAAGGAATAAACAGTATGAAATGGAATATTTAAGTTTTGATTCCAAGTTAAGATTATCAGTGGTTAAGAAATGGGCAAGATGGGACGAAGAACTGTTTGCCGGGCCTTTCTGTTAATAGATATTTTTTTTTTTGTTGTTGTTGTATTGGTTGCCTTTAGCGAAGTTACTTTAATTATATAATAGGTTTCGGGTATTGCCTCCTTCTGTAAATAATGAGAATATTGCCAAGGGGTGGGTGGGGGGTTTGTAGGTGGGTGATTGTGTATGATTTAGATGTAAGTATTGTTTTACTGTATGTATTTTATTTTGGTTGTCTGTTTCTAAAAACAATAAAAAAATTAAAATATAAAAAAAAGTAAGATATTAGTAATGGTTTACCGGTTACTAGATTCTGTCTAAGGTGTTGGTCCAGTTTAAACAAGAGATATAATCTGGTTCTGTTCCCCTCTACTGTGATTCCTCTATAGTGAGAATGTTTAATGGGCACAATGGAACCTCAAGTTGATAAAGGATATCTATAGAAATAAGGAATTTGTACCCTTTGATAACAATGAGGGAAAGAGGAGTACCGTCTAGCTTATGGTTACAATATAACTCATTGAAACTCCAGATAGGGAAATTAGTGGGTTAATTATTTACTCTCTTTGAAAGAAAGTTGGTAAAAGTTGAAGCTAATCTCAATATTTCTAGATGTAGAGGAATTTTACATAGTATAAATCCGCCTGGGAAAACCCCACCAATGTTTAGATGGGAGGAGGAATTGGGTTTTGAATGTTCAACTGAAGTTTGGTTCAACGCTTTACAATTTACCCATAAGAATTTGATAAGTGTTACGCTTAGGGAAGTACATTTTAAACTTTATCAAAGATGGTATTATGATCCAGTAAAAATACATAATAGTAGAGCAGAATAATGAATGTTGGGGGAAATGCGGACAAGAATGCACGCACTCCCACATGTGATGGTTTTGCCCATTGATACAAGAGGTATGAGCTATATGTATTTTGAATCTTTCAGTTATTTGTAAAGAGGTTATTACCCCCTCGCGAGTTAATATTATTTAACACATTTCCATCTCATATGGATGCTAGCTTTAAAGCAGCGGTAGTAAACACTTTACTAGTAACCAAGTGGCTAATAGCAATGAAATGGAAAGAAGTAATTATCCCTTCCTGGAATTAGATCAAAAATATAATGGAAAGGAATAGGCAAATAGAGAAAGACTTTGCCCCTATTACTTTCAATAGGAGTGAAAAGGATAAGTTGAAGTGGGAAAGATGGGACAAGCATTTCTCAGCTAAAAATTAATTATAGGATGAGTTTGAGAGGTTATAAAGTGTTTGCTTGCCTTTTTTTTCTTTTTTGTTTATACAAATTTAGTTTTTTCCTGTTTTCTCTTATTTTTGTCCTAAATGTATCATGGAAACCTACTACTATGTTAGTTTTTGTTGTATTATGTGATTTAATGTAGCATGTATGAAGCTTTGTTTGTATTATTTGTTTTCAAAACAAAAAAAATAAAAAAATAAAATCGGAATACAATCTAACAGAAGTAAGAGAATTATCATATTTCGAAAAGACTAGAAAAGATGCAAAGAGCAAACAAACAATTACAAACTGTCTCAAAAGCATAAAAGATATAACAGAAAAAACTAAAACTATAAAAATGCAAGAATTTCAAAAATAATGGGATGAAACAATATGGTATAAAGCTCTCAAAATCACAGAGAATCACACAAGATGCACTACCTTTAGAGAGGTACAATTTAAATGAATTCATAGATGGTACATAACACCAGAAAAAACTTGCAAAAATTGCTTCTCAAGAACATTCAGGTCGATGTTGCAGATGTCTTAAAGATTTGGGCACACATATGCATATGTGGTTGGCATTTCCTCTAATTCAAGAATTCTGGCAAAATTGTATCATTCAATTATCTATAATTACAAATCAAGATCTAAAATTGACACCTGACTTCTTGCTCTTCCATATTCTTCTGGAAAGAATTTCCTTTAAAAAATCCTCTTAGTAGTGGCAAAATGGTTGAGTGCCCTACATTGGAAAAAAAAACTACCTTACCCTCATAGAATGAAATTAAAATTGTAGATGACAAAAAACAAGCAAATTTAAACAGATTATAGGAATTCTAATTAAGAGAAGCAGAATAAAAAATAACTTAAAATTGATTGCATAACAAAAAACATTGAAAACACATTACCCCTGCCCCTTGCTCTCACATCCATGCGAGTCTAGAAACAATCTCTGTTTCATGTTATTATGTATTTGTTATGTGTCTTATTTGTTTACTTGTTTCCTTCTCAGTATTGAGATTTCAATAACGCCTATAAAATTATAAATTCCTGATTTAACAAATTTATTTGACAAATGTTAACGATAAGTAATAGAAAAAACAGATATTCTCTGAAAAAAGATATACCAATATTTATACAAGTTGACAATGCTATTTGTTAATAACTGATAGAGATACATGTATGTTAACCTAATAACATAGAGCAGTCATTAAATGTATAGGTAGAGTAACACTCGTTATACTGAGATTTTGTAATGTGATTTTGTAAGAATAAACTTAAAAAGAACATTTCTGGTCTGACAATAAAACCTTAATAACACATTTAAAACATCTGGAAGAAGAGGTAAAACATTTAAAGAAAAAAAAATAGTTTTGAGGACTCTAGAAACTCTAGAAACAATATTACAGTAAAGACTATACCTGAATCATTTTCAATAAGAGAAGTACAAACTTTTGTCACTGTTTATTCCAAGGTGATATAAAAATAGATATAATACATAGAGTTCTTTTACCAAAAAGCTTTTCTAGAGAGATACCTACAGCCCTATTAAATTCCCCCAATGTAAAAACCAGTAGCCCTTAGCGGAGCCCACTAGACTTACGGCTATTAAATAAGCCTCGTACATCTACCAGCAAACGATCTGCGGGTTACATGCGGAAAAACCCTACGGGATGTCGAAATCAGAATTCCGTTGCTAAAAAGCCTTTCATCTGTCAAGCCCATAAATGTTACGTTGGCATATCGCTATTAAATTGCTACAAATCTACTGGCGTTCAACCCGCAAATTGGGGGCAAAATGGTCTGTTTGCAATAAACTTACCTTCATTCATGACCTCTTCATTTCCAACTCCTTCAATTTACTGGCTATCACAGAAACCTGGCTCACTCCATCTGACTCTGTCTATCCTGCAACACTCTCTTATGGTGGTCTACACTTCAGCCACACTCCTAGACCTGGGAACAAACAAGGTGGAGGTGTGGGCATACTGCTATAATCTCGCTGCACTTTTCACTGCATACCCCCTGTTCCCTCCCTCCAATTCTCATCTTTTGAAGTCCACACTATCCGCATCTTCTCTCCCATCCCTCAGCGAGTAGCTGTGATCTATCGCCCACCTGCTTCACAATCTCAATTTCTGGACAACTTTGCCACCTGGCTCCCTCACTTTCTCTCCTCCAATATACCTTCACTCATTCTTAACGATTTCCACATAGCCACTAACACACCCACCTCCCCAACAACTGCAAAATTACTTGCGCTTACCTCTTCCCTTGGTCTCTCACAATGGACAGATTCAGCAACTCACAGTGGTGGACACTCCATTCACCTTATTTTCACTAATCTATGCACAATCTCCAACCTTGACATCTCCTCACTTCCCCTATCTGACCACCACCTGCTAACTTGCAACCTCACCTCATCTTCCGTTCACCAACCTTCTTCAATTCCTGCAACCAGAAACCGCAGAAACCTGCAAGCACTCAACCCACAACAATTTTCAAATGTACTAAAACCCCTTCTCAGCCCCCTCACCACTCTTGCCTGCCCTGACATCACCACTTCACAGTACAACACTACTCTAACCTCCACCCTTTACTCTCATGCCCCCATAATCACAAGCAAACACACTCGCTCTCATCCACAACCATGGCACACTGCACAAACACGCTATCTACAAAGATGCTCACGCACTGCAGAACGACTATGGAGGAAATCTCGCACCTCAGCAGACTTTCTCCACTACAAGTTTACCTTGCGTTTCTACTTCTCTGCCCTCAATCTTGCCAAACAACACTACTTCTCATCACTAATATCAAACCTGTCCTCCAACCCTAAACGTTTATTTGCTACATTCAGCACCCTCCTCTGCCCACCCCCAACTCCTGCCCCCTCCTCTCTCACTGCTGATGACTTTGCCACCCATTTTAAAAATAAAAAATCAAAACCATCCGAAATTAGCTCTCCTCCCAGCTTGGCCCATCCCACCATCCTCTCCACAAACCGAGAACACCCAGCCCTTCCCCTTCCCCAATCCCTCCTGCACTATGGACTCCTTGATCCTGTAACCGAGGATGAAGTATCTACTTTACATAGTTACATAGTTACATAGTTACATAATATTTAAGGTTGAAAAAATAACTCCAGTCCATCAAGTTCAACCTTTCAAGATCTCCTCCGATCTGCGATATGAGGATTAACTATAAATTAATTAGTTCTATAAAAAAAAAAAATCCCTCCTGTTCCCAGACACCCGCGACCGGAATTCTCCCTGGATCAATACTGCCTCTCTAATTATCCATGATAACCCTGAATTCCCTTTTTAACTAGAAATAAATCCAGTCCCCTTTTAAAGCTATCTATCGAATCCGCTGTCACCCCCTCCTCAGGTAGAGAATTCCACAGATCAACCACCCTTACTGTGAAGAACCCTTTTCTTTCTTTAAGGTGGAGTCTTTTTACTTCTAACCTCAAGGGTTGTCCTCTTGTCAGTTGAAAACCTATTGGCACAAAAAGCTCCCTTGACAAATCTTTATACTGACAAAGGATGTATTTATATAAGGTAATCATATCTCCTCTTAGACGCCTTTTTTCTAGAGAAAATAAGTTTAATTTGGTTAGTCTTTCTTTATAACTTAGCCCCTCCATTCCCCTTATTAGTTTTGTTGCCCTCCTCTGTACCTTTTCCAGCTCTAAAATGTCCTTTTTATGAAGTGGTGCCCAAAAGTGTACTCCATATTCCAAATGAGGGCGTACTAGAGATTTTGTATAGTGGCAGAATTATATTTGCTTTCCTGGCTTCTATACCTTTTTTAATACATGCTAATATTTTATTTGCCTTTGCAGCTGCTGCTTGGCTTTGAGCACTGTTACCTAGGTGGTTGTCCACCAGCACTCCCAAATCCCTTTCAATATCTGATACACCTAGATTTTCTCCATTAAGATTATAAATTGCATGGCTATTTTTCCTTCCCAGATGCATAACTTTACATTTATTCGTATTAAATCTCATCTGCCATTAAGATGCCCATTCCTCAATTTTATGTTAATCCCTTTGGAGGGAAAGCACATCACTATCTTATTTAATTACCATGGACAACTTCCTGTCATCAGTGAAAATGGAGACACCACACTCCAATCCTACCTCTAAGTCATTAATAAATATGTTAAAAAGGAGAGGACCTAATACTGAACCCTGAGGAACCCCACTTACCACATTAGTCCAATCTAAGTATGTTCTATTTACAACAACCCTTTGCTTCCTGTCTTTTAGCCAGCTCTCAATCCATGAGCAGATATTTACTGCAACTCGTGCATCTCTTAGTTTGCACAATAGTCTCCCATGTGGCACTGTATCAAAAGCCTTTGCAAAATCCAAAAAGACTACATCCACTCAGTTGCCTTGATCCAGGTTCCTACTAACCTCCTCATAGAAACTAATTAGATTTGTTTGACATGACCTATCCCTCATAAATCCATGTTGACTCCTACTTATAATCCTGTTCAAATAGACATATCCCTTATTAACCCTTCTAAAAGCTTCCCCAATACAGAAGTGAGGCTCACTGGTCTATAATTCCCCGGATTTGCTCTTGCTCCCTTTTTGAATATAGGTATCACATCAGCTTTTCTCCAGTCATCTGGTAGAGACAGTGTTGACTGAATCTTGAAAAATTAAATATAATGGTTTGGCTATTACAGAACCCAGTTCCCTTAGTAACCTTGGATGTATTTGGATGTTTTACAAGTGGATTTACCTTACAAGTAAAGGCTGATAAATTGCAGAGTGCACTAATTGTGCCCAGGCGAGAAGGCAGAAATTAATAGAAACCGGAGAAGGGGAACTTGTGAGCTTGCAAACATTTTAAGTATCAAGTGCAATTCTAGTAAAAGCCTAAAATAAAAGGAGGGCCTTCAAAGAAAAGGGAGGGCAGATTTATAGTGCAAAGGAGGAAAACTTTATATAAATATATTATATTATATTCTTTATTTTTCCCACTGAAATTTCGTAGACAATAATAATAATTATGAGTCAGTCCAGTGGCAACCTTATTCAGTGTACATCCTGTCATATGTATGCAATACTGGAACAGATGATGAGGGGTGTGAGCATGTTGCCTCTCTGGAAGCTCAAATTGGAGATCTGGAGAGGAGAATTGCAGCACTTAGTGATATTGCTCCACTGGAAAGGGGGTTGGTGCTCACTGAGCACAGTTTAGCTGGGCCTAGCATGGAGGGTGGAGCTGGGGCTAGTGAGGATGTCCAGGGAGGCATCTGGGTTACAGTTACAAGGGGAAGTAGGGGGAACAGGAGGAGGCAGGCCAGTTCTGAGTTGGCAAACAACAACAGATTTGCCAGATTGAGTGAAACTGTTGGCGATGTCCATTCAGGAATGGCAATGCCAGATATAGCTGTTCCCTCTAACAGCCGGGCGAACAGCTCTACTGGAGAAGAGGGAGGGCAGAATAGGCAGAACAGACAGGTTTTGGTTGTAGGCGACTCTATTATTAGGAAGGTAGACAGGGTGATTTGTCACCCAGATCCCAGCAATCGAACAGTTTGCTGTCTCCCGGGTGCTCGGGTTCGTCATGTTGTGGATCGGGTAGACAAATTATTGGGAGGGGCTGGAAATGAACCGGCGGTCTTGGTACATATTGGTACCAATGACAAAGTAAGTGGAAGATGGAGTGTCCTAAGGAATGATTTTAGAGAACTAGGTAATAAGCTGAAGGCAAGGACCTCCAAGGTAGTATTTTCTGAGATACTACCAGTGCCACGTGCTAGCCCAGGGAGGCAGAAGGAGATTAGGGAGGTTAATGCGTGGCTAAAGATGTGGTGCACTAAGGAGGGGTTTGGCTTTTTAGAGTACTGGGCTGACTTCTCACTTCGGTACAATCTCTACAGTAGGGATGGATTGCACCTTAATGATGAGGGAGCTTTTGTACTAGGGGATAGGATGGTAGAAAGGCTGGAGGAGTTTTTAAAATAGTAGGTGGAGGGAGGGACTAGATATAAGTAATGGGGTAGAAAGTGTAGAGGGTATAAGGGATGAATTAAGAACTCATAGGGGAGGAGATGGGGGGAGGGGTAGTATAGTCAATATGGAGGTAGTACTAAGTAATTCAAGTTCAGTGGCAGGCACTTCAGAACTACAGACTAATAACATAAGGTGTATGCTTGCTAATGCCAGAAGCTTGCCAGGAAAAATGGGAGAGTTAGAATTATTAGCAATTAATGAAAAATGGGATTTAATAGGCATTACCGAAACGTGGTGGGATGAATCTCATGACTGGACTGTTAATCTGGATGGTTATAACCTATTTAGGAAAGATAGAGGAGGGATTTGTCTGTATGTTAAGCCTGAATTTAAGGCTATAGTCAGAGAAGATATTTATGGTGGACCTAGTGATAAAGTTGAATGTTTGTGGGTAGAGTTAAATAGCGGAGCAGCAAATTCCAAAAGAATATTAGTAGGAGTATGCTATAAACCCCCAAATATAGCTGAAAGTGAGGAAATACAATTATTGTTACAGATTGGAAATGCAGCTAAGCACGGGCAAGTTCTAATAATGGGAGATTTTAATTACCCTGAAATAAACTGGATAAATGAGACCAGCAGTTCAGCTAAGGGGAGCAGGTTCTTGAGTACACTCAGGGATCATTATCTGGCCCAGGTTATACAGGAGCCTACTAGAAATGAAGCTATCTTAGATTTACTCATTACAAATAATATTGATATTGTATCAAATGTTGAAATAGGGCAACCTTTGGGAAACAGTGATCACAACACAGTCTCATTTGAGATTGAATTAAAAAAACTACATTTTAAGGGGCCAACAAAAACTCTTAATTTTAAAAGGGCAGATTTTAACGGTCTAAGGGCAGCAATACAAAGTATAGACTGGGACAGAGAACTGATAGGTAAAAACACTGAACATAAATGGACAACATTTAAATCCTTACTAAATATACATACACATCGGCATATACCATGTGGGAATAAAAGTAAAAGGAGTAAATCACAACCCATGTGGCTTAACAATGATTTAAAGATCAAGATACGGAGTAAAAAACAGGCATTTAAATTATACAAACAAGAGGGGACAGAGACTGATTTACGGGAATACAAGGAAATCAACAAGGCTTGCAAAAGCGCGATTAGACTGGCTAAAATAGAAAATGAAAAATTAATTGCAAAAGAGAGTAAGACTAACCCTAAAATATTTTTTAAGTATATTAATGGGAAGAAGGCGAGGAAGGAAGCTATAGGAACATTACAATGTGAAACAGGCTGTCTGAAAATTAGTGACCAGGAAAAGGCAGATGAGCTAAATAGGTTCTTTTCCTCGGTATACACAAGGGAGGTACCAGTGGTTGGGACACTGCGACATAATGGGGCTACACTACCTTTGCCAAATAATTGGTTAACACAGGAAGTAATCCAAAAGAGGTTGGAAAAATAAATGTTAATAAAGCCTTTTATTTTAGGCTTTTACTAGAATTGCACTTGATACTTAAAATGTTTGCAAGCTCACAAGTTCCCCTTCTCCGGTTTCTATTAATTTCTGCCTTCTCGCCTGGGCACAATTAGTGCACTCTGCAATTTATCAGCCTTTACTTGTAAGGTAAATCCACTTGTAAAACATCCAAATACATCCAAGGTTACTAAGGGAACTGGGTTCTGTAATAGCCAAACCATTATATTTAATTTTTCAAGATTCACTCAACACAGGGTCTCTACCAGATGACTGGAGAAAAGCTGATGTGATACCTATATTTAAAAAGGGATCAAGAGCAAATCCGGGGAATTATAGACCAGTGAGCCTCACTTCTGTATTGGGGAAGCTTTTAGAAGGGTTAATAAGGGATAATATACAAGAATATGTATATTTGAACAGGATTATAAGTAGGAGTCAACATGGGTTTATGAGGGATAGGTCATGTCAAACAAATCTAATTAGTTTCTATGAGGAGGTTAGTAGGAACCTGGATCAAGGCAACTCAGTGGATGTAGTCTTTTTGGATTTTGCAAAGGCTTTTGATACAGTGCCACATGGGAGACTATTGGGCAAACTAAGGGATACAGGTATTGCAGTAAATATCTGCTCATGGATTGAGAGCTGGCTAAAAGACAGGAAGCAAAGGGTTGTTGTAAATGGAACATACTCTGATTGGACTAATGTGGTAAGTGGGGTTCCTCAGGGTTCAGTATTAGGTCCTCTCCTTTTTAACATATTTATTAATGACTTAGAGGTAGGATTGGAGTGTGGTGTCTCCATTTTCGCTGATGACACAAAGTTGTGCAAGGTAATTAAATCAGAAAGTGATGTGCTTTCCCTCCGAGGGGATTTACATAAAATTGCGGAATGGGCATCTAAATGGCAGATGAGATTTAATACGAATAAATGTAAGGTTATGCATCTGGGAAGGAAAAATAGCCATGCAATTTATAATCTTAATGGAGCAAATCTAGGTGTATCAGATATTGAAAGGGATTTGGGAGTGCTTGTGGACAACCACCTAGATAACAGTGCTCAAAGCCAAGCAGCAGCTGCAAAGGCAAATAAAATATTTGCATGTATTAAGAAAGGTATAGAAGCCAGGGAAGCAAATATAATTCTGCCACTATACAAATCTCTTGAACGCCCTCATTTGGAATATGGAGTACAATTTTGGGCACCACTTCATAAAAAGGACATTTTAGAGCTGGAAAAGGTACAGAGAAGGGCAACCAAACTAATAAGGGGAATGGAGGGGCTAAGTTATGAAGAAAGACTAACCAAATTAAACTTATTTTCTCTAGAAAAAAGGCGTCTAAGAGGAGATATGATTACCTTATATAAATACATCCAGGGTCAGTATAAAGATTTGTCGGGGGAGCTTTTTGTGCCAAGAGGTTTTCAACTGACAAGAGGACATCCCTTGAGGTTAGAAGTAAAAAGATTCCACCTCAAAGAAAGAAAAGGGTTCTTCACAGTAAGGGTGGTTAATCTGTGGAATTCTCTACCAGAGGAGGTGGTGACAGCGGATTCGATAGATAACTTTAAAAGGGGACTAGATTTATTTCTAATTAAAAAGGGTATTCAGGGTTATCATGCATAATTAGAGAGACAGTAATGATCCAAATTTAACATTTCCCCTTTAGACAATTGGCTAAGTCTCGCTTTTTTTTTATTTATTTATTTATTTATTTTTTCTTTCTATTTGCCTTCCTCTGGACTAATTAATAATAATAAAAACAAAAACAAAAAAACATTAAATAATTGATTAATAATTAATTAACAACTAATGAATTAATAGTTAATCCGCATATTGCAGATCAAAGGAGATCTTAAAAGGTTGAACTTGATGGACTGAAAGTCTTTTTTCAACCTTAAATACTATGTAACTATGTAACTATGTAACTATGTATTCCATCAGGACCCGGGGCTTTATAAACTATACTTTACTATCAACCTCTCACATTACAACATGTCCTCATGATCCTATTCCATCACAGCTAATCCATCCCCTATCCACCACACTTATCCCAGCTCTCACACCTCTCCCTAATGGCAAGTTTCCATTCTCTTTAAAACACGCCACAATTACACCCATTCTCAAGAAACCCTCATCTGACCCAGCTTCTCCAACTATCACCCTATCTCACTACTTCCCCTGGTTTCTAAACTGCTTGAGCGGCTTGTTTACAATCACCTTACTCAATTTATTTCCTCCAAATCCCTTCTTGACCCCTTCCAATCTGGTTTCCGGGCCTAACACTCAACAGAAACAGCCCTCACAAAAGTCACCAATGACTTGGTAACCGCCAAATCAAAGGGTCACTTCTCTATTCTAATTCTCCTGGATCTCTCTGCTGCCTTCGATACAATTGACCACCCTCTTCTAATCCAAACTCTCCACTCTTTTGGCATCCAGGACACAGCTCTTTCATGGTTCACATCCTATCTTAAAGATCGTACATTTAGCGTCTCCTTCACTGGCACCTCTTCTTCACCTCTCCCTCTGTTCTCCCAAGGTTCTGTCCTAGGCCCCCTCCTCTTCTCCATCTACACCTCCTCCCTTGGCATCCTTATAAAATCCTTTGGATTTCAGTATCATCTCTATGCAGATGATACACAAATCTACCTCTCTGCACCCAATCTATCCCCCTCTCTTTTAGCTCAAGTCTCTAGTTGGATGTCCGCCCTCCTGGATGTCCGCCCGTCAACTCAAACTCAACATGTCTCACATCCAATCAATAACAAAATCTTGTCAGTTTCACCTAAAAAACCTCTCTAAAATTTGTCATTAAGTTTATAGAAGACACAGCTAAAAGTCTAATACACTCTCTCAGCATATCTCGACTCGACTACTGCAATTCCCTCCTTGCTGGCCTACCCATCTCTCGTCTGTCTCCCCTCCAATTCATAATGAACGCCTCCGCTAGACTCATCTTCCATACCAAACGCTCAGTGTCTGCAGCTCCTCTCTGTCAATCACTCCACTGGCTTCCCATAGCTTCCCGAATCAAATTTAAAATCATGACCCTAAAATATAAAGCCCTCAAAAACAGTGCACCCCTTATACAATATCTCTGCTCTTGTTTCAAAATACTCTTCCAACAGCCCCCTTCGTTCTGCTAACGACCTTCTTCTTTCCTCCTCTCTCATCGCCTCCTCTCACTCCCGTCTTCAAGACTTCTTTTGTGCTGCCCCTACTATTTGGAACTCCTTGTCCCGCTCCATTAGACTATCTTCCTGCCTCAAAACCTTTAAAAAAATTACTAAAAAAACACCTGTTTTTATCACCTACAGCCTCAATACACAACTGCACACTCCACAGCTTAATAACACGCACACCCACAATCTACAGTACAACACAGAGACCCCCCCACTTGACTAAACAAATTGCTTGCACACCGCCATCTTGCATTTGTCACCCTCTTATTTCACACCTAAACCCTTAGATTGTAAGTTTTTGAGTTTTCAATCTTGTGTCAGTGCCTTGGAAACAAGCTCTATGTACATTTGATTTTATTCTCAAAAACAGGGCCCTCCATTCTTTAAAGGGTGTTAAGTTTGTTTTTTGCCATGTACTATACCCCTGTACAGCGCTACGGAATATGTTGGCGCAATATAAATAAAGATAATAATAATATTAATAATAATAATAAAAAAGCCTACGTGTACTAGAGGGGACCCGAAAGGGCGTTAAAGTCCTCTCCATAGCAATGTAAATGCAAATATCAACACACTACTGTACTTAAAATTAAAGGGAAAGTAATAGCACAACATTCTCAAGCTCGCAAATCTGCAATATAAAATACTTTTTTTTAATGTTTAATTTCCATGTTGCATCGATACGGCAATCAGTATGTTAATACATATAATAGACTAGAATATCATATTTAGTGATTTATTAATATTGCATTATTTCTGGAATGCAAGTCCGATCGTAACTCGTAATTAAAACCTGTAAGGGTTTGAAATATAACCTCCATTTTTCAGTGACGTAATGATGACGATCTCTTTTACCTTCTGCTCCATCTAAACTCCTAACTACAGGTTTGATTTATTGATCATGTTCACAGCCGCACATGCAACCTGCGCAAGATTGGTTTATGGGTTTGTGTCTCTGGCCCGTTAGTTGCTGCATAGTGGAACATTATAGCTCTCGATACGGGATTCTAATTTTAATATGGCCCCTAGAGACATCCTTTGTAGGCTTAACTTTTTTTACTTATAAAGAAACCAGGCATCTAGAGAAAAGAGCTTGTCTGAATTGCCATATGAAAATCTTTCCATCTTCTCTGACCTTTCAAGCGACAATATACAGAAGAAAGGAATTTAGAGAATTAACAAAATTACTAAGAAAATAAAATATTTCATCTAGATGGGGTTTTTCCATTAAGATTTTTATTTTAAAAGACAACCAAAAAGTTAGTTAATTAGCTAAGCGTCAGAAGGTGAAAGAATTTTAAAAGAATGGCAAATTCCTTTTCAGCCTGCGTTAAACCGTAATCTTGAAAGTGTTAACAAATTATCTCAAGTATGGAAAAAAGTTTAAAGAATATAAATGTACTAGCGTATTGACCGTCAAAAAATGACGGCAATCAGATGTGTATGTTTTAAAAAATGTTTAGTTATTAATATACATATGGAATTGTAAGGTAGCTAATGTTGTTTTCTGTGTACTACTGAAATATAGAAATCAAATTAATAAATGAATTTACGTATTTTGAATCATTGTGTTGAAGAGCTGGCAATCTGTGTTGATGTTGCAGCAGCATTAGTGGTGTGGAGGTGCTGTGTAAGCGTGATGAACTTGTGCAGTGTAATAGTGTGCGTGCGCGAGCCAAAACCGTTAACGTAGCTGTGTACTTCCGCATTATCCTAAAATGGCGGATAATGTGTGGTATGCGTCTTAGCGGATTATCGGTACGTGTTTTCCGTGGTTATAGTGCTGTCGCCTGGTTTTAGTTTTGTTCGTGCGGCATTTTTTATGCGGCGCTCATTGCCAAAGTACTACGGTTTAACGGCTCGCCTCGCTGCGCGAGGCTCGCCAGGCAATAATCGCCTGCGGCGCTCATCGCTCAGCCCGCTAAAGTACTACGGTTTAACAGTAAATATGGTCAGACGGTCAAATGACGGTCACTAAAAATTAAATGTAGTGAAATTTGTTTGCCACACTACATGACACTACATTTGTCCCTTTTTTTTTTCTTAAAATAAATACAATTTTTTTTTTTTTTGTAACTTGCAACATATTTCACATCAAATGCGTTGGTTTAGGCGGGAAATCTGATGTTGCGCGAGACAAAGTCGTTAAATCTGTGTTAATGCATAAATCTGTAATTGTGTTTCGTAAAATGTACTAGCTTCTGTCTTTTTACTCATTGCGCGGTTAATCCGCATCCTTTATCTCGTTGTTTTTCAAAGACATACGTCTGTGGCTGTGTTTTACGCAGTTCGTAGTAGTATAGCCTCGTTTTCATTTTTTTCGGCGGCCATTTTTTTTGTCGCTTAGCCGATTTTCGATCTTTGTAACTCGGCTAAATCGATCTAAATTGCAGTTCCAACTCACTTCCAGACGTCCTGCCTGGTTCCCCATGCTGTATGTGACCTTTATTTTATTTTTTAGTGTGTATTTAGTATTTTTTTTACTGTTTTTGTTCCGCCGCTTATCTCGTAATTTTTTTCACCTTGTATTTTTTTTCTAAGTGCTATGGTTTGACGGCTCGACTCGCTACGCGAGGCTCGCCTGCAATGAGCGCCTGCGGCGCTCATTGCCAAAGTGCTACAATTTAACGGCTCGCCTCGCCTGTGGCGCTGATCGCTAAGTCGTACGCACTACGCAACGCAGCGTGACGACGAATCGTAGTTAGACAATTATAATATGTGATTCTGACTACACTAAATAAATAGACTAAAAACTGAAGCTAAGTTTTTAAGATTACAATGATTATTAAAAATTACAATCATTATTTAACCAGGATTTTTTTTTTATCCTTCTTTCTCACTAAGTATCACTGATATTGTATTTATACTTTAATTATCAAAAAAATTCTGTCTAAATGTAATATGACATGGAATAAATTGATAAAAATGTACACAATAATAACACACATACAAATAAAATTATAATAATATATAATTGCTATTATTATCATAATCTAATATTTATAATGCGCCAACATATTCCACAGCACCATACATAGGATGAAAAGAAGATTAAAAAAAATATCAATACAGATTAAACGAAAAGAGAACCCTGTTTTGAGTTTATAATCTTGCAAATAGAGCACTTTTTCAAATATCCTATACAATTAAAAAATCTAAGGGATTTGGATGGTGATAGACAAATTGGGCATATTAAGGATGAAGGTGATAACTTCATTAAATAGATGTGTTTTCAGTAAGTCTCTGAAGGACTTGAGATAGAAGGAAAGTCTAGTGGAGCGAGGCAAGGCATTCCAAAGAATAGGGGCAGCACAGCATAAGTCTTGAAGGCATGGAATGAGAGGAGGTTATACGAGAGGAGGAGAGAAGAAGTCAGAACAGAGGGTGACGATGGGAGAGTATTTTGAGATGAGAACAGAGATATAGGAGGTTACATTATGGTTGAGGGCTTTATATGTTAGGGTCATGATTTTAAATTTTATTCTAGAAGGTATGGGTGTGACTGACAGAGGTGAGGCCGACATTGAGCTTTGGGTATTGTAGATAAGTCTAGCAGACGCATTCATTATAGATTGGAGTGGTGATAAGCCGGTGATGGGGAAGACAGCGAGGAATGAGTTGCAGTACTCTAAACGAGAAATGATGAGAGAATGAATTAGAATTTTAGTTGTGTAAGATACAGCCTCATTAAATTGCAAGCCTGTAAGTGCAACATGAGACCCGCAACGGCTGTGAGCTCGAAATTCTGCCAACTTGCGTTGCTATTTAATTGGAATCTGTTGCAAGCTACGGGACGGAAAGGCAAAATCGAAAATCATCTGTTAGACGTTGGATTTGCGGACGATCAATTAGTGTAGACCGTAGTTAAGGTTTAGACGGAGCCAATGGAAAAAGAGGTCGTCACCGTTAAGTCACTGAAAAAGGGGAGGTTAGTTTCCAAAGTCCTACGGGCTACAATTACAGTTTGCTATCAGACCCACATTCAAGATGTAATGCAATATTGATAAAGCCGTAATTATGATATTCGATCACATGTGAGTTACAGTATATGTATTAACACATTGATTTCGGGGAATGTTGGGCTAATAATTCTAAGACCTAACATCACTTTCCCTTTTAATAAATGTACAGTAGTGTGTTTTTATTTTCATTACAAGTGCACACGTGGGGCTTTGGGCTCCATTTGAGTGTTACGGGCTAGCTCACGGGTGACTTTGTTGCAATTTAATAGCTGAATTGAACATGTAGAGGTTACAGGCTTGACAGATCAAAGGATTTGAGGGTTGCAAAGTTCCACGTTCACGTCCCATAGGCATTTTTGGGCTGTCCTGCGGCTTACCCTGCAAGATGTCTGTGGGGAGGTTTAAGAGGCCAATTTAATAGCTTGAAGTCATGCGAGCTACACTAGGAGCTACGATTTTCAAAAATGTAGCAATTTAATGAGGCTAATAGTGACGTATTTTAGAGATATTTTTTTTAATGAAATAGAAAAAATTGGGTGAGCGAATTTATATGAGAAATGAAAGAAAGGGATGGATCAAGAATAATCCCAAGACAGTGGGCTTGGGAGGAGGGAGTGATACTGGTTTATATTACACATTTATTTTCCTCTATTTCTCACAATATTGGATTTATAGTTTAATTATGATAACTTTATATTTTAATACAGTTTAGACACAAAAGAAGAATGTGCTAAAATAAATACATACTAAAATGTATATATATATATATATATATATATATATATATATAAACATATATATCATGATTAATATTCCATTGAACACAATTATAACGAGTAATAGTAATAGAGATACAATACAAATATTTAAAATGGAATTGGACTCAAGATCAAATTCACATGTATAGATAGATACCTCACAAAGTTTTTTTTATATGTTCTTTCTTTTTCTCTCTACTAATTTTTATAATGAGCATATAAACTAGTATTAATATCACATATATAGTTGTCGTCAGTGCGGGTTGTCGAAAGTCGTTGCTAACGCTGCGGCGAAGCGAGGGGCCGCATTTGCGGAGGTGGAGGCTCCCACCGCGACTGCAAAATTTACGGACTTAGCATCCGCAAATACGAGCCGCGGGACTTAGAAAGAAAAATATTCCGACCTCGCAAAAATACGACATTAGCGCCCAAAACCCGCGCACATGAAAACATAAAAATCACAAAAAATACACACACATACAAAGCTTACCCACAGCCATGGGGGGCACCCAGCACCTCTAAAAGTGAAGTTACACCTCAATTTAAGTAGAAATTAAAGAGTTTAGACACCCGAAAATCCCCTAAACAAGAGAAAAAATGGTCCCCGAAAACAACGAAAACGAGGCTACAGGACCCTAAACACGCAAAACACCACCAAACACATACAGATTTTTCCAAAAAGCCCTGCAAGGTCCAAGAACAAGGACGCAAAATCAGCCACAGCCGCGTACTACACACATTAGGCTCCATTTTACAACACTAACTTACACAATGTGGAAGTACACAGCTACCCTAACGGATTTGACTCACGCACGCAGCCTATTTACATTACACACTGCACACATTGCTGACACTTACACAGCACTCAAAACACACATTGTATGCTGCGGCAACATCAAAACAGATTGTCAGCTCTTCAACACAATGCTTCCTGCATATTTTACTTCAAAATAGGTAAAGTATATTAATTTCTTAATTATTGCCAACGCTGCTCACAGCACACAAACAAACAACAGTCTTGCAATGAGCGCCGAAGGATCTCGGAACACCTACAAAATTAATGTTGCAACCAAACACCATTACCTACCTTACAATCTTATTGCCGTCATTTTTTGACCGGCAAGTCGCTAGTGATATATAAAAACCTAGCTGAGATTTAAACCATGTAAGTGTAAGAAGAATGGGAGGAGAACAGAAACGAAAAGAAATAGGATAAAAGAGGAATAAATATAAAATTATTTCAAAATAGTTATAGCTTTTAACTAGTCAATATTGTGTTTGTAAACTGAATACAGTGGATATTTAAAAGTATTTAATTTAATAATAACAATGAATAATAAAGAGTGGGGAAAATACAGAGAACCTACTAGAAATGTGTTTATCTTGGATTTAGTACAAATAATGTTGATATTATGGTATAAAATGTTGAAATAGGACAACCTTTGGGAAACAGTGATCACAACAGTCTTATTTGAGATTGAATTAAAAAAACAAAACTGTAAGGGGTCAACAGAAAACTCTCAATTTTAAAAGGGCAAATTTTAATGGTTTAAGGGCAGCAATACAAACTATAGACTGGGTCAGAGAACTGATAGGTAAAAACACTAAACATAAATGGACAAAGTTCAAATCATTACTAAATATATATACACATCACCATATGGCATGTGGAAATAAAAGTTGAAGGAGTAAATCACATCTGATGTGGCTTAACAATGACTTAAAGATCGAGATACTGAGTATTATTATTATTATTATTATTATTATTATTATTAACATTTATTTGTAACGTGCCAACAAATTCTGTAGAGCTATACATGGATTGTGTTCAAAGCAAAACAATATTAACACTTTGCATAAAATGGCCAAGTCTTTGAGCTTAGAATCCAATGCATTCCTAAAGCACCTTGCAAGATAGAAAACTGGCAGATATACCATCTAAAGAAGTAAAAAAACAGGCATTTAAATTACACAAAAAAGAGGGGACAGAGACTGCATTACGTGAGTAAACCAACAAGACAGCAAAAGAGCTACTAGACTAGCTAAAATAGAAAATTAAAAGTTAGTTGGAAAGGAGGGTAAGACTAACCCTAAAATATTTTTTTTTAGATATATACCGTATATACTCGAGTATAAGCCGACTTTTGCAGGCCTTTGTTTAAGGCTGAAAAAGCCCCCCTCTAAATTAAATTTGAGTCACCCTGCTCCTGCTGCTCACTCCCTCCCCTGTGTCTCCCCCCCTCCCAGTGTCTCTTTCCCTCCCCCTCCCTCCCTCCGTATCTCCTTCCCTCCCTCTCCCTTTCCCCTCACTTACCCCCTCTCCCTTTCTCCTCACTTACCCCCCCTTTCCTCTCACTTACCTTCATCAGCTGCCCCTCTGCGCGTCTTCTGGCTGTGTCGGGACCCGGCATATGCTAATGACGTGACGTCACATGCACGTCACATGCATCCTCCTCATCCTCCCTCTTCATCCACCCTTCTAATCACTTCCCCCTTTTCAATTACCCACCCCTCCCTTTCCCCTCACGTACCTTCATCAGCTGCTCCTCTGCACGTCTTCGGGCTGTGTTGTGACCCGGCATATGCTAATGATGTAATGCTCATGTGACATCAGGTCATTAGCATATGCCGGGTCCCGACACAGCCGGAAGACGCTCAGAGGAGCAGCTGATTAAGGTAAGTGAGGGGAAAGGGAGAGGGGAGGAGGAAAGTGAGGGGAAGAGAGAGGGGGGGAGGTAAGTGAGGGGAAAGAGAGAGGGGGGGAGGTAAGTGAGGGGAAAGGGAGAGAGGGGTAAGTGAGGGGAAAAGAGGGGGGTGAGTGAGGGGAAAGTGGGGGGGGTAAGTGAGGGGAAAGGGAGAAAGGGGTCATTGGAGAAGGGGGAAGTGGATAAGGAGGATGATAATGTAGGGGGAGGGAAAGAGACACGAGAGGGAGTGAATGTGACACAGGGGAGGGAGAGGGGGGGAGAGACACAGGGCAGGGAGAGGGGGGACACAAGAAATGGGCACAGAGGGGAGGGAGAGAAGGGGGAGAGGAGGGACACAAGAAAGGGGCACACAAGAGGGGGACACAGAGGGCACACAAGAGACATAGATGGCACAAGAGAGACACAGGGGGCAGCGTATTTCCCACCCTCGGCTTATAGTCGAGTCACTAAGTTTTCCCAGTATTTTGGGGTAAAATAGGTGCCTCTGCTTATACTCAGGTCTGCTTATACGCGAGTATATACGGTAAATGTAAAAAAGGCCAGGAAGGATGCTACAGTAACATTACAATGCGAAATAGGGTGTCTGACAATTAGTGACCAGGAAAAAGCAGATGAGCTAAATAAGTTATTTTCTTTGATATATACAAGGGAGGTACCAGTGTTTGCAATAACATGGGGCTACTCTACCTTAACCAAATAATTGGTTAATGCAGGAAGAAATCCATAAGAGATTGGAAAATAAATGTTAATAAAGCCCCAGGTCCTGATGGAATACATCCAAGGGTACTGAGGGAACTGGGTTCTGTAATAGCCAAACCATTATATCTAATTTTTCAAGATTCGCTCAACACAGGGTCTCTACCAGATGACTGGAGAAAAGCAGAGGTGATACCTATATTTAAGAATGGAGCAAGAACAAATCCAAGGAATTATAGACCTGTAAGCCTCACTTCTGTAGTGGGAAAGCGTTTAGAAGCGTTAAAAAGGGATAATATACAAGAATATATCTATCTGCACAGGATTATAAGTAAGAGTCAACATGGATTTATGAGGGATAGGTCATGTCATACAAACCTAATTAATTTCTATGAGGAGGTTAATAGGAACTTGAATCAAGGCAACTCAGTGCAAGTAGTCTTTGCTCTAATATATGCAAGTCCCTTTGCAGAGAAAGTACTTAATTTTCTGATTTCATTACTTTGCACACCTTTGTGTCATCAGCAACAATGGAGACAATACTTTACAATCCTACTTCTAAGTCATTAATAAATATGTTAAAAAGGAGATGACCTAATAATGAACCCTGATCAACCCCACTTACCACATTTGTCCAATCTGAGTATGTTTAATTTACAATAACCCTTTGCTTCCTGTCTTTTAGTCAGCTCTCGATCCATGAGCAGATATTTACTGTCCCTTAGTTTTGACAATAGTCTTCCTTGTGGTACTGTATCAAAAGCCTTTGCAAAATCCAAAAAGATTACTGAGTTACCTTGATCCAGGTTCCTACTAACCTCCTCATAGAAACTAATTAGATTTGTTTGACATGAGCTATCACTCATAAATCCATGTTGACTCTTACTTATAATCCTGTTCAAATAGACAAATGATTGTATATTATCCCTTATTAACCCTTCTAAAAGCTTTCCCACTATAGAAGTGAGACCAGCGCGGTCTATAATGGTCACTTTTGCTTTTTACCAGTCATCTGGTAGCGACCCTGTGTTGAGTAAATCTTGAAAAATGTAATGTAATGGTAATCTACAATATTAGAAATAATGCCAGTTATAAAAGTAAAGATAGGGGAGTTTCAGTACTTTTTAATAAGAAATATTGAGTTATAGAACACTTAGATCTGGATGAAGATATATAATTTGGTTATAAACAATAAATATAGATCATTATATTATTGCAAATGTTTATGCAACCATATTCAAAATACATTTTTGAATAAATTATTAAAACATACTAAAGCTTAAAAAATGCCATTTGGTAATTTCCAGAGATTTAAACATGTGTCTGGGTAGATCATACAACATTGGAAAATATTATCAACATAGAGGTTGGTCCAGGAAATTGGTCAGCTTACGCTATGATAACAATTTAAATAAAGACAAATCAAAGACATAGGGGAAATTTGAATTACAATATTGATTACACTCTTTTTAAATCTTTAGAGAACAGGGAAAAATTTAAAAATTAAATTACTAAATTATTCGAGACTAATGAAAATCAATTCCAATCAAAAGTAATATTATGGAATACACACAAAGCTTATGTGAAAGTCCTTAAAATCTCCTGGGCTGTGCAGAAAAAATAAAATAAAAAGAGGAACCAATTTGAATGAACTATACATTAAATTAAGCAAAAAAGAAAGAATAAAAAAATCTTCTCCAAACTCAAATTTAATATCAGATATTTCTTTGATCCAAACTCAGATGAGGAAAATTCTACAAACACAGGTTGATAATAAGATATGGATTTTTCGAAAGAAACATTTCCTATTATGAAACAAGATTGGTAAATTCTTAGCAAACAAATTGAAGAAAAGCTTTGCTTATAAAAGAATAGAAAAATTAATAGACACGTGGATCAAATTGTGTAAAATCTAAAGAGATAGGAAATGTGTACTTTAATTACTACAAATCTTTCTACAATTTAGAAGAACATACTAATTTTATTAAACCAACCAATTTACAGATAATGTAATTCATGGATCAAATAAATCTCCCTAAAATAACAGATGAACAAGTAAAAGGTCTAGAAGAAGATATCACAGACAAAAATAATTGAAGCATGCATTTTAACTTTAAAAGTTAACAAATCACCAGGTCCAGATGCTTTTCCAAATGTATTTTACTAAATATTTGCTCCTGTCTTGATACAAATTTTAAAAATTGCCTTTAAAGAATTAAAATATTTATGTCCGGCACCAACAGAAATGTTGGAAGACGCAATTAATACTGTGCCTAAGTTGGGAAAAGATGAAACAGACTAGAAGTTATCATTCTATTTCTCTGATAAATACGGATTTTAAAATATATGCAAATGATTGCTTTAAGATTGAACCCTCTTTTAATAGATTCGATTGACCTGGATCAAACAGAATTTATAAAAATCATGAAGGCTACAGATAATACCCTGGAGACTTATTGATCTTTTCACATGTACTAAATTAAAGAAAATCCCTGTAATTGTTCTATCTCTAGATGCCGAACAGGCATGCTACAGTGTTTATTGGGAATTTGTAGACATTGATCTAGACAGGTATTATCTAGGCATATTTGATTCTTATGCTATTAAAGCCCTGTATAGAAATGTTAACACTTAAGTTTCAGGCTTGGAATTTAGATCGGAAAGATTTAGAGTGCAAAATGGGACAAGACAGGGATGTCCACTTTACCTTTGACATTTGACTTGGTTATAGAACCATTGGTCAAACTGATTAGACATTCAGAATGTATCAGGGAATAACAATTGGCAACTCTATAAATAAAACAATGATGCTTGCAGATGTCATCATTGTTACAGTAATAAATCCATTAATGTCACAAAAAAATGTACACAATAACTTTGATGTATATAGTAATTTATCTCACTATTAATGAAACATTCAAAGTTACATAGTTACATAGAAATTGAGGTTTAAAAATACTTTTAGTCTATCTAGTTCTACCTTTTTAGAGCTCGTCTGCTCTGCAATATGCAGATTAATTGTTAATTGATAATTGATCCAGAGGAAGGCAAACAGAAGAAAAAAACAGTGAAACTTTGCCAATTGTCTCAAAAGGGGGGGGGGGATTCCATCCAGACCCCAGATACTGGAGATCGGACTCCACCCTGGATCAATACTCCCTCTTTAATTATCCAGGATAACCCTGAATTCCCTTTTTATTTAAGAATATATCCAATCCCTTTTTAAAGTTATCTATTGAATCCGCTGTCACCACCTCCTTTGGTAGAGAATTCCACAGATTAACCACCCTTACTGTGAAGAACCTTTTTCATTCTTTAAGGTGGAATCATTTTACTTCTAACCTCAAACGATAACCTCTTGTCAATTGAAAACCTCTTGGCACAAAAAGTTCACTTGACAAAGCCTTGTATTGACCCTGGGTATATTTATATACAGTAATCATATCCCCTCTTAGACACCTTTTTTCTGAAGAAAATAAGTTTCATTTGGTTAGTCTAACTCAGAAACCTAAAAGAAACTAATGAGATAACCATAGAAGGATTTACCCTTATAATTGGAGTTGCAACATAATCACCCATCTTGGTGTTGATTTTAAACTGAGCTTGAGATTTAAAAACTATTTTGATAATTTATATGATCATAAAAGCAAAATTCTGATGGTTTGGAAAAAGTTAAATCTATTATGAATAACAGCAATTAAAATGATTATTCTACCAAGACTAATTTAGGGCCCTATGCTAATCCCCTCTGTAGCAATAGGAGTTCCGTAGTAGCACAGAAACTCCTACCTAGCTATGCTATCCCCCATCCCTAAAACATTGTGAGAGAACTGCTACGAGTTACTGCTATGAATGAACTGCACAACAAAGTCAAAAAGCACTGCACATTTCTCCACTAATTTTTTTCACTGCCTAAAACCTTACGAGTTACTAAGTTAGACTTTTACACCCAAACCCTATGCAAATCTGATTTTAGGAATCAATTGCAAATTAGGGCAGTTCCCTAACTACAAACAAACTGAAGCAAATACCACTCGCTTAAATATGGATTTTGAGCATTCTGATCGGCTGAAATAGATGTCAATCCTATTTCAGGGAATCAGAGTGGTTTATTTGGTGTCACCCACCTCACTGTCCAAACAGATTGCTCAAATTAAAAGATCACTCAATCTTTTTACAGGCTTAATTCTCTTTTTATTTTAATAACTTGTATAACTTTATTTGTGATTTGTTATTTTCTTTATTGTAACTCTTTTCTTATTTTTGTTATCATTTTTTATTTTCTGTCATTTAGCTTTTTTTATTTTTTGTATCTTAGGGAGTGTTTTTATATTTTGTAATTTACCTTTTTTTTGTAATTTAGGAGGTATTTTATTTTTAGTGATTAGGTTTTTTTATTGTAATAATTAGTTTAAGATTAGATTAATTAATGTAATAATTAAATAGGTTTAATATATTTAATAATTAGTTAGGTTTAATTAATTTCAGCATTAAATATATTTAATTATTTTAGATATTAGTTGGGTTTTTTAATATTAATACATTTTATTTATTAGTTTATTGGAGTTAATTTTATTAGGTTAGTGTAGTGTTTTTGTAACCTAAAGTGTCTTGAGGATTTCTTTTTTCCTTTTTTGCCCGCAAGTGAGGCCAGCAAGTTAATTTGCTATTCAATTGGCTTCTTTTTGCAGCCACCAAACGGGTTACTGGTTATGGCCTTGAAAACTTTGTGATGATTAAACCCCGAACTTACCGCATCCCGAAGCCAGTGATCTTTCAGATGCTTAAATCACAAATCACTATTCAATTGCTCCAATTCCACAAGAGCTCAAATGAAGGAGAAAATTCTACAAATGCTAGAAAGGATCCGCAAGGGAATTAAACACCTGTTTGTAGCACTGCAAATGCAAATAAAAAAAATCAATACTGCACTGTAAATAACAGGGCAAGCGATGATAGACATTAGAATTAATTGCACAACAGTCTCAAGCTCGCAAATCGGCAGTAAATGATTTTTATTTTTATGTTGCATTTCAGGGTTATATTGGTCTTGGGAATTAATGAGTTAGCCACCCACATGGACTAGAACAGTATTGGCATTCATTTTCATAATTCTGTATTTTGCGTTATTGCGAGTCTGAACCTAATTGATTGAAATGTAACCTAAAGGTTTTACTGCCATAATAATGAAGGTTTCATATTCTATTGGCTGATTCAAAATCGGAGGTTACGGTCTTGCTTAATTTATCATATTTTTGCCCTGAACTGCCCTGAAGGGCCCTCCATTCTTTACCAACCTGTCAAAATAGTTTTTGCATTGTGCTTAACTCGTGTATAGCACTACAGAATATGTTGGCACATTATAAATAAATAATAATAATAATAACAATACTGTGTTCCTTGTTCCAGCTCCTGTTCAGATCATCCAGGAGGTTTAGTGTGGAATACCCCTCGCAGATCCAGAACCACTGCATAACCAGTGTGAGTTTAAGATAATTGCCAGTACAGCTGTCTGGGTTCTGTTGACAGGGAAGCAAGCTATCTGATTCAGTGGCCGCCTGGAGACCAGAGGGGTTCTGCCGTGACTCATGCATTTACTTTGATATACTTCCCATCTTTTACAATTTTGTATTAAATTATTGGCTGAAATATTATTATCAACATTTTCTACAGTGATTATTATTGTTATTATTAATATTGTTATTAATATTATACTCATTTCTTCAATTGTGTTTTTTTGCATTTCCATTTTATTGTTTGTGCAATTAAATACTTTATTGTTATAATCAGCTATATCACAAATCAGCATTTTCCTCTTTCTAACAAACAATTTTTTTCTCAAATTCAACATCTTTCAAGTTAACTTTCTGTTTCTAGCCTCTAATAGTCCTCATGTTTTACATTTTCACATAGCTTTTCTTGTAACTGAAATCCTAATCTCCAATTCTGCTCTTTTTGTATCTCTATTTAAAAGTATTAAGGACAAATGATTCATGGAGCATTGATGGAATACATTGGGATTGGGATTTACATTTAGAGTTATCAAAACTTGATGATTTTATCACCTTTAACCACCCTAATTTTGCCCAATATAATATTCCAAAAATAATAGCACACTATTGGCACATCTACTAAGAGATCCTCTAAGAGATAAAATCAAGTCTTTACATCATTATTTATATTAATGTGCTCTGAAGTTTCAGACTTTATCAATATATCACAATTAACTTATCCACTATGTTGGGAATTGGTAAATTAATAGATGATAAATGATGGACTTTAGTGGCTCCCCCTTGTACGCTATCCAAGTCATAGATCCAATCATATTTTCATGTTGAATAAAACTAAGTGGACTATAAGGCTTATTTAAAAGATACCAAAATAAATATTGAACTATGACAAATAAAATTGGTGAATGGATGTCATAGTCTCAGATATCCTGCTAGTCTCCTAGTGACACACCTTTTCTACCTCCTTGGCAGAAATATCAAGTGTCCAACCACATAATTCATTCCTGTCTGATATACTCTTTAATATCTGACCACGTCTGTGCTTTCAATGAGTGAAAGGTGAGTTCTATATTTGGAGAAGCCGTTTGCAGAGTGCAATATTGTGGGAGTAATATTTTAAAGGCTTCTATTCTAAGTCATGATTGTGATAAAATTGTCTAGAAATATTATAGACTTTGTTTACAATAATGTAATTGGTGCTCAAATTATTACTACAAATTATAAGCAAATCTTCGATAACATCAAAGGATATATAAATTCTAGTATAAATGTACAAATTTAGACCTAAATAAATAAATAGGTGGAAAGCTCAGAATTAATCATTTTTATTGTAAATTTAATCAAAAATAGTTCTTAGTTAGCACTTTTAGGTACGTTTAAGGGACCATCTAGATTGGCTCTCTTGTTTGTAAGAGCTATTCTGATCAAGGACATTAAACCTCTTATTGTGTATTAATAGTATCTATATATGCTCAGAAGTGTTTTCGTATAAATCAGATAAGCAGTGATATATCAATTATACTTGTACATATAATGCTCGTCATTAGATTTTGGTAAGTACCTAAAGCTAATATATAATGTTATAAATTGAATAAAGATAAAAAGAATGCTCCACATAATATTAGGTGATTTTATTAATGAATAAGACATGTAAAAGTCTATTCGAGCAATTCCTAAAGTTATTAATTGTATGCAATACTATATATACGTTTGAAAGCAAAGGATAATGTTGCATGAAATAAGTACTATTCTGCGTCTATTTTCATACCTGAAACGGTTAACATTCAAAGCCACTCCTTCTTGCAATCACTATAAAGGACTGGCAAGATGCCCACTTCCAACAGATCCTTGAGGAAGCGTTGTGATGCGAAACGAGCGCGTCGACCTGTTTGTCCCGTAGCTTTGACATCACCGGCATCATTTGAGAACACTGGCGTCCATCGGTTTTCATGCTGGATATGCAGTTTCTGGACTACCCTATAATATGATAAGTGTTGTTTCTCTGATATATGAATGCTGATATTATCTCAAATATATTACTATGTTGTTTATTTGTACACCTTTATAATATTTACTAGCGACTTGCCCGTCAAAAAATGACGGCAATGTGATTTATATGTTTGTCAAGTTATTTAGTTATTAACATATATTTTTGTCACTTGTAAGTATTTTAATATGAACGTGTATTTTTGTAAAATGTTGATGTAATGGTTTTTTAAAATGTAATTTGTTTATGAAGAATTGTTAACTTTAATATACATTGAATGAATAGGAAAGCAAAAAGTAAAAAGCCTTCTTTAAACGTCGCGAATTTTAACATGAAGTTTAAAATATATGTAAGCAATAACCTTCAAAGTATATATTTTTAAACTTGAACTTTATTTTTTATGTAAGTTTAGAAGTTGACAAAACATTGGTATAATTTTGAACATTATAAACAGGAACATAGTGAATACATTTTGTAACCTAATTTTTTATTAAAAGTATTAACATTTGAATGTAAAAACAATTGACCTTTAAATTAATCAGTATTAAAATGCAATTTCTATCACAATAATTGTTAACTTGAATATACATTGAATGTAGAGGAAGGCATACAGTAAAAATCTTCTTAAAAAGTACGTAATTAAAGTAATTCATTACTGAGCACATAAACTGGCGATAAACATTAATGTAGGTAGTAATCTTAAGATAACAGACAATATTTACATTGTGACTTAAAAGGTGCTTGACCTCTTAACATCCACTTTGTAATCTGTTGAATGAAATAACTTGAAAATATATTTTTTAAACTTGTAACATTAGAAACATTAACATAGTGACTTAACATTTTAACATAATTTTTACTAACAATGCAAGGCAAGTATTTTGTGAGGTGAATCATTCATAAACAGTACTTCCATTAATTACGACTGAATTAAACAACCAATTGTTATGTATTTTGGAATGCTTTTAAAAAATGTTGGCATCTTTAATTTGTATCCTGCAAAGTTATAGTACTTCATAGTAGACAATGTTTTTAGTAAAAATACGTCCATCTACTAATAAATCACCTTGACTTTCATTGTTTTCAATGTAAACTTTAATAGCCTGTGGATTTTTGCACCGTGACAACGCAACGTACAATTGACCATGTGCAAAAACTGGTTCTTCCAAGAAAATACCCACAGATTTGAAAGTTTGACCTTGTGATTTATTAATGGTCATGGCAAATGCCATAATAATGGGAAATTGTCTTCTTTGAAGTATAAAAGGGAGACTACTTTCACTTGGTGCTAAATCTATTCTTGGTATGAAAACTCTCTCTCCTTTATGGGTCCCAGTTAAAATTTCAGCATTTATAAAATGGTCCTTTAATTGTTGAACAATTAATCTTGTGCCATTGCATAGGCCTTTTTTGGGGTTCATATTTCGCAGTAACATGATAATTGCACCTTTCTTTAGCTGCAAAATATGTGGTGTCATTCCAGAAGGAGTTAAAGAGTTTATGAATTCAGTTGAAAAGTTTGCCTGACTTTCATTGTCATCAGCAAGTACAGAATCAGCACTGTGATAATTTCTTTGTGGTGCATTAATTTTTTTTAAGATTTCATTATTTAGTATTAATGCATCTTTATTTTTACACGTCAGTATAAGTTGGCAAGCTCGGAATATTCTTCGTTATTTATGCTCCCTTCAAATATAGCCGATATAATATCTTGTTGACAAATCATATGAGGTGGGATCTCTACAGTGTCGTCAGGTAAATGTAGTATTTTTTCTGTTCTGCCTTCTCCAATTTTAATAAGCCAATCATTGAAATCAGTTTGGCCTTCTGATCTCATATTTTGTTGCAGTTGAAGATGGGTAAAATGTTTCCATACTGTACTTGACTTTATACATGTTTCGATAATGTCAGTTCGATTTCCATGTACAACGACAGGTAATGTTTGTCTAAAATCGCCACCCAACAACATTACCTTTCCACCAAATGGAAAAATATTATCCATGACTTCACGAAGCAAATGGTCAATACATTGGAGGGCATAGCATGACATCATTGTGGCCTCATCTATTATAATTAATTTACATTTTTTCAATTTCTTTGCTTGTAAGGATGTCATGCGAATATCTGACACAGAATTTTCTAAAATCGGCACTGGCAGTTTAAATCCACTATGAACAGTTCTTCCACCTTCTAATAAAAGTGCAGAAATTCCAGTAGTGGCAAACGCCATTGCTATTTTTCCTTGTGCTCGTACTGAACTCATTAATAAATTGTACAAATATGTTTTTCCTGATCCGCCAGGTCCATCAAGATAGAAATAACGCTCTGTCACCATGTCATCATCTATAGCATTTTTAATGGCATGAAATGCTTGCAATTGTAGTGTATTTAAAGTTGCAAGTCTTTCTTCTGTTCTTTCTGCTTGTAATTGAATGTCATAGTCTTCAAAGTTAATGTCATCTATAAGACCTGGATCAGGCAAATTAAAACTTGCAAGACTTAATCCATGAGTTAAAAAGACTTCTTGGATTTCCATTAACGCTTTTAAGTGTGCAATGGGTTCATTGTATCGTCGCATAAAGTCTTCAGCCATATTACTTTTAAAAGTCTCCCACAAAGCTATTGCATTTGGAGCATTTGAGAAGATACAAATAAAAGCAAATTGTTCTCTCATCTGTCGTGGCATTTGACATTGTGCTGCTTCTTCTAAACATCTTTCCCACTCTGTATCATCAGCGAGTAAGTTTCTATGTCTTGCAGCTAAATGGAAGGATTCATATACAATGTCATTAACAGTTCTTAATTGTTCAAAACTTTGTGCTCCTGGAACATTTAAAAGTAATATCCGTAAGCAAAAACGTTCAACATCTCTTGGACTGACTGTGTAAATTCTTGGAATAATTTTATTGCCTCTGGTTTTTCTTGGTCTCCATAATCCATTCACAAAAACATAGTGATATGGAATTTCAATATATAAGTATTGTGTTGCTTCAGCATCAGTGGAATTTAATGCAAACCATGCAGTTAGTGTAGTGTGACGATCTTCACTTTGGGCCAATGCATTCATTTCATTTCCAGCATGGAAATAGACTAAATGTCGTTGTGGCAAATGTACTGCTAACCTATATACTGCATGTGATCTATCATGCATTTCAAATTTTAAAAGCCGCCACATAGCTTCTGGCGCACTGACATAGCGAGCATCTACATGAGATGCAAGTTCATCATGTACTAACTCACTACTTTCAGGGTTGTCTGCACTTTTGACGACTACAGTAGCTGCATCGTAACCTTTGTAAATATATTTGTAGACATATTTAATGGATTTGATGGAAGTGCAGGCTTCTACGTTGACGTGGCCGTTGTACTTCATGAGTAAATGTGGATTGTAGGGTACTACATATCTATTGTCCACTTTTTTTCCACGAATAATGGCACTATCTCCTTCTCTTCTTTTATAAAGTGGATATCCATCACAATTGGCATAGGTTTTGTCTCTATAATCTTTTGGAAATTCTTTTGAACATTTATTATTTTCCATACATGGTGATTGTGGATTAAGGTCACCACAGGGTCCATGTGGAAGGCCTCTTTTTTTAAATTCAATGGTATATACATAAGCAAGACATTTGCCAAATAACTGATTTATAGTGAAGTCACGTATTAATTCATTTAATTTAATCTTAAAAACTCTGGCTACTAAATCTGGTCGATCTGAAGCAGTTTGTCCAAGAAGTAGATTTTGTGTAATTTCTGGCCATTGTGGATTACATGTAAATGTCACAAATAAATCGGGTTTGCCAAATTTAGTGACAATAGCCATAGCATCATTGTATCTTTCTCTCATATTCCGAGGAGATCCTTGAAAGGAAGATGGTAAAATGATGGCTTTGCCAGCTGTCATGTCTCTGCTTGTAGCCACGTCAGCAACATAGTCCATTAATCCAGAATATTGTTCTACACGGAGTTTATCTTGTTGATATTTGATAAAGTTTAAATTATTTGCCTCAACTTGCAAATATGAATCAATAATCCATTGTTGTGTTAGTTTCCCACCACATAAAATTGGATTAAATACATTGCGAATGGCAATTTGAGCTACTTTAAATTCAAGCATAGAAACATTATTTCGGATTCTGGCTTTAGCATTTGGGTAACTGGGAAGAGTTAATTTTGGTTGCCAACCTGCTTCTCCGTGTGGGAAAAAGATGGGATATGTCATTGGATCTAAATTTGGACTTAAGATACTCATATTAATAAACGGTTGCTCCTCATTTCTAGGATATATTCGAATGTCTCTTTGAAATGGTGGTTCTCCTTCATCATTCTGAAACACCATTGCAACCTCATTTGATGTTGGCAAGTTATAATGACGTTTATCAGTATGTCTGTCTCTTTTAAGCACCATATTAACCTTCGGCATTGGTAATTGATGTGTTTGTGCATGAAGTAGTTGTTCATAGTTTATAAGCTTTACTGTAGGGATTGTTGTCCATAATGTTATTTAGCTCTATGAAAACACTGGGTAAGCATTTTTTATTTTCTTCCATCTGCATACGTTGGTCAACAGCTTCCATTGTATCTAGGACATATAGTTGAGCGAATTTTCTTTGATTTCCTTCCTCTGGATGTAAATGGGAAGTGCGATGATAAATTTGTCCTTGGACTTTAAAACAGTAAGGACCATGTCCTGGTACATTAGCAGCTAATGTTGCCCCCATGGATGCAAAGGATATGGCACTATTGTAGGATCTTATGTTTGTTTTAAAATTTTTGTAGTTTGGAAAAGTAGGTTTAGTCATAATGCTTTGTAAATAGAGAGGACATTGTTTCCTTTCTGGAAGTTTGAACTTGCCTTTTTGACAGCAACTAATAAATTGGCCATCTCTGGGTCTCTCCTGTTTAAAATAATAAGCCTCACAAAACTGACATTGAGTAGTCATGTCCCCACAACTATGAACCTCTACTGCTAAAGACTTGAGTAGAGGACAATTTGCAAAGCATATAGGATTTTGACTTTCATATTCATCAGGTGAAATGTCATATAATGTTTCAACAACAGGTTCTAAATGCTTTGTTTTTTTCGTGGCTTTTCTTGGTATATGTTGTATTGTTTGAGGTAAAATGTCATGTAATGTTTCATGAAACGGTTCTAAATGCTTTGTTTTCTTTGTTGCTTTTTTTGGTATCTCTTGTATTTTTTCTGGTAAAATGTCATCTGATGTTTGAGCAACAGGTTGTAAATGCTTTATTTTCTTTGTTGCTTTTTTTGACATATCTTTAATTTCTGCAGGTGACAGTCTTTTGCTTGCAATTCTTTTGCGTTCTTTTTCTCGTCGAATTTCCTTCTTCTCCGGTGCCTGCTGGCTGTCTGCTCTCTGTCGTCGTTCTCTAGCTTGGCGTCTTTTCTTTTCTTGTTTACTCTCGTTATCAGCCATGTTAATCTGTAAAAATAAAATAATGTATCATTAGTTTATTTAGAGATGTTAAGTTGTTTTTCATGACAAATTGTTATCAACAGTGTGTTTACATTTTATACTTAATCAATTTCAATGCGGTCAATTGAATAGAGGTCTAAATAAGGCCATCAGATAATTATTTAAATAAGTTTTTATTTATTAAACATGTATCCAAAAGCAAGTGTTTCAGTAACTAAAAAGGTATTTTCAAAAAGATGTTATGTCCTTATTTACAGCACTATTCAATTTGTCAAATGGCAATTAAATTAGGGTTTAGGACTGGAATGTTGCAATGACAAATTGTATAGATTCTGTGTTTTTAGACTTTTTTGGACTATGCCAATTTTTTTTTTAAGTTTACATTGAAGTTTGTATTTACTGTTAAAGATTATTGGCCCTAAAAGACAAATAAGAGATAGATGAAAAATGTGTTAGTTATATTTTCTCAACAGTTATAGTTACCGGTGGTTTATTTTAAATTGTATTTTCTGTTGACATCGATGCAAAGCTAAGATCTTTATTTTTTTTTCTCTTTTTTTACTTTTTATACTGTACCTTGGTTGAAGTTTGATTTCAAGCAAAATTCTTTGTTGGTCCTGTGTTGAAAGCCTTAGTCCGATGGTCTGGTCCTGTGTTGAAAGTCCTCGTCCGATGGTGTAGTCCTCTGTTGAAAGTCCTCGTCCGCTGGTCTGGTCCTCAGTTCAAACTCCTGTTCCGATGTTCTTGACGCAGTATCTGTTATAAAATAAAAATGAAAATGTTATGTTATTTGAATGTCTTTGTATTAATGAAAAAATGCCATTATTTCTGTGTTTTTCTACAATCCTTTTTGGTGCGCCGCAATTTTGGTATGCTTCTTTACGCTTTTTTCTAAGGCTTATAGGTGGATAAACATTAAAGAAGAATATTAATTAATTTTTCTCTTTTTTTACTTGTTATACTGTACCTTGGTTGAAGTTTGATTTGAAGCAGAATCTTTGTTGGTCCTGTGTTGAAAGCATTCGTCTGATGGTCTGGTCCTGTATTGAAAGTCCTCGTCCAATCATCTGGTCCTCTGTTGAAAGTCGTCGTCCGATGGTGTAGTCCTCTGTTGAAAGTCCTCGTCCAATGGTCTGGTCCTCTGTTGAAAGTCCTCGTCCACTGGTCTGGTCCTCAGTTGAAACTCCTGGTCCGATGTTCTTGACGCAGTATCTGTTATAAAATAAAAATGAAAATGTTATTTTATTTGAATGTATTTGTAATAACTAAAAAATGACATTATTTCTGTGTTTTTCTACAATCCTGTTTGGTGCCCACCACTTTTGGTATGCTTATTTAAGCTTTTTTCTAAGGCTTATAGATTGTTAAACATTAAATAAGAATATAAATGTAGTTTGGTATGTGTTTGTGTGAGTTTTCGTACAATCCTGTTTGGTGCGCACCACTGTTGGTATGCTTATTTATGTTTTTTTTTAATGCTTATATGTTGTTAAACATTAAATAAGAATCTAAATGTAGTTTGCTATGTGTTTGTGTGAGTTTTCATACAATCCTGTTTGGTGCGCACCAATGTTGGTATGCTTATTTAGGCTTCTTTCTAAGGCTTATAGGTTGTTAAACATTAAATAAGAATTTAAATGTAGTTTGCTATGTGTTTGTGCGAGTTTTCGTACAATCCTGTTTGATGGGCACCACTTTTGTTATACTTATGTAGTGTTTTTTCTAATGGTTAAAGGTTGTTAAACATTGAAAAAGAATATGAATTTAGTTTGCTATGTGTTTGTTACAATCCTGTTTTGTGTGTACCAGTTTGTGTGTACCATATGTTGCATACTTTGGCCCTCATTCAATTGCAGTTTGGCCAATTCAATAGGGTTCTAAATGTGCTTATTTCGAGCCCTATTGAATTGTCCAAAATATCAATTGAATGAGGGCCTTTGGTTGCTGGATTTGTTATATTGTGAGGGCCTCATTGAATTTGGTTTTTCGCAATGGAATAGAGCTCAATATGAGCACAGAGCATCTTTTTTTACAGAAGTTTTTAGTTAGTGAACTTGTATCCAAAAGCAAGGTCTTCACTAACTATATAAGCACATAACATATTTTTTGACAGAAGTTTTGAGTTAGTGAAGACCTTGATTGTGGTTAGAAGTTCAGTAACTAAAAATGTCTGTCTAAAAAATCTGTTATGTGCTTATATAGAGCCCTATTCAATTGGCCAACTCGCAATTGAATGAGGCTCATGGTTCGGTTCTTTTTTATACTTAATACTTTACCTTGATTGAAGTGTGGAATGACAGAGGGTCCCCTCCTGGCAATCTTAATCCGCCGGTCTTCTTGTAGTGTCTGTTTGAAAAATAAAGTGAAATAGTGAATTATATAATTTTTTATTTTTATTTAGCAAAGCATGGCCTTTTCAGCATTTAATGTATTTTTGTATCTTACCTCTTCTTCTTTGTTGGCGTTCTTTAAAAGGGATTGTGCTTCACAATGCACGGTGTAAATTGTTGAGTGACGCTGTTGATGCAGAGTTTGTTTGAATATTAAAAGAAGTAGAAATATTAAGCTTTAGGTGATCTATTGAATTGCAGTAAATTAATGTCATTTAAATATAGTTCTGTAATTATTTTCAATTAACATTATTTTTCGGTGGTGGCTACACACATATGTCACAAACATGAAGCACATTTCCATAGTTGAAAGTAATTTTTTTGTGTGCGTGTGAGATATCACTATACATGAATCATATTTTAATTGTTTAATTAACCTTATTTTTTTTTTTGGCCAACATACATAAATGTGTGTGTGACATGTGACTATAGATGATACACATATATGTGCGTGTCACATATCAGTATACATGAGTCATATTTTAATAGTCCCAACTTATTTTTTTCTAATGTAATTTAAATGTAGTTGTTTAATTAGTTTGTTTTAAGATAATTTTGTTGCAGGGGCAATACACATATATGTGCGTTTCACATGTCAGTATACATAAACCTCTTTTTCTTATTTATTTATTTTTTTTGATGTCCTGTCTTGATAATAAAATGTTATATATTATAGCTTACCTCTCAGTTGTAATTTGCACAATGTAAACTATTAAATTAGGAAAGAATTGTCTTCTCAAGTTTTAGCAGCAGTTATGTCTGAAGTCACTCTGTTCATCACCTGAGTAGAAATGTATTTTTCTCTGTCAAATAGGCAGTATTTATAAACTTGTAGAACATTCTGGAAAGTTAGACCGTTAGAACGCAATACGCATGCGCTATTTGCGTTCCAGCTTACAATTTGCGTTCCATCCGCCATTTTGTGCATAGTAGTGGTTAAAATGGTGTTTAATATGAGTGTGATCCGTTCCGCATAGTATGTGTTTCATTATTGCGAGTAAGTGTAGTGTAGTTACGTCTGGAGCCTCGTTTTCGTTTTTTTCGGCCGCCATTTTTTCTCTCGCTTAGCCGATTTTCGGCCTTTTAAACTCTTTTTGTTTTGGACTTAAATGGACGTGTAAATTAACTTTTGGAGGTGCCGGATGCCCCCCAGTGCTGTAAGTAAGCTTTTTAAGTGTTTGTTGTGTTTATTTCTTGTGTTAGTGATGTTTTGATGCGCGGCGGTTGGAATGGGTCTTTCGCGGCCGTATTTTTTTCCGATGCGGCCGTATTTTGTAGCGATGTTGCCATATTTTTTTGCGATATACGCAGTTAGCTTTTACGTGTACGACGCAGTGTCTTTGTTTCTAAGTCGTGCGTATGTGTGTTAAGAGCGTGTGAGTGGCCTTTTTTACTGTTTTTTTGTTAAGTCTTGCGTCTGTGTGTCTGGGTGTAAGCGGGTGTGAGGCGACTTTAAGTTTTTTTTTGTTATGAAGTTGTGTGTGTGTGTATGTGTGTGTTAACACAGCCGATGTTGGGATGCTCCCACCACCGCAAATGCGGACCCTCGCTTCGCGAGGATCCGCATTTGCGGGGACGTTGTTGGGTTTTTGTTGGCTGGGAGGTTGGGTTTATTTTGTTAAAAAGTTGTGTGTGTGTATGTGTGTGTTAACACAGCCGACGTTGAGCCTCCACCTCCGCAAATGCGGACCCTCGCTTTGCGAGGATCCGCATTTGCGGGGACGTTGGGATGCTCCATCACCGCAAATGCGGGCCCTCGCTTCGCGAGGACCCGCATTTGCGGGGAACTGCGTCCCTCGCTTCGCAAGGGACGCAGTTCTTGCGGCCTCGCGCAGCGAGCCTGCAAGCGTGAGCAACGACCCGTACGCTCACAACTATATATGTGATTTGATAATAGAGAGAGACCCTGGAACAGTCATTGGTTGCTTTGTATTCTAAGACTCATTAACACATTTCACTATATATTTATTTTGATTTTTTGAATTCAGTATATGTTTTACCACTAATATTGCACTTTATATGAACACTACTTGCACTTCTTTAGCCATGTTGGTATTAGCACTTTAGTTTAACTAGAGTAGGCAAGCTTTTATTGTTTAGGTTAAGGTGTAATTGGTGGATCCCCAGTTCCACCATCAGTATTAGTTTATTTAGAATTTTTCATTTTATTTTCATATTTATATATTATTTTGTAGATAGTTTATCTACAGTGATTATTATTGTTATTATTAATATTGTTATTAATATTATAATCATTTCTTCAATTGTGTTTTTTTGCATTTCCATTTTATTGTTTGTGCAATTAAATGCTTTATTATAGTTATAACCAGCTATATCACAAATCAGCATTTTCCTCTTTCTAACAATCAATTTTTTTCTCAAATTCAACAACGTTCAAGTTAACTTTCTTTTTCTAGCCTCTAATAGTCCTCATGTTTTACATTTTCACATAGCTTTTCTTGTAACTCTGAAATCTTAATCTCCAATTCTGCTCTTTTTGTATCTCTATTTAAAAGTATTAAGGACATAAGATTCATGGAGCATTGATGGAATACATTGGGATTGGGATTTAAATTTAGAGTTATCAAAACTTGATGATTTTATCACCTTTAACCACCCTAATTTTGCCCAATATAATATTCCAAAAATAACAGCACACTATTGGCACATCTACTAAGAGATCCTCTAAGAGATAAAATCAAGACTTTACATCATTATTTATATTAATTTGCTCTGAAGTTTCAGACTTTATCAATATATCACAATTAACTTATCCACTATGTTGGGAATTGGTAAATTAACAGATAATAAATGATGGACTTTAGTGGCTCCCCCTTGTACGCTATCCAAGTCATAGATCCAATCATATTTTCATGTTGAATAAAACTAAGTGGACTATAAGGCTTATTTAAAAGATACCAAAATAAATATTGAACTATGACAAATAAAATTGGTGAATGGATGTCATGGTCTCAGATATCCTGCTAGTCCTCCTAGTGACACACCTTTTCTACCTCCTTGGCAGAAATATCAAGTGTCCAACCACATAATTCATTCCTGTCTGATATACTCTTTAATATTTGACCACGTCTGTGCTTTCAATGAGTGAACAGTGAGTTCTATATTTGGAGAAGCCGTTTGCAGAGTGCAATATTGTGGGAGTAATATTTTAAAGGCTTCTATTCTAAGTCATGATTGTGATAAAATTGTCTAGAAATATTATAGACTTTGTTTACAATAATGTAATTGGTGCTCAAATTATTACTACAAATTATAAGCAAATCTTCGATAACATCAAAGGATATATCCATTCTAGTATAAATGTACAAATTTAGACCTAAATAAATAAATAGGTGGAAAGCTCAGAATTAATCATTTTTATTGTAAATTTAATCAAAAATAGTTCTTAGTTAGCACTTTTAGGTACGTTTAACTTTTTCACTAGGTAATACATCTTAACAATTTTAATCACTAATAATGCAAATAATACCATTATATACAAGGAAATCTAAGCAAGCTGTCAATCTATTAGGAAATCTAGGCAATTTATTATAATGTCACCTAATGTTCATTCTAATAATTCCTAAGGCAGATTATGCTCTCAAAACTTTAGAAGATAACTTACAAACTTACCTACAATTCATGGATTAAAAAATATTTCAAAACTATAAATTATGCTGTTAAGATACTAAGTAAAAATATATTATTGACATTAGAGAAAAGAGGACCTAGTACTAAACCAAGAGGAAGCCTTATTAATGTCAAACAAATCAAATATGTTTCTATGAGGAGTTTAGTAGGGACCTGGATCAAGGCAACTCAGTGGATGTAGTCTTTTTGGATTTTGCAAAGGCTTTTGATACAGTGCCACATGGGAGACTATTGTGCATACTAAGGGATACAGGAATTGCAGTAAATATCTGCTCATTGATTGAGAGCTGGCTAAAAGACAGGAAGCAAAGGGTTGTTGTAAATGGAACATACTCGGATTGGACTAATGTGGTAAGTGGGGTTCCTCAGGGCTCAGTATTAGGTCTTCTCCATTTTAACATATTTATTAATGACTTAGAGGTGGGACTGGAAAGTAGTGCTGATGACACATAGTTGTGCAAGGTAATTAAATCAGATAATGATGTGCTTTCCCTCCAAAGGGATTTACAAAAAATTGAGGAATGCGCATATAAATGGCAGATGATATTTAATACAAATAAATGTAAGGTTATGCATCTGGGAAGGAAAAAATAGCTATGCAATTTATAATCTTAATGGAGCAAATATAGGGGTATCAGATATTGAAAGGTATTTGGGAGTGCTTGTAAACAACCACCTACGGAACATTGCTCAATGCAAAGCAGCAGCTGCAAAGGCAAGTAAAATATCAGCATGTATTAAGAAGGGTATAGAAGCAAGGGAAGCAAATATAATTCTACCACTATACAAATCTCTAGTACGCCCTCATTTGGAATATGGAGTACAATTTTGGGCACCACTTTATAAAAAATACATTTTAGAGCTGGAAAAGGTACAGAGGAGGGCAACAAAACTAATATGGTGAATGGAGGGGAAGGCGTCTAAGAGGAGATATGATTACCTTATATAAATACATCTAGGGTCAGTATAAAGATTTGTCAAGGGAGCTTCTTGTGCCAAGGTTTTCAACTGACAAGAAGACATACCTTGAGGTTAGAAGTAAAAAGATTCCACCTTAAAGAAAGAAAATGGTTCTTCACAGTAAGGGTGGTTAATCTGTGGAATTGTCTACCAGAGGAGGTGGTGACAGTCGATTCGATAGATAACTTTAAAAGGGGACTGGATTTATTTTTAATTAAAAAGGGAAATAAGGGTTATTCTGGATAATTAGAGAGAGAGTATTTATCCAGGGAGAAAATCTGATCGCCAGTATCAGGGGTCAGGAAGGATTTTGTTTTTTCCCTTTGAGACGATTGGCAAAGTTTCACTTGGGTTTTTTTCTGTTTGCCTTCCTCTGGATTAATTAATAATAATAATAATAATAATAATAATAAAAAATAATAATAAATAAATAGTTGATTAATAATTGATAATTAATTAACAACTAATTAATTAATAACTAATCCACTATTTGCAGATCAGAGGAGATCTTAAAAGGTTGCACTTGATGGACTGAAAGTCTTTTTTCAGCATAATTAACATGTAACTATGTAACTATGTAAAACATTAGTTATGCTTTGTGGGTATTTTTGCTGAATGATCCTTTTGTAGCCCTAAACTTTGTTTAAAATTAGGACAGTATCTTGCTTGGCCTTGTGAAAATGTTGATCTATTGCTGAAGTTAATTTTCTTACATTAGAAAGAGTGTCTATGTTTAATACATCTTATCTGTATTAATTCCTTTGTTTGAGAAGGAACTGTTCACAGGAGGAACATTTTAAAATTGAGAGGATATTCAAATACAGTATTAAAAAGGGCCGCTTAAAAAGCCCTGAGCACGCCAGGAGAACAACTTTTAAATCCCGAACAGAAATTGAACTTACAACAGCCTATCAGGTTTATTTGTACATATAATCAACAGTGGAAACAACTAAATGCAATATTGAATAATCACATTGCAGTTCTTAGAGCAGACCTTGCAGTTCAAAATCTAATAGGGGATAGAATTTTCATTGGAGACGACCAAAAAACTTTTTCGGATTATTTAACCAATAGTCATTTTGACAATAAAAAGCAATTATTGGGTTAATTACCTGATGGAACATATCCATTTGGACGATGTAAAGTATGTAAATATATGAAGTCAGAGACCACTATATATGATAGATTGAATACAGAAATCAAAATTAAAGTTTTTTTCAACTGCAGTACTAAAGCTGCTTGATATGTCCATGCGGCCTTAAATATATAGGGATGACCACTAGAGAACTGAGAAAAAGACTCGCTGAGCATGTATCTAATATAAGAAATGCATCAGATATTGCCAAACATAAAAATCCTACATCAGTGGCAAGACATTTTATGATAGCTCACAATAGTAAACCTATATTAGAATGTAGAGTTCTTCCCAGAAAAAAACTAGATATAACAAGAGGCAATCTGGAACAAGAACTTCTTAAAATAGAAACCAAATGGATCACATTAATTAACTCAGTGGTTCCATATGGACTAAATTAAAATAACAGCTTTATGCCCTTCTTATAAACATTTATTTAACAAATACTTGGTCCCAAACTCTTTTCAATTACAGATATTGTTTCAAATCTATTTAGTATTGTAAAAAAAACTAATAGGAGTAACAACTGTTATAACTATGGCCTTTAATTAGGAGGAGTTAGTATATTAAAAAAATTATTTAAAAATGACCATCTAGATTGGCTCTCTTGTTTGTAAGAGCTATTCTGGTCAAGGACATTAAACCTCTTATTGTGTATTAATAGTATCTATATATGCTCAGAAGTGTTTTCGGATAAATCAGATAAGCAGTGATATATCAATTATACTTGTACATATAATGCTCGTCATTAGATTTTGGTAAGTACCTAAAGCTAATATATAATGTTATAAATTGAATAAAGGTAAAAAGAATGCTCCACATAATATTAGGTGATTTTATTAATGAATAAGACATGTAAAAGTCTATTGGAGAAATTCCTAAAGTTATTAATTGTATGCAATACTATATATACGTTTGAAAGCAAAGGATAATGTTGCATGAAAGAAGTACTATTCTGCGTCTATTTTCATACCTGAAACGGTATACATTCAAAGCCACTCCTTCTTGCAATCACTATAAAGGACTGGCAAGATGCCCACTTCCAACAGGTCCTTGAGAAAGAGTTGTGATGCGAAACGAGCGCGTCGACCTGTTTGTCCCGTAGCTCTGACATCACCGGCATCATTTGAGAACACTGGCGTCCATCGGTTTTCACGCTGGATATGCAGTTTCTGGAATACCCTATAATATGATAAGTGTTGTTTCTCTGATATATGAATGCTGATATTATCTTAAATATGTTGTTTATTTGTACACCTTTATAATATTTATTTGATAATAGAGAGAGACCCTGGAACAGTCATTGGTTGCTTTGTATTCTAAGACTCATTAACACATTTCACTATATATTTATTTTGATTTTTTGAATTCAGTATATGTTTTACCACTAATATTTCACTTTATATGAACACTACTTGCACTTCTTTAGCCATGTTGGTATTAGCACTTTAGTTTAACTAGAGTAGGCAAGCTTTTATTGTTTAGGTAAAGGGATAATTGGTGGATCCCCAGTTCCACCATCAGTATTAGTGTATTTAGAATTTTTTATTTTATTTTCATATTTATATATTATTTTGTAGATAGTTTATTTACATTAGCATAAAGGAGCAAATGGTGGGCTCCACTAACGCCAAATTAACTTTAGGGATTTATACTATGAGGGTAGTTATCTGTTATTAATTTTTAGATTTTTTTAGAACAGAATTATATATATTCTGTTGATATTGAAATATTGTATAAAGCCGATGACTACGTATGAATTTTTAAATGTATTTATATTGTATTGTAGATTGAATTGTGTCTAATAAAATATTAGCTTTTATTTACGTTTGTCTGAGTATCATGAAAATGTACTTCCATACTGTCTACTTATACTACAGAGGTTATACTGGTGTGGATATATAGGTGTTCTTTTCTCTTTGTTTTGTTTGGTTATTTTTTTTACACTTTTCCCACCAGTAGGTACATATAATATGTATAATTAGGTACTTACTGGTATTCTTGTGTTTAATTCATGTAGCACCGCCTCCCCACTGTATACTGTTTCTTATGTATATACATAGTTTAATAATAGTTTCTATAATTGGTTGTAAATTGTTGGCTATATTTTTATTAAGAATTATTAGATGTTGGTTTAAAAGCGATATTGGGAATAAGAGGATACATTGGAAGGGATTTTTTTTTGGGGGGGGGGGTTTATGGGAATATTCATGATTCTCGCTGTTGTAAAGGTGAACACAGTGTTGTTGAATAGTTAATCTGTGGGGCGACCTGGGAAGTGATCTGCATAACCGCCCTAGCCTTATGCTTTACTATTATGTAGTCCTTTTGATTTTCTTCACACTTTCTACATCTGGTATATGTGTCATAAAGTATGTTCTGTCTTCAATTGTTAGTTTATCCAGTCCAGTTTTTTGGATAAAGTTTAATCCTACTGTGTGTTAATCAGAGTGGAGGAGGGGGATTTGTATAGTACTCAGGATAATGTATAAAAAAAGATTTGTGCAAGCTCAACAGGATTTGTTATTAATGGATTGTGTGTTTTGATATAGTTTATTCAGTGTTTCTTAAATTTGTCATTGTTTACAGTAGAGGTCTGCCATATTTAACCTGAAATATTGATTATTTCTATAAAGCTGTGAGCCAATTCTGTTATAATAGCATCATGTACAATGTGAATAATAGCAATTAATCCGAATTGTGTATTTTTTTAAATGAACATCAGATGAGCATTTTTAAAAATTTTAATAGTCTCTATTGTTTATAAAACAACATATAAAAGGCAACATACCAATATAATGATGTTTTGTAAAGTAATGATCCATCACAGCACAAAATGAAAAGGAGTGAATTCAAGAAGTGTAAAAATGTTTAGGATATTATAAATGATTGTAAAGAACAGTAGAAAAGGAATGCACAAACTTGACATTGTGCACATTTTCTATTATTAACATGCTAATAAAGAAAACATGGAATATTGTCAACAAAATATTTACTTTTTTCTTCAAAATATATTTATGATGTCTATTTTTCTGTAAAGCTTCAAGACCCATCTAAGATTTACTTTTACATTAAACTTGCACCTTATACTCTTTAGTGTCTCCTGAATTTAAATGTATTTTTACATGTTTAGACAATCTTCTCCTCTGTACACAGATTGTTTTACAATCACAATGACATTCTACCAAGTAAGGCAAACAGAAAAAAAAAAAAAATGATCGTCTCAGAGGGAAAAAAAACAATTCCTTCCGGACCCCAGATACTGGTGATTGGATTCCTCCCTGGATCAATACTCTCTCTCTAATTATCCAGGAGAACCCTGAATGCCCTTCTTAATTAGAAATAAATCCCGTCCCCTTTTAAAGTTATCTATCAAATCCGCTGTCACCACCTCCTTTGGTACCCTTACTACCCTTACCTTTATACTGACCCTGGATGTATTTATATAAGTTAATCATATCCCCTCTTAGACTCCTTTTTTCTTGAGAAAATAAGCTTAATTTGGTTAGTCTTTCTTCATAACTTAGGCCCTCCATTCCCTTTATTAGTTTCGTAGCCCTTCTCTGTACCATTTCCAGCTCCAAAATGTCCTTTTTATGAAGTGGTGTCCAAAATTGTCCTCCATATTCCAAATGAGGGCGTACTAGAGATTTGTATAGTGGCAGAATTATATTTGCTCCCCTTGCTTCTATACCCTTCTTAATACATGCTAATATTTTATTTGCCTTTGCAGCTGCTGCTTGGCATTGAGCACTGTTACCTTGGTGGTTGTTCACAAGCACTCCCAAATCCCTTTCAATATCCGATACACCTAGATTTTCTCCATTAAGATTATACATATATATTATGATTATATATATATATATATATATATATATATATATATGTACTGTGTAAGTTGATGTTGGAGGGGGTCTGGGAAGCACAAAGAAAAAAATTTGCACATCCCTACATGGGGGGGGGGGGGTTCTTTTTGCACCGGGAATCCCATCTACTAGCATGAAAAGTTCAGTAGGATACATTTATAGGTATCTGAAGGGTAGAATGATAAAAATCCCAAAAAAGAAAAATATTTTGTGGAACACCCCAGAGAGTAGATTACAGCAGTAGCCTCCTATCGATGTAGTAACTGTAAACTAGGTCTGATTATGGTCAGAAACAAATATCAAACTGTTCTGATTCTAAGTTATATAATATTTAACTATCAAACAGATGATTTATCTGTGCCTTGTCTTACACTGTACAGATGATATACTGTACAAAGATGTGACAAACTCTAAACACATTAAATAATAAGCTACTAATCTTTCTACCCTCTATTACAGCTTCCACTCCTCAGATATCTCTCCCTGTTGACAATGACATCATCACTCCGAATTCTTAGGCCCATTGTCTTTGGTTCTATTGGACCCTGCCCTCTCTTACATACATCACTCACATGCAATCAATAACCAAATATTGTCATTTTAACCTAAAAACATTTCCAAAATATAAACTCACACAAAACACAGCTATAATTCTAATCCATATCTTGTCTTGACTACTGCAATCCGCTCCATGGCTTCCCATCACATATCTGTCTCCACTTCAATCCAGAATGAACGTCTCTGCTAGGCTCATAGGCCACACTCAACGCTGAGCACATCTCTGTCTGTCGCATAATGCCAAGCAGCAGCTGCAAAGGCAAAAAAAATATTAGCATGTATTAAGAAGGGTATAGAAGACAGGGAAGCAAATATAATTCTGCCACTATACAAATCCCTAGTATGCCCTCATTTGGAATATGGAGGACAATTTTGGGCACCACTTCAAAAAAAGGACATTTTAGAGCTGGAAAAGGTACAGAGAAGGCCTACAAAACTAATAAGGGGAATGGAGGGGCCAAGTTATTAAGAAAAAACAACCAAATTAAGCTTATTTTCTCTAGAAAAAAAGGCATCTAAGAGGAGATATGATTACCTTATATAAATTCATCCAGGGGCAATATAAAGATTTGCCAAGTGAGGTTTTTGTGCCAAGAGGTTTTCAACTGACAAGAAGACATCCCTTGAGGTTAGAAGTAAAAAGATTCCACCTTAAAGAAAGAAAAGGGTTCTTCACAGTAAGGGTGGTTAATCTGTGGAATTCTCTACCAGAGGAGGTGGTGACAGCGGATTCGATAGTTAACTTTAAAAAAGGGAATGGATATATTTTTTATTAAAAAGGACATTCGGGATTATCCTGGTAAATTAGAGAGAGAGTATTGATCCAGGGATGAATCTGATCACCAGTATCATTATTTTTTTCCCTTTTTGAGACGATTGGCTGTTCCACTTGGTTTTTTTTCTGTCTGCCTTACTCTGGATCAATTAACAACTAATCTGCATATTGCAGATCAGAGGAGATCTTAAAAGGTTGAACTTGATGGACTAAAAGTCTTTTTTCAACCTCAATTACTATGGGCCTCATTCAATTGCGATTTGGCCAATTGAATAGGGCTTTATATAAGCACATAACATCTTTTTTTAAAGAAGTTTTTAGTTAGTAAACATCTATCCAAAAGCTAGGTTTTCACTAACTAAAAACGTCTTTAAAAATATATGCCATGTGCTTATTTAGAGCCCTATTCAATTGGCAAAATTGCAATTGAATGAGGGCGTATGTAACTATGTAACTTTGTGACATTAATGACAATTCACAAAAAAAATCCCTTAAAGGGCGTAGTGTTTTTCCAGTATTATGGTATTCCAACTACCAAAAAGTATATTTAAAAAGTGAGTGGTCTGGTGAAAAAAAAAACGAATAGTAAAGTAAAAAGCACCATTAAAATGATTAAATGTTTATTGGAGTTTGCATATTATAGAGAGTGCCCAACACCAATACTGCAATATTTCATTCTCTATCAAATCACTTTATAGTTAAAAGGGTCAATGTACTGACTTTTCATAGTTGTCACAACTAGCTCTTCCTTGGGCTTAAAAACGCCAAGAAGACCAATCCTGCCCTCAGGTTGTGTAGGTTTTGTAACCCACATAAAGGACAGCTTAACCAGGTGCTAGGACAAGTTGCCAATTCTCAGACCAAGTTGCGATTTCTAAGCCACATTGCAGAGTTTGGGCCAGGGGTTGGGATCCAAACCACGTGGGGATTCATGAATATGGGGTGGATAGCTTCAGGGCCTTGGAGAATTGAGCACACTTTTGGGGGAACTGTATGAGAGTGGTAGACTGGTTAGCTGGCCCAGGATGCCCTGTAAGTGGGGAAAGGATTGTCTTAGGGCTTGTGGCACTTAGGGAAACTGTCAGTCAGATATACCCGCTAGCCGATCTCCTCCCAGGTAGAGACACCATTATTGAGTCAGAGTAGATCAGAAAGGAGTCAAGGGGCTAGGGTAATCCATTAGATTATATGTGGGCCAGGAACAAACTAGTAAATCAGCAGTGTTTATACATGTGGACACACACATAATCTTAAAGCCGACCACATTTTATTTTATACAGTGGGCAAGATTTAATATAATGTGCTCTTTGAGCAGTGATTTTGAGCTGATTTATGTCAAAAGCAAATACTTAATCGACGTGCATTGGCTAAGAATCAAGATCACTACCGACTACAAGACTACAGCTAAATATTTCTGTTATTATCGAACCCTAATGACAAATTCCCCTTAGAATTAGAGGATTTCTCTAAAGTTTCACAATTTGAAATCAACACGACTAAGTCTAAGATATTCTGTATTCAGAAAATGATTGGATGTAAATAGTATTAATTATGTGGGAGCTTATATTGTACATATTTATGACACATTTGTAAAAAGTTTTGGATTAATATTAAAACACGGTCACTGTATAGTATGTTGGTGTGATGAATTCAAGCTATAAACATTGGTTTTGCTGAGTGCTTTACTTTTCTTTACAGGTTTACCAATTTTTGTGCATAGTAATGACCTTAGATCTCAGAATCACATATATAGTTGTGAGCATACGAGCCCGCGGCCCTCGCAGTTGCTGGCAAGGAGCGCCAAAGGTGTTCCTTGCCAGCAACTGTGACCCTCGCAAAATTTACGTCTTAACGCAAACAAAATACAAGACACGTTACGACATTACGACCTCGCAAAAAACGGCCGCAACACGCGCACATCAAAACATGAAAAATACAGCAAATACACACAACAAATACATAAAAAGCTTACTTACAGGAAGAGGGAGCATCCAGGTACTCGAAAACTAAAGTTACACCTCAATTTAAGTCAAATTCAAAGAGTTTAGACACTAAAAATTCTCTAAGCGAGAGAAAAAATGGCTGCTGAAAAAAACGAAAACAAGGCTACAGCAGTCTAGACGCAAAAGACGCAAAACACCACCAAACACCTACGTATTTGCCGAAAAACACCTACGAGATTAAAAAACAAGGACGCAACCCGCGCAACCCCAAAAACATTACAAACACAATAAATACAAACAACAAACACATAAATAGGTTACTCACAGCAAGGGGGGGCACCGAGGACCTCTGCAAGTGAAGTTACACCTCCATTTAAGCACACATTTTGGAGTTTAGAGACCCGAAAATCACCTAAGCGAGAGAAAAAATGGCCGCCGAATAAAACGACAACGAGGCTAAAGGTCCTTAAACACGCAAAACACCAGAAAACACCTACGGATATTCCGAAAAAAAGCCCACCAAACAGCTACGTATATTTCGAAAAAGTCGCACAACATAGAAAACGAACGACACTACATCAGCCACATTATATACACCAAATACCATTAGCTCACTTACAATTTCATTGCCGTCATTTTTTGACGGGCAATTCGCTAGTAAGATTATAAAATTCAGTTGCAGACAGGAATTTGCTACAATTAGAAAACGTTAGAGAAAAAAAAATAATAATTAACTGGAAACTGTTGTGACCTTTTGCGCATAGAGAAAAGTAATTGACTGAAAACTGACACTGAAGCAATTTAGAAATATATTTTTATATGGGTCAAATATAAGAAAAAGTAAAATCTAAGTTTATGCTGACCACTTAATGCTGTTGTTCATTTGTTAAGTCATGTCCCACTCTATATGGCCCTCTGGACTGAAGCACGCCAGACACATCTGTCAGACACTGCCCGTTGGACTCCCTCAAGTTCATTTTCATTTATTCAATGACTTCAACTGTTCATCTCTGACTCTGCAGTTCCCTTCTGCATGTGTCGTCAATCTTTTCCAGCATCAGAGTCTTGTTTTCTCATGACCATGGCCAAAATAATTGAGCTTTAGTCTCATGATCAAACCTTTCTATGAAGAACTTGGCTTGTAGTATTGACTTATTGGATCTTCTTGCAGTTCAAAGAACTTTAAGCAGTTTTTTTAAAAATATCACAGTTCAAATGCATCATTTTTTTTTGGTACAGTTCTCACATCCGGGATACTACTAGGGATACCATAGTTATAACTATGCAGACCTTTGCTTTTAGTGTAATATCTTTACTTTTTAATAGCTTGTCCAGACTTGTCGTAGCTTTTTTTTTTCCAGAAGCAAGCATCTTTTAATTTCATGGCTGCATCATGGCAGCATCTGCTGAGATCCTTGGATCCCATGAAAATAAAATCTGTCACTTTTCTCTATCTATTTGCCAGGAACTGAGATTATTTTTTGCAATGATCTTCTTCCTGGAAATGTTGAGCAACAGGACACCTTTCACACTCCCTTATTTCACCTTCATCAGTAAGCCCTTTAGTTCCTTATCACTTTGAGCCATCAGAGTAGTATCATCCACATATCTGAGGTTATTGACATCTCTCCCAGCAATATTGATTCTGGCTTTGGATTAATCCAGCCTGGTTTTACTCATGATGTATTCTCTGTATAAGTTGTATAAATTAGGTAACTATATACAATCTTCTCACACACCTTTCTTGATATTGAGGCATGTTCCATGTTTGGTTCTGGCAGTGTATTACTGGTCTAAATACAGATTCCCTACGAGACAGATAAGATGGTCTGGTACCCCCTTTTCTTTATTGAACTTACCACGATTGTTGTGATCCACACAGTCAAATGCTTTATAATAGTCCATGAAGCAGAGGTAAAAAATATGGAGCAATTCAGATATACATACATTGAACAACTCTCCGCTTAGAAATTGTTAATAACAAAATATGTACATATAAAAATATAGGGGGAAATTTATGAGGAGAAAATAACAATACAGTCAATGGGAAGTACAGACTGAGTTATTACAATGGATTTTTGTTTTAAATTACTGTAAATCAATGATAGGTTTTAGTTCTGTTAAAATTAATTTAGATCGAATTTATATTCAACTAGCGAATTGCCCGTCAAAAAATGACGGCAATGAAATTGTAAGGTAGCTAAATTAGTAAATGAATATAGTGTACCTATTTTGAAGCATTGTGATGAAGAGCTGGCAATCTGTGTTGATGTTGCTGCAGCATTAGTGGTGTGGAGCTGCTGTATAAGCATGCTGAATGTGTGCAGTGTAAGACTGTGCGTGCGCGAGACCAAACCGTTAGCGTAGTCGTGTACTTCCGCATTGGTGTACATGGCGAGTAATGTGTGGTATAGGTCTGTATCGGAATATCCGTAGGTGTTTTGTGGTGTTTTGCGAGTTTAGAGTGCTGTAGCCTCGTTTTCGTTTTGTTCGGCGGCCATTTTTTCTCTCGCTTAGATTTTTTTTTAGTCTCTAAACTGTTTTATTTCGAGTAAAATCGAGGTGTAAGTTGCATTTTTGAGGTCCTGGGTGCTCCCTCTTGGTGTAGGTAAGTTTTTTATGTATGTGCTGTGTGTATGTATTGTGTTTTAAATGTTTGTATGTCGGCGTGTTGCGTCCGATGTTTGCGAGGTCGTAATGTGTGGTAACGTGTTTCGTACGTTGTTTGCGTTCCTCGTAAAATTTAGCGAGTGTCGTAATTTGTGTGTCGTGTTTTTTGAGTAGCGACGTGAATTTTGCGAGGGTTTGAGGCCCTTGCCCAGTGACCTCGCCAGCAACTGAGTCCCTCGCTTCGCGAGGGGCCTCAGTTGCTGGCATGGAGCGCCTTCGGCGCTCCATGCCAGCAACTGAGGCCCTTGCCCAGTGACCTCGCCAGCAACTGAGGCCCTCGCTTTGCGAGGGGCCTCAGTTGCTGACATGGAGCGCCTTCGGCGCTCCATGCCAGCAACTGAGACCCGTGCCCAGTGACCTCGCCAGCAACTGAGGCCCTCGCTTCGCGAGGGGCCTCAGTTGCTGGCATGGAGCGCCTTCGGCGCTCCATGCCAGCAACTGAGGCCCTTGCCCAGTGACCTCGCTACGCGAGGCCCGCGGCACGCTACGCGAGGGCCGAGGCTCGCTTCGCGAGCCACGGCCCTCGCTTCGCGAGGGCCACGGGCTCGCTACGCGAGCCCGCAAGCGTGAGCAACGACTCGTACGCTCACAACTATATATGTGATAATATACAATATGTTTTAAGAAAGATTAAAAGGTAAAACTTTATAGCTCCCTCTGTTATTATTTTGAATGTCATTGTATGTTGAAGTATTTGTGCTAAGATAAATAACATTAATACATTTATTTACATAGTTACATAGTAATTAAGGTTGAAAAAAGACTTTTAGTCCACTAAATTCAACCTTTTAAGATCTCCTCTGATCTGCAATATGAGGATTAATTATTAATTAATTAGTTGTTAAATGATAATTAATTATTAATCAACTTTTTTTTTTTAATTAGTAATTAATCAAGAGGAAGGCAAAATGAAAAAAACACTAGTGAAATTTGCCAATTGTCTCAAAGGGAAAACAAAATTAATTCCTTCCTGACCCCAGATACTGGTGATCGGATTTCTCCCTGGGTCAGTACACGCTCTCTAATTATCCATGATAACCCTGAATTCCCTTTTTAATTAGAAATAAATCCTTTGGGAAAACAGGGATCACAACACAGTCTCATTTGAGATTAAATAAAAAAACTAAATTTTAAGGGGCCAACGAAAACTCTTAATTTTAAAAGGGCATATTTTAACGGTCTAAGGGCAGCAATACAAAGTATAGACTGGGACAGAGAACTGATAGGTAAAAACAATGAATATAAATGGACAATATTTAAATCCTTACTAAATATACATACACATCGGCATATACAATGTGGGAATAAAAGTAAAAGGAGTAAATCCCATCCAATGTGGCTTAACAATGATTTAAAGATCAAGATACGGAGTAAAAAACAGGCATTTAAATTATACAAACAAGGGGACAGAGACTACTTTACAGGAATACAAGGAAATCAAGAAGGTTTGAAAAAGCGCTATTAGACTGGCTAAAATAGATGCAGGCTGTCTGATAATTAGTGACCAGGAAAAGGCAGATGAGCTAAACAGGTTCTTTTCTTTGGTTTACACAAGGGGGGTACCAGTGGTTGGGACACGGCAACATAATGGGGCTACACTACCTTTGCCAAATAATTGGTTAACACAGGAAGTAATCCAAAAGAGGTTGGAAAAAATAAATGTTAATAAAGCCCCGGGTCCTGATGGAACACATCCAAGGGTACTGAGGGAACTAGGTTCTGTAACAGCCAAACCATTATATTTAATTTCTCAAGATTCACTCAACACAGGGTCTCTACCGGAAGACTGGAGAAAAACTGATGTGATACCTATATTTAAAAAGGGAGTAAGAGCAAATCCGGGGAATTATAGACCAGTGAGCCGCACTTCTGTAGTGGGGAAGCTTTTAGAAGGGTTAATAAGGGATAATATACAAGAATATGTATATTTAAACAGGATTATAAGTAGGAATCAACATGGATTTATGAGGCATAGGTCATGTCAAACAAATCTAATTTGTTTCTATGAGGAGGTTAGTAGCAACCTGGATTAAGGCAACTCAGTGGATGTAGTCCTTTTGGATTTTGCAAAGGCTTTTGATACAGTGCCACATGGGAGACTATTGTGCAAACTAAGAGATACAGGAGTTGCAGTAAATATCTGCTCATGGATTGAGAGCTGGCTAAAAGACAGGAAGCAAAGGGTTGTTGTAAATGGAACATACTCCGATTGGACTAATGTGGTAAGTAGGGTTCCTCACGGTTCAGTATTAGGTCCTCTCCTTTTTAACATATTTATTAATGACTTAGAGGTAGGATTGGAGTGTGGTGTCTCCATTTTCGCTGATGACAGGAAGATGTGCAAGGTAATTAAATCAGATAGTGATGTGCTTTCCCTTCAAAGGGATTTACATAAAATTGAGGAATGGGCATCTAAATGGCATATGAGATTTAATATGAATAAATGTAAAGTTATGCATCTGGGAAGGAAAAATAGCCATGCAATTTATAATCTTAATGGAGCAAATCTACAGTCAGGTCCATAAATATTGGGACATCGACACAATTATAATCTTTTTGGCTTTATACACCACCACAATGGATTTGAAATTAAACAAACAAGATGTGCTTTAACTGCACACTTTCAGCTTTAATTTGAGGGTATTTACATCCAAATCAGGTGAACGGTGTAGGAATTACAACAGTTTGTATATGTGCCTCCCACTTTTTAAGGGACCAAAAGTAATGGGACAGATTAACAGTCATAAATCAAACTTTCACTTTTTAATACTTGGTTGCAAATCCTTTGCAGTCAATTACAGCCTGAAGTCTGGAACGCATAGACATCACCAGACGCTGGGTTTCATCCCTGGTGATGCTCTGCCAGACCTCTATTGCAACAGTCTTCAGTACCTGCTTGTTCTTGGGGCATTTTCCCTTCAGTTTTGTCTTCAGCAAGTGAAATGCATGCTCAATCGGATTCAGGTCAGGTGATTGACTTGGCCATTGCAAAACATTCCACTTCTTTCCCTTAAAAAACTCTTTGGTTGCTTTTGCAGTATGGTTCGGGTCATTGTCCATCTGCACTGTGAAGCGCCGTCCGATGAGTTCTGAAGCATTTGGCTGAATATGAGCAGATAATATTGCCCGAAACACTTCAGAATTCATCCTGCTGCTTTTGTCAGCAGTCACATCATCAATAAATACAAGAGAACCAGTTCCATTGGCAGCCATACATGCCCACGCCATGACACTACCACCACCATGCTTCACTGATGAGGTGGTATGCTTTGGATCATGAGCAGTTCTTTTCCTTCTCCATACTCTTCTCTTCCCATCACTCTGGTAAAAGTTGATCTTAGTCTCATCTGTCCATAGGATGTTGTTCCAGAACTGTGAAGGCTTTTTTAGGTGTTGTTTGGAAAACTCTAAACTGGCCTTCCTGTTTTTGAGGCTCACCAATGGTTTACATCTTGTGGTGAACCCTCTGTATTCACTCTGGTGAAGTCTTCTCTTGATTGTTGACTTTGACACACATACACCTACCTCCTGGAGAGTGTTCTTGATCTGGCCAACTGTTGTGAATGGTGTTTTCTTCACCAGGGAAAAAAAATTTTGGTCATCCACCACAGTTGTTTTCCGTGGTCTTCCGGGTCTTTTGGTGTTGCTGAGCTCACTGGTGCGTTCTTTCTTTTTAAGGATGTTCCAAACAGTTGATTTGGCCACACCTAATGTATTTGCTATCTCTCTGATAGGTTTGTTTTGTTTTTTCAGCCTAATGATGGCTTGCTTTACTGACAATGACAGCTCTTTGGATCTCATATTGAGAGTTAACAGCAACAAATGCAAATAGCACACTTGAAATGAACTCTGGACCTTTTATCTGCTCTTTGTAAATGGGATAATGAGGGAATAACACACACCTGGTAATGAAACAGCTGAGCAGCCAATTGTCCCATTACTTTTGGTCCCTTAAAAAGTGGGAGGCACATATACAAACAGCTGTGATTCCTACACCGTTCACCTGATTTGGATGTAAATACCCTCAAATTAAAGCTGAAAGTCTGCAGGTAAAGCACATCTTGTTAGTTTCATTTCAAATCCACTGTGGTGGTGTATAGAGCCAAAAAGATTAGAATTGTGTCGATGTCCCAATATTTATGGACCTGACTGTAGGTGTATCAGATATTGAAAGGGATTTGGGAGTGCTTGTGGACAACCACCTAGGTAACAGTGCTCAAAGCCAAGCAGCAGCTGCAAAGGCAAATACAATATTAGCATGTATTAAGAAGGGTATAGACGCCAGGGTAGCAAATATAATTCTGACACTATACAAATATCTAGTATGCCCTCATTTAGAATATGGAGTACAATTTTGGGCACCAATTCATAAAAAGGACATTTTAGAGCTGGAAAAGGTACAGAGGAGGGCAACAAAACTAATAAGGGGAATGGAGGGAAGTTCCCCCTCCTATTATTTAAAGACCTACACTTTTACTAGAATTACACTTATACTAGAAATGTTGGCAAGCTCACAAGGTCGCCCCTTCTCCTGTTTATATTAACTTCTGCCTTCTCACATGGGCACAATTAGTGCACTCTGCAATTCATCAGCCTTTATTTGTAAAAAGTTAAATCCACTTGCAAAAAGTACTTTCATAAAAACACCTTAATATTGCACGCATTTTTGAGTATCATTTGCTCAAAAAGAGGTTACAACATTGTTCCAGTATTTGTAGAACCTTTTTCAGGACCTAGTCCAAATCGACTCTGGTAATTCTATCAAGGAGCTCTTTGAATTGGTTCGGGGATGGTCTTATTGGAGCCTGGCTTGTCATTTGGACACCATCAAAGAAGGAGGATTTAATTTCAAATAAAATTGCTCTCTGACCCTAAAAGTAAAACATTCAGTACATGTTCCCAAGAGTATTCACTTTATTTGGGAATCAGGTAGTACATATTTTGGAGTAGAACAATAGTAGATCATAAAATATTAACTTTAAATACAAAGCAACTTTCAATTACCCTCTTAACCATCACAAAGCCAATTAGAAATAAGCTTACGTCCATGGGCATGTGTTTTGTGGAGATGAACAAATCAGCGGGCAGTTAGCAGTGTAATTCAAACTCCCATTTTATATGGGCAAATCTACTGCAGGATTGCCAATGTCAGCTCTGCTCCTACTGTCTCTGATCGCCTACAGAGTGACCAATCATGGAGGGTTCAGCCAGGCTCTGATAATTTGATCAGTGTGAGAACAATAAGACCTCCAGAGCCATAATGAGACAGTGGGATGGGGGGCAAATATTCTGGCAATAATTATAGAAACCATTTTAACAATTAGGGAGTGTGATGGAGTGCCACTAGGGGTCACAAGAGAGCTCTGTAAGAGAATGGAAAGAGTTAAATCCAGACAGTTATCAGAGGCTAGATGGAAACCCAGCTGGATACTGCCTTTAAAAGCAGCAGAGAGATGGGTGGAGTCCTCTCACTTAGGCTTGGGCCTAACAGCCGTGAGCTGTGTGTGAAAGCCCTGGACAGCTCAGCTGCGGGGATCCTCAGAGCTGGGATTTGTGCTGGAGCGAGACAGTCAGGAAGGCTGCGGAGTTCCAGAGTTTGCGCACAGAGAAGACTTCTGTGGTATTGGAGATATTCCACAGAGAGAGGATTATCTAAAGACCCCATCCCTGGGAAGCCGAAGGCAACAAGGGATAGAAAGGTTGGTGACAAATATATGTTGTTTTCACCATATGAGGATGAGAAGTACAAATGCCCCAGGAAGAAGAGTGCATTGAGAGAAAGTGATAGTTCCTCATTTCAAGAGGGTGACAAGGGCCCTAGGCTTCACCCACTATTGGCAGAAGCCGTAGAGGAAAAGACATTAAAAGACTGTTTTGTTCCCTGGCCACAAGGTGGCGATATAACAAAGTTAAGAGACTGTTTGCATCCTGGCCACAAGGTGGCACTCTCCTGTCACAGATAAGCTGCGCAGGATATAGTCAGGGCGTTCCTGAGTATAGTAAGCACGTTTATGTAGGGTTTTATTTTGTTGCTGAATACAAGCACCGTTTTTGTTCTGTTTATGCAAACAAATAAAATAGCAGTAAAACTCAACTTTGGACAAGCCTGCTGTGTCTTCCTCCCTGTATAAAGAAAAGATAAGAAAGTGCAGGACGCAAACCCCGCCTGAAGGGGGCGCCCTGTTACAGGAGGCATAAGTAGGTGCCCCTCTGTCTTCTCATGGCAAATTGAGCTGTCAGGCAATGAGGGTAGCTCTGTTAGGACTTTTTTCTTTAAGATGGATTCTTTTTTCCTTCTCACCTTAAGAGATGACATATTGTCAGTTGAAAAGCTCTTATCACAAAAAGTTTACTTGACAAAGCCTTATTTTGACCCTGGATATATTTGTAAAAGATAATTATATCCTCTATTAGATGCCTTTGTTCTAGCGAGAATAACCCCTTCCCTTTTGTTGCCCTTCTCTGGACCTTTTCCAGCTCTAAAATGTCCTTTTTATGACGTGATGCCCACTAGGCATTTGTATAGTGGCAGAATTATATTTGCTTCCCTTGATTCTATAATGTTTTTATTGCATGATAATATTTTATTTGACTTTCCAGCTGCTGCTTGGCATTGCACACTGCTATCTAGGTAGTTGTCCACAAACACTCCCAAATCCCTTTTAATCTCTGATAACACTGGATTTGCTCCATTAAGATTATAAATTGTGTGGCTATTATTTCTTCCCAAATGCATAACTTTACATTTATTTATGTTAAATTACATCTGCCATTTAGTTGCCTGTTTCGCTAAATTATATAAATCCCTTTGGAGGGAGTACATAATTTTCTGATTTAATTACCTCAAAAATGGAGACAATACTTTCCAGTCCTAATTCTAAGTCATTAATAAATATAATAAAAAGGAGAAGACCTAGTACTGGACCCTGAGGAACCCCACTTACCACATTAGTCCAATCTGAGTATATTCCATTTACAACAACCCTTTGCTTCCTGTCTTTTAGTCAGCTCTCAATCCATGAGCAGGTATTTCCTGTAATTCCTGTAGCCCTTAGTTATCACAATAGTCTTCCATGTGGCACTGTATTAAAAGCCTTTGAAAATCCAAGACTGCTATATCCACTGAGTTGCTTTGATCCAAGTTCCTACTTACCTCCTTTAACAAAGCTAGGTAGATATATGGGAGGGCAGATATGTCAGCCAGAGGATGCATAGAGACATTTGCCCAATCCAGCACTGCAGGGTTAAAAGCTATCTTACATCACAATGGTGTTGCAGCTGTGAAAAGGGCAGGACAGTCTGTTGGAAAGTTAATGACATGCCAGAGAGAGAGAGAGAGAGTCGCAGCTTGGTATAGAGAGTCGAAAAGTGGAAATGTACAGATTGAGGAACTGCAGCTTGGAATCATTGGAGCTGGGAGTAGATAAGACAGCCGCTGAGCAAATAAGGTATTTGTCTTGTGTAGAAAAGACAGTGAATGTGCAGCATGGAATCTGAAAATCAACCACTGATGAACTTAAAGTTTGGACATATGGCAGATAAAGGCCAGTAATTTATAAAGTTTTGCTACACCTAGGCTTAGTTGGATGGAAGCCCTTGATAGAGAGGAAACTATGTCTTCACTAAAGTTAACGCTCAGAAAGAGCTAGGCTTATTTATTTCATGTTTTTTTTTTTCTTTTTTTTTTTAACCCTTTAAAAAGCTTCCCCACTACCAATTTGAGGCTTACAGGTCTATAGTTCCCTGGATTTGCTCCCTTCTTATATATACATAGGTATCACATCTGTTTTTCTCAAGTCACCCAGTAGCAACCCAGTTAGGGTTTGAAGGGCCTTTCTTGCACATTCAGCCTGGCATTGATCTGGCCTAATGGTTAGTCCAAGAGCTTCTGAAAAGTGAACTGTGATAACAGGTAACTATAATTTTAAGTAAGTTTATTTTCCTTATGTTCTTATATGTGAAATGTCATAAGGCTCCCCTTCTCAGATATTATAGTTAGTTCTTGGTGTCCATTTTTTTTCTCAGGGTTGTGCCCAAATCATGTTGTATACACCCATATGACAATCAAGGGGCTGCTTAGTGTTAGCTTAAAACTATGTAATACAGACAATCCCCCCAAACGTCCAGTTTATATTTAGGTTATAATTAGTTGCAGATATATAAAAAGAAAAAGTACTAAATTTCACACTCAACATAGTATAATCAAAAGTCAAAAGGAATTTAAATGTTTTCTTTTTTTTTTTTGTACTTTATTTTTATTAAGACAAACCGCAAAATTCGTAACATTACGTCATAGTCCCATTAGTAAAAGGAAAAAGTACATATTAAGTGAAAGCATTTAAAGCAAACGTGAGATATATTAACAATAATATTAATAAATGTTATGATGTACTTTGTATTAATTTCTTATGAGGTCAGTCTTTTGTGTTACTATTTTTCTAGTATACTAAATACCTAAAAAAATGTAAAAAAAAATTCTAGGCTGGAATTTATAGCGGGGTATAAGAAAATAGTATATAGTAATTACTGATCTAATAAAAATAGGTTCTATTTTCTCACTTTAATGAGAGGTAGTAAACATAATTAAACATAATTAAATAAAATCAAACTATACAAAACAATTATAAACGTATGGTCCTAAACTTATAGGGCCTCATTCTATTATCGGCCGTAGGAGATGCAGGGCCGCAAGGACCGGCCGCAAGCTATTCTACTATTCTATTCTTTTCCGGCCGGGGATTCCGGCAGGCTTGCGGCCGGCGCCTTGCTATCCCTTGCGGCCGCACGCGCCGGAGGAAAGCCTTTGATCTTAAACGGCCGCAAGAGTTTCGGACGTAAGAAAATCCTGGTTGCTATTCAATTGCTCCGGGAACCCTCTCTGCAAGGCTAAAACCGAGCCGCAGCTTACTTGCAGCAAAAAGGTCCCGCAGGCACACAATTAAGCACATAACAAAGCCATAATAAAGCCATCCTGCACTCTGAGGAGACTATAAAGTGATTGTAGGTGTTAGCATTAATAGCACAACATTCCCCTACACTCAAATCCGTAAATATTTTTTTTTTAATTTATGTTACATATCCATGTAAAAAGTCCAGAGGGCTTGGAGCACCTCAGACCCGCCCACGCTGCGTCCGGAAAATAAACAGTTAATGTAATCTCGGATTTGGGCTGATGTGCAAGCTTGAGAGGGGGTTGCTATTAATCCTCATGTCCCCCATTATGATCCCTAGCATTTACAGAGCTTTACAGTGCCGTCTTGAATTTATTTTTGCATTTAAAGATTTCTGAGCTTACGGCCGATTGCAAGATATACGGCCGGCCGTAAGGGGATAGACTTGCGGCGCTGTATAATTGAATTGCAAGGTAACGGGAGCCCTGCAAGGAATCGCAGCTTTGTGGCCGATTTACGGCCGATAATAGAATGAGGGCCATAGTGTTTATTTTGACTTAATTGTCCCAGGTTCAATTCGTCTTCTTTGTGTGTTTCACCCAGTGGTCCCGGGTTCCACCCCAAGCCCCTAAGTATCTACTACAAGTGGTAAAGAAAACTGCTAGATAATCGAAGGACATAGGCCTGTGTATTCAAACCAGGGACCCCAAATATCCAGAATTGTTTGCATTGTATCTGCTAGAGAATGAGTTAACCTTTCATTAACTGCTATAAAATTTATTTTGTCTTTGATACTAATGAAATCTAGCTTATTGGATTTCCAGTTCTTGGTAATGTGGCTTTTTGTAGCAAGGGTTAAGTAGTTAATATGTGTATTTTGAGGGGTAGGAAGGGTAATAACAGCCATCCCCAATATACACGTTTCTGCTGTTAAGTTAATAGAAGAGTGAAACAAATCAGATGATAGTTGACTAATATCATTCCATATTTGTTTCACCTTTGGGCAGTGCCACCAAATATGGGCAAAAGAGCCTATTGTTGGGCATCCTCTAAAACAGTTTATGTTTTCTGATTTCCTCCATTTAGCTAGTCTCACAGGGGTGAAGTAGGCACGGTGGAGAACTTTAATGGCGATCTCTAGAACGGAATAATTGAGGGAACCCATGAACGTGTAAGACCAACATTTTTCCTAATCAAATAAATCCCAATGTAGATTGAAGTCTGTTTCCCAATCTATCATATACTTATCTTTTATGTCTGTAGCGGTGGAGTTAAATATATCATAAATGCCTCCTATTATACCCTTCATGAGGGGAAGGTCCTTGCAAATTTTAGATATCCAATTATGTTTGGGTATACCTTTAGTATGAATCAGTGTGTTGACAAAATGTCTAAGTTTGTAATAATTGTATTGTTCCTGAAGAGGAAGGTCATATTAATCTCTGAGTTCCTCAAATCTAAGGAGGCGGCCATCTCTTAGCCAGGATCCTAACCTGTTTAAGTCGTTTGAATTCCACCAATGTTGAGATGCAACTGACATATTATTTGGGTTTAGAGGGTAGGTAAATAAGGGGTTGGTTGAGATGAGTTAGGAAATAGTGTGGTGTAACGGAGAGCCCATTTCCAGCAAGTTATTGTTTTTCTAATTATGGGGTTTGACACATTTTGTAATGGAAGGGGAAAGTTGTCTAGTCAAATGAGTGTATCCCACTTATACGGATACATAGAATTATTTTCAATAAAGTTCCAGGCAGGTTGATGTTGCTTAGCGCGGGCTATTGAAAGGAAGGAGAGTTGGGCTGCTTTATAACATAGTTTTAAGTCTAGATAAGAGAGACCCCCTTTAGATTTATGTCTAAACATTATGTGTTTGGAGATTCGAGACGGGCCATTTCTCCAGATGAACCAAAATATTGATCTTTGGAAGTGAGTCGGTTCTTTCATATTGATTGTGATAGGTAGAGCCCTGAAGAGATACATTAGTCTATGGAGGATATTCATTTTTACTGAGTTAATTCTCCCCAATAGTGATGTCGCGAACATCAAATTTTGGGTTCACGAACAGCGAACGCGAACTTCATCAAATGTTCGCGAACGGGCGAACCTCCATAGACTTCAATGGGCAGGCGAATTTCAAAACTCACAGGGACTCTTTCTGGCCACAATAGTGATGGAAAAGTTGTTTTAAGAGGACTAACACCTGGACTGTGGCATGCAGGAGGGGGATCCATGTCAAAACTCCCAAGGAAAACTTGGACTTAGATTAGACAAAATTAAACTTTTTGTTTTTAAAAGTAAACTGCTGGTACACCACCAGATTGGATTGATTGCACTGGGCACAGTATAAGTTGTGAGCCTGACACACACACTGGCTAGTAGGCAGGCAAATGAACTTAGATTAGACAAAATAAAAGTTTTGTTTTTTAAATGTACACTGCTGCTACCGACCAGATTGGATTGGTTGCACTGGGCACAGTATAAGTTGTGAGCCTGACACACACACTGGCTAGTATTCAGGCAAATGAACTTAGATTAGACAGAAAAAAACAAAAAAAACAGACTGATGTTATAGCCCTAAAAAGGGCTTTTTGGGGTGCTGTCCTTGCAGCAGAGATCAAAAGAGTCCTTCAGGACTGTATTGGACACTGTGTACAGTAGCCTAGCTATGGTTTTCCCTATTGAATTAGTATCACCTACACTCAGCCTCCTCTCAGTAAGACTGCAAGTTAGTTATGATTCCAAAATGGCTGCTGTCCATGAGGTTGAAGGGTCTGGAAGGCAGGGTATGATGCTGATTGGCTGGAATGTGTCTGCTGACTGTGAGGTGCATGGTCAAAGTTTGCTCAATGATAAAGTATAGGGGGCGGATCGAACATCGCATATGTTCGCAGTTCGCCGCGAACGCGAACATGCTATGTTCGCCGGGAACAGTCCGCCGGCGAACTATTCGCAACATCTCTAATCCCCAACCAAGTTAGGGTAAACCTAGACCATTTATGTAAGTCGACGCGTAGGGTGGTTTATAGTGGTGAGTAATTGGCTTTATATAGGTCCTTTAAATTGGAAGTTAAGTTTAACCCCAAGTACTTAATGTATTTGGGGGACCACTTGAGTTTGAACGTGTTGCTAATAGTTTCTTTCTGATTCTGAATAATGTCTATTGGCCTCAGTTTTCTCTAAGTTTATTTTTAAGCCTGATATTTGTCTAAAGTCATTTAGAATTTGTAATAATGCCGGAATGGAGAGAGAAGGTTCTGTTAGGGTACAAAGTAGATTGTCAGCAAATAGTGATAATTTAAAGTGTTGTAGTCCTATTTGTACACCTCGAACTTCTGTATTTGATCTCATTGCTTGACTATAGGTTCCATAACTATGGCAAATAGAAGGGGTGAAAGGGGATAGCCCATCCTTGTTACTTTTTGAATGTTAATGCTTGGTTTGTTACGGCCCACAATTTGTAATTCTGCTTTGGGTGAGTTATAATAAGTATTAATTAGTTGGATAAATTGACCTTTGAACCCAAATTTAGCAATAGAAGCTTGGAGATAGGGCCATTCAAGAGAATTTAAGGCCTTTTAGATATCTAGGGATAGTAAACAACTTGGAGTTTTGTTTTTACTAGTATTAGAAATCAAATTAAGGACCTTTCTGGTATTGTCTCCTGTCTGTCTATCTGGGACAAATCCAGTTTGGTCATTGTGTATAAGTTTGGGGAGGAAGACAGACATTCTGTTCAACATTATTTTTGCCAAAAATGTAATATCACTATTTAGTAGGGAAATTAGCCTGTAGTTTTTAGCTTTCAATGGAGTTCTGGAGGTATCGGGTGACCTGCTAGGATTTAGTTGAAAAGAGTAGTTAGATGGGGGGCTAGGTGGTCAATACATTTTTTATAATATAAATTAGAAAATCCGTCAGGGCCTGGGGATTTTCCTGTTTTTTAATGTTGAATGACCTCCCTGACTTCTGCTAACAAGATTTCCGCATTTAGGGAGTGTAAGTCTTCCTCTGACAGAGAAGGGAAGGTCAATAGATTGCATAAATGTTTGTAGTTTATGATTATCTAGTCGGTTGGGTGTAGAGTGTAAAATTTGTCTTGGATTTTAGAGTTATTAGCTTTTATTTGCCCAGATGAAGCCGTAATTTTGATAGATTTTAGATTGTGATTGTTTATTTTTGTATTTTTGCTAGAAGGGAGTCTAGTTTAATGGCTTTTTCCATTTTTTTTCTGAAAGTAGAAGTCTAATTCTGCCCTAATTGTGTCTATGTGGGTTCTATTGTGCTTTGTGGGTTTAATCTGGTTGATTTGTTCTAGACTTTCCATTTCATGTAATTTACACTGTTTCTTATAGTTAGCTACTGCTTTAATACAAGAGCACATAATGAAGGCCTTGTGGGCTGTCCAAACTCACCCAATCTCTGTGTCCTGGCAAGATTAGTGTTGAAGTATAGTTCTAGGTCTTGTGTTAATGGGTCCCTAATGGTTGGATTAGAGAACAGCATATTGTTGATTCTCTGTGAAGGAGGGGTTCTAAAAGATGACTGATTTTTTTAGTGAGAGCTTAACCATAGAATGGTCGGACCATGTGCAGGGTACATTATCAGAATGCTTCACTTGGTCTAATAAGGAAGAGTCTAATAAGATCTTTGTGATTTTTTTGTAGATGAGGCCTTTGTGTTCCCTAGTTTTGCCCCTCATGGGCTTATTCTTTTAGACCCTTTGGGGAGGCTTCAAGTGGGTAGCTTTATAGGGTCCAATGGGTCTCTTACTGTGTGGAGTACCTGTAGTAGGCTTTAGGAGGTGTCCTCCCCAAGCCCTTGGGGAAAGGTTCTTACCGTTTGGTTCGAACTGTAGGCAGAAGATTTTATTATTCTTCTGGACCAAAACCAGATGTTGTAGACAATTGAAAAGCCAATTATTAGTTGTTTTTTTAGACTTAGAACTGCTTTCACTGAATGAAATTTTAGAATCTTGTAAATGTATTCTTTTAATAGTTTAATCACTACAATCTACAAAAAGAGGTAGATGTGGCATATCTCCTACCCCAAAGAAGTGGTCTGAAACCAAACACACCAGAAAAGATGCAGATAACAATAATTTTAACCTGGTTCTTATTTCCTTTTCACCACAACTGTATGCTCCTTCAGATCAACTTTACTGACATCTTGAGTGGTCAGTTTACAAATGCCCTATGGGATTTGTATGTCTGAGCCAGCAGGAGTGACATACACCCTGTGTTGGCAAATCACCAACTCACTTATTTATTCTCCACTGCGACCCCATGATTTTTGCAGGGCTGAAATGTAAAGCAAGCCCAGAACAGGTATTGTGTATTGTGGAGGAGGAGTTCCCCAATTATTAAGGGCAGTTGGGAGGCTTGGGCTGCAATGGAGAATCACTCCCTGATGAAATTGAAGGAAAGACCTGCAATGGTAAAGTTCAAAGGGATCACTGCTTATAGCCTTAGCTCCATTTTGTCAGCATCTGTTGTGCAAATCATAAAACTCTATAACAGTCTATTCTATAAACACACTATAAGAAGAACGCACAAGTAAAGCGAAAGAGAGAATCATTAATCGCTAAGATTATACATTTTTGAAAGGTGATGTATTATGGGAAGGACTGCTCAGAATATATATATTGATTCTACTCCCAATCCCATTTTTCATGACCTCTGAAGATACCTTTTGTAAGCCTGAAATAGGGCCAGAAGGAAAAAAGTCAAGAAATTTCAAAAATCATGTACAGGCAGCAGATCCAGAAAATCCAGTAAAAGAAGTGGTTAGAATTTGGATATCAAGAAGAGTTCAACATCCAAATTCCAGATCTTATGTATGTGAGCATAGCGCTGAAGAACCGTCATGAGAGAAGGAATCAAGAAAGCACTCTAAGAGTGGCCAGGTGTTTTGATTATCATAGGATGCATGGTAGAGAATCCAATGTCCCATTTGCCCTTTATCCATATTTCTATCTTTTTGCAAGTGCCTTGATTACAAATTCGAATTGATCTGCCTCAGCTGAATTGTGTAACTCATTTCAATAGGACTAATGGAGCTCTCATTATGGCTCTTTATATTTGAAAATAATCTCAATTAAGACCATAGCTGTTTGTTTATAATAATAAATATTCTATTCATTTTTCTTACTTTATAAAGCATTTTTATTGTGGTTGAGTCGTTCAGTCACGTCTGACTCTCTGTGACCCTATTGACTGCAGTATGCCAGGTACACCTCTCATTCACTGCCCCTTTGAGCTCCATCAAGTTCACGTTCATTGCTTCAGTGACCTCATCTATCCATATCTACCTCTGTCATCCCCTTCTTGTGCCTTCAATCTTCCCCAGCATCAGAGACATCTCTAGGGAATATTGCCATCTCAAGATATTGCCAAAATATCTGGACTTCAGGCTCATGATCATACCTTCCAGTGAACAGTTTGTCTTGATTTCCTGAAGTACTGATTTATGGCATCTTCTTGCAGTCCAAGGGACTCTAAGATGTTTTCTCCAGTACCAGTATTTAAAGGCGTAAATTCTACGGACCTCAAACTTCTTTATGGTCCAGCGTTCAAATCCGTATGTTACTTCTGGGAATACCATAGTTGGAAAAGTGGTTGTCTGTCTAGATTGACGCATGCCTCTCAACCAGACCAACATAATGGAGAAGGCAAGAATTATATTCGGCCATATCCAGAGCCAAACAAACACCAAATGTGAAGTAGAGCTTCTCAGCCAGTAGAGGTTGGTTCAAAAAGTTGAACAACCTGTACTAACATAAGGATTATGGGAGAAGCGGCAAGTTGTGACACCAAATCCAAAGGCCTTTCCAGCCACATTGAAGATAGAAAAAAGACATTTATACTCCTGAAGTGGTGTTCAACATGGATTAGACCGGCCCCTTCTGGAAGCGATTTCCAAGCTGCACATTCATATGACGGGGGCAGAAGAGAACACTGGGTTTCAAATTGAGTAAAACTCTGGCTAACCCTTCTTCTGGTTAGGAATGACAGGGGTGACTTCAAAATCAAGCCATTGCCTGTAACACCGGGGGGGGGGGGGGACACAGAGCCATGAAGGGCATACCAAAATTCAGTTTGCCAGTCATTTGTCAATAGAACAGGAAAGCTTGGATCACCATGGACATCTCTAAGGAGAGAGTATTTCTGCCCATTGGTGCAGCACTATTGAAGGCACAAAGCACTTGAGGCCAAAGTGCTCCTGTTAATGGACAATGCTCCAAGCCACACTACCAACTTAGCTGAGCTCCACAGCTGCATCCCAGTATCATGCTCATCCAGTCTATGGACCAGGGGGTGATTGCGACCTTCAAGGCCTACTATCATTGCTGCACATTCCGCCAGCTCATTGGATAGACAGACAGCAAGGACAAATAATCCATGATGGATTTCTGGAAGAAGTACACCATCATGCAGGCCATCACTAACATTGATTTGTCATACAAGGTTGAGGATGAGGATGGGGTTGAGGATGGGGGATTGAGGTTTAGGAGGGGGGTTGAGAAAAAGGGTTGAGGAGGGAGGTTGAGGAGGGAGTTTAGAATGAGGAGGGAGTTGAGGATGGGGGTTGAGGATGAGGATGGGGGTTGAGGTTGAGGAGGGGGGTTGGGGTTGAGGTTGAGGAGGGGGGGTTGAGGAGGGGGGGTTGAGGAGGGGGGTTGAGGATGAGGAGGGGGGTTGAGGAGGGAGGTTGAGGATGAGGAGGGAGGATGAGGAGGGAGGTTGAGGATGAGGAGGGAGGTTGAGGAGGGGGGTTGAGGATGAGGAGGGGGGTTGAGGATGAGGAGGGGGGTTGAGGAGGGTGGTTTAGGATGAGGAGGGTGGGTTTAGGATGAGGATGGTGGGTTTAGGATGAGGATGGGGGTTGAGGATGGGGGTTGAGGATGGGGGTTGAGGATGGGGGTTGAGGATGGGGGGTTGAGGATGAGGAAGGGGGTTGAGGATGAGGAGGGGGGTTGAGGATGAGGAGGGGGGTTGAGGTTGAGGAGTTAGGGTGAGGAGGGGTTGAGGATGAGGAGGGGGTTGAGGATGAGGAGGGGGGTTGAGGAGGGAGGTTGAGATATATACATACTTATAATCATATACCATGTGGAAATAAAAGTAGAAGGAGTAAATAACAACCCATGTGGCTTTATAATGATTTAAAGATGAAGATGAGGAGTAAAAAACAGGCATTTAAATTATACAAACAAGAGGGGACAGAGACTGCTTTACGGGAGTACAAGGAAATAAACAATGCAGCAAAACTGCTATTAGACTGGCTAAAATGGAAAAGGAAAAGTTAGTTGCAAAGGAGAGTAAGACTAACCGTAAATTATTTTTTAAATATATTAATGGGAAGAAGGCCAGGAAGGAAGCTATAGGGACATTACAATGTGACACAGGCCATCTGACAATTAGTGAACAGGAAAGGTCAGATGAGCTAAAAAGGTTATTTTCAGTATATACAAGGGAGGTACCAGTGATTGGGAAACTGCAACAAAATGGGGCTACACTACCATCACCAAATAATTGGTTAATGCAAGAAGAAATTCAAAAAAAGGTGGAAAAAATAAATGCTAAAAAGCCCCAAGTCCTGATGAAATACATCCAAGGGTACTGAGGGAACTGAGCTCTCAAATAGCAAAACTATTATATCTAATTTTTAAAGATTTACTCAACACAGGTTCTCTACCAGATGACTGGAGAACGGCAGAGGTGATACCTATATTTAAGAAGGGAAAAAGAACAAATCCAAAAAAGTATAGACCTGTAAGGCTCACTTCTGTAGTGGGAAAACGTTTAGAAGGGATAATAAGGGATAATGTACAAGAATATGTCTATTTATAGGAGACAACATGGATTTATGAGGGATAGGTCATGTCAAACCAACCTAATTAGTTTCTATGAAGAGGTTAGTAGGAACCTGGATCAAGGCAACTCAGTGGATGTAGTCCTTTTGGATTTTGCAAAGGCTTTTGATACAGTGCCTCATGGGAGACTATTGAGAATACTAGGGGATACAGGAATTGTAGTAAATATCTGCTCATGGATTGAGAGCTGGCTTAAAGACAGGAAGCAAAGGATTGCTGCAAATGGAACGTACTCGGATTGGACTCAGGGTTCAGTATTAGGTCCTCTCCTTTTTAACATATTTATTAATGACTTAGTAGTAACTAGTTACAAATGGCATTTATCTAGATCAATTGTGAATTCTATGTATGGTCTATTGATATATGAAACTCAAAGTGTCATATATAATCATCAATATTTTAAAAATGATATAAGTTAATGGTCTATTAAATGAACACTTATAATAATGAAATTTCAGCGTTCAATCATGAATTTTATGTATGGTCCATTGATGTACAACTCTAAAAGTGAGGAATGTATAATTATAGGTATATATTTTTTAGAGTGATAGAGGATAAAATCTATTATAACATGGATAATCAGAATAATAATTTGTTTTAGTATCAATCATGAATTCCCTATATGGTCTATTGATATACCATACTCTAAGTTAAATATATAATTATAAATATATTTTTTTCTGAATGATAGAGGTTAAAATGGACTATTACATGGACACTTACAATAATTATATTTTGGTGTCAGTTTATTGCATATTTATATGATCATTCTTTATTAAATTGGAGACTAATATTTAGAGATTGATTTTACCTGAACAATTGTAAATCCTGTGAATGGCCCTCTGATATAAAATACTCTAAGTGAAATATAAAATTATAAATATACTTGTTAGAATGATAAAGGTTATAATTAAGTATCACATGGATACTTGGAATTATGGAATTTTGATGTCGGTTTACGATTTAGAATGATATCCAATAAGTCACAAGACTGCAGCGTGTACTCTCAAGCTATTTCCCCTTCCTTTTGAAAAGCTCTATATCCAAAGTTGGAAGTATTTAATAGTGAAACGCTCTTTAAGTTTTATCCCCCTCAGAATATTTTTGGTTCTTACTGCCACATGTCCTGATCTAACATGTATTTTATTGTGTTCTATTTCATGTCAGAAAATGGAGGAACTTCCCAGCATAAGAAAGTTAGCAGAACCAGTACCACCTCTCTCATCAACAAAATAATGAGCAGAAGTGGAACCATCTCACCCTCATCAAGATAATAAGTAAGTATAGTGACAGAAAAAAAAAAAAAAGTAAGTGGGTGTAGTCTGTGTCACTGTACAGGTAACATGTTGTGAATGGGGAGAGGTTTATACTGTTGGGTGGAGTCAATGTAAGGGGAGGGGCCAGGTCTTCCACCCCACCAATTTGGAAAGCCAATAGCTGCCACTGGGTTTGACATTTTCCATTTTCATCAATAATAATCAACAAAAATAAATTTAAAGGGCTCAGATCTTCCAAGTAGCTGCAAATAGCTGAAACATTTATTTAGTTCCAATCACTGTGTGATAAAACGAATTGTGGGAAGTTAATCAAAATAAACGCTCAGTATCTGCAGCTCCTCTCTGTCATTCAGTCCACTGGCTCCCCATAACCTCCAGAATAAAATGTAAAATCATGACATTAATGTATAAAGCCCTCAACAATAATACACCCCCTTATACAGTATCTCTGCTTTTTTCTCAAAATACTCCTCCACCCTTACCCTCATTTCTGGTAATGACCTTCTTCTTTCTTCCTCTCTTATTACTTCCACTCATTCCCGCCTTTAGGACTTTTCTTGTGTTGCCTCTACTCTTTTGAATTCCTTACCTCTCTACTGTAGACCTCATGTCTCAAGTCCTTCAAAACCTGATTAAAAACACATTTATTTAATTAAGCTTATCACCTTCATACTTAATATGCCCAATGTGTCTGTCACCTTCCAAATCCCTTAGATTGTAAATTAGTATGCTTGAAAAAGTGCTCTATATGCAAGATTATAGGTTCAAAGACAGGGCTCTCTCTTCGTTTAATCTGTATTGATATTGTTTTTACCTTGTATTCGTCCAGTTTAGGGGTCTGCGGAATATGTTGGCATATTATAAATACTAGATGATAATAATAATAATTACATAGAATAGTTATCAAACTACGAGACATCGTCACGCTTTGCAAGGTGCGTACGACTATCACTTGCAAGCCTTGCGAAGTGAGGCAAGCCGTTACTGCGTAGGACTTAGCCGATGATCCGTTAAAGCGTAGCACTTAGCTGATGCAAGCCTCGCGAAGTGAGGCGAGCCGTTAAAATACAAGATGCAAAAAGATACGAGACGCAAACATTTACGAGATTAGCAGCCAAACAAAAAACCCGAAAAACACACTAAATACACCACAATTTTTTTTTTAAACATCCCAGACAGCATGGACGTCTGTGAGTAAGGTGGAACGCAAATTTAACTCTATTTAGACGATTTCCGCCACTCGAAAATCGACTAAGCGAGGAACAAAAATGGCCTCCGAAAAAAATGAAAACGAGGCTACACAACCCGACACTACGCAAAACACTGCAAAACATGTTGCACTTTACACATCACACTACGACCTTCAAGATACACTATTACAAATGCAGTAAAATGCTCATGAGACGCGTACCACATTAATAACATTACGACTATACAATGCCGCTTTACATAATAAATTCTATTTAGAATGCGCAGTTCAAACATTCATTACATTTTATAAGCAGCGCACTAACACTCACAATGTATATTCTATGCAGACACAGAGGACCAAAAGTACACGACAGGAGAGCCTCGCAATGAGCGCCGAAGGTCCTCACAGTACAAAACGGTTTCAATTATGTCTCAATTATTCCCATGGCTTCAAATTTTATTGCCCCAGATCTAGAAGGAATCCGCAAAATATTTAAGGATCTACAACCACTGCTAACAAAGGACACAGAATTAAAACATATATTCCCCAAACCCCTTATTCTTGCATTTAGGCAGCCACCAAATCTCAGACAAACATTTGTGAACAGTAGATTGGCCAATGAAGAGCTTAACATAGAAAATAGCACAAAACCTTGCAATAAAAATCGGTGTAAATTGTGTCAACACGTCTGCAAAGAGGACACAGCCACGCGCAACAAGAAGACCTATAAAATCAGAGGATCATATTCTTGTACATCATCCAATGTAGTTTACATGATACAAAGTACTGCATGTGAGAGAGGCTGCTACATTGGAGAAACAGCCAGAAATTACATATGAGGATGAATCTACACAGACATTCCATCAATAAGCACACTGAGGAGACTTATTGTACTCCAGTTGGACACCATTTCACCCAGAATAATCACTCCATGAAAAATCTCAAAATCAAAATACTCAAAGTTTTTTTTTTTAAAACACTAAGGAAAGAAAGACATTTGAAATTAAAATGATTATGTTCTTTAACAGTAATAACTCAGGCCTTAATGTAGACATTGAATTCTTATCTAATTATCAAAATTTCTTATAACCTCCAACATTCATGATTGTAAATATATACGTGTGTTTATTGATTTTTTTAGTTTTTTTTGTTCTCTGCCTTCATCCTGAGTTTGGTTACAGCTCTATGGTTCCTTAGATGTGAAACTATTTATGACCCCAATTTACTTACTCACACACTCGCACGGCTGGCTGATCAGAACATTATTTGTTAATCCTGGAATTTTTTTCTGTATTTGTGAATGTATAACCAGTATTGACTCTGACTTGACAAAGAGAGGAACGCTCTTGAAAACTCGTCATGAAAACTATGAATATGTTTGTCCAATAAAAAAGGTATCACTATATACTACAATACTCTGATTATTCATCTGGATTACTGGACATTCACGGCTTCCTCACTCTTTATAAAAATATATATATATAAGAAGCACATATAACTAAATGGGAATTTTCCCCATATAAAAACATCAAAACAATAGAAAACAAAGAAAAATATCCACACATAATGAAGTCAGTTTCAAAAGTGATAAAACTGTTTACCAAGAACTAAAAAATATTTGGCACTACACTTTGGTAATGTAAATAGATCATTCCAATACCTAGGCAGTCACTCTCACCATGCCCAGGCTGTTTTTTCTCATCAGGGGAGAACTACACAGAACTACATTAATTACAAATCAACAGATAAAAATCAGCCATGGTCAGCTCACACTTAAAGAGAAATTCACTTGGCTCACATTCAACAGAAAAGAAATTGCAGCGTAACACAGAATAGCTTTGTCCGTCTAGTAATTAAGACAGGAGTGACATTCAAACACCGTGTGGACGGGATTTGGCAAATTACTGTATTCTTTGTGTGAAAAGCTGTTCCAACTCTGCTGTATCTGTTCTCCTGGGAACTCATCATCTTCACTAAAAGTCAGAATGGAATTGTTGCACCCTCTACTCTCTATCTATCTGCTCTTTGCCAACATTGTTTGTTGAAAAGTGCTAATTTATAGCAGAGTGAAATAAAATATGTCTATTCTTTTAATCCTCTTGTTTGGCAGCTTTAAAGAAGGAGAAGCCTGCCCATATCTCAGGAAAGGTTATTTACTAAACAGAAAATGCTCTTTTACTTTGCATCCCAGGCTAGTAAATGGCTGTTCATCATGCCTCTCTGAGAATATAGCGCTTCAATCCTCTCCCTGCTAATAGCTTGTTCTACCATCCATAATCCATCACTGTCAGAACAGTTCACATTTTCTTTCCTCTTTATTTATTCCTCTCACCTTTTGCGGTATAAAAAAAAACAACAATTACTTAAAACCAAATGTGCAGTTTTTACATGAATCAGATATTCTCTATTGATGTTTGTCACTTTGAAGTTTTACATCAGATATCAAGATTTTGATTGCAAGAGGTGTCAGATGCTTAAAAAATAACATATAAATCATGTTAGCAAAAGCCTTGTTAAAATGTAGACCTCTTTGTCTGAATAAATATGAATGGAAATGAATTACAGCTTGACAACTGTTGTATTTCCCTTTCTGGGCTTTTTTTTTTTAATTGTGTGTTTTATAGAGAAATAAATATTTCCCATCATATAATAATAAATTAGAGCCCTCCAGCAATTTGGCTACCGATAAGTCTTCAGGGTGTGTTATTGCAATACGTTTCTGGAAATTTTCACACCATAATAAAGGGAGTCACAATGGTTTCCTTAGTAATTATCCATTACAGAACCATCATGAAAGAATCCAAAGTCAAAATAGAGATAATTTGGGCTGTGGTGAATGACAGTGCTGTCCGGACTATAGGGATAATCAAGGACACATCCAGCAGGACCAGACATCTGTCAGACCCATGAATCATTTCAACTAGCTTTGCAATAACCAGCAACTCAAGCAAAGATAAACATCCCAGCAGCACCGAATCACAGAGATAAATACTGTCTGCAAAAGACTGCCTGTTTATTATCAAAGCCATGTCGACCAAACATCTTAAAATGAAGCTGGAAAAAAAAAATGATATTATATTTTGGCAAGTGGAAAATGCAACAGATCAATCATATTTTTATTTGTTATCTTAGCATTTTTTTTGAAGAAACAAATGAAGCAAATAGAAAAAGAAAATAATATCTTAAGAGCCTTTGTAGGCTTGAAGGAGTGAACTAAAATCACAAAAGAAGCAATTTTTTTAAAAATTCCCGAGTAAATGTATTTACTGTATATTAACACATCAAAGATTATTCATTGCAGTTGACTGTATGCAATTAGGCAAGGCATGTTCAATGTGCAGGTGACTGTACTAAAGACAAGGGATCCAATGCCTTAGGGGCTAATTAATAATTAACATCGATTTTCTGGATGGATCAGAATAACAGGCTGACTGACAGCTTAAAATGGCACATTTTAGTGGTAGCTAATTGTATAAAAATACAGGGTCCAATTATTATGACCATCGCCTTTCTGGGGGTGTTTGCTTCCGCTGGATCAATTAACAGAGGAGATCTAAAAAGGTTGAACTTGATGGGCTTAAGTCTTTTTTTAGCCAATGAAGTATATTGTGAGCTGGCTTGGTGGGTACATAAGGATGATCATTGGTTTTCGGGCCAATGGTAGCAGTATTTCTGAAAGAAGGCAGTTTGTGAACTGTTCATGTGCTGCTGTGGTTAAAGTGCATCATGACCGCACCTTTGCGAATCAATGGCAGCAAAACTGTGGAGCCCCATGTGCCATTAATGTGAGAGGTAAATATCGGTTGTGAAGGTGTGTGATGGTCAACTGACATGCTACAGTTGAGCAACTCACCATCCAAACAAACCCTGTTCGTATGAGGCTCCGAAGCAAACGACTTGTCACTGCACCCATGTTGACAAGGGTTCATCATTAAAAACGGCTTCAATTTGCACAACAGTGCCGTAATTGGACATCTTCTGATTGGCAAAGGGACATCTCCTTCGTTGAGTCACTTTTCTGCTCCATCAACTGGGTGGACGATGGCATGTCCGGAGCGAAATGTCTGAGAGAAAATACTCTGCAACCATTGTTGGATGGACACAAGTTGGGGACAGCAGCATTATGGTCTAGGGAATGTTTTCTCGGCATTGTCTGGGTCCACTCATACATCTGGTAGGCACTCTCAACTGATTGGGTTATCTATACATCCTTGCAGATCAAGTACATCAAATATGTTGACTGTCTTCCCTGGAGTGGATAGGTTCTTCCAGCAGGACAATGCAAAATGTCATATGGCCATAATTGTCCTGGAGTGGTTGGAGGAGCACGATGAAGACTTCCAGGTACTTCCGTGGCTTCTAAATCCATTGCACCAGAACCCCATCGAGCACCTGTGGGACCACCTGGATCTCCATGTTTCCTGTATGGATCCTCCACCATGCACTCTTCAGCAGCTGTTGGATGCACTGCAGTCTGCATGGCTCCAGATAACATTGTCAACCTTCATGCCATTTAGCTGTGGTCCCTGCTGCACAGGGGGGTTATTCAAAATTTAGTCATTTTGGTCATGATAATATGACTTGACCATGTACATTTCTAATAAAATTATATTGATAATGTTCTTGTTACATAGTCACATAGTTACATAGTAATTGAGGTTGAAAAATACTTTAGTCCATCAAGTCCAACCTTTTTAGATCTCCTCTGATCTGCAATATGAGAATTAGTTGTTAATTGAGCCAGAGGAAGGCAAATAGATGTTATATGCAGTATGTAGTTTTAAATCATACCATACTTGCACTGTCTTTGTTAAGGTCCAAGATTTGGGGCCCATTTAAACCTCAATGTTCTCTCTCTAGGTTGTGTCTTTTTGCATTCAAGATCTCAGCATCCAGCAAACACCTCTTAAATACCTCTCAGGAGAACTAAGGACATCAGAGGTTGCAAACTCAGCAGTTACTGCCTTATTACAATTAATAAACTCTGTTCCATCCCATTGGTTAGGAAACAATAAGGACACATGTACCTTTGTTTAGGACTAACCTTAATGGCTTCCCATATCAACTAACCTTTCAGAAAAACAGAACAAAGCCAAACAACCTTAACATGGATTGGGTAGTGAACAAGGTTGAATTCCCCACTTGGATGCACAAACAGTGATGAGCTGGATAGCTGTACTATGAATTAGCATAGACCAATCAGAATAGTCCTGGGTCCGTAGAGACAGTGATGATGTCATACAATGGTCGGCCCTTTTCTGGGGGCTGGTCTGTTACCTGAGCTGAGAGCAAGCAGCTATAAAACAAAGGATATGAAATAGAACTGGTTCAGTCCAGATGCCATATACTCCATTTTGTGAGCTACCATGACCACATATTACACATAAAACCAACATATCATAATCACCCAAAAATCAATCATGACAGTCTGTATGTAAATGTATTTTTCTAATCACCATCCATACAGCTAGCTACCCATTTATAATATCTTTGATACATCTGAGCATGACTGTAGACACCAACTTTCTTTTTATGCATGAGAATATTTAAAGATAATATGCACTTTTGAGATTATAAACCCATAATAGTATACATTGACTTTTATGAGAGATACCTACTCATGAGTTATTTCCAATAGTTGTTGTACCTTAATTTATTAATTGTTAGCACGTTATCTCTACTGGACCCCGCTCTGTCTTTCATCCCTCACATACAGTCACTAACAAAATCTTGCCTTCTGCTCTAAAAAACATTTCCAGAATACGCCACCACCTTACACAAGACACAACTAAGATTCTGATAAACTATCTCATCATTTCTCGTCTCGACTAAATGATCTAGTTCCTTGTTGGCCTGCCCACCAGCCGCATTTTCCGACTTCAATTCATAATGAATGCCTCTGCTAGACTCATCTACCATACGCAATGTTTAGTCTCGGCATCACCTCTCTGGCAATCACGCCACTGGCTTCCTTTAGCCTCCAGAATACATTTTAAAATCATGACCCTGACTTACAAAGCCCTCAACAACAGTGTACATCTCTGCTCTCACCTCTGGGTACTCCCCCAAACACCCTCTTTATTTTGCTAATAACCTTTCTACCACTCTTGTCACCTCCTCTTGCTCTCGCCTCCTTTTTTCGTGCTGCCCCTATTCTCTGGAACTCCTTGCCTCGCTTCACCAGGATTTGTTTATGATATTGATCAAGTAAGTGTGAGAGATTTGTGTGAAAGCCACTAATGAAGAAAAGAGTTATGCAAACAAAATGCGCCACATGATAAATATTTAACAAATAAAAACAATATTTTAGTAGATATTTTTATTAAGTTAAAATACTTATGCAATATTGTAGATAAGGTGACAATTATGTTGCAACAAGTGCAAATAGCATTAGACACACAGGGAGATCTGTATATAGTATTTTTACAAGTCAAGCAGATGGTTTGAGGACGTCTTCACTTGAGCAAAGTTAGGGTTTGATTCTGTAGCTCCCATAAGTAAGGGTGACATAGCTATGGGAGTTTTGAATCCTGTAATACTTGCTGACTATGACCCAGAGGGTTTTGGCTCTAGCTCTCTAGCACTAACTTGTGCACACAGCTTGACTACAGTATTTTTAGCAGGAAATTCCAACTCTAAATCTTAGTAGGCCCCATAGCAATGCTATGGCATGGTACCCACTAACTCTAGCCCTAACATCCTCCCATATTATTATATTTTATTTGTAACCATATCGGTCACAGCTCCTTAGAAAGGTGGATATTTGTGCATTTATTTGCTATCATTGTTTATTATTGTTTGAAATATTGTTGATGTAACAAAAATGGTGAAATATGGCCTACCTTTTGGGGTACTATCAAGGTCCCACAGCGCATACCATTAGGTTATCAGGGCTCTGGAAGCCTATTTTTTTATTGAGTACAGAGATATTCACATCTAACAAATTTGGATGTAAGTTGTGACTGTAAGACCTTGGAGCAATTTTGACCCTTTATTAGGATATGTGGTCCTTTCTGGATTATGATTCTCCAAGACCAATTTCTTTTTCATTCTATCTATTAAAGAATCTATTATCCAGCTTTGGGGCATCAACTAGTGAGCCTTCCAGATAGGAGGACCTTGCAAGGGTCATAGGTCTACTCTATCACTATCATTTTATATGTGTCACTGTAGATTGGTGATTTGACAAATATTTGGTGGTTTATCTTGTCCTTTCGTGGTAGAGCTATGTGATTTTGTATAAATATAGTTAATTAAAAATTATCAATATTTTTACTGACACAATTTAGCAAATACATTTTTAAGGACTAATGAATGATTTAGAAGTGAAAAATATATCTTCTTAGAGGTACATTTGTATGGCTACGAACATGACTGGGTTATGGTTTAAATAATCATAGTTTGTGTAGAAAAATAGCACAATAAAAAAATATACCAACAAATTAGTAGTAGGGCCATTTATACTGTATATGTGTTTATCTTTGGATGTATTTACACTGGAATAAAACAGAATATGGCTCTGAGCCAGTCTGCTCATCCAGCACTCAAGAGAGCAAATGCCACTGCATATATAAGTAATAAATTAATATGGCATATCCCACTATTACAGTTATGACAACGACATTTTATTTTTCTGCATATTCCTTTCTAGTTTGTTGCATGCAATGTAATTCACTTAAGGATAATTTATTGTTGCTCCCCTAAAACTAGAATGTCTTCTAGTCTGTATAGCTCACTCAAGGAACTCTATTACATCCAGCATGAATGGATATTTGAACACATTCATGTGCTAAATTGTAATAAAGGGCAGGAAACATTTGGGCTTAACTATAAAACATCAGATTAGATCTCAGATTTAACATCTCTGCTGAATCACAATTTCGGGTTGATAGGTACCCCCAATTTTTTTAATTTTGGTAGCAATAAAAATATTTGTATTAATATGATATGTCTTTATACAATTCTTCCAAACAAAAATGCACATACGAAACAAAATAAAAGAATATAGTGGTGTGTACATATATACAATGATTTTTATATATAAATTGTAGAATATCAAATGAAAATTGTATATGTGAACATGAAACTGGCCTACTAGAGATGTAAAATTAACAAATTGTAAGACTGCATTATGTCCTTATTGACATTTGCATAAAAGGAGAAGAGGCAGCAAGAAAATATGCACAAGTTCCGTGTTCTACCCGCATTATTGCAAATACATTCTGAAAAAAACTGACTTCTATTTGGTGATGCACCATTTTAGCGAACTGGATGGTTTTGATATGCCATATGTTTTTACTTTTCTTTCTATGGAACAAGTGAGCTTATAGACAATTCTGTGAGCGGTCCAAATTCTATAGAACTAGATAGGTTTTAGCACTCCTCAGAGGGAATTATCTCTTACATTGAGCAAGTTGCAGCTTCAGAAAAATACTTATTAATTAGTACAGGTGATGAAGAAAGTGTCACAACATGCTCTTTGTTGAGCTTGAAAAGGCTAAGAAGACCAATCCTGCGGGTTGTATTGGTTCCTTTCACAAGTTAGAATCAGACCAATACCCTGATCTCTTGGTTAGCTGCTTGAAGCATCTACTGGTCAACCTTAAAGTGATACTAACCCAAAAATATTTTATTAGCCCAATGCAGTAGTTATCCCCAAAACACAATCTATATGTATCTAGCGACTTGCCCGTCAAAAAATTACGGTCAATAAAAGAAAGTGTTGAAATGCGGAGTGTACTGTGTGCCTCAACTATATAGACTCCTCTAACACACTAATGAACGCATGTAATAACATTATAAGTGCCATGTAGGTCAACCAGGATCCTCATGACCCAAAGTGTAAGCACTACACCATTTTAACCCGGTCACTTATGGGGGTCTATCCAGACCCTCATAAGCCTCTATTTAACCCCATAAGTCCCATAAGGGTATATTATGACCATTATGGGCCTGTTACAACCCAACATTAACCAAATAAGTGCCAATAAAACATTAAATATCAACTAAACACCCTCTACACTAACCTATTAACACCTACACTACCTACCTACCTACCCCCAATACCCCCTCCCCACCACTGTAACTACAGAAATCAAAAAAACTAAAGTCATCAAAAATCTACATTACATAAAATAATAAATTCAAAAATCACCAAAAATAAAAAATGTGCATTACAGAAAAAAAAAAAAACCTAAGTCACAAAAATAAAAAAAGGAACATTACAGAAAATAAAAAAATACATTACAACCCCCCCACTACAGAAAAAAAAAATTACACACCTGAAAAGGAAATACATATAATACATACAATACAATACAATACAATTAAATACAATACATACAATATAATACAATATAATTAAATACAATACAATACAATTAAATACAATACAATACAATTAAATACAATACAATTAAATACAATACACTACAATACACCCCTATCTAATATACATCCCCTATATAATATACATCCCCCTATTTAATATACATCCCCCTATCTAATATACAATACTATCTATCTAATATACACCCCCCTATCTATCTAATATACAATACATGCTATCTCTATATAGCAACCCTAATTCTAAGCTAAAATAAAATAATTAAGACCACTTACCTTTGAGATGTTTCTTCAGATCACCAACCTAGGGTAAAAAAAGATTTAACAAATTACTACAACACGTTTACATAAAATAAATAAACATTCTAAACATTCTAAATATTCTTCTCACCTTTCTAGCATGTCCTGTCCTCCATCTTTGCTTCTCCGGCGCGGCCTCTGTTAAAAAAAAAACATTACATTAGTTCACATACATAAACATAAAACCAAGTAAAATCAACACAATCTACATTGTACTTACCTCCTCGCGATGTCTCCGGCCTCCTCGTGTTGTGCACCTGGCGGATGTCCACGACGCTAATGAGCTTCCTACGGAGTGTACCAGAATAAAATTGGCAATGGCGGCTTCTGATTGGCTGAAAACGCTGTCTATCAAATTCAGCCAATGAGAAGACGCCAATTGTGAACCAATGATAAAGGGATACACCCCAAAATCCCACGCTGATTGGATAGCGCACCTGTCAATCTTTATTTGAACCAATCCAAAGGCTTTATTGCCATCAGCGAATCACAACGGGATACACCCCCACGCGGTGATTAGCTGAAGACATCTGCGCCTTCCCATTGGCTGTAATACTGATTGACATTGACAATAGCCAATGAGAAGGCGCAAATGCCTTCACCAATCAGTACGTGGGGGTGTATTCCACTGTGATTGGCTATTGTCAGTGCAACCAATCAGAATGCGCAGATGCCTCCAGCCAATCACCCTGTGGGGGTGTATTCCATTGTGATTGGCTGAAGGCATCTGCGCCTTGTGATTGGTTTAAATAAAGATTGACAGGTGCATTATCCAATCAGAGTGGTAATTTAGGGTGTATCCCTTTCTGATTGGCTCACACATTGGCACCTCCTGATTGGGTGAATTTGATAGACAGCAGAAGGTGCCATTGCCTATTTTCTTCCGGAAAAGTCTCCGGAAACCACATTAGAGTCGGGGATGTCCGTGAGTGCAGATGTGTGTTCTTTTTTTTATTTATTTTTTTAGAGCGCGGTTTCATGGGGGGGCAAAAGAGGAGGAGGAGGCCGGAGACATCATGGGGAGGTAAGTACAATGTAGATTATGTTTATTTTATTTTGTTTTTATGTTTATGTATGTGTATTAATGTTATGTTTTTTTTAACAGGTGCCGTGCTGGAGAAGAGTAAAAGAATAAGGACGGGACATGCTGGAAAGGTGAGTAGAATATTTAGAATGTTTAGAATGTTTATTTATTTACTGTAAATGTGTTGCACTAACTTATTTTATTTTTTTTCCCTAGGTGGCTGATCTGATTGGACATCTGCAAAGGTAAGTGGTCTTAATTATTTTATTTTTGCTTAGAATTAGATTATTTTATATATAGATAGCATTTATTGTATGTTAGCTAGGGGTATGTGTTTTATATAGATAGCATAGCATGTATTGTATATTAGATTGTGTTATTTATTTAGATAGATTGGTGTATGTATATTAGATAGATGGGATGTATATTAGATAGATAGTATTTATTGTATATTACATAGATTGTGTGATGTATATTATATAGATGGGATGTATTGTATATTAGATAGGGGTGTATTGTTTTATATTGTATGTATTGTATTGTATGTATTATATGTATTTCCTTTTCAGGTGTGTAATTCTTTTTTTCTGTAGTGGGGGGGCTGTAATGTGTTTTTTTATTTTCTGTAATGTTCCTTTTTTATTTTTTGTGACTTAGGTTTTTTTTATTTTCTGTGATGTAGATTTTTTATTTTTTGTGACTTTAGGCTTTTTTATTTTCTGTAATTAGAGTGATGGGGGGTTATTAGGGGGTAGGTAGGTAGTGTAGGTGTAGGTGTTAATAGGTTAGTGTAGAGGCTGTTTAGTTGATATTTAATGTTTTATTGGGGGATATAGTGCAGTGTAGTGTTTATACTTAGTGTCATGATGGTCCGTGAGGTGGTTAATGTTGGGTTGTAACAGGCCCATAATGGTCTTAATATACCCTTATGGGACTGATGGAGTTAATTAGAGGCTTATGACGGTCTGTATGGACCCCCATGAGTGACAGGGTTAATTAGCAGTTTATGGGGTTCTGTATTGACCCCCATGAATGACAGGGTTAATGAAGGGCTTATGAGGGGCTGTATTGACCCCAATGAGTGACAGGGTTAATGAAGGGGTTCTGGGGGTCTATATTGACACCATGAATGACAGGGTTAATTAGGGGTTTATGGGGGTCTGTATTGACCCCCATGAGTGACAGGATTAATGAGGGGTTTATGGGGGTCTGTATTGACCCCCATGAGTGAGGGGATTAATGAAGGGCTTATGGGGGTCTGTATTGACCCCATGAGTGACAGGGTTAATGAAGGGCTTATGGGGTTCTATATTACATAGTTACATAGTTACATAGTAATTAAGGTTGAAAAAAGACTTTCAGTCCATCAAGTTTAACCTGTTAAGATCTCCTCTGATCTGCAATATGCGGAATACTTATTAATTAAATAATTATTAATAGTATAGTATTGGAGGATGAATAAAGAGTTAGTCCATCAAGTTCAACCTTTTTAGATCTCTATTGATCTTTTTAATGTAGACTATTTATTATTATTTGTTAATTGTTATTTGATCCAGAGGAAGGCAAACAGAAAAAAAAAAAACATTGAAACTTTGCAATTGTCTCATAAGGGGGAAAAAAAAGCAAAATTCCTTCCTGACCCCAGAAACTGGCAATCAAATTTTTCCCTGGATCAATATTCCTTTGCTAGTTATCTAGGATAGCCTTGAATGCCCTCTTTATTCAAAAATATATCTAACCCCTTTATGAAGTTGTCTATCGAATTCGCTGTCACCACCTCCTTTGGTAGAGAATTCCACAGTTTAACCACCCTAACTGTGAAGAACCCTTTTCTTTGTTTAAGGTGAAATATTTTTTCCTCTAACCTCAAAGGATGTCCTCTTGTCAGTTGAAAATCTCTTGCTACAAAAAGTTCACTTGACAAAGCCTTATATTGACCCTGGATGTATTTATATAACGTAATCATATCTCCTCTTAGACGCCTTTTTTCTAGCAAAAATAAGTTTAATTTTGTTATAGTCTTTCTTCATAACTTAGCCGCTCCATTCCCCTTATTAGTTTTGTAGCCCTTCTCTGTACTTTTTCCAGCTCTAAAATGTCTTTTTTATGAGGTGGTGCCCAAAATTGTACTCCATATTCCAAATGAGGACGTACTAGAGATTTGTATAGTGGCAGAATTATATCTTCTTCCCTGGCTTCTATACCCTTCCTAATACATGCTAATATTTTATTTGCCTTTGCAGCCTTTGCAGCCGCTGCTTGGCTTTGAGCGCTTTGAGCGCTGTTACTTAGGTGGTTGTCCACTAGTACTCCCAAATCCCTTTCAATATCTGATACCCCTAGATTTGCTCCATTAAGATTATAGATTGCTTGGCTATTGTTCCTTCCCAAATGCATAACCTTACATTTATTTGTATTAAATCTCATCTGCCATTTAGCCGCCATTCTATATTGACCCCCCTGAGTGAGGGGGTTAATGAAGTGCTTATGGGTAGTCGTGTCGCGAACATAAAATTTTCGGTTCGTGAACCGCGGACGCAAATTTCATCAAATGTTCGCGAACGGGCGAACCGCCATAGACTTCAATGGGCAGGCGAATTTCAAAACCCACAGGGACTCTTTCTGGCCACAATAGTGATAGGAAAGTTGTTTCAAGGGGACTAACACCTGGACTGTGGCATGCCGAAGGGGGATCCATGGCAAAACTCCCACGGAAAATTAAATAGTTGATGCAGAGTCTGGTTTTAAGCCATAAAGGGCATAAATCACCTAACATTTCTAAATTGTTTGGAATAACATGCTTTAAAACATCAGGTATGTATCGATCAGGTAGTGTAAGGGTTACACCTGCTTCACAGTAACAGACCAATCTCCCCGTTTAATGCACCGCAAACAACCGCAAACAGTCCCTTTGCACAACCGCAAACTCCCCATTTGCACAAGGTTGGATACCAAGCTAGCCATGTCCTGTTCCTTGTCCTCACTGATCTCATTGAAGGTCTCTTCCTCCACCCAGCCACCAAGGGTCCCTGAAAGGTGACAACAAGCCCCCTGGGACGCCTGCTGTGTTCGGTCTTCCACCTCCTCAAAGCCACCTTCCTCCTCTGACTCCTCTTCTTCAGACTCCTCTCTCTGCGTTGCCTCTGTCTGCGTTAATATAAGGTGTGTACTGTTAAGTAGTACTATTCCTATCGGTTTAATCCCTGTTACGTCCACTATTAGGGGACGTGTATATGGCATTGATTTTTGGAACAGGGAGATGGAAAAAGATGCTTGGTTGGACCTCCTACTTCCAATTTGGGGCACTGCACGTGCAATGTAATGTGCCACCAGATAGGAGTGGTGTATTAAGTTGTACTATTTATACCTATCAGTTTGATACCTGTTACGTCACCTATCAGGGGACGTGTATATGGCATGGATTTTTGGAAGCGGGAGATGAAAAAAGATGCTTGGTCGGTCCTCCCACTTCAAATTTGGGGCACTGCACGTGCAATCTAAGGTGCCACCAGATATGAGTGTCACTGTGCACTGGCAAAAGTTGGCAGAGTAGGCACTGTAGGCCTCACACACGCCTGTAGGCAGGCAACTAATATTCAATCGATTACAGTAAAAAAAGGGTTGTTTTATGTCACTGTACACTACGGTTGCACCAGATATGACGTATCACTGTGCACTGGCAAAAGTTGGCAGAGTAGATGCAATAGGCTTCACACACACGCCTGTAGGCAGGCAATTGCTATTCAATCTATTACAGTCAAAAAAGTGTTGTTTTATTTCACTGAGCACAATATAAGCTGTGAGCCTGACACAGGCAGGCAACTGAAATTAGATTACAGGAAAAAAATGGTTGTTTTCAATGTATGGTACACCACCAGGTGTGAGTAGTGAAAATAAGCACTGTTATAAATATAAGCTGTTAGGTGTTAGCCTGTCACACACACACGCTGGCAGGCAGGCATATGCAATTAGATTACACAGAAAAAAATTGTAAAATAAAATAAATGATGTTCTAGCCCTAAAAAGGGCATTTTGGGTTGCTGTCCTTGGAGCAGATATCAGATGAGTCCTTCAGGTCTGTAGTGGAAGCTAAATACACAGCCTGGCTATCTATTTCCCTATTAAATCTCCAGCAGCTACACTATCTGTCCTCTCACAACGAATGCAGCTTCAGAATGATTCTAAAATGGAGGCTGTTCTTCAGAGGAAAGGCTCTGGAAGGGAGTGTATGCTGCTGATTGGCTGGAATGTGTCTGCTGACTGTGAGGTGCAGGGTCAAAGTTTCCTCAATGATAAAGAATAGGGGGGGACCGAAAAGCGCATGTGTCCGCCGTCTGATGCGAGAGCGCGAAAGAGCCAAAATCGCTGTGAATAGTCCGCGGGCGAATTGTCCACGACATCTCTACTTATGGGGGTCTGTATTGACCCCCATGAGTGACACAGTTAATGAAGGGCTTATGGGGGTCTGTATTGACCCCCATAATTGACAGGGTTAATGAAGGGCTTATGGGGGTCTGTATTGACCCCCTTGAATGACAGTGTTAATTAGGGGTTTATGGTGGTCTGTATTGACCCTCATGAGTGAGGGTATTAATGAAGGGCTTATGGGGGCCTGTATTGACCCCCATGAGTGACAGGCATAATGAAGGGCTAATGGGGGTCTGTATTGACCCCCATGAGTGACACTGTTAATGAAGGGTTTATGGGGGTCCCATGGGGTTAATGCAGGTTTCCGAGCTTATCTCGGTTCCCTTCTTTGGTAAGTTGTACGTGGCTGGGCTTTGAGCCTCGTTTTTGTTTGTTTAGGCGGCCCTTTTTTCTCTCGCTTAGAATTTGGACTTAAATGGAGGTGTAACTTCACTTTCAGAGGTCATGGATGCCCCCCCCCCTTAGCTATGGGTAAGCTTTTTATGTATATTTTGTGAGTATTTGGTGTGTTTTGACTGTTTTTAGGTGCGCACAGTTCGGCCGTTATGGTTGTATTTTTCGTGCGTGTAGGTGTTTGTGCCATTAAGGTTGGTTCTGAGGTTGTTTTTTTTCCTAAGTCGTGCGTGTGGCTGGGTAGTCCTGGGCTTTGAGCATCGTTTTTGTTTTTTCTGGCGGCCATTTTTTCTTTTGCTTAGGGTATTTTCGTGTGTCTGAACTCGTGAATTTGGACTTAAATGGAGGTGTAACTTCCCTTTCAGAGGTCCTGGGTGCCCCCCCCCCTTGCTATGGGTAAGCTTTTTATGCATATTTTGTGAGTATTTGGTGTGTTTTGACTGTTTTTAGGTGCGCGTGGTTCCGCCGTTATGGTCGTATTTTTCGGGCGTGTGGGTGTTTGTGCCGTTAAGGATGGTTGCAAAGTCGTTTTTTTTTCTAAGTCGTGCGTGTGTGTGTGTTTTTAACCGCGTGTGTAGCGCCTTTGAGCCTTCACCTCCGCAAATGCATTTGCGGACAAACACAGCCGACGTTGGAGCCTCCACCTTCCGTAAATGGGGCCCCTCGCTTCGCAAGGGTCCGCATTTGCGGAGCAAACTGCATCCCTCGCTTCGCTTTGCGAGCTCGCAAAGCGTGACGACTATTCGTAGTTTGACAAATATTATATGTGATATAACTGTTCCTAAAATGAAAAATAGACCCAGAGCCCCCTAGGAGCAAATGACCTGATTGACAAGGAACCTAAGGGCCCAAAACAGGTACCAGGGCTTTGGGGAAAACAGCACACAACAACAGCAAGTGAAATAGGGCCCAATTCAATTGCATGCCCGCAACTCAATCGTTGTAGGCCGTATGCCTGCGGTTGTGTTGCGGGCTCCTGTTCGTCTTCGATTCTGGAGCTATTCAATTGCTCAAGCCCGCAAGTTACTGTCCCAAAGCCAAAACCCTAAACCATGCACTGGTTTATAGCAGTTGAGGGCGGGAAAAGGATCAATTAAGCAAGCCCGTAACCGCCTATTTAGAATCAGCCAATAGAAAATGAGACTGTCATTATTACGGCAGTAAAACATGGAGGTTATACGTCAATCAATTAGGTTTGGGGGTCCGATATGCGATCAGACTTGCAAATCTGCAAAATAAAGAATGATGAAAATGAATGACAATACTATTCTAGTCCATATGGGTGGCCTAATAAGTATTAACTCATTGATTCCCGAGATCGATTTAACCCCGCAATAAAAAATAAGATAAATTGTTGAGTAATCAATTCTAATTTCTTTCATTGCTTTCTCCCTTATTAACAGTGCAGTATTTTATTTTTTATTTGAATTTACAGTGCTACAAATAGGTGTTTAACCGCCTTGTGGGTCCTCTCTAGCACTCGTAGGATTTTCTGCTTCTTTTGCCATTTACGGGTGTGAAAACATTTGCGGGCTTGGGGAAATTGAGCAAATGAATAGCGATTTACGATTTTAGCCATCCTAACTCTTGCGAAAGTGAAAAGGCTTCGGGAGGCTGTAAGTTCCAAGTTTAATCATCGCAATTTTTTCTAGGCCTTAACTAATAACCCATTTAGAGCTTGCAAAAAGAGGGCAATTGAATAGAAAATTTACTTGAGACTTCACTTACGGGCTACCGGATCAAGCAAAAGCTCAATTGAATCGGGCTCATAGTATTTTCAAATGTTCTTATGGCCATTATAATATAATCTATATATCTATCTATCTATCTATATAGCCACATGGCTAGTGTCCATCAAAGCTTCTATTTAAAAAATAGTCAAAGGTGTCATCACAGATAGTAAAAAATACTTTTTTGTAAAGAAGTAAAAAAGGGGTGTTGTTATTTCTAAAACTATAAATTAGAAAAGAGAAAAGTAACACAATTTAAGGTGGTCAGTATCTTACAGAGATATTGTCAGGAAATATACAATGTTTTAGTACTGGAGTAAAGAAATAAATCATAGACAGTGAATAAAAAATCAATAAAAAATGTTTTAACTTTTATTGGTTATAAGTAAAAATATATGCATTCAAATCATACATATACACTTGATTAATATATGTTAAATAAAAATAATAATATACTGTATACAAGAAAAACAAAACAGTCCACTGAGTTGTAAATACTGCTATAAACAATCACAATGGATAGTAGGTGTATTGAATACTGATAATCTATAATTTATAAGATTAAACTAATAACAATGTAAGGTGATAGTATTGTAACCTTGGTTCTTATCTAGCAGAACCTACTAAAGGTCATAGCACACATATATACATAGTTATATGATTAGGATCAATGAGTAAGCCATTATGCACACAAATATTGCAGGAAAAAAAAGATTATTATATAGAATGAGGAAATATATAGCAGTTAAACTGTGACCCTACAATCACTATTGTGTAGTGGTAACACAAGGACCCACTACTTGCCCTCTGCGAGATGAAACGCTGAAGTTTTCTGTCTCTGAAAGGAGAAAAAATATAGAAAAAAATCTAGCTTGCCTATTACTACGACTAATTCCCCATCTAAGAGACACTAGTACACCATGTCTTATCAGTAGTTAGTAGAGTAGCCATCAGTGTTAATACCGGAGACAGGATTGCGTCTCTGCATCAGTCTCACGTAATCTCAGTGCGACTGGGAAATCGGTCTGACGCGCACGTTTCGAGTTTTTGCTTCCTCTGAGACCTGATTGGAGGAGTGGCTTACTAGGGCTTAAGTAGGGTAAGTTTCTGGTTGATTGGTTGTATAATTAACCTGTTGTGTTCTTGTTTACAGGTGTTCACAATGGAGAATCAGTGACTGAGTATATAGAAGCATAATTAGAGCGGATCCATGTTGAAATATTGTTTGTACATCACAGTGGAACAATAAAATATAATTTCTTATCGTGGTAACCTTGGAATGGGAAGAGCATATAAATAAAGTATATATTATCTTTACTGACTCTGTTTTCTGCTTCAAATTTTAATATGATATTGGTACTTTAATATATAATAACTTACGACTTGTCCATTCAAAAATGACGGCATTAAAATTTTAAGCCTGGCAATGCTGTTTGCCTCAAAATGTGAGGATATGGTCCCTCTGAGCACCTTCAGGGCTCATTGCGAGCCTCTTCCCCCGTCTACTTTACAGGCCCCGCGATGTGCATAGGGCTCGTATTCATGCCCTTCGGCCTCGTTTTATGTCCTTCGGCCTTGTTTTCGTCGTGTTTATAATTTTTCGCAGCCATTTTTTTTCTCGCTTCTGCGATTTTTAATCGTGAAAAAAGGCAAAATATGCCTCAAATTAACTTGCATCCTAACTCACAGGCTCTCCGGCTCTCACCCTGTGCTGTGTGTGAGTGTGTAAGTGAATTTAAGGCATATTTGTGTGTTTTTGTATGTTTTTCCATTTCGGTGGTTGGGCGTTAAAGTTGTATTTTTGCGAGCCCCGCAATCCATCTATGTGCCTGGGGTCCTAAGTCATATGGCTTGTAATTTTGTCCAAGTCCTGTGTGTCTCGGGATGAGCGCCAACTAAATCCCACGTGTCCACCCCTGCAGCCTAAGTCCTGCGTGCTTCAACTGCTCGCCTCACTTTGAGAGGCTCGCAGTGCAATGAGCGCCTTCGGCACTCATTGCAGCCTAAGTCCCAAGGTGTGCCTCAACGGCTCGCCTTTTCACAAGGCTCGCAGTTGCGGCCCTATTGGCCACAACGGGACAACTACTCGCTGTTCGACAACTATATTAGTGATTACCAATGAATGGGCATTGCCAGCAATTGAAATGACATCAATGAACTGCTACTTAAACATAAATGTTTACCAGGGATATTACGGGATAACCATGGGAAAATCTGCGGTAAAAATTATTATTACATTACATTATTCAAAATCAGTTGCTATGTGGTTAACAACCAAGTGTGATTCATAAAACGTTAGTTCTTTATTTGTATTGTTATTCGGCGTTCATCTCATGGCCCGCAATGAACGCGGAAGGCGCTCATTGCGAGACTCTCCCCTCGTGTACTTCAATTTTCCTATTTGCTATCATCTTCGTCGCTCATTGCAAAGCTAGATATATAAGTACAGTGTAAAATATAAAATGTATTTAGTACAGTGAATTAATAAATTAATATGAATTAATAAATGAATATACTTTACCTATTTATATTTAATTTGCAGCATTTAATATCCCGAGGAGCTAACAATCTCTTTGGATTTTCCTTCATCTGAAAATGTCTAGTTGGACTGTTGATCGTCTGAGGAGAAAGTGTCAGCAATGTGCCAAGTGTGCAGTGTAAATAGGCTTCTATTGCGTCATTATTGAGCTTATTGTATATTGTTATTACTATCTAATTTAATTTGATAAAATTACTAATTACTTATAGGCTGCTTCCACAATGACTCAATGTCTTTAATAACATTTTTGTACCATTATATTTCTAAAACTATAAAGAGTATGAGAAAAACTGGCTAAAATAGGTGAGATTTTGTCATGTAAGTACATACCATCTTTTCTGAAATTGTTCATCTGGTTTTGACAAATGCTCAAAATAGACAGAATGAAGTCAAAAGTTTGTGTGAACACTTTAAAAAAAAAAAAAAAAAAACAGAGAGACGCACACCTGAAAGTTGGCAGTAACTATGAGGCAGTGACAAATGTTATTTTCCTAGGCTCCAAAATCTACGCAAATGATGACTGCAGCAATGAAATGAAAAGATGTTTGCTTCTGGGAAAGAAAGCTATGGCGAGTCTGGACAAGGTATTAAAAAAGCAAAGGTCTGCTTAGTTAGAACTATGGTATTCCCAGTAGTAATGGATAAAAAAGTTAGGGAACTTTAATATAATTGTTAAAATGAAAAAAACGCTGCATTGAATCACCTTCACTGTGGATTAAATGCAGGTTATGGCAAACAATGATTACTACTGCCAACTTGCCTTATAATTTGTTGGGGGGCTTGTATGCATCCCTCCCATGGACAGATGGACTTTAGCTTTACAAATTGTCACAAACAAATCACATTGAACTACTGAATAGCTAATAACAATGTACCATCCTATGTCCCATTTTAGAGACCTCCTATCTCCAGGGCTATGGTGTGCCCCACAAGCTGGCTAGAGACCATGCAGTAATGCACAAATAGTGCCAGAAAAAAACATAAGCAATTCAATCAATCCAAGGATCAGCAATTGAACTTAAAATTGCAAAACACATTCACACAGCTAAAAACAAGATTTTTTAGCCTAATAAACATCCAGTTGGAAAAGCACAAACTACCACTGTACTTTTAAGGGATAGACGCTTTACCCTTAAAAATCAAACCACATTGGGCTTACATCTAATGCCAAGTCAAAGGTTCTGTTACATGATATTCATTTGGTGAGCAACCTGACTGGTATTACACCCCAGTTTCGCCCCATGGGCTTTGTGAAAGGCTGAAAAGTGCTAAGAAGCCAGAGAAGCATTTAGAGTGGCTTTAAATAGACTAAGGGAGGAGATGCATCATTTTATAGATGACATACTTTTATTCTGGACTGGTACAATCCCATAATTCATAGCATTTGTTACTGAGCTATCAGTGTCTGAGGTTTACCTTTGAGGCTAGTCCATCTCACATAACCTTTCTTGATTAAACATCTATAAAAATACAAATGGTTCTATACAAACATCTGTTTTCAGAAAGCCTACAGCAACCAACTAATTTCTATTATGGTCCAGTATGCACCCATACCAACTCAAACTTGGGATACCCATTGGCCAATATCTGCGTGTAAGAAGAAATTGGACCACTAAAGTAAACTTAAAAAATCAGGCAGATATTCTTAGAGAAAACTTTAAGGCCAAAGGCTACCCAAACAGATGCCTTAAGGAGGCGTATAAAAGGCACTATCAACGGAAAGAACTGTACCTGTAAATAAAAATAGTAATAATAATAAGAACAACAGGCTGGTCCCCTATAAAGAGAATACAACCAGATGCATACTCACTTATGGACAGAATTTGATGGAAATAAAACAAATTATAAATAAACATTGGCCTATGTTAAAAAATGGCAAAGATTTGACGGATGTGGTAACAGAAAAGACCCAAATTACAAATAGAAGGGCTAGAAATATTAAGGATGAGATTACACATAGCCTATTTCAGACCAAAAACCCTTTAGTACCTGGTTGCGCCCACTATCAGGAACATACTGTTGTGGCAGATGCAAAGCATGTCGTTATATACAACCCACAAAATAATTTGTAGATCCGAATAATGGTAAAAATACAAAATTCTAAAATTCTATCTGTGGATCAACAGGTGTTGTTTATGTACTTGCAATGCATTTGCAAAACATTATATGTGGGAAAAACAACACACCACCTCAGAAGGTGAGTCCTGGATCATGTCTATACTATAAATAAAGAAATAGACACTCTGGTGGCTTGTCATATTAAAATGTACCATAACAATGAAGTTGAAGTAATTATATTTTGTGTCATTGATAGTGTAATTTTGGTCCCTAGCAAGGGCAATTTGGACAGGATTCTGTTGCAAAAAGAATCGAAATGGATTCATCAATTAAAATCTCAAAATGCCAATGGCTTAAATGAGGGATTTTCTTATTTTTATCTTTACTATCAGGTGCATAAAATAGTAGAATTAGCACCTGATTTATTTATATATATATATATATATATATATATATTGTGATCAGGATGGCCACGTATAGCGGTGGTTTCTTGAATGAAGGGCTGATACCGGCATGAAAGTGCAGCAAATAGGTTTATTAGAAGAAAGAAAAACAGCGGTAGCCGTAGCTCGGCTTAAAAAAAAAACAATTACTTCTCCGTGAGGTGGGAGAATGCCACCTGGTGGCCAGGTTGTAGACAGTCCTTTAACTTGGGTAGTCTGCCACCTGGTGGTCAGCTTGAAAACAGTCCTTTAACTGGGGTAGTGCCACCTTGTGGCCAGGAAATAAACAGTCTCTTTACAGGTGAGATTAGGTCCCCACCTTCGGCAACCTCTGGGACACCGCTCCTCTCTGGGTCACAGCTCCGCTCTCTGGGACACAGCTTCTCTCGCTCTGTGGGACACAGCTTCTCTCGCTCTGTGGGACACAGCTCCTCTCTCGCTCTGTGGGACACAGCTCCTCTCTCGGACTCAGCGCTCCTCTCTCGGACACAGCGCTCCTCTCTCGGACACATCGCTCCTCTCTCGGACACATCGCTCCTCTCTCGGACACAGCGCTCCTCTCTCGGACACATCGCTCCTCTCTCGGACACATCGCTCCTCTCTCGGACACAGCGCTCCTCTCTCGGACACAGCGCTCCTCTCTGGGACACGGTTGCTGGTGAAGCATAGGGCCCACCCGTCTCTCCCGTATGCTTCACCCCAGGGACCCTTGTATACACAAACTCTCGTATATTATCTTCTCTTTTACTTCACTTCTTCCCTGGGGCACAATACTTCAGCTACAGCCGTGCTTAGGCCTTTAAGGCAAACTCTGCCTGGATATCCTCACAAATCCCCTTCACTTACTTGGCTTCCTTGTGCCTTCACCTCCTGGGTCTGAAGTCACTCTTCCAGCTCATACAACTCGTTGTAGTCCCCGTTCTCCCAGTAACCGTCACTTAGGCAATCCTTTACAGGGTAGTTTACAAACTTCACTGTATTTCCTCAGCAGATCACCTTCCACTCTGTGCTTGTTCCTCTCAACAGCACAGCTGCCTGGGGCCTAGTCAGCCCCTCCTCCACTTCCAGGCCTGCTTTCCAGTCTTTTAAAGGGGAGTTGCTCTAATTAGGAGTTCTTTCAGAAGTGTTAACTCCTTCACTTCTGACAAGAACTCACACTCCACTGGCTTGTCATCACTGCCAAGGAGCAAACGATCACAATATATATATATATACACTGCCAAATACAGCACATATAACTTTCTGAATTTGAAGTTCATCATTTTTTTCACATAGGAGTACAATTTTCACAAATACAATGCATCAGCACTTGTTTACAACTAAGGGGCAACTTCACTGCGCATGAACACTTTTTCCAATCACATTCTTTATTTCAGCATACAATTTGTGAGTTTTTATTCAAACAGTGCACCATTATTTCTCACAAGTGTATTAATATAATTCATTATATATTAGTATTTATATCTGTGTACAGTTTTGATATACAATATGAAGCTAGATCATATGGGAAGATAGTGGTATATATATTTTCTTGAACATCCTTATATTTAACAACATTAACATTATTCATCTAGTTATTCTTTTTGCCAAGTAATTCGGACTAGGATTTTTATCCATTTAGCTTTTTGACCCATTGTAATATAGCGTATCCTCTTCTAGCCTGTTCGTTATGGTTTCTCATTTTAAAGCCAACAGGTATGTGCGCGGGCATGTGTGACATCATTGCGCACGTTCCCGTTAGCGTGAATGAGCGTGAGATTGCGTGTGATGTCATGATTTCCTTGATTGAGCCATATCTCCTCCCTTAGGCTACTTAAAGCCACTCTAAACGCTGCTCTGGCTTCTTAGCACTTTTTAGCCTTTGAAAAAGCCAATAGGGCGAAACGATGGTGTAATACCCGTCAGGCGAAACGGGAAAAGGAGGTGTAATACCCGTCAGGTTGCTCACCAAATGACTACTATGTAACAGAACCTTTGACTAAGCATTAGATTTAAGCCCAATGTGGATTGATTTTTAAGGGTAAGGCATTTATCCCTTAAAGTTCATTAATTGTTTGTGCTTTTCAAACTGGATGTTTATTAGGCTAAAACATATTTTCTTCATCTGTGTAAATGTGTTTTGCAATTTTAAGTTAAATTGCCAATCCTTGGATTGATTGAATTGGTTATGTTTTTTTTCTGGCACTATTTGTGCGTTCCTGCAAGGTCTCTAGCCAGCTTGTGGGGCACACCATAGCCCTTAATATAGGAGGTCTCTGAAATGTGACATAGGATGGTACATTGTTATTAGCTATTCAGTAGTTCAATGTGATTTTTTGTCACAATTTGTAACATTACAAGCTAAAGTCAATCTGTCCATGGGAGGTTTGTATACAAGCCCCCAACAAATTATAAGGCAAGACGCAATAATAATCATTGTTTGCCATAATCTGCATTTAATCCATAGTGAAGGTGCTTCAATATGGCATTATTTCATTTTAGCAATTGTATTAAAGTTCCCCAACTTTTTATCCATTGAAAATTCATTTGAATAGTGTAATGCACTGGAACATGTGATAGATCTTCTACACTTTTGTTTGTGGTTATTCCCAGTAGTAACATACTATTGTGAGAGATGGACCATGAAAAAGGCTGAGTAGCAGTGTAGAATTCATGCGTTCGAATTGTGGTGTTGGTGAAAATTACTTAGAGTTCCTTTGACTGCAAGAAAATCCAATAAATAAATACCACAGGATTTTTTTGTGTTAATCAAGTGTGGATTAACAATTTATTTTAATACAATCTATATTTGATTAGTTCAATGTAGGAGTATATAAACAGTGTATATATATTGGTTAGAACAGTCTATATATTTGGTTAGTGCAATACAGAAATTATATGCAGAGTGTATAAACAATCAGCTGTCTATTTGATACAGTATATATGATATTAATAATTAGCAATATAAAATGTTACTCTTTGAAAGCAGTAAATAGCAAAATATGATATAACAATTTATATGGCAGTTAGAATATGTAAATATATATTGAAGCAATATGTATCAAAGTTGGTTGTATTGTATGTGAGGCAAGCTATTATATGGTTACTGGTCTTACATCAAAATTGATTACATATAGTTTGTTTTATATGATTTTAGAATATTATAATGTATTATTTAGTTAGAATGTTCTTATTTAAATGCAATAAATAAAATAACACTTGTTTATCCTAGTTGCATTCTAGCTACAAGGACTAAATACAATATAGAAATTATAAAGAAAATAAATAACCAACAATACATTACATTATAAATTGAAAACGGAAAAAGATGTTGAAGGAATCACAATGTTGTTTATGCTTTAGACTAGGCCAACGAAATTAATGTTCCACTCAGTAGATTGTGTAGATTGTAGTGTTTTGATCAGCAAATCATACTTTATTACTTAACTGAAATGTAATTGACATTGATGATAATAAAAACAATTAAGAAAAAAATGAAAATATTTATAATTTTTAAAACATGATTTTCAAAATGCCTGATATTAAAGTATTGCCCTTTAATAATATCTTCACTTGATTTATATGTTTTAAAAACCAAACATTTCAAGCCCATATTTTACAAACTTTACATTTTTATAGAAAAAATTGAATACATTCCTACTGTAAAAACACAATTTATCACTAAAAAATGTCTAACTGAGCTCAGATGTATACATTTATGTGTAGGTTATGTAGGAGAGAGATATGTTTATATGTTCATCCTCAAGGATAGACATACCAGGTGTTTACCTGTATTGTTATTACCAAATTTGCAGAAACAGACAGGCTATATAGGTTAGCTACATGACTATCTAGGGCATTGTGATCTAGGGGATGGGGTCAAATAATACGTAATAGAATATTTTCAATATTTTCAAATATATACATATAACTTGTATATATAATGTAACAAATATTGTATTTGGAAACCTTTGCATAACTAACATGTTATTAAGCTACCAAAAAAAAAAAAAGAAGATTATGTTTAATTTAATTCATTAAATTAGTCAATTCAATCACTAATGATGTGAAACAGTTTTGTTGATTGTGCGATACAAGACTATATATGTTGAGTATTGCTAAGTATGGTTTGCTGTATAGGTGTTTTAATAATTGGTTTTGTAACAAGAGTTAAATGGTTATATTATTGAATACAGTCAATCAGATTGTTGTAGGGAATATGGGCACAGAATGAAATATATTGATTAACACCTACAGTCCAGAATGAAGATACTAATTAGTTTTGGTTCTGATACCACTCCCAAAAGGTAACAGAAGGATTGTGGATATATTGGATTAATTTACCTCTATTACAAATAAGAAAGTTTTAAAAGTTTATACATACCATGTATAGGAATTTCTAATAATACCTGTCTTGTTTTTGGATCCCTTCTCAAGATAGTCTGAAGTAATCCCTCTTTGTGTTATTGGTTTGCTAGAAAATGTCGTAGAGCTAGGATAGAATTCGGATATAGATGGATATAGTAAGATATCATAGGGAAGATACTGTATGAAGAGAATGTTAGTCAGAAATTAGTACAGAGAGATGACAGTCAGAAAACCAAGAGAAGACCAGCCAGAAATTAGTACAGAAGAAAAGACACATTCAAGACAATAGTACAGAAGAAGGAAAGACCCCGATCCTCCTCTCTGCCTCTTAGATACACTATTTCTTCCTCATTGTCACAAGGTTGGTTTCCACCAATCACAATTAGTTACTCCCTGTTCGCATATATAGGCATAATTAGCATGTATTGATAAATATGTTGTGTATATCTGTTTCTATCTGCTTGAGAGAGCTCTGGTCACAAGTATTCAAATTAATGATTATAAAATACATTTGACCTCTGTCCCAGGTCGTGTCCGCCAAGTATTTTTGGTTAGAGACTAGGCCATTGTGCGCTTAATCTGAACACCTGCTTGATAATGATTATTTGGGACAGTGGAGTATTGAAGTGAGATGTGTATTTCTCAGAACACGCTATCTTGAGACCTTAACAATGTTTCATCTTGAGGAGTCTTAATCAATCATGTGAAAATAACTAAGACTTGGACTGGCTAAGTCTTGGTTTGATAAAACATATTTACCAACTTAGAGATTTATTTCACTTTAACAGGAACATGTTTCAACTCTTCATATGTTAAAAAGGTATACTATAAGTGTATGTTTACAATGGTCACAGCAATACTAATGGACTACAATATAATGTAGATAATATTTAAATTTAACCTCTTTCTTTTACCCAACCAAATGATGCACTCTAAGAGAGAACACTCAAATAGTATAAAGTGGCTCAACCGGACCAAATATCTACTATCCATTGGAGTAATTTAATTTTACTCTATTTATCATTATCACAGTGGCAATGATAATTATTAATTTCAAATAGCATATAAGGTAATCTATGCTTCTAAATGGAACAATAGTTTGTATTATAAAATATGGATATGATAATTTACTATGATAATTTAATCACATGGTCCCTCATTCAATTGCAATTTGGCCAATTGTATAGGGGTCTAAATAAGCACATAATATATTTTTTTAAAGAAGTTTTTAGTTAGTAAACATCAATACAAAAGCAAGGTTTTCACTAACTAAAAACGTATTTAAAAAAATCATGTTATGTGCTTATTTAGAGCACTATTGAATTGGCCAAATCGCAATTGAATGAGGGCCATGGGATCTGTTACAATGACAATTTGTTTAACAATATCTATAATGTAATCCTTTTGGTAGGTCTTAATATGTTATGGAATAATAATCATTTATATTCTAGCAACAGGGCCCTTAATTTTGCCATGTGTCTCTTATGCCCAACCCTTGTACAGTGCTACGGAATATGTTGGAGCGTTACAAATAAAGGATAATAATAATAATAATAATAATAATAACAGAAATGTCCTTTCAGTCTTAAAGTGGAATTTTCATCAACAATGAAAAAGTGGAATTTTCAATCATACATGTTTTTTTTTTTACATCTATTTGTGAACAGTGTCAAGACATAATTCTTTCTGCACATTACTAATCTTTTTTTTTTTTCAAAGGTTTTTATTAGGTAACCAAATAAACAGGAGGATAGCATAAAAGCCAAGTAGCAGTTTGACATTATTAACATACAGTCATACCCAATTAAGGGGAAAAAGAAAGAAGAAAAGGTTAACATTACATTACACCATAAGAAAATACCATATAATAGTTGAAATCAAGTTAGCCAAAAAGATCTATCCCCACTTGTGGAAAGGTCTAAGGGTAGCCTGGTTACCTAAGTTTTTCCAATTTTCTAAGGAAAAAGTTTACCTAAAATGAAATAGTTTGGTAGGCTCGGTTTAGCAGAGCAAACATCCAGAGCCTAAGTAAGAAACGAACAGAAGAGAAAAGCAAAACACAAACTATGTTGTATAGACACAATATACCTCTAATTTAGCTAAAACAGTATATTAAAAGAGAAAAATAAAAAGCATTGTTGACTACACATGAAATTTAAATTCGAAAACAGATTTTTGTCTCAAGGGGATTGAAGTATAAGTCCTGTTGGTTACCAGCTCGGATCTACCACCCGTCCCGCCTCCTCCAGTCCCCGGTCCACAGCTCCAATGTAAGAATTAGCAAAATATAGCACCTTGTTAATTAAGAAGACTTCACTTGATAGGGAGTCTATAGGGAGAATGAATCCAGGGATTCCATATCTGGAGAAAAATAGGCATACGGTCCTCCAGTAAATGGGTAAGCCTTTCATTTATAGCAATGTACTTCATCTTATTGATGACTGATTGTAAAGTAAGAGTGGGAGATTTCCATTGTCTGGCTATATGACTCTTTGTTGCTAGCATTAAGTATTGAAGGAGTGAGCCATGCACTGGGGAGTAATACGCGTACTCCCTTTCTCCCTGATGTTTCAGTCTCCTTGAGCAGGCTCTGGATGTGCTTACGTTTTTGGGAGAATTTATCTCCCTGGGACTAAAAGGGCCTATCCATGCTAGGATCTAGAGCTAAGTTGATATCCCCCCTAGAATGATGTTGCCTGTATCTATTGATTTGAAATGAGCAAGGAGTTTAATGAGAGTATTATGGGGGGCAGTAGTGGGGGAGTACAGAGCTATAAGAGAGATCCTAGTATTCAGAAGGAATCCTGTTAGTAAAATGTAGTTGTCCTCTGGGTCAATTTTTTTACTCTCCACAGTGAAAGGAAAGTCTTTATGGAGTAGTATAGCCATGCCTGCCTTCTTAGTGGGACAAGTTGAGGTTATGAAGTAGGAGTATGATTTGTGTAAGTAAGGGGGGGTTTCCTTTAGCAAAAATTAGTTTCCTGCATAAATATTACTGAGGGTCGAAGTGATTTATATGAGATAAACGCTTTACGCCTTTTAAATGGGGAATTAAACCCTTTAACATTGTGAGTGAGAAAGGTGAAAGAAGTGTACCTGTGGGAGTAATGAATGTTCAGGAAGATGTTGAGACCGCCGCTAAGCTCATGGTGGCCGAGGACCAGAGGCGGAGGAGGAGCGAAGAACCGGAGCCAGACAGCCCAGGATGCAGGGGAGAATAGAGACAAAAAGAACAGTTTAAAACATTCAGAAAATATCCATAAAATCAACATCTTATCAAACAATATAAAAAACAATATAAAAGTATAGTGGAGGTAAATCCTCACTAAATAACTTAAGGCACACGAAGTGCCGAGGGCAAGGGGGGGATCTCCCCAACCTTGGAATCCCTACTAGTGAGGTGGGGCAAAGTATAGGTCCAAGCGTGTATAAGGGTTACATTAATCAACCTGAGGGGGCCCGTGTAGGAGGGTTTTTGAGTCTAAGATTGGATTTAAATTGAGGGGCCTGAGGGACCCCGGTTTAGGCCAGCCGAATGCGGGGGGTGGGGTGGGGTTAGGGGTGAGTGGAGACTAGTGCGGGGGCCTTTCTGGGAAGGTTAGTGGATCCACCACGGGTCTAAATTATATGGAAAGATCCAAATGGGCTTGATGTTGCCTTGTACAGGAGAATGGAAAGGGGGTTAAAGCCCTTTCTCAAGCATATAGTGGATACAGTTTAAGATCTGTTTCCCAGGGACAATCAACATAGGGGGCATACCAAACCTGGTCCAGGGGAAAGTCGACTTGGTGTGGGTAAGAGAACAAAGTAATCTAAAAGTTCCAAAGTTGCCTTGAAAAGTATGTAGGAGTTCAGCATATCCTACTGGGAAGTGCAAGCCTAGAGTAATGACTCCGGATTGCAAGTCTTAAATAGTCATTGATGAATATCAGGGCAAGCGATCCAAAATTAGATTTTCGTGGATGAGGAACGCACAACCGGATTACTAGGAATGTCCAGCGACGGTTTAGAAAGACTTGTTTTTTTGGTGTGACCTCTATTCGGGAAGGTCTCCAGGGTCGCTTAGGTTTCGAGGCTGTCACCCATTGTTTAGTCAGGCGTTGAGAAGGCAACATTTTTGCAGGTTCCACCGAGCTGGGGTCCAGAGGGTTTGTGGGTTCTGACAGTCCAGGATCTGGGGCTAGATTGAGTTGAGCCAGGAAAGCCATACATTCTTCCAGTGAGAAAGCTGTATAAGGGGATGAGCCCACTTGAAAGGAGAGGCTGAATGGTAAGCCCCATCTATATTTAATTTTGTTGTGAATGAGGTTTGCAATTGCGGGCTTCATGAGTTTACGTTTCCAGAGCGTAGATGGTGCTAGATCCGCATAAATCTGCAGAGTGTAGCCGTCTGGACCCACAATGGTGGGGGTCTTTCTGGCTTCCTGTAAAAGAAGGTCTCTTGCATTCTGGGGGAGAAAGTGGACCAAAACGTACTTTGGTTGATCAGAGTTCGGGGGACCTCCAAAGGCTCTATGAGCTCTCTCGATTTCCCAAGCTGACTCTGGGCGCTTCGGTAAGATGGACTGAATAGTTGTTTGCAGGTACAGCAAAAGATTAGTTACCGCTTTAGGGATGCCACGGAAGCGAACATTGAATCGTCTCGAGCGGTTCTCCAGATCTTCTAGCTTGGCTTCAAGGGTGGAAATTTGCAGTGAGTGTTGGTCAATCACCTGCCTATCAGAAGATTGTGACTCAATGATTTGATCTGTTAGGTTTTCCAGGTGGTTGGTGTGTTGACCCAAGTCTTGGATTTCCTGCTTAATTTCCCTGACTGCCGGGTATAGGCGAGCTTGTACGAGAGCATCTATTCTTGCCACAGTCACATCTGTCAAGTCCACATGTGGAGGGCAATCCGGGGTATCCTCGATGTCCGAGCTGTCTGAAGAGATCGGGTCTGGCTGTGGAGATGGAGCCGGAAGAGGGGCTTGTTTTGGAAAGTGATCCTTAATTTCTCTAGATTGCTGGGTTTTCTTGCTAGATTTCCCCATGATGGATAGGAAGATAGTGTTTTCATCGGGTAAAGCTGAGGCACGAAAATGTGAGAGGACACTGTCTAGGCTGACAATCAGGAGGTACAGGGATAGGCTTTCTTTCTGTTAACAAGTAGGGATTATATCCGCTTAGCTCCCGTCCCAGTCATAACACACCAGTAGGCCGGGTGCAAGAGGTCTCCAGTCTGGTCATATCAAGTCATTGGGCCCGGCGCCTTCAGGTACACTTATAGTGCTATTCAGGCATTATGATAGGAAGACTTGGCTGGTGAAAAAGCGTGGGGAGAAAAAAATCTTGTCCCATGAGATAGCTGAGAGGAGCAGGTAATGATGAGGGGTGCAGGGAGTGGTTAACTGAAAGGCCTTATAGCTCTCAGTCAATGTTGTATGGAGCTGCAAATACTTTGTAGGCCCACCAGATGGCAGTGTGGTGTAGTTTTATTGTTGCAGGTCTGAATTTGCAGGCTGAAATTTGCCCACTAGATGGAGCTGTGCAGATTTATTAAGTGAGCTATTTCTATCAAGTTGTTGTGTTCAGACATTTGTCCAAAACATGTTGGGCGTGCCACCCTAGGTTGTGCCATCCACCCCATAGCAAGTCTTCCAGCCCTTGGAGTAATTCCCAGCCACTATGTTTGATAAAAGACAGTTCTGGCAAGAATGTACTGTAGAGATAACAAATCACAATGGATTTTCTTTGGGGCTTATAGTCCTGGAATGCTGTAAATCACCAGATACAATAGATTAGGGCTTTCCTTTAACCCCTGGGGGGCTGGCTTGTTGTGTAACAGCTCTCTGTACCCTGCTTCTAGGCCTTTAACACTGTGCAGGCACTGGGGTTGAAAGTGTTAGGTATTCCATAGTTGTTCATCACTTTAGCTCTTAGCATCCCCAGATTAGAGGGTATCTGTGCAAGCATGTTAGCTTTTGTTTCTTGCCTTTGTCAATATAAGTGTGGGCAGACTTTGACTCCAAGCCCTTTAGGCTTCACTCTAGAATTGAAGGTGTATGGGGCCCCTGGATTGGAAGGTCTGATAAGGGGGAGATAATCTGAGACCTTATAAAGCACAAATAGTCTGCATTCATTTTTCTCCCACATAAAAGGTATAGGTTATATCCATATTATATGAGATATAAGCTGCTGGGTCTTTTTTTTTTAATTTACATAATTCACAATTATACAGTTTATTGTGAGTACAATCCAGATTTTATTCTATATCTACAAATTGTTACACAGAAAAGATCTCCAGTAGTGTAAGGCATCTAGATTAGAACTCTATAGGTTTGATCCAGACAAGCAATTTTGGTGTTTACCAATAGAGATGTCGCGAATAGTTTGCCTGTGGACTGTTCCCGGCGAACATATGCGATATTCGACCCGCCCCCTATACTTTATCATTGAGCAAATTTTGACCCTGCAACTCACAGTCAGCAGACACATTCCAGCCAATCAGCATCATACCCTGCCTTCCAGACCCTTCTAACTCATGGACAGCAGCCATTTTGGAATCATAACTAACTTGCAGTCTTACTGAGAGGAGGCTGAGTGTAGGTGATACTGCATCAATAGGGAAAACCATAGCTAGGCTACTGTACACTGTGTCCAATACAGTCCTGAAGGACTCTTTTGATCTGTGCTGCAAGGAAACCCCTGTGTCTCTTCCCCCCCTTATCATCATCCTCCCCTCACCTTAGCACCCAACCCTAACACCCCTCACACTTATCCCTAACACCTAACCCTAATATCCCTCACCCTAAGACCTAACCCTAACACCCCTCACACTTATCCCTAACACCTAACCCTAACATCCCTCACCCTAACACCTAACCCTAACACCCCTTACACTTATCCCTAACACCCCTCACCCTAACACCTAACCCTAACACCCCTCACACTTATCCCTAACACCCCTTACCCTAACCCTAATACCCCTCACACTTATCCCTAACACCTAACCCTAACATCCCTCACCCTAACACCTAACACTAACACCCCTCACACTAATCCCTAACACCTAACCCTAAATCCCTCACGCTAACCCTAACACCCCTTACACTTATCCCTAACACCCCTCACCCTAACACCTAACCCTAACACCCCTCACACCTATCCCTAACAACCCTCACCCTAACCCTAACACCCCTCACACTTATCCCTAAAACCCCTTACCCTAACCCTAACACCCCTCACACTTATTCCTAACACCTAACCCTAACATCCCTCACCCTAACACCTAACCCTAACACCCCTTACACTTATCCCGAACACCTCTCACTCTAACAAATAACCCTAACACCCCTCACACTTATCCCTAACACCCCTCACACTAACTCCTAACCCTAACACCCCTCACTCTTATCCCTAACACCCCTCACCCTAACCCTAACACCCCTGACACTTATCCATAACACCCCTCACCCTAACACCTAGCCCTAACACCCCTCACACTTATCCCTAACACCCCTCACCCTAACCCTAACACCCCTCACACGTATCCCTAACATCTAACCCTAACATCCCTCACCCTAACACCTAACCCTAAAACCCCTTACACTTATCCCTAACACTCCTCACCCTAACACCTAACCCTAACACCCCTCACACTTATCCCTAAGACCTAACACCCCTCACACTTATTCCTAACATGCCTCACCCTAACACCTAACCCTAATACCCCCTTACACTTATCCCTAACACTCCTCACCCTAACACCTAACCCTAACACCCCTCACACTTATCTCTAACACCCCTCAGCCTAACACCTAACCCTAACACCCCTCACACTTATCCCTAACACCCCTCACCCTAACACCCCTCACACTTATCCCTAACACCTAACCCTAACATCCCTCACCCTAACACCTAACCCTAATACCCCCTTACACTTATCCCTAACACCCCTTACCCTAACCCTAACACCCCTCACACTTATCCATAACACCCATCAACCTAACACCTAACCTTAACATTCTCACACTTATCCCTAAGACCTAACACCCCCCACACTTATCCCAAACACCCCTCACCCTAACACCTAACCCTAATACCCCCTTACACTTATCCCTAACAGCCCTTACCCTAACACCCAACCCTAACATCCCTTACCCTATCACCCATCACACTTATCCCTAACACCCCGTCCACTAACCCTAACACCCCTCTCACTTATCCCTAACACCCCTCACCCTAACACCTAACCCTAACACCCCTCACACTTATCCCTAACACCCCTCACCCCTTACACCCCTCACACTTATCCCTAACACCTAACCCTAACATCCCTCACCCTAACACCTAACCCTAACATTCTCTTACTTATCCCTAAGACCTAAAACCCCTCACACTTATTCCTAACATGCCTCACCCTAACACCTAACCCTAATACCTCCTTACACTTATCCCTAACACCCCTCACCCTAACACCTAACCCTAACACCCCTCACACTTATCTCTAACACCCCTCACCCTAACATCTAACCCTAATACCCCTCACACTTATACCTCACACCCCTCACCCTAACCCTAACACCCCTCACACTTATCTCTAACACCTAACCCTAACATCCCTCACCCTAACACCTAACCCTAACATTCTCACACTTATCCCTAAGACCTAACACCCCTCACACTTATTCCTAACATGCCTCACCCTAACACCTAACCCTAATACCCCCTTACACTTATCCCTAACAGCCCTTACCCTAACACCCAACCCTAACATCCCTTACCCTATCACCCATCACACTTATCCCTAACACCCCGTCCACTAACCCTAACACCCCTCACACTTATCCCTAACACCCCTCACCCTAACACCTAACCCTAACACCCCTCACACTTATCCCTAACACCCCTCACCCCTAACACCCCTCACACTTATCCCTAACACCTAACCCTAACATCCCTCACCCTAACACCTAACCCTAACATTCTCTTACTTATCCCTAAGACCTAACACCCCTCACACTTATTCCTAACATGCCTCACCCTAACACCTAACCCTAATACCCCCTTACACTTATCCCTAACACCCCTCACCCTAACACCTAACCCTAACACCCCTCACACTTATCTCTAACAACCCTCACCCTAACACCTAACCCTAATACCCCTCACACTTATACCTCACACCCCTCACCCTAACCCTAACACCCCTCACACTTATCTCTAACACCTAACCCTAACATCCCTCACCCTAACACCTAACCCTAACATTCTCACACTTATCCCTAAGACCTAACACCCCTCACACTTATTCCTAACATGCCTCACCCTAACACCTAACCCTAATACCCCCCTTACACTTATCCCTAACACCCCTTACCCTAACCCTAACACCCCTCACACTTATCCATAACACCCATCAACCTAACACCTAACCCTAACATTCTCACACTTAGCCCTAAGACCTAACAACCCCCACACTTATCCCTAACACCCCTCACCATAACACCTAACCCTAATACCCCATTACACTTATCACTAACAGCCCTTACCCTAACACCTAACCCTAACATCCCTTACCCTAACACCCATCACACTTATCACTAACACCCCTTACCCTAACCCTAACACCCCTCACACTTATCCATAATACCCATCAACCTAACACCTAACCCTAACATTCTCACACTTATCCCTAAGACCTAACACCCCTCACACTTATTCCTAACATGCCTCACCCTAACACCCTAACACCCCTTACACTTATCCCTAACACCCCTCACCCTAACACCCCTCACACTTAGCCCTAACACCCCTCACCCTAACACCTAACCCCCTCACCCTTATCCCTAACACCCCTTACCCTAACACCCCTCACACTTATCCTGGTGTCTCTTCCCCCCCTTATCATCAAGGGAGGGGGGGTGATGAGGGAGGGGGCAAGAGACACAGGGGAGGATAATGAGGGAGGGGGGATAACAACACAGGGGAGGATGATGAGGGAGGGGGTTAAGAGATACATGGGACGGTGATAAGGAAAGGGGGAAAGAGACACAGGGAAGGATGATGAGGGAGGGGTAAAAGAGACACAGGGGATGATGATGAGGGAGGGGGAAAAGAGACACAGGGGAGGATGATGAGGGAGGGGGGAAAGAGACACAGGGGAGGATGATGATGGAGGGGGGAAGAGACACAGGGGAGGATGATGAGGGAGGGGGTAAAGAGATACAGGGGAGGATGATGAGGGAGGTGGGAGGATGATGAGGGAGGGGGAAAGAGACACAGGGGAGGATGATGAGGGAGCGGGGGAAGAGACACAGGGGAGGATGATGAGGGAGGGGGTAAAGAGATACATGGGAGGATGATGATGGAGGGTGATGTGAGGTTATTTATGCCCTTTATGGATTAAAACCAGACTTTGCATCAACTATGTAATTTTTCTTGGGAGTTTTGACATGGATCCCCCTCCGGCATGCCACAGTCCAGGTGTTAGTCCCCTTAAAACAACTTTTCCATCACTATTGTGTCCAGAAAGAGTCCCTGTGGGTTTTAAAATCCGCATGACCATTGAAGTCTATGGCGGTGCGCCGGGTTCGCCGGTTCGCGAACATTTGCGGCGGTTTGCGTTCGCAGTTCGCGAACCAAAAATGTTATGTTCGCGACATCACTATTTACCAACCTTAAGTATGGATGGTGTTTATCAGAACTTCAGAACTTATAGGTTTAGTAACTGTAATAGGAGACCTATATGGTGCCAGCAATAGTGATGTCGCGAACATAACATTTTCGGTTCGCGTACCGCAAACGCGAACTGCCGCAAATGTTTGCGAACCGGCGAACCCGGCGAACCGCCATAGACTTCAATGGGCAGGCGGATTTTAAAACCGACAGGGACTCTTTCTGGCCACAATAGTGATGGAAAAGTTGTTTTAAGGGGACTAACACCTGGACTGTGGCATGCCTGAGGGGGATCCATGTCAAAAGTCCCACGGAAAATTACATAGTTGATGCAGAGTCTGGTTTTAATCCATAAAGGGCATTAATAACCTAGCATCCCCCTCCATCATCATCCTCCCCTGTATCTCTTTACCCCCTCCCTCATCATCCTCCCCTGTGTCTCTTCACCCCTCCATAATCATCCTCCCCTGTGTCTCTTTCCCCCTCCCTCATCATCTTTCCCTGTGTCTCTTCCCCCCCACCTCATCATCCTCCCCTGTGTCTCTTTCCCCCCTTCCTCATCACCCTCCCCTGTATCTCTTTACCCCCTCCCTCATCATCCTCCCCTGTGTCTGTTTCCCCCCTCCCTCATCATCCTCCCCTGTGTCTCTTTCCCCCTCCCTCGTCATCCTCCCCCCCTACCTTGATGATAAGGGGGGGAAGAGACACAGGTATAATTGTAATGGGTGTTAGGGTAAGGGGTGTTAGGGTTAGGTGTTAGGGTAAGGGCTGTTAGGGATAAGTGTAGAGGGTATTAGGGTTAGGTGTTAGGGTGAGGGGTGTTAGGGATAAGTGTGGGGGTTGTTAGGGTGAGGGATGTTAGGGTTAGGTGTTAGGGATAAGTGTGAGGGGTGTTAGGGATAGGGTAAGGGGTGTTAGGGATAAGTGTGAAGGGTGTTAGGGTTAGGGTAAGGGGTGTTAGGGATAAGTGTGAGGGGTGTTAGGGTTAGGTGTTAGGGTGAGGGGTGTTAGGGATAAGTGCGATGGGTGTTAGGGTAATGGATGTTAGGGTTAGGTGTTAGGGTGAGGGGTGTTAGGGATAAGTGTGGGCTGGTTAGGGTGAGGGATGTTAGGGTTAGGTGTTAGGGATAAGTGTGAGGGGTGTTAGGGTTAGGTGTTAGGGTGAGGGGTGTTAGGGATAAGTGTGGGGGGTGTTAGGGTGAGGGATGTTAGGGTTAGGTGTTAGGGATAAGTGTGAGGGGTGTTAGGGTTAGGGTGAGGGGTGTTAGGGATAAGTGTGAGGGGTGTTAGGGTTAGGTGTTAGGGTGAGGGGTGTTAGGGATAAGTGTGGGGGGTGTTAGGGTGAGGGATGTTAGGGTTAGGTGTTAGGGATAAGTGTGAGGGGTGTTAGGGTTAGGGTGAGGGGTGTTAGGGATAAGTTTGAGGGGTGTTAGGGTTAGGTGTTAGGGTGAGGGGTGTTAGGGATAAGTGTGAGGGGTGTTAGGGATAGGGTGAGTGGTGTTAGGGATAAGTGTGAGGGGTGTTAGGGTTAGGTGTTAGGGTGAGGGGTGTTAGGGATAAGTGTGGGGGGTGTTAGGGTGAGGGATGTTAGGGTTAGGTGTTAAGGATAAGTGTGAAGGGTGTTAGGGTTAGGGTGAGGGGTGTTAGGGATAAGTGTGAGGGGTTTTAGGGTTAGGGGTTAGGGTGAGGGGTGTTAGGGATAATTGTGGGGGGTGTTAGGGTGAGGGATGTTAGGGTTAGGTGTTAGGGATAAGTGTGAGGGGTGTTAGGGTTAGGGTGAGGGGTGTTAGGGATAAGTGTGAGGGGTGTTAGGGTTAGGTGTTAGGGTGAGGGCTGTTAGGGATAAGTTTGAGGGGTGTTAGGGTTAGGGTGAGGGGTATTAGGGCTAAGTTTAAGCGGTGTTAGGGTTAGGTGTTAGGGTGAGGGGTGTTAGGGATAAGTGTCAGGGTTGTTAGGGAGAGGGATGTTAGGGTTAGGTGTTAGGGATAAGTGTGAGGGGTGTTAGGGTTAGGGTGAGGGGTGTTAGGGATAAGTGTGAGGGGTGTTAGGGTTCGGTGTTAGGGTGAGGGTTGTTAGGGATAAGTGTGATGGGTGTTGGGGTAAAGTATGTTAGGGTTAGGTGTTAGGGTGAGGGGTGTTAGGGATAAATGTGGGGGGTGTTAGGGTGAGGGATGTTAGGGTTAGGTGTTAGGGATAAGTGTGAGGTGTGTTAGGGTTAGGGTGAGGGGTGTTAGGGATAAGAGTGAGGGATGTTAGGGTTAGGTGTTAGGGTGAGGGGTGTTAGGGATAAGTGTGATGGGTGTTAGGGTAAGGGATGTTAGGGTTAGGTGTTAGGGTGAGGGGTATTAGGGATAAGTGTGATGGGTGTTAGGGTAAGGGATGTTAGGGTTAGGTGTTAGGGTGAGTGGTGTTAGGGATAAGTGTGGGGTGTGTTAGGGTGAGGGATGTTAGGGTTAGGTGTTAGGGATAAGTGTGAGGGGTGTTAGGGTTAGGGTAAGGGGTGTTAGGGATAAGTGTGAGGGGTATTAGGGTTAGGTGTTAGGATGAGGGGTGTTAGGGATAAGTGTGAGGGGTGTTAGGGTTAGGTGTTAGGGTGAGGGGTGTTAGGCATAAGTGTGATGGGTGTTAGGGTAAGGGATGTTAGGGTTAGCTGTTAGGGTGAGTGGTGTTAGGGATAAGTGTGAGGGGGTGTTAGGGTGAGGGATGTTAGGGTTAGGTGTTAAGGATAAGTGTGAGGGGTGTTAGGGTTAGGGTGAGGGGTGTTAGGGATAAGTGTGAGGGGTTTTAGGGTTAGGGGTTAGGGTGAGGGGTGTTAGGGATAATTGTGGGGGGTGTTAGGGTGAGGGATGTTAGGGTTAGGTGTTAGGGATAAGTGTGAGGGGTGTTAGGGTTAGGGTGAGGGGTGTTAGGGATAAGTGTGAGGGGTGTTAGGGTTAGGTGTTAGGGTGAGGGCTGTTAGGGATAAGTTTGAGGGGTGTTAGGGTTAGGGTGAGGGGTATTAGGGCTAAGTTTAAGCGGTGTTAGGGTTAGGTGTTAGGGTGAGGGGTGTTAGGGATAAGTGTCGGGGTTGTTAGGGTGAGGGATGTTAGGGTTAGGTGTTAGGGATAAGTGTGAGGGGTGTTAGGGTTAGGGTGAGGGGTGTTAGGGATAAGTGTGAGGGGTGTTAGGGTTCGGTGTTAGGGTGAGGGTTGTTAGGGATAAGTGTGATGGGTGTTGGGGTAAAGTATGTTAGGGTTAGGTGTTAGGGTGAGGGGTGTTAGGGATAAGTGTGGGGGGTGTTAGGGTGAGGGATGTTAGGGTTAGGTGTTAGGGATAAGTGTGAGGTGTGTTAGGGTTAGGGTGAGGGGTGTTAGGGATAAGAGTGAGGGATGTTAGGGTTAGGTGTTAGGGTGAGGGGTGTTAGGGATAAGTGTGGTGGGTGTTAGGGTAAGGGATGTTAGGGTTAGGTGTTAGGGTGAGTGGTATTAGGGATAAGTGTGATGGGTGTTAGGGTTAGGTGTTAGGGTGAGTGGTGTTAGGGATAAGTGTGGGGTGTGTTAGGGTGAGGGATGTTAGGGTTAGGTGTTAGGGATTAGTGTGAGGGGTGTTAGGGTTAGGGTAAGGGGTGTTAGGGATAAGTGTGAGGGGTATTAGGGTTAGGTGTTAGGATGAGGGGTGTTAGGGATAAGTGTGAGGGGTGTTAGGGTTAGGTGTTAGGGTGAGGGGTGTTAGGCATAAGTGTGATGGGTGTTAGGGTAAGGGATGTTAGTGTTAGGGTGAGGGGTGTTAGGGATAAGTGTGTGGGGTGTTAGGGTAAGGGCTGTTAGGGTTAGGTGTTAGGGTAAGGGGTGTTAGGGATAAGTGTGAGGGGGTATTTTAGTTAGTTGTTAGGGTGAGGAGTGTTAAGGATAAGTGTAAGGGGTGTTAGGGTGAGGCATGTTAGGAATAAGTGTGAGGGGTGTTAGGTCTTAGGGATAAGTGTGAGGGGTGTTAGGGTTAGGTGTTAGGTTGATGGGTGTTATGGATAAGTGTGAGGGGTGTTAGGGTTGGGTGCTAAGGTGAGGGGAGGATGATGATAAGGGGGGGAAGAGACACAGGGGTGTCCTTGCAGCAGAGATCAAAAGAGTCCTTCAGGACTGTATTGCACACTGTGTACAGTAGCCTAGCTATGGTTTTCCCTATTGATGCAGTATCACCTACACTCAGCCTCCTCTCAGTAAGACTGCAAGTTAGTTATGATTCCAAAATGTCTGCTGTCCATGAGGTAGAAGGCTCTGGAAGGGAGTGTATGCTGCTGATTGGCTGGAATGTGTCTGCTGACTGTGAGTTGCAGGGTCAAAGTTTGCTCAATGATAAAGTATAGGGGGCGGATCGAACATCGCATATGTTTGCAGTTTGCCGCGAACATGCTATGTTCGCAGGGAACAGTCCGCCGGCGAACTATTCGTGACATCTCTAGCCAGCAATATAACACATAGGAACAAGTCCTATATCCTATCAAATTCTACCAAACTATATATTACATACAGATATATGGAAATTAGTATATGACACACTTGAATCTATAGCGTACATATTAATTCTGTAGATATTCTATAATCCTTAATATATAAGGTCCCGGAAGAAGCGTAAAGGGAAACGCTCACGTCTACCTGTACAGGCCCTGCAGTGCTAACGTCACTGGTGTCCTGAATCAACACCGTATGCTGAACCTCACATATGCTGCATACTAAGGGCCTCATTCTATTATCGGCCGCAGCCGTTGCGGGGCCGCAAGGACCGGCCGCAAGCTATTCGGCTATTCTATTCCCCTCCGGCCGGGGCTTCCGGCAGGCTTGCGGCCGGTGCCTTGCTATCTCTTGCGGCCGCTCGCGCCGGAGGAAATCCTTTGATCTAAAACGGCCGCAAGGAAATCGCCCGTAAGAAAATCCTATTTGCAATTCTATTGCTCCGGGAAGCCTCTCTGCAAGGCTAAAAGCGAGCCGCAGCTTACTTGCAGGAAAAAGGTCCCGCTAGTACCAATTAAGCACGAAATATAGCCCAAATAAAGCCATCCTGCACTTTGAGAAGATTATAAAGTGATTTTAGGTGTTAGCAAAAATAGCACAAATTTCCCCTATACTCAAATCCGTAAAATAATTATTTTTTAATATATGTCAAATATCCATGTAAAAAGTCCAGAGTGCTTGGAGCACCTCAGACCTGCGGCCGGAAAATAAACAGTTAATGTAAACTCGGATTTGGGCTGATGTGCAAGCTTGAGAGGGGGTTACTATTAATCCTCATGTCCCCCAATATGATCCATAGCATTTACAGAGCTGTACAGTGCTGTTTGAATTTATATTTGAAGTTAAAAATTTTGGAGCTTACGGCCGGTTCCAAGATATGCGGCCGGCTGTAAGGGGAGATCCTTGCGGGCCATATAATAGAATTGCGAGGTAACAGAACCCCCGCAAGGAGTCGCAGCCTTACGGATGATTTACGGCCGATAATAGAATGAGGCCCTAAGACATGTGTATCTATCTCTCCCTATATATAATATACAAGAATGGGATGTAGATACTTATCATATGTGCTAAGGCATAGTCAATGATTTACGGTTTAGCTCCCTTTTGAATCCCTTCCTGCGGCGGTAATTGTGTTTTCCAGCTTTCTATTGGCTTTTTGGCCTGTGTCACACTACGTTATACCAATATTGGATAGGTACAGGCGATCACGGCTTGTCTGTCCCCTTTTACAGCTTGTGTGCGCACCTCTCAGCCCAGCTCAAACTTAATAGCTCTGTAACTCAGGTCTCACGTTGCACATACAGGCTTCACATTTAATGTGGCTGTTAGTCAGGCTGTGCAGAAACTGCTTTTATTGCTTTTGAAATTCATAACAAGTTCATTGGGTGTATATTTAAATTTCAACTGATAACAGTTCCTGATTTTGTATATATTGCCAATACTACCAATAAAAATATTTCTTCCGCAAGGCATCATAACATCCTAACACCCGCTTCACTATTTGTATAGAACAAGTGGGCATCCCTGATCTCCTCTAAGGATTTTCATACATATACCTCCTAGATATCTTATTCCATATACATATTCATCTAGTCAGATACAGCGACCTCACTCTTTCAAGTCTGGAGCAAAAGTTACTAGAAATGAAACTTTTTATTGGACAGACATATTCTTAGAAGAGCTTTTGAGAGCTGAGCCTCTCTTTATCAAGTCAGAAGCATTACAGAATTAAGCAAATGGAAAAAAGGATTAGAAAAACTCCACACTGAGAACTAGAAAAACACCAATAAAGAATGGGAAGGAAAGTGGAATGTGTAAGTCACAATAAGTTTTGATAATGAATCAATATTAAGTCTGGTATCCTTTTTATTAATAAATGTAATCATCTTCATTTCAAAGATATTCCTCTCTTGGATGTTTTTGAAATTTCCTATGATTATTCTGGGTAAAAGGGTGTCCAACTGTGCTACAACAACTGTCTTCGTTGTGCTTTTTGATGGAAAGTCTGCATATTCATCCTGCATAATTTTTATGATTGTGACCAAAGATTTCTATTTTACTTCATCAGTCCACAACTCTTGGTCCCAAAATCCCCCTTGATTATCTAGTTGTTGTTTTGCATAATTCAGAGGATGATTTTTGTGTTGATATCTCAGGGATGGTTTTCTTCTGAACTCCATGGAGATCATGTGTGTGCAGAACCTTTGCCGTCATATGAATATTTTTGCTTTCGTCTTTCTGCCCAGCATACAAACAGTTCTGACTAAAAAATTTCTTCCGCCTTCAGATAGTTACATAGTTACATAGTAAGTAAGATTGAAAAAATACTTTTAGCCCATCAAGTTCAACCTTTTAAGATTTCCTCTGATTTGCAATATGATGATTAATTGTTAATTGATCCAGAGGAAGGCAAACAGAAAATAAACCCAAGTGAAACTTTGCCAATTGTCTCAAAAGGGAAAAAAATAATTCCTTCCTGACCCCAGATACTGGCAATCGGACAACTACCCACTGGATCAATACTCCCTGTCTAATTAACCAGGGTAACCCTGAATGCCCTTTTTAATTAAAAATATATCTATTCCGATGTAAAAGTTATCTATTAAATCCTCTGTCACTACCTCCCTTGGTAGAGAAATCCACAGATTAACCACCCTTACTGTGAAGAACCCTTTTCTTTCTTTAAGGTGGAATCTTTTTACTTCTAACCTCAAGGGATGTCCTCTTGTCAGTTAAAAACCCCTTGGCACAAAAAGCTCCCTTGACAAATCTTTATACTGACCCTGGATGTATTTATTTAAGGTAATCATATCCCCTCTTAGACACCTGTTTTCTAGAGAAAATAAGCTTAATTTGGTTAGTCTTTCTTCATAATTTGGTTAGTCTTCCTTCTCTGTACTTTTTCCAGTTCTAAAATGTCCTTTTTATGAAGTGGTGACCAAAATTGTACTCCATATTCCAAATGAGAGTTAGGGATTTGTATAGTGACAGAATCATATTTGCTTCCCTTGCTTTTATACCCTTCTTAATACATGCTAATATTTTATTTGCTTTTGCAGATGCTGCGTGGCATTGAGCACTGTTACCTAGGTGGCTGTCCAAAAGCACTCTTAAATCCCTTTCAATATCGGATACCCCTAGATTTGTTTCATTGAGTTCATAAATTGCACTGCTGTTTTTCCTACCCAGATGCATAACCTTACATTTATTCATATAACATTTCATCAAACGTTTAATTGACCATTTCTCTAATTTATGCAAATCCATTTGGAGAGAAAGTACATCATTTTCTAATTTAATTATCTTGCATAACTTTGTGTCATCTGCAAAAATGGAGACAATACTTTCCAATCCTACTTCTAAGTCATTAATAAATATGTTAAAAAAGAGGACCTAATACTGAACCCTGAGGATCCCCACTTACCGCATTAGTCCAATCTGAGTATGTTCCATTTACAACAACCCTTTGCTTCCTGTCTTTTAGAAAGCTCTCAATCCATGTGCATATATTTACTGCAATTCCTGTATCTCTTAGTTTGCTCAAAAGTATCCCATGTGGCACTGTATCAAAAGACTTTGCAAATTCTAAAAAGACTACATCCACTGAGTTGCCTTGATCCAAGTTCCTACTAACCTCCTCATAGAAACTAATTTGATTTCTTTGACATGACATTTCCCTCTAAAATCCATGTTGACTTCTACTTAAAATCATATATATGTAGACATATTCTTGTATATTATCCCTTATTAACTCTTCTAAATTCTTTCCCACTACAAAAGTAAGGCTTGCATGTCTATATTTCCCTGGATTTGCTCTATCTCCCTTCTTCAATATAGGTATCACCTCTGCTTTTCGCCAGTCATCTGGTAGCGACCTTGTGTTAAGTGAATCTTGAAAAATTAAATATAATAGTTTGGCTATTACAGAACCCAGTTCCCTTAGTACCCGTGGATGTATTCCATCAGGACCTGGGGCTTTAATAACATTTATTTTTCCAACCTCTTTTGGATTTTGTCCTGTGTTAACCAATTATTTGGTGAAAGTAGTGTAGCCCCAATTATGTGGCAGTGTCCCAACCACTGGTACCTCCCTTGTGTATACAGAAGAAAATAACCTAATTAGCTCATCTGCCTTTTCCTGGTCACTAATTGTAAGACGGCCTGTGTCACATTGTAATGTTCCTATAGCTTCCTTCCTGAACTTTTTTCCATTAATATACTTAAAAAATATTTTTGGGTTAGTCTTACTCTCCTTTGCAACTATTTTTTTCATTTTCCTTTTTAACCAGTCTAATAGCCACTCTGGACGCCTTGATAGTTTCCTTGTACTCACATAAAGCAGACTCTGTCCCCTCTTTGTATAATTTAAATGCCTGTTTTTTACTCCGTATCTTGATCTTTAAATCATTGTTAAGCCACATTGGATGGGATTTACTCCTTTTACTTTTATTCCCACATGGTATAGGCCAATGTGTATGTATATTTAGTAAGTAGGTTCTGTCCATTTATGTTCAATACTTGTACCTGTCAGTTCTCTGTCCCACTCTATACTTTGTATTGCTGCCCTTAGACAATTAATATCTGCCCATTAAAATTTAAGAGTTTGTGTTAGCACCTTACAGTTTTTTTTTCATTCAACCTCAAATGAAACTGTGTTGTGATCACTGTTTCCCAAAGGTTGCCCTATTCCAACATTTGATACTATATCAATATTATTTGTGATAACTAAATCCAAGATAGCTTAATTTCTAGTACGCTCTTGTATAACCTGGGCCAGATAATGATCCCTGAGTGTACTCAAGAACCTGCTCCCCTTAGATAAAATGTTGGTCCTCATTTATCCAGTTTATTTCAGGGTAATTAAAATCTCCCATTAGTAGAACTTGCCCATGCTTAGCTGCATTTCCAATCTGTAACAATAATTGTATTTCCTCACTATCAGCTATATATGGGGGTTCATAGCATACTCCTACTAATATTCTTTTGGAATGTGCTGCTCCGCTATTTAACTCTACCCACAAACATTCAGCTTTATCACTAGTTCCAGCATAAATATCTTCTCTGACTATAGGCTTAAATTCAGGCTTAACATACAGACAGATCCCTCCTCCTCTTTTACCATTGCCTCTATCTTTCCTAAACAGGTTATAATCATCCGGATTAACAGTCCAGTCGTGAGATTCATCCCACCCTGTTTCAGTAATGCCTATTAAATCTCATTTCTTATTAACTACTAAAATTTCCTTGCAAGCTTCTGGCATTAGCAAGAATACTCCTTATGTTATAAGATGGTAGTTCTGCTTGAGTTACTTAACAGTACCTCCCTATTGACTAAACTAACCCTCCCCATCTCCTCCCACATGACTAGTTAATTAATGTATTACCCCCTCTACACTTACTACCCCATTAATTCTATCTAGTTCCCCCCCCCCTATTTGTTTAAAAACTCCCCAGCCATTTACCATACTATCCCCTAGCACAGCAGCTCCCTCAACATTAAGGTGCAACCCATCCCTTCTATAGAGATTGCACTCAAGTAAGAAGTCAGCCCAATGCTCTAAAAACCCAAGTCCCTCCTTAGTGCACCACATTTTTAGCCATGCATTAACCTCCCTAAGCTCCTTCTGCCTCCCTGGGCTAGCACATGGCACTGATCATATCTCAGAAAATACTACCTTGAAGGTCCTTGCCTTCAGCTTATTCCCTAGTTCTCTAAAATCTTTCTTTAGGACACTCCATCTTCAACTAACTTTGTCATTGGTACCAATATGTACCAGGACCGCTGGTTCATTTCTAGCCCCTCCCACTAATTTATCTGCCGATCCACAATGTGCCAGACCCGAGCCACCAGGAGACAGCAAATTGTTCAATTCACCCTTCCTACCTTCCTAATAAAAAAAGTCCCCTAACATAACCTGTCTATTGATCTGCCTATTCTGCCCTCCAACTCCTCCAGTAGAACTGTTCTCCCGGCTGTTAGAGGGAACAGCTCTATCTGGCATTGCCATTCCTGAATGGACATCCCCAACAGTTTCACTCAATCTGGCAAATCTGTTGGTGCTTGCCAACTCAGTACTGGCCTGCTTCCTCCTGATCCCCCTACTTCCCCATGTAACTGTAACCCAGCTACCTCCCTGGACATCCTCACTAGCCCCATCTCCACCCTCCATGCTAGACCCATCTAAACTGTGCTCAGTGAGCACCAGCTCTCTTTCCAGTGAAGCAATATCACTAAGTTCTGCAATTGTCCTCCCCAGTTCTCCAATTTCAGCTTCCAGAGAGGCAACATACTCACACCTCTCACAGAGGTATACACCCTGGATCAGTTGCTCCAGCAGCTCATACATATGAGTGAGGTTGCCACTGAAATGAATCATAATTACAAATAATAAAAAATCAAATGAAAAAAAATCAAATAAGAAAAAATACTACAATTTCACCCTTTTCTTTGAACTCCCTCCTGCAAACAGCCACACACAAGGCCCAAACCTATATGCAAGTTTAACCCAGGCAAAAACACTCCCCTCTCACCTGTACCAAATCACTGCACACATGAAATAAACACACTTTACTTGTCTGAGTAAATCAGATGCATCAATGGATCAATGGTAAAGCTGCTTTGATTATTCAGTATCTATGATAATTATGAGACAGTCGCCATACTTACCATTGTCTGATAGCAGAACTTGTTCTAGTTGATCCAGTGTATCATTTCATGAATCTCTCCTCTACTGTGGCCTATTTGATATTCTGTATAATGATAAGAATACAGATAATAAATGAATGGCTCATACATTATTAAGATTCATTAATTTGCATTGCATTTCATTTTGTACTCACAAATGATCCTTGCACGTTGTTGTGACTCCTCCACATGATCCAGAGCAGGGGGAGGTACAGGCTCTTCGCCAGGTCCTTCCAGAGCCTCCTGAATGTCCCCCAGATACTTCTATGTTATGTAAATAACAGCAGGCATTGATCATTTGACAAGCCTTGTCTGTGCTGTATTGTACAACCCCACCAGATGGATGTAAGCATCAGAAAAGGATCTTGAACACACCAAACGTGTGCTCGGTTACGTTCAGACATGCTTTATGGGCCTCATTGTAGCTCTCCTCTGCCTGTGACTGTGGATTGTTCACAGTGATCAACAACCATGGCAGACATGCATATCCTGCATCACCTGACATGACACAGGTGTGATATGTATTTATTAGTAACATGTTGTGAGGCTTCTTCAACCTACAGAAGATTATATGTGACCTAGCGATTTGCCCTTCAAAATATGACGCAATAAGATTGTAAGGCAGGTAATGCTGTTTGTTTGCAACATTAATTTTGTTGTTGTTCCAAGATCCTTCGGCGCTCATTGCGAGCCTCGTGCTGAGCGCCTTCGGCACTCATTGCAAGGCTGTTGGTTGTGTTTGTGCTATGAGCAGCGTTGGCGTTAATGAAATAATTCATGAAATGATAAATGAATATACTTTATTGAAGTAATATATGCAGGAAGCATTGTGTTGAAGTGCTGGCAATCTGTTTTCATGTTCCTGCAGCATACAATGTGTGTTTTGAGTGCTGTGGAGCTGCTTTGTAAGTTCCAGCAATGTGTGCAGTGTGTAGCGTAAATAGGCTGCGTGCGCGAGGAAAATCCGTTAGTGTAGCTGTGTACTTCCGGATTGTGTAAGCTAGTGTTGTAAAATGGTGGCTAATGTGTATGTTGTATGCGGTTGTGGAGGATTTAGCGTCCTTGTTCTTGGACCTCGTCCGACTTTTTCAGAAAATCTGTATGCGTTTGGTGGTGTTTTGCGTGCTTAGGGTCCTGTAGCCTCTTTTTTTTTTTCTCTGGCTTAGGGGATTATCGAGTGTGTAAACTCGTATATTTCGACTTAAATTGTGGTGTAACTTCACTTTCAGAGCTCCTGGGTCCCCCTCCCCCCTTGCTGTGGGTAAGCATTTTATGTGTTTGTTGTGTGTATTTATTGTGTTTTTAATGTTTTCATGTGTACGTGTTTCAGGTGCTAAGGTCGAAATTTTGCAAGCTTGTAATGTTTATTTTTGTAAGTCCTGCGGCTCATATTTGTTGATGGTAAGTGCGTACATTTTGCGGTCAACGTGGGAGCCTCCAACTCCGCAAATTGTACTAATTTTTTTGTTTTGTTTTACCCCTAGGTTAGTGATTAGAGATGTTGCGAATAGTTCACCGGCGGACTGTTCCCAGCGAACACAGCATACTCGCGTTCGTGGCGTACTGCGAACATATGCGATATTCGACCCGCCCCCTATACTTTATCATTGAGCAAACTTTGACCCTGCAACTCACAGTCAGCAGACACATTCCAGCCAATCAGCATCATACCCTGCCTTCCAGACCCTTCTAACTCATGGACAGCAGCCATTTTGGAATCATAACTAACTTGCAGTCTTAATGAGAGGAGGCTGAGTGCAGGTGATACTGCATCAATAGGGAAAACCATAGCTAGGCTACTGTACACAGTGTGCAATACAGTCCTGAAGGACTCTTTTGATCTCTGCTGCAAGGACACCCCTGTGTCTCTTCCCCCCCTTATCATCATCCTCCCCTCACCTTAGCACCCAACCCTAACACCCCTCACACTTATCCATAACACCCATCAACCTAACACCTAACCCTAACACCCCTCACACTTATCCCTAAGACCTAACACCCTTCACACTTATTCCTAACATGCCTCACCCTAACACCCCTTACACTTATCCTTAACACCCCTCACCCTAACACCTAACCCTAACACCCCTCACACTTATCCCTAACACCCCTTACCCTAACCCTAAAACCCTCCCACTTTTCCCTAACAACTAACCCTAACATGCCTCAACCTAACACCTAACCCTAACACCCCTTACACTTATCCCTAACACCCCTCACCCTAACACATAACCCTAACACCCCTCACACTTATCCCTAACACCCCTCACCCTAACCCTAACACCCCTCACACTTATCCCTAACACCCCTTACCCTAACACCCCTCACACTTATCCCTAACACCTAACCCTAACATTCCTCACCCTAACACCTAACCCTAACACCCCTCACACTTATCCCTAACACCCCTCACCCTAACCCTAACACCCCTCACACTTATCCCTAACACCACTCACCCTAACCCTAACACCCCTCAAACTTATCCCTAACACCTAACCCTAACATCTCTCACCCTAACACCTAACCCTAACACCCCTTACACTTTTCCCTAACACCCCTCACCCTAACCCTAACACCCCTCACACTTATCCCTAACACCCCTTACCCTAACCCTAAAACCCCTCACACTTATCCCTAACACCTAACCCTAACATCCCTCAATCTAACACCTAACCCTAACACCCCTCACACTTATCCCTAACACCCCTCACACTTATCCCTAACACCTAACCCTAACACCCCTCACACTTACCCCTAACACCCCTCACCCTAACCCTAACACCCCTCACACTTATCCCTAACACCTAACCCTAACACTCCTCACCCTAACACCTAACCCTAACACCCCTTACACTTATCCCTAACACCCCTCACCCTAACACCTAACCCTAACACCCCTCACACTTATCCCTAACACCCCTCACCCTAACACCTAACCCTAACACCCCTTACACTTATCCCTAACACCTAACCCTAAAATCCCTAACACCTAACCCTAACACCCCGTTACACTTATCCCTAACACCCCTTACACTTATCCCTAACACCCCTCACCCTAACCCCTAACCCTAACACCCCTCACACTTATCCCTAACAACCCTCACCCTAACCCTAACACCCCTCACACTTATCCCTAAAACCCTCACCCTAACCCTAACACCCCTCACAGTTATCCCTAACACCTAACCCTAAAATCCCTCACCCTAACACCAAACCCTAACACCCCTTACACTTATCCCTAACACCCCTCACACTTATCCATAACACCTATCAACCTAACACCTAACCCTAACATTCTCACACTTATCCCTGTGTCTCTTCCTCCCCTTATCATCAAGGGAGAGGGGAGGATGATGAGGGAGGGGGGAAGAGACACAGGGGAGGATGATGAGGGAAGGGGAAACAGACACAGGGGAGGATGATGAGGGAGGGGGTAAAGAGATACAGGGGAGGGTAATGAGGAAGGGGGGAAAGAGACACAGGGGAGGATGATTAGGGAGGGGGGGAAGAGACACAGGGGAAGATGATGAGGTAGGGGGGAAAGAGACACAGGGGAGGATGATGAGGGAGGGGGGAAAGAGACACAGGGGAGGATGATGATGGAGGGGGGAAGAGACACAGGGGAGGATGATGAGGGAGGGTGTAAAGAGATACAAGGGAGGATGATGAGGGAGGTGGGAGGATGATGAGGGAGGGGGATGAGACACAGGGGAGGGTGATGAGGAAGGGGGGAAAGAGATACAGGGGAGGATGATGGGGGGGAAGAGACACAGGGGAAGATGATGAGGGAGGAGAAAAAGAGACACAGGGGAGGATGATGAGGGAGGGGGGAAAGAGACACAGGGGAAGAGGATGAGGGAGGGGGGAAGAGACACAGGGGAGGATGATGAGGGAGGGGGAAAGAGACACAAGGGAGGATGATGATGGAGGGGGGAAGAGACACAGGGGAGGATGATGATGGAGGGGGTAAAGAGATACAGGGGAGGGTGATGAGGAAGGGAAGAATGAGACACAGGGGAGGATGATGAGGGAGGGGGTAAAGAGATACAGGGGAGGATGATGATGAAGGGGGATGTTAGGTTATTTATGCCCTTTATGGATTAAAACCAGACTCTGCATCAACTATGTAATTTTCCGTGGGAGTTTTGACATGGATCCCCCTCCGGCATGCCACAGTCCAGGTGTTAGTCTCCTTAAAACAACTTTTCCATCACTATTGTGGCCAGAAAGAGTCCCTGTGGGTTTTAAAATCCGCCTGCCCATTGAAGTCTATGGCGGTTTGCCGGGTTGGCCGGTTCGCGAACATTTGCGGCGGATCGCGTTCACGGTTCGCGAACCGTAAATTTTATGTTCGCGACATCACTATTAGTGATCTGAAGGGACATCTTAAAGGTAAGTGGTCTTAATTATTTTATTTTAGCTTAGAATTAGGGTCTTTGTATGTAGTTAGGATTGTAATTATTTTAGCATAGAAATAGGGTCTGTGTATGTAGTTAGGATTTTAATTATTTTATTTTAGCTTAGAATTAGGGTTTCTGTATGTAGTTAGGATTTATTGTATATTAGGCAGATAGGGGGATGTATTTGATATAGTTAGGATTTATTTTATATTAAATCGATTGTATGTTAGATAGATAGGTGGTATTTTATTTGTATTCTATGTAATATATTGTATGTAATGTATTGTATGTAATGTAATGTATTGTATGTATGTATTGTGTATGTCTGTCTTTCCTTTTCAGGTATGTATTTTTTTTCTGTAGTGGGGGAGGGGGGTTCTAATGTATTTTTTTATTTTCTGTAATGCAGGTGTTTTTATTTTTGGTGACTTAGGTTTTTTTTTATTTTCTGTAAGGTAGTTTTTTTTATTTTTTGTAATTAGAGTGGTGGGGAGGTTTATTAGGGGGTAGGTAGTGTAGGTAGGTAGTGTAAGTGTTAATAGATCAGTGTAGAGGGGGTTAGTTTAGATGTAATAGTTTATTGGGGGTTATAGTGTAGTGTTTGTAGTTAGTGTCATGATGGTCCTTGTGGACCGTCATGGCACTTATGTGGTTAATGTTAGGGTTTTAACAGCCCCATAAGTGTCATACTGATGGGGTTAAATAGAGGCTTATGGGGGTCTGTATTGACCCCCATGAGTGACAGGGTTTATTAAGGCCTTATGGGGGTCTGTATTGACCCCCATGAATTATAGGGTTAATTATTGGCTTATGGGAGTCTGTATTGACCCCCATGAGTGACGGGGTTAATTAAGGCCTTATGGGCGCTGTATTGACCCCCATAAATTATAGGGTTAATTATTGGCTTATGGGGTTCTGTATTGACCCCCATGAGTGACAGGGTTAATTAAGTGCTTGTGGGGGTCTGTATTGACCCCCATGAGTTATGTGGTTAATTAAGTGCTTATGGGGGTCTGTATTGACCCCCATGAGTTATAGGGTTAATTATTGGCTTGTGGGGGTCCGTATTGACCCCCCATGAGTTATAGGGTGAATTATTGTGCTTATGGGGATCTGTATTGACCCCCATGAGTTATAGGGCTAATTAAGTGCCTATGGGGGTCTGTATTGACCCCCATGAGTTATGGGGTTAATTTTTGTTGCCTGGGGTTAATATTTTTTAGTGCGAGTCCTTTCAGGACCTTTACGGTCCTTTAAGGACCCACGAGGCAGGAAATGTAAAAATCGAAATGCAGCGGGGTCACGATCGGAGCCGATCGGGAACCGCGCTTCAAGGGGTTAATGTAGGGGGCTGCCGGGGTCCCTATGGACCCCTGCAGCAAGGGGTTTATGTGGGGACACTTTGGGGGTCCCGATGGGGACCCCCAGCATATAGGGGGTTTAATTTTAGGTGCAGCGACGAGGATTAGTATTAGTGTGCCGCGGGCCCTTTAAGGCGCCCCGCTGCAAGGGGTTAATGTAAGGACACTTCAGGGGTCCCGATGGGGACCTCCAGCATAGAGGGGGGTTAATTTTAGGTGCCGCAGCCGGGATTAGTAATAGTGTGCCGCGGGCCCTTTAAGGAGGCGCGGCTGCAATTTTTTTTTTTTTTTAATGCAGCGGGGGCCTGATCGGTGCCGGATTTAGTTGCCTGGGGTTAATATTTTTTAGTGCCAGGACCCGCGAGGCGGGAAATGTAAAAATCGAAAAGCAGAGGGGTCACGATCGGTGCCGATCGGGAACCCCGCTGCAAGGGGTTAATGAGGGGGACTGCCGGGGTCTCTATGAACCCCTGCTGCAAAGGTATGTGTATAGGGAGCAGGAGGGAGCCTCACACTGCTGCCTCGGGCTGCTCCGAGGCAGCACGTAGAGGTTTTAGGATCCCTTGCGGGCACATTTTGTGCCCGTAGTGACTCTTCTGAGATGCGAGAATCGCTCATAGATTTATGGCTGCGTGTTACTACGTAGCTCTCTCGGAGCCTATTCTCAGCCATTTTTCGTAGTCATATCGCAAAGCAGGCTGCGAGAGATTCGGCCCTCACAAAAAGCAAAAAACTGCCGTTTGCGAGCACCGAGAGATCCACGAGGGAGATTTTAATGAGGCCCTAAGTGCCTAGAATGTGTTGAATATCCTTGTAGAATTAGACATCTTCAACCTCTTCATATTTTTATGTCTCTGGTCGTGCTTATCCAAAAGGTTATCTTGGCTAAGATAATGGAGTGGATTCCCAGTACATTCTCCAGCGAACTGCTATTTGCCTGACCTCTCTACTATGACCAGCCCATCTTGGGTGACCCGACATGGTGTAGCCTACAGCTTCATTGAAGTACACCAGCACCCTCACCTCAACAAAGATGTAAAATATAGCCTTAAGTATGGATGCATAACTAAGCTACTATGCAAAATCTAAAAGTGTCATGCATGGAATAATTATAACAGGTAGAGTATATACTAGATATAAGATTGTTTCAAATAGATGTACGGAGCATATGTCAAGACAACTAATCAATCTCATATATAATTAGTACCATGTAACCACATGCACTCTATGTCACAGTTTGTGTTAATAATCAAGGAGGTGTTTATATGACATAACATATGACAGCTCAGCTTAGCCCCGCAGATCGCTTAATACACTTACTTCAGGTGTAGTTACCACCCTACAATGGAAACACTATTTCAGGTATAGTGATCATGGATTCTAAAAGTCTGACTTGAAGTTACATAGTTACATAGTAATTGAGGTTGAAAAAAGACTTTTAGTCAATTAAGTTCAACCTTTTTAGATCTACTCTGATCTGCAATATGCAGATTAATTGTTAAATGTTAATTGATCCAGAAGATTGGTGAGTGTGAGTCAGCTTTTAGATACCGACCTGCATATATTTATTGCATATGACCATCTACATTGAAGATATTCAGTTTGCGATGGATTGATATACTGTATATACTCGAGTATAAGCCGTCCCGAGTATAAGCGGAGGCACATATTTTACCACAAAATACTGGGAAAACTTAGTGACTCGAGTATAAGCCGAGGGTGGTGCCCCCTGTGTCTCTCTAGTGCCCTCTGTGTAACCCTCTTGTGTGCCCTCTGTGCCCCTTTCTTGTGTCCCCCCTCTCTCTCCCCTGTGTCTCTCCCCACTCTCCCTCCCCTGTGTCTCTTCCCCTCCTCTTCCTCCCATGTGTCTCTCTCCCCTCTCACTTCCCTGTGTCTCTTCCCCCTCTCCTTCCCTGTGTTTCTTCCCCCCTCTCCCTTCCCTGTGTCTCTTTCCCTCCCCCTCCCTTATCACCCTCCTCAACCCCCCTCCTCAACCCACCTCCTCATCCACCCTCCTCAACCCCCCTCCTCAACCTCCCTCAGCCCTCCTCCTCAACCCCCATCCTCATTCTCAACCTCCCTCCTCAACCCCCCTCCTCATCCTCAACCCCCCTCCTCAACCCCCCTTCTCAACCTCCCTCCTCAACCTCAACCCCCCTCCTCATCCTCAACCCCCATCCTCATCCTCAACAACCCATCCTCAACCCCCACATCCTCAACCCCCCTCCTCCTCCTCAACCCCCTCCTCATCCTAAACCCCCCTCCTCAACCTCCCTCCTCAACCCTCTTTCTCAACCTCTCTCCTCAGCCCCCCTCCTTAGCCTCAACCCCCATCCTCATCCTCAAGCCCCCCATCCTCAACCCCCCTTCTCATCCTCAACCCCCCATCCTCATCCTCAACCCCCCCATTCTCATCCTCAACCCCCCATCCTCAACCCCCCATCTCATCCTCAACCCCCCATCTTCATCCTCAACTCCCCATCCTCAATCCCCCTCCTCATCCTCAACCCCCCTCCTCAACCTCCCTCCTCAACCCCCCTCCTCATCCTCAACCCCCTATCCTCAACCTCAACACCCCATCCTCAACTGCCCCATCCTCAACCCGCCTCCTCATCCTAAACCCCCCTCCTTAACCCCCCTCCTCGACCTCCCTCCTCAACCTCCTTCCTCAACCTCTCTCCTCAGCCCCCCTTCTCAACCTCAACCCCCTCCTTATCCTCAGCCCCCGATTGTCATCCTCAACTCCCCATTCTCAACCCCCCTCCTCATCCTCAACCCTCCATCCTCATCCTCAACCCCCCGCCTCATCCTAAACCCCCCTCCTCATCCTAAAACCCCCTCCTCACTTTACCCCTCTAAATACCTCCCCCTCTCCCTTTCCCCTAACTTACTTCTATCTGCAGCTGCTCCTCCGCTCTTCTGTGCTCCTTCCAGCTGTGTCTTGACCCAGCCAATGCTAATAACGTGGCGCGCATGTGACATCACGGCATTAGCATATGCCAGGTCATGACGCAGACGGAAGGAGCGTGGAGGAGCGGAGGAGCAGCTGCAGATGGAGGTAAGTGAGGGGAAAGGGAGAGGTATTTAGAGGGGTAAAGTGAGGAGGGGGTTTAGGAGGAGGAGGGGGGTTGAGGATGAGGAGGGGGTTGAGGATGAGGATGGGGGCATTCATGATGATAAGGGAGGGGGAGGGAAAGAGCCACGGGGGGAAGAGAGACATGGGGGGGTTAGAGAGAAACGGGGGGGAAAGAGTGACACGGGGGGGGAGTGACTTGAGTATAAGCCGAGGGGGCCCTTTTCAGCCTTAAAAAAAGGGCTGAAAAACTTGGCTTATACTCGAGTATATACGGTATATGTATTTGACTATATGCAATATCTCATATAAACAATATTATATCTAGTATACACTGCTCATGTTATTATTATCCATGCATATTTAGATATTTCTAATAGTATGCTTCATATTTGCTGCTATAATGAAATATATTTGCTTATCCCTGTCCCAGCCTATGCTCACCTGATGGTTTGGTAATATGCTCATGGATGTATTATTTTATTATTATTAACTTTTATTTGTATAGCACCAACATCTTCTGTAGTGCTGTACAGGGGATAAGAACAGAAAGAATACTATATTAAACTACAAAAAGTGAAGGGCCCTTTTTTGAGCTTAGAAGCTTTAAAGAAAGTGCTTTTTCCAAAGAACTCTACAAGGTTGCAAGCTCGCTACTTACAATCTAAAGGGGATGAAAAGTGGGAGAGACCAGGGGAAGAAAAAGGATAAGGAATAACAAGGGTCAGGAAGGAAATGAGAGATAGCTGAAATGTTCTATTGTGTAAATTTGAATGACCCTTTGTGGTGAGATAATATAGTCAGAAAATAGGTGACTTTCATGCCTCTGTAAATTAGATCTAAATTGGGGTGGGTGGCTGAAGAGGGAGGGAGGGGAGTGCAGTGAGGCTGGTGCAGTTCAAATTGGAACTACAAGGAAAGCAAAATGGGAACATGGAGTGAGGGGCAGATAGATGTGTGAGAGAGGAGTGTGAGGAAAAGAAAGAGATATTGAGAGGCAGGACAGGGAAAGCCATGTGTGAGGGAGGGGATATAGGTAAGTTATGCGGACCATAAATGATGGGGGGAGGAGGGGGCAGAGAGGAAACAGTAGACATTGCAGAGGATTGAGATACAGACATAAATAATTCTATTTGCCCAGATATAATAAGCATACATTAGTAATATTGATAAAGGCAATGGCTCCTGGGATGGGGCAAATTCCACTGTTTTCTCCATACCTTCTATGGGGTGATGTTGTTAGGATCTCAGGATGTCCCCAGAGTAGGAGTGAGGCTGGTCCAGTTGAAGTTGGGACTTCTATGAGGTGATGTTGTCAGAATCTCAGGATGTCCCCAGAGTAGGAGTGAGGCTGGTCCAGTTGAAGTTGGGACTTCTATGGGGTGATGTTGTCAGGATCTCCCCAAAGTAGGAGTGAGACTGGTCCAGTTGAAGTTGGGACTTCCATGGGGTGATGTTGTCAGGATCTCAGGATGTCCCCAGAGTAGGAGTGAGGCTTGTCCAGTTGAAGTTGGGACTTCTATGGGGTGATGTTGTCAGGATCTCAGGATGTCCCCAGAGTAGCAGTGAGGCTGGAGTTAAAGTTGGGATTAAAATTAAAGCAAAATGGGAACGTGGAGTGAGGGGCAGATAGATGTGTGAGAGAGGAGTATAAGGGAGATGTATGTGTGTTTTCTGTCTATTTATTTAATAAATATAACTTATGTGTTTAGTATGCTTAAAAGTAGGGATTTGTGGCATTATGAATTTAGTTGAAACATCACTATTGTGACATAGTCACACAGTTATATAATAATTGAGGTTGAAAAAATACTTTAGTCCATCAAGTTCAACCTTTTTAAAACAGTTCTATCTGCAATATGCAGATTAGACGTTAATTGATCCAGAGGAAGCAAACAGAAAAATAACCACATTGAAACATTGGAAATTGTATCAAAAGGGAAAAAAAATCCTTCCTGATACTGACAATTGGATTTCTCCCAGGATCAATACTCTCTCTCTCATTATGCAGGATAACCCTGAATACCCCTTTGACCCAAAAATATATCCAATCCCCCTTTAACGTTAACTATTGAATCCGCTGTCACCATCTCGTTTGGTACAGAATTTCACAGATTAACCACCCTTACTGTGAAGAACCTTTTTCGTTCTTTAAGGTGGTAACTTTTTCTAAATCTAACCTCACAGGATGTCCTCTTGTCAGTTGAAAGCCTCTTGGCACAAAAAGCTCCCTTGACAAATCTTTATACTGACCCCGGATGTATTTATATAAGGAAATCATATCTCCTCCATTCCCCTTATTAGTTTTGTTGCCCTCCTCTGTACTTTTTCCAGCTCTAAAATGTCCTTTTTATGAAGTGGTGCCCAAAATTGTCCTCCATATTTCAAATGAGGGCATACTAGGGATTTGTATAGTGGCAGAATTATATTTGCTTCCCTTGCTTCTATACTCTTCTTAATACATGCTAATATTTTACTTGCCTTTGCAGCTGCTGCTTGGCATTGAGCACTGTTATCTAGGTGGTTGTCCACAAGCACTCCCAAATCCCTTTCAATATCTGATACCCCTAGATTTGCTCCATTAAGATTATAAATTACATGGCTATTTTTCCTTCCCGGATGCATAACTTTCCATTTATTCACATAAAATCTCATCTGCCATTTAGTAGCCCATTTCTATATTGTATGCAAATCTCTCTGGAGGGAATGTACAACATTTTCTGATTTAATTAACTTGCACAACTTAGTGTCATCATCAACACTTTCCAATCCTACTCTTAGTACAATCATTAATAAATATGTTAAAAAGAAGCGGACCTAATACTGAACTCCGAGCAACCCCACTTACCACATTAGTCCAATCTGAGTTTGTTAAATTTATAACTACCCTCTGCTTCCTGTCTTTTAGCCAGCTCTCAATCCATGAGCAGATATTTACTGCAATTCCTGTATCTCTTAGTTTGCCCAATAGTCTCCCATGTGGCACTGTATCAAAAGCCTTGGCAAAATCCCAAAAGACTACATCTGCTGAGTTGCTTTGATCAAAGTTCTTACCGCCTCATAGAAAGTAATTTGATTTTTTTGATATGACCTATCATCCCTCATATATCCATGTTTTCTCTAGCCATCTGGTAGAGACCCTGCGTTGAGTGAATATTGAAAAATTAGATATACTGGTTTGGCTATTACAGAGCCCAGTTTCCTCAGTACCCGTGGATGTATTCCATCAGGACCCGGGGCTTTATTAACAATTATTTTTTCCAACCTTTTTTGGATTTCTCCCTGCTTTAACCAATTATTTAGTGATGGTAGTGTAGCTCCATTATGTTGCCGTGTCCCAACCACTGGTACCTCCCTTGTTTATACCTGGTCACTAATTATCAGATGGCCTGTGTCACATTATAATGTTCCTATAGCTTCCTTTCTGGCCTTCTTCCGATTAATATATTTAAAAAAATATTTTAGGTTTAGTCCTACTCTCCTTTGCAACTGACTTCTCATTTTCTATTTTAGCCAGTCTAAAAGCGCTTTTGCAAGCCTTGTTGAGTTCCTTGTATTCCCGTAAAGCAGTCTCTGTCCCATCTTGTTATTTTATAATTGTACATGTGATGATTTATCAGGTCATTGATGAACTTTGTTACCCCAATTAATGTGGTTTTGATAGTTGTTTCTCACAGTGCAAGAAATAATGCTATTTGTTGTGTTATCCATATTGTTATGAAATGATTTATTGATGTGAATATACATGTTGGTCTTGTATGTATATGCAAATCAGTACATCACAGTAACAAATTTGATGCTTTGATGTGCTGATTAGCCTTTTTATTAACTGTATTCTGGTAGTTGGGGTGGGAGAGTCCAATTTACACGATGGTCAGGATATACATTTGACGTATCTTAGTTATTTGGCAGGTGTATTACAGGGATCTCTATTTGTGAGGTTCTGCAGATTATGTTTTGTGATGATAGATTTGTAGTGAACATGGGTGAGGTTGTGACATTATGGTAAGTTGTACTGATAATCACCTTGTATGGACGGTGGCCATTCACACAAATGGGGGATTTCCCACCACACTACTGGTGACAATGTGTCCTTGAGAAAGGGCTCCAATTCATTATAGTGCATGTTAGCCTGTGGGCTGCCATCTCTAGCATTGGCCACCTCTTGTGCCATTTTCCTCTTGAGCTGCTCTCGTAGTGATCATATCTGTGTTTCACATTGCAGACATCTCTGGTGTGCATCCCCACTGGATTGACCTGTTCAGCAACATCTTACCACATATGAGCTCTTTGGTCTGGCCGCACATCCCTGCCACCATGTAGAATATGGGGCTGGTCATAAATTGCACCTAAGATAGGAAAACAATTCCTCATGGGGCGCATCTATCTGTATCTGTACCTGGTGATCCGGCCCTCCCTATATTTGTCCTGAGGACTGTCCACCCTAGCCTTCTAAAGAATGTGAATTCACCATATACAAATGTTAAAAAAAACATGGAGCCAAACAAAATAAAATAAAGCATCACAAGCTCTGTGTGGATTCTGTGAAGATCTCAGTGAACCTGGCTGATTAGTATTGTGTTTATTGTGCTATTGTAATTTTAATCAGACCAATACTGTCCTTGACACTCCTTATAAGAGAGCCATTGCAGAAGAAGAGTCTAAACATGATTTGATGAGAGACGGTGTATTTATAGACTTGCTAAGGATTGGGATTTTGTGGAGCCAATCCATAGTTTCTCACATCCCAACCTGGTTGTGGGGAGGGATATGTCCGGTTAAAAAGTTAAAAAATAACCTGTAAAATAAACAAAATTAAATAGGGAGGGTGAGCTAAAATTAAACCAGGAGGATACCGAGCAGAGCACACCATCTCCGGCGCACTGGGAGACAAACTCATCCATTCCCCCAGTGGACTAAGCCAGGTGGTCCTCTGCCCGGATACGGGAGCGCACATGGCCTCAGGTGGCAAAGGGACCCCCCCCTGCCAAGCACTGCCTCCTGGACTTATATATAGAGAGACAGTACTCTGGAGGCACTTCTTATTTTGCTTCTACTACTGGATTTTTGTCCTCATACATATAGTTACCATATTTTTCGCACTTTTTCTTCCCCAAAACTGGGGGGGGGGGGGGAGTTGGTGCGTCTTATACGATGAATTAATGCATGCAAAATGTGTAAACTGCCTCTTTCAGCCCCTCTTGATCCTCTCCCCCTCCTGATTCTCCCCTTCGACCCCTCTGATCCTTCCCTTAGCCACTTTAGATCCCCACTCCTGATCCCCCCCCATTGGCGCTTCCTACGGCACCAGCAGCATGCCTCTAAACTGCATTGCATCAGCCGGTGCATCTTAGTGACGTCACACACGCGACGCAAGGGAAGGCTGCAGTACAAGAGGAGTGCTGGTAGGAAGCGCTGCACGATGGGGTGAGATCAAGATGGGCCAAGGGATGATCATGGATGGGCAGAGGGGAGAAGAAAGGGGCGGATGCGGCCCAAATGCTCCAAAATGTGTATGTGTGTGTATGTGTATGTATGTGTATGTATGTGTATGTGTGTATGTGTGTATATATATATATATATATATATATATATATATATATATATATATATATATATATATATATATGTGTGTGTGATGTAGGTGTGTATATGTGTGTAAAGTGTAATTGTGTTTGACTCAGAATATTTTTTTCTTGTTTTCCTCCTCTAAAAACTTATGTGCAGGTGCGTCTTATATGGCGAAAAATACGGTACTTCTCTTTTTGCCCTTAAATTTTCATTCCACGAGGACCCAAGAATAACGAGCCAGAATGGATGGTACATTATAATGACTTGTGCCATACTGGGTAATCCATTAAGCCTTGTGGTGATCTCACTTTCTCAGTTAAGTGTCTGACATAACACAAATATTTGATATCTTCATTTTTTCACATTTGAACTCAAATGGGCTGGACAGAATTGTATATTTTTGTGATTTTGTACTCAACCGTCATTGACGTTTACGTAGCTAAGTAGCGTTGTGCATGAATAAAGCTCCCAGCAAGATCTCTGGAGGTCCATTAAACATATACAATGCCATTTGCTAAAAGTTAGAAATACAGTGTAAACCTCACCATATTTCCAAACGATGTAAACAATCTTCACAGCAATCGTAGCATTAGGTTTAAAACTTATTTTGATTGCACTGGGTCCTGTAAAAGTAATTGAATCATAAACATGCTTATTTCTCTACAATGAAAAAGCAGCACTACACATCAGATTTCTAAGTAAGCAGCCACAAAAGACCTTTAAATAACTCAACTTTTTTACCAGGTTTTATTATCCTTCGCCAGTTTTATGGCGTTATCTACAGTAGAAATGCAAAGAGATTTGTAAAACACTATAGCATTTAAGTCATTACATTTTATAGCTAATTTCTAATGTGGATTTGATTTTTTATGTGCAAAAAAAGGGAATCTAATTTGCATTAGTGACAGTAACTAGAGAAATTTAACACCTGGCACTGCTTATACGTGAAATTAAATACCAGCTATTTGAGCATTAAGAACGCTATTCATTCAAAAGGAATTATCCATTTATTTATATTTCCACTTTAGTTTGGGTTATTGGAAAAGTACATGTGTGAACAGGGTGCGTTTATAATGGCATAATACATATACTATGTTTAATCATGCGTCGTTTGCATTTTATAAAACAAAAAAGGGTAAAAGCACCAGAAAATTATCTTTACAAACATTATGTATTTATTTTCCTTTCAGTTAAAATATAGGGACTTAGCGGCAAGGGAAATTAAATTATATGCATGGATATGTGTTGATGTAAAGTGATTTTGTACATCATCTCGAACACTACCATATGTGTATAAAGTGTGGAAAATCAGGAGTTACCAAAAAAAAAAAGCAAAGCTGGTGTTAAATAATATGGGAAGTGACACTTTACATAGCCAGATACAATTAACATGTTGATGGCATTTTGCTTGGCTCCTAGCAGTGATAATGCTGTTGTCAAATGTGTTTAGTGCACCAAATCTCCTGGAGCCTTCAGCTAGGCAGCAAGCTTTTGACAGATTGAAGGTTCGGTGATGGGCTATCATGACAGATGGAAACTGGCGCCAGTGTTCAGCTTTCGCCAATCACTAGGGACTTGCCCCCCTCCTTTATTCTTTAGGGCGAGCATTGCAACCTTCCGCCTTTGGATGAAAGCAGGGGATAGCATTGTTAAATAGTACATCTGTGTGAGTTAAGACTACTTTGATGAAAGCAAAAGGCAGACAATCTGCCCTAAACTCATTTTACATAGTGTTAGGAAGGACCTTAGGGAGCAAGGACTCAATATTATTTAAATTCAGACAAAATGAGAGGGAAAAGAAGAACTATTAACTAAGATCTTAACCCAAATATGTTTATAATGAACGTCTTTATTGAACAAACAATTATTATAATAATTCAGCTAAATCTATTTTATCATATATAGTGCACTCTATATTCTTCCTCAAGGTTATTCTGTTTATTTAAAGGGCTACATATAATGTTAGTAGTCATAAAGCATTTTTTTTTTTTTACCTTTGAGTCTCGCTTGTTTTTTTTTGTTTTTTTGCCTTCCTCTGGATTAATTAATAATAAAAAAAAATAATAATAATAATTAATCTGCATAAGGCAGATCAGAGGAGATCTTAAAAGGTTGAACTTGATGGACTGAAAGTCTTTTTTTATCCTTAAATACTATGGGCCTCATTCAATTCTGATTTGGCCAATTGAATAGGCCTCTATATAAGCACACAGCATGTTTTACAGAAGTTTTTAGTTAGTGATCTTCTATCCACCAGCAAGATCTTCACTAACTAAAAACTTCTGTAAAAAATATATGCTGTGTGCTTATATAGAGCCCTATTCAACTGGCTAAATTGCAATTGAATGAGGCCCTATATAACCATGTAAATATAAAAACTATGGGCCTCATTCAATTGCAATTTGGCCAATTGAATAGGGCCCTAAATAAGCACATAACATATCTTTTTTAAAGAAGTTTTTAGTTATCCAAAAGCAACGTTTTCACTAAATAAAAACGTCTTTAATAAAAAATATGGCTAAATCGCAATTGAATGAGGCCCTATGTAACCATGTAAATATAAAAACTATGGGCCTCATTCAATTGCAATTTGGCCAATTGAATAGGGGCCCTAAATAAGCACATAACATATCTTTTTTAAAGAAGTTTTTAGTTATCCAAAAGCAACGTTTTCACTAACTAAAAACGTCTTTAATAAAAATATGGCCAAATTGCAATTGAATGAGGCCCTATGTAACTATGTATTAGTAAAGCAAAAGCAAAACACATTTTATATACAATTTAATATGCATTAATGAAAACACAGAGAGTTATAACAATTATGCTGTTATTCTCATATTTTTATGTATTAAGAAGATGTATAGTGGCATATATTTATGTAATGCAGAATGGGAAACACTTTAATATTAGGTATCAGGTACAAAAAACAGCTAATAATAATGTTTCCCGGCCCTGACAAATTGATAAAACATTTTCCTTGGAGCTGGTAGTTGGATTGCACTTGGAACAACATGCTGGAGACCATTTGAGATTTGATAATCAGCTCATTGACTACTGAATGGGATTTCCCAAAGGCTCTTTTGTGTGCAAACCCCTCACACTCAACTGACATGTGGACATCATAAAGCTGATGAAATGCAATTGTAATGAACATGAGGGATCGGCATCTGTAGCACTGTAAATGAAGGACCTCTTCCTCTCCACATGCTAATTTAGAAAATCTGCTCTCGACTTGTACTCCCTATGGATTCCAAATGGATGGGAATCTCCATGAATGCATATTCAAGCAGTGCATTAGTTTCAGTAGCAAGCAAGCCCCCTGTCTGTAAAGACCAATTCTTATTTCAAGACAGATTATTTTGCATCAAATGTGCTAATGATCTGACAGTTCATTTGTGAGGAGAATCCTGCAGTCAAGGTTTAATGCATGGACAGTTGCAGGTGTGCAACTAACATCGGCAAAGATCCAGCTTCCAAGTCCAATAGCATGCTGCTCGGAGAATGGTCAACTACACGTAGGAAATGAATGCAGTCACATTTAAAACATATTGTAACAAAGGCTCATTAGGTGCACCCAATTTACAGTTACAATGACATCTGACCTTTCGCGTGTCACGTGCACCCTGAGACCCTTATTAGGCACCTGCCTCGTCTTGGTTGCATTCCCAGTCAATGCATTCCCTGTTTAATTCAACACTTTTTACTTAGCAAAGAACAAATATTTAGTGTTATTTGGGAAAAAATACAGTTTTGAAGAATTTACTTTTGATTAAAATATGTGAGAATGGTTATTTTTTTATATATACATTGAAATATTGCATTTTATTTTGCTTTTTTCCTATACTCTGACAATACAAAATGTTCCAAGAAAAGAAAATGTAGACAAAGTTATTGAAAATAAAAGAAATACAATTTGGACATGGAAATGGGATTTAGCCAAGCATCATTAAAATAATTCAGAATTCATGGATTTAGGTAGGGATATTTTTATTCATTTATCCATGTTTTATTCCCCATTCTCTAGGCCATGGGTTTGGAAGGGAAGGAGGTACCATACAGCTCCCCATATAATAAGGGGGTTGATTGGACTCTCATTTATCTTATTACCCCCACCCCAAAGCACCAGGGATTCGCTTTTTTTTACCAAAAATAATCCTTTCCCTGCCATGATGCATGCTGGAGAAACAAAGGAATATTAATAAATTGCCAATAAGGGTAGATGAATGATGTGCCAAAATCCATGTGTTTGCTTACACAAACAAGGTTGCATTCTGAAATCATAGACAATTAATTTTATTAGAATTATTCGAGTAGTCATACATATTTTTTTAACTGATGTTCATGTGCCCGTGTCTGCAAAGGACATAGTCACTGTATATTAAATGTAGAAAAAAACTATTTTCTGAATTATAAAGTATTATAAAGTATTTTATATTGATATTTAATTAGTGCTTGCTTATCTATGCAGTGCATCAATTATTGTTTTTTATATTTACATAGTTACATAGGGCCTCATTCAATTGCGATTTGGCCACTTGAATAGGGCTCTATATAAGCACACAGCAATTATTTTTTACAGAAGTTTTTCGCTAGTGAAGATCTTGCTGGTGGATAGAAGTTCACTAACTAAAAACTTCTGTAAAATAAATATGCTGTGTGCTTATATAGAGCCCTATTCAATTGGCCAAATCACAATTGAATGAGGCCCATAGTAATTAAGGTTGAAAAAAAGACTTTCAGTACATCAAGTTCAAACTTTTAAGATCTCCTCTGATCTGCAATATGCGGATTAAATATTACTTAATTAGTTGTTAATTAATTATTAATCAATTATTTAATTATTTATTTTTTATTTTATTTTTAATTATTATTTAATCCCGAAAAAGGCAAACAGAAAAAAAAACAAAAAAAAGTTAGACTTAGCCAATCGTCTCAAAGGAAAAAAAAAATGAATTCCTTCCTGACCCCAGATACTGTCGATCGGATTTCTCCCTGGATCAATACTGTCTGAATTCCCTTTTTAATTAGAAATAAATCCAGTCCCCTTTAGAATTTGCCACTAACTAAACAACAACCCAACAAAATCCAGACAAAACCAATTTTGTCAAAAAGCCTTTTTTTTCACCTACAAACCAAGGAGTAAATTAAGGAGTATATTATTCTATTGGACATAACTTACGGTAATTTGAAACAGCAGAAGAAGGAGACATTACTATTCACAGTAACACGGCTAAAATAATAAACACAAACATAATAATAATGAGAAGGAAGTTGAACAAATATATGATTTGCAGATATCGATAAATACACAGTTATGCCACCAGATGAAAAGTCCTAGATCAGTTTAGCACTTCTAGTTCCTAGAAGTAAATACAACTTCTCCAGGTAGTTGTCCTATTTTACCATAAACACTTTGGCCCTCATTCAATTGCGATTTGGCCAATTGAATAAGGGTCTAAATAAGCACATAGCATATTTTTTTTAAAGAAGTTTTTAGCTAGTGAAAACCTTGCTTTTGGATAGATGTTTACTAACTAAAAACTTCTTTAAAAAAAATATGCTATGTGCTTATTTAGACCCCTATTCAATTGGCCAAATCGCAATTGAATGAGGCCCTTTGAGAATAAAGAAGAAGAAAGAAGCTGTTTCATATGGAAGTGTTAAAGCACATATCTCTACAAAGGTAGAGATGAATAATCAGAGTACTGCAGTATATAGTAAAAACAAACATTTTAGTTAGAGTGACAATTTTCAACCAAATGTTTGTCCAATAAATAGGTATCACTATATACTGCAGTACTGGCTACCTCACTCTGCAAAAATATAGCAAATAAAAACTCTAGACTGTTTGGATCATTCCTGTTAACTGACTGCCAGCATTGGTGGCTATCTGCCACTAGGGGGTGCCACTGAGATTTTAGTCAATTTGCTGTTAGTGTAAAGCTGATCAGTTAACCATAACCACCAACCTTAACCCTAAACCCTAAGCCTAACCCTAACCCTAATCCTTAACCATAAACCTAAACCTTAATCTATAAACCCTAACCATAAAGCTAGGAAATTGACCGAAAGCTGGGTGGTGCCACCTAGTGGCTGCTGGCAGTCAGCTAACGGGAAAGGTTGCCAACTTTTTAAGTAGCATGCTCTACTTTCTTAGAACAAACAGTACCAATATTTTTTGGTTATACCTTGCTAGTAGGTTTTACACAGTGATCTACACCAGTATACACCAGGAATTGTATACTCTCCAACCCCATTTAATTTAAAGGGCCGGTGTGTCAGTTCACCATTAATGGAAATTAAAAATACATTTTCAAACAGCAGCAATTCAGTTCTAGTCATGAAATCAAATTCAAAAACACAGTTTACCTCAATAATGACCACTGCTCAATCACAGGTAAGTTCCGTCAAAGCCTTTGATCTTGTGCAGCTGAGAGATTGCGGCCGCAAGAAATCCCAATTCATAGTTACATAGTAATTGAGGTTGAAAAAATACTTTTAGTCCATCAAGTTCAACCTTTTAAGATCTCCTCTGATCTGCAATATGCAGATTAATTGTTATTGATCCAGAGGAAGGAAACAGAAATAAACCCAAGAGAAACTCAGCCAATTGTCTCAAAAGGGGAAAAAAATGAATTCCTTCCTGATCCCAGATACTGGTGATCAGATTTCTCCCTGGATCAATACTTTCTCTCTAATTATCCAGGATAACCCTGAATTCTCTTTTTATTAAAAAATATATCCAGTCCCCTTTTAAAGTTATCTTTCAAATCTGCTGTCATTCCAGATAATTAACCACCCTTACTGTGAAACCCTTTCTTTCTTTAAGGTGGAATTTTTTTACTTCTAACCCCAAGGGATGTCCTCTTTTCAGTTGAAAACCTCTTGGTACAAAAAGCTCCCTTGACAAATCTTTATACTGACCCTGGATGTATTTACAGTGCATATAAAAAGTGTACACACCCCTGTTAAAATGTCAGGTTTCTGTGCTGTAGAAAAATGAGACAAAGATAAATCATTTCAGAACTTTTTCCACCTTTAATGTGACCTATAAACTGTACAACTCAATTGAAAAACAAACAAATCTTTTAGGTGGAGGGAAGAAAAATAAAAAATAAAAATAATGTGGTTGCATAAGTCTGCACACCCCCTTATAACTGGGGATGTAGCTGTGTTCAGAATTAAGCAATCACATTCCAAATCGTGTTAAATAGGAGTCAGCATACACCTGCCATCATTTAAAGTGCCTCTGATTAACCCCAAATAAAGTTCACCTGCTCTAGTTGGTCTTTCCTGAAATATTCTTAGTCGCATCCCAAAGCAAAAGCCATGGTCCACAGAGAGTTTCCAAAGCATCAGAGGGATCTCATTGTTAAAATATATCAGTTAGGAGAAGGGTACACAAGAATTTCCAAGGCATTAGATATATGATGGAACACAGTGAAGTCATCATCAAGTGGAGAAAATATGGCACAACAGTGACATTACCAAGAACTGGAGCTCCCTCCAAAATTGATGAAAAGACGAGAAGAAAACTGGTCTGGGAGGCTACCAAGAGGTCTACAGCAACATTAAAGGAGCTGCTGGAATATCTGGCAAGTACTGGCTGTGTGGTACATGTGACCACAATCTCCCGTATTCTTCATATGTCTGGGCTATGGGGTAGAGTGGCAAGACAAAAGCCTTTTCTTACGAAGAAAAACATCCAAGCCAGGCTACATTTTGCTAAAACACATCTGAAGTATCCTAAAAGCATGTGGGAAAAGGTGTTATGGTCTGATGAAACCAAGGTTGAACTTTTTGGCCATAATTCCAAAATATATGTTTGGCGCAAAAACAACACTGCACATCACCAAAAGAACACCATACCCACAGTGAAGCATGGTGGTGGCAGCATCATGCTCTGGGGCTGTTTTTCTTCAGCTGGAACTGGGGCCTTAGTTAAGAAGAGGGAATTATGGACAGTTCCAAATACCAGTCAATATTGGCACAAAACCTTCAGGCTTCTGCTAGAAAGCTGAACATGAAGAGGAACTTCATCTTTCAGCATGACAACGACCCAAAGCATACATCCAAATCAACAAAGGAATGGCTTCACCAGAAGAAGATTAAAGTTTTGGAATGGCCCAGCCAGAGCCCAGACCTGAATCCGATTGAATATCTGTGGGGTGATCTGAAGAGGGCTGTGCACAGGAGATGCCCTCGCAATCTGACAGATTTGGATTGTTTTTGCAAAGAAGATTGGGCAAATCTTGCCAAGTCAAAATGTGCCATGCTGATAGACTCATACCCAAAAAGACTTAGAGTGCTGTAATGAAATGTAATGAGTTGTACAGTTTATAGGTCACATTAAAGGTGGAAACAGTTCTGAAATGATTTATCTTTGTCTCATTTTTTTACAGTACAGAAACCTGACATTTTAACCGGGGTGTGTAGACTTTTTATATCCACTGTATATAAGGTAATCATATCTCCTCTTAGACGCCTTTTTTCTAGAGAAAATAAGTTTAATTTGGTTAGTCTTTGTTCATAACTTAGCCCCTCCATTCCCTTTATTAGTTTTGTTGCCGTCCTCTGTACCTTTTCCAGCTCTAAAATGTCCTGTTTATGAAGTGGTGCCCAAAATTGTCCTCCATATTCCAAATGAGGGCGTACTAGAGATTTGTATAGTGGCAGAATTATATTTGCTTCCCTTGCTTCTATACCCTTCTTAATACATGCTAATATGTTATTTGCCTTTGCAGCTGCTGCTTGGCTTTGAGCACTGTTACCTAGGTGGTTGTCCACAAGCTCCCAAATCCCTTTCAATATCTGATACCCCTAGATTTGCTCCATTAAGATCATAAATTGCATGGCTATTGTTCTTTCCCAGATGCATAATTCGCTATTCAATTGCTACAATCACCCTTCCGTCAAGCCCAAAAATAGCTAAAATGTAACCACAGCTTACTTACACCAAAGAGGTCCTGCAACGCTCTTACTTACAAAACGTAGCACTAATTAAGCACATGAAAAAGCCATCCTGTACTTTTATTAGAAGTTAAAGTGATTTTAGGTCTTAGAATTTATAGCACAACATACCCCTACTCTCAAATTAGCAAATAAAAATTATGTATTTCATGATAAATTTTCATCATAAAGTCCTACAGGCTTCAACCTCCAAGCCCGTAACTCGTTGTTCAAGCCCGTAGGGCTTTGGACATAAATTAAACGTGAAATCAAGTACTGTATTGTGGCGATGTGCCAGCTTGAGAATTTTGTGCCTTTAATCCTCATGTCACACATTGTGTTGCCCATCATTTACAGTGCTTTACAGTGCTGTCTTGAATTTATATTTGCGGGCTTGGTATACGCGTTACGGCCTTGCGGCCATGATCCTGTTCAAGCACAAAAGTGCATAAGGGCCAATAGCATGGTTTGCGATTAGCCGCAAAGGGGGCGCCCGTGAGTCGTCGCCCAATTGAATAGCCGTAACCCGATTGCAAGGAATCGCAGACTTGCGGCCGATTTACGGCCCCGATTTAAATGAGGCCCTTAGTTATTTGAAAGAACACAGAGAACTAATTGGATCACAGTCCTTTACATCTTGCTTCCTTTTTATTTTTGTTTACTTTCCAGTTTACCATGTTAAACCCTAATTTAGTTTTCTTTTAATTCAATTCCTCCTACATAACAGTGCTATAGTCCACAATTATATAATTACATTTTTTCTGTTTTTCAAAGTGAGAGTAAATGTCTTCAGGAAAAATTGCATAGTTCTCAGGACAAACAAGTATTCCACACCAAGGGCCTCATTCAATTTGGGGCTGTTACTTGCAAGTAACTTTAGGATTTGCTACTTTTGGGGTCCTTGCTCCAGTAGCTCTACTTTTACGTTCTTATTCAAGTGGCCAGGTGTATAAGTTAGTCCCCCTTCCCAATAATCGCAAACCCTGCCGTCGGAAGTAAGCATGAAAACTGTAACACCCCCTATCGAAACAGCCAATGGAAACAAAGATCGTCATTATGACATCAATGTTTCCAACCTCCAAGCATGTAGGACTTGGTAAAATCTGCCTGCAGCCCTGCTGCAGTGTCCCCACATCCCCCCCCATGCTGCGGGGTCCTAATCGGACCCCCCGCATTGTCCCTACATCAACCTCATGCTGCAGAGGTCCCAATTGTGACTCCTGCAGCATTTAAAACTTTTAAATTCCCTGATGCGGAGCCTTAAACGGTCCACGGCACACAAATGGTTACCCCCATGCCGCAGGGGTACTGAAAGTACCCCCGCAGAAACTAACATTAACCCCCCATGCTGCTGTGTCCCTATTGGAACCCCCGAAAGGTCTCCACATCAACCCTTGCAGCAGGGGTCCCAATCGGGACCCCCGCTGCATTAAATAAATTGCATGTCCCACCACGGGTCCTTAAAGGTCCCGTGGCACACAAATGAGGGTACAGTAAGTACCGGCAACTAACATTAACCCCCCCAAAGACCCTTATAGGACAATAATAACCAGAACAGTAACCCCATAAGTACCACGAGGGTCCTTCAGGGCCCTCATGACATTAAGTACAAACACTACCCTACACTACACTAGCTCCCCAATTAACCAATAAATCTAAACCAATTCCCCTCTAACTAATGAACCCCCTCCTCCCTATCCTATTAAACCCCCCTCTACCCTAACCTATTAAACACTACATTAACATTATAAGTGCAATGAGGGCCCTCCAGGTTCCTCATGAGACAAATTCTAAGCACTACACTATTAACCCTAAAAATACCCCTTAGCACATTAACACTAACTGTACCCCATTAACCCTAACTAAACCCCATTAACCTTAACTGTCCCCCTTTAACCCTAACTGGACCTATTTAACCCCATCTAGTCCTATTTAACCCTGTCTAGTCCTATTTAAAATCATCTAGTCCTATATAACTCCATCTAGTCCTATTTAACCCCATCTATGCCTATTTAACCCCATCTAGTCCTGTTTAACCCTAACTGGACCTTTTTCCCCCCATTTAACCCTTTTTAACCCTGTCTAGTCATATTTAACCCCATCTAGTCCTATTTTACCCTAACTTGGCCTATTTAACCCCATCTAGTCCTATACCTATACCTAACACATACCTAGTCCTATTTAACCCTAACTGGCCCTATTTAACCCCATCTAGTCTTATTTAACCATTTTTTGGGAGGGACCCTGCAGCAGAAGACTTTAAGGAGGATGGGGGCATAACGGAAAGGTGAGTGTACTATTTAGTATTTTTTGTGTTATATGTTTTTTGTATGTATATATTAATTGTACTGTTTCTTTTTTTTTTTGCAGGGGTCGCCAGACCTGTGGACCTCCTGGATTGAGCACTTGCCTAGGGACAAAGCAAAGAAAACCATTTTCGCTGGAGGGGCATTTTGGCAAGGTTAGTGCTACGATTGACTAAAATGTTTTTGCTAGCTTTGGGTTTTCTAGTTTAATTGTAATATTACTATATTTATTTTAGATTGTAGGGTTTTATTTTATGTAATTGTCTTTTTTTATTTTCATCAATGCTCTTTTTTATTTTGATTGTATTTTTTTATTTTCAGTAATGGTCTTTCCTTTTTTATGTAATGTAGGTTTAAGTTTTTTGTGTAATGTAGGTTTTTTTATTTTATGTAATGTAGGTAGAACTATTTTGTGTAATATAGGTGTTTTTTTTTCTATGCGATTAGTGGGCTACTAGGGAGTCTATTAGTGGGATGGTAGGTAGTGTAGGGGTTAATGGGTTAGGGTATGAGTTGGGTAGGTAGTGTAAGGGTTAAAAGGGTAGGATGTGTTTTATAGAATAGGGTTTTACTGGGTACATTTGGGGTTAAATAGGCCCAGTTAGGGTTAAATAGGACTAGATAGGGTTAAATTGGTCTGGATGGGTTAAACAGGGCTAGACAGGGTCAAATAGGACTAGCTGGTGTTAAATAGGCCCAGTTAGGATTAAATAGGACTAGATATGGTTAAATAGGTCTGGATGGGGTTAAATAGGACTAGATAGGGTTACATAGGCCCAGTTAGGGTTATGGGGTTAAATAGGACTAGACAGGGTTAAATCAGACTAGATGGGGTTAAATAGGTCCAGTTAGGGTTAAAGGGGGACATCTGGGTTTATTGGGGTTTAGTTAGGGTTAATGGGTTAATGGGGTATAGTTAGGGTTATTAGTGTAGTGTAGTGTTTAGACTTTGATTCATGGGTGACCTGGAGGACCCTTATGGCACTTATGGTAGGGGTTAATAGGTTAGGGTAGAGGGCGGTTAATAGGATAGGGAGGAGGGGGGTTCATTAGTTAGAGGGGGGTTGGTATAGATTTATTGGTTTATTGGGGGGTAGTGTTTGTACTTAAGGTCATGAGGGTCCTGGAGCCCTTTAAGGACCCGTGGCAGGGAATTTAAAACTGTTAAATGCTGCAGATGGGAACCCTGCAGCATGGGGGGTTAATGTTAGTTGCCGCGTGGGTACTTACGGAAAGGGGGTAACCATTTGTGTGCCTTTAAAAACCCGCAGCAGGTTTTAAATGCTGCAGGGGTCCCAATCGGAACCCCTGCTGCATGCAGTTAAGTGGTGACACTTCGGGAGGCCCAATCGGGAACCCCGCAGCATGGAGGCAACCATTAGTGTGCCACAGGCCCTGTGAGGACCCGTGGCAGGGAATCTAATATTTTTTAATGCTGCAGGACAGAGGGTTGATTTGGGAGCAGTGGGGAGGATACGTAAGGGCTTTGCGAGCCCTTGTGACATCTCCTCGGGTCAAGTAGGCTAGAGTTGGCTTTTTGGCATATACAGGCTTGGCGGAAGGGGGAATCGGAGCAATTGAATAGCGAAGTGGCCATTTTTGCGCTCTGGAATCTTGCGGCAGTGTAAGATCAAAGGCTATGAGGGAAGTAACATGCGCTTGTAAGGAAAGTAAGGGAAAGTAGCGCTCAGCAAGTACCGGATCAGAGCCTGCAAGAACTTGCGATCTCCACTACTACTACTATTTGAAGTGAGTAGCAATGGAATGAGGTCCCAAGGAAGGCCTTACTGGTTGTTCCTGTCAATCCACAGCCTGTAGTCAATGACAGAGTAGGCCACAAGGAAAAGCTAGGAAAGATGGGTATGCTCCTGTGTATCATAACTGCCCCTAGACACTGACAGGAGATGAGCCTCAGCCTATCTGTATCAATTTAGACATTTAAGATCCGGTTGTAACTGACTATTGTACGATCCGGCTGCAAGTCTTGTCACCACCTCCTTTGGTAGAGAATTCCACAGATTAACCACCCTTACTGTGAAGAACCCTTTTCTTTTTTTAAGATGGAATCTTTTTACTTTACTTCTAACCACAAAAGATGCCCTATTCTCAGTTAAAAACATTTTTGCAGAAAAAGTTCACTTGACAAATTGGGAAAGTTTAACTTTTTTTTTTTGCCTTCCTCTGGATCAATTAACTATTAATCTGCATACTTAAAAGGTTGAACTTGATGGACTAAAAGTATTTTTTAACCTTAATTAGTGTGTAACTATGTAACTAAGTAATATCTCCTGAATGGGCTCACAATTTAGCACTCTATACAATGCTTTAGATTATCTGTTTTAGTTCATGTGGGTTTTATGATATGGATTAACCCCTTGAGTCCCAGGATCAATATTATACATAAATAACAGTTAAAAATAATATTTTTTGTTGCATATTTGTGGGTTTAAGACTGTTGTGCAGTTAATTCTAATGTGTTTCCATACTTTTAATGTGCAGTATTGTGTGTTTAATTGCTGCTACAGCCATAATAAGTGTTTGAAAATGCGAGCTTGACCTACAGGTCTAATAGAATATTGATTTTGTGTATCTTTAATTATTTAGAGCTGGTAATGTTCAAACTATGCTAAAACCAATGGAGTTCTATGGCCAGTGTTATGATTGTGTTCGGGTAACTCGTAATCGGAATGCGATTATCTAATAGAATCTGTGGCAATTTTAAGAGTGGTTTTAAGTGTGTATAAATTTAAGATCTGGGCAATCTCTGGGCTGATATTGCTTCCAGTTACTCCAAAATACTCAACTATTATATATCTATAATATATCTGTAGGGATAAACACTCTACGTTTAGGAGTACATGTCAGACCAATTGCCAATGCAAAGATACTTTATCACGTATAATTGCAACTTGATTATGTTGGCTGGAATCTCCATTTGCCATAAAATGAAATTTGAAACTATATGTAATCATAAATCGAGAAAATATACTCTAAATGGAAACATTGTAAAAGTGATTGAAAACCTTTTAATAAGATTTACTGTGTTTGTGCGTATATATATATATATATATATATATATATATATATATATATATATATATATATATATATTGTATCCACCTCTAATACTGTGACAGTGTTTTTCGATAACGATCAGACAGCTTGTTTCACATTGTAATGTTCATATAGCTTTCTTCTTTCCTGGCCTTCTTCTCTTGATTATATATACAAAAAAAAATAGGGTCTGCCTTATTCTCCTTTGCAACTAACATTTCATTTTCTATTTTAGCCAGTCTAATAACTCTTTTGCTGCATTGTTGATTTACGTATCCTCAGATAACGCTGCTATGACTCTGTAGTGTTGAAGTGCTTGCCATGGTATGTTGCTTAGTAATACCTCCCTATTGACTATACCAACCCTCCCCTATTCTTCTCCCCCATGATTATAAATTCATCCCTACACTTTCTACCGCAATACTTCCATCTTGTCCCCACCCCACCTACTAGTTTAAAAACTCCCCCAGCCTTTCTATTAATATTATCCTTTATTTGTAAAGCACCAACATATTCTGTAGTGCTATACAGTGGTAAACATATCAGAGAATACACAAAAAAACACATGTAAAATGGTTTAGGGCTATGTCTTTGAACCTAAGCTTAGGATGTGTCAGGAAGGAAGTGAGAGTTTACTGAGGTAATAAGGTTTCCATTAGTAGGAGAGGGAAGGGATCTGATAGAAACACAGTGGTCAGATAATATAACCTGCAAATGGGAATATTAGGTGACAGTTTACAAATCTACAACTATTATCGGGGGGTGGATGGAGGGGAGGGTAGAAGGAAATTGGTTGCAGGAGAGTAGGTCAGAAGGAGCAAGATGTCTGAAGTTCTCTGATGTCTGGGAAAGAAAGAGACAAAGAATTAGCCGTGTGGGAGAGAAGGGGGAAGGTGTTTAGCCTTACTGTGTGATGGAGGGTATATTTTAGACATAGCAGAGGGAAAAGCCCATGCATTATGGACAGGTTAAATCAAGCAATAATGAAGTATGAGAATATATGCATGTTGATGCACGTTTATGCTGGAACTAGCGATAATGTTGAATGTTTGTGGGTAGAGTTAAATAGCGGGGCAGCAAATTCTAAAAGAATATTAGTAGGAGTATACTATAAACCCCCAAATATAGCTGAAAGTGATGAAATACAATTATTGTTACAGATTGGAAATGCAGCTAAGCACGGGCAAGTTCTAATAATGGGAGATTTTAATTACCCTGAAATAAAATGGATAAATGAGACCAGCAGTTCAGCTATGGGGAGCAGGTTCTTGAGTACACTCAGGGATCATTACCTCGCCCAGGTTGTACAAGAACCTACTAGAAATGATGCCATCTTGGATTTACTCATCACAAATAATATTGATATAGTATCAAATGTTGGAATAGGGCAACCTTTGGGAAACAGTGATCACAACACAGTCTCATTTGAGATTGAATAAAAAAAAAAAAAATTTTGAGGGTGCAACGAAAACTCTTAATTTTAAAAGGGCAGATTTTAACGGTCTAAGGGCAGCAATACAAAGTATAGACTGGGACAGAGAACTGATAGGTAAAAACACTGAATATAAATGGACAACATTTAAATCTTTACTAAATATACATACACATCGGCATATACCATGTGGGAATAAAAGTAAAGGAGTAAATCCCATCCACTGTGGCTTAACAATGATTTAAAGATCAAAAATACGGAGTAAAAAACAGGCATTTAAATTATACAAACAAGAGGGCACAGAGACTGCTTTACAGGAATACAAGGAAATCAACAAGGCTTGCAAAAGGGCAATTAGACTGGCTAAAATAGAAAATGAAAAATGAATTGCATAAGAGAGTAAGACTAACCCTAAAATATTTTTAAAATATATTAACGGGAAGGAAGGAAGCTATAGGAACATTACAATGTGACACAGGCCATCTGATAATTAGTGACCAGGAAAAGGCAGATGAGCTAAATAGGTTCTTTTCTTCGGTATACACAAGGGAGGAACCAGTGGTTGGGACACGGCAACATAATGGGGCTGCACTACGTTTGCCAAATAATTGGTTAACGCAGGAAGAAATCCAGAAGAGGTTGGAAAAAATAAATATTAATAAAGCCCCAAGTCCTGATGGAATACATCCACGGGTACTGAGGGAACTGGGTTCTGTAATAGCCAATCCATTAAATACAATTTTTCAATATTCACGCATCACAGTGTCTCTACCAGATGACTGGAGAAAAGCTGATGTGATACCTATATTTAAGAAGGGAACAAGAATAAATACAGGAAATAAAGACCAGTAAGCCGCACTTCTGTAGTGGGGAAGCTTTTAGAAGGGTAAAAAGGATAATGCTGTATAAAAGAATATGTCTATTTGAACAGGATTATAAGTAGGAATCAACATGGATTTATGAGGGATAAGTCATGTCAAACAAATCTAATTAGTTTATATGAGGAGGTTAGTAGGAACCTGGATCAAGGCAACTCAGTGGATGTAGTCTTTTTGGATTTTGCAAAGGCTTTTGATACAGTACCACATGGGAGACTATTGTGCAAACTAAGGGATACAGGAATTGCAGTAAATATCTGCTCATGGATTGAGAGCTGGCTAAAAGACAGGAAGCAAAGGGTTGTTGTAAATGGAACATACTCCGATTGGACTAATGTAGTAAGTGAGGTTACTCAGGGCTCAGTATTAGGTCCTTTCCTTTTTAACTTTTTTATTGATGACTTAGAGGTGGGACTGGAAATTAGTGTCTGCAATTTTGCTGATGAAACAAAGTTGTGCAATGTAATTAAATCAGATAATAATGTACTTTCCCTCCAAAGGGATTTACATAAAATAGAGGAATAGGCATCTAAATGATAGATGAGATTTAATATGAATAAATGTAAAGTTATGCATCTGGGAAGGTAAAACAGCCATGCAATTTATAATCTTAATGGAGCAAATCTAGATGTATCAGATATTGAAAGGGATTTGGGAGTACTTGTGGACAACCACCTAGGTAACAGTGCTCAATGCCAAGCAGCAGCTGCAAAGGCAAGTAAAATATTAGTATGTATTAAGAAGGGTATAGAAGCCAGGGAAGCAAATATAATTCTGCACGATACAAATCTCTAGTATGCTCTTATTTGGGCACTACTTCATAAAAAGGACAGTTTACAGGTAGAAAAAGTACAGAGTAGGGCTTCAAAACTAATAAGGGGAATGGAGGGGCTAAATTATGAAGAAGGTCTAACCTAATTAAACTTATTTTCTCTAGAAAAAGGCATCTAAGAGGAGATATTATTACCTTATATAAATACATCCAGGGTCAGTATAAAGATTTATCAAACAAACTTTTTGCGCCAAGAGATTTTCCACTGACCAGTTAGAAGTAAAAAGATTCCCCCTTAAAGAAAGAAAGGGGATCTTCACAGTACGGGTGGTACTTCCTTTTGATCAAATAATTAACAACTAATCCGCATATTGCAGATCAGAGGAGATCTTAAAAGTTTGAACTTGATGGACTGAAGGTCTTTTTGCAACCTCAATTACTATGTAACTATGTAACTATGTAACTATGTACCATGCCCACAGAGGGCACTGTTTCAATCTTAAAATAGATCTCAACATTGTAGGGACTGGTTTCTAACTTGTTTGTTAGATTTTGTGGGAATGCTATGTAACACAACATAATTTAGTTTATGGTGGCCAAAAGAGTGATAGAATCCTCCACTATACAGAATCACATATATAGTTGTTGATTCAAGGACGTTGGTCACGTTGCGGGTCATAGGCAGTTGAGTCACACCACTGTGAGGCCAGCGGGACCTAGGCTGGAATGAGCGCCGAAGGTGCTCATTGCATGCCTTGCGCTGAGCGCTGCAGGCGGTCATCGCAAGGGCCGCAGGACTTAGTCTGCAATGAGCGCTAAAGGCGTTCATTGCAGGGCTAGCGATGAGCGCTGCATGGGCTCATCGTCATCTGCGCCAGACTTGGGCTGCCAAAGCACGTAAAACGCCTGGGTCAGGCAACTGGAATTGCGAGCCCCGTAGTATGTAGGACCGAAGCATGTAAAACGCCCGAACCACGCAACTGGAAAGACCACCCAAAAAAACAATTATGCCTCCAATTCACTTCCACACTCACACACAGCACAGGGGGAGACCCAGGGAGCCTGTGAGTGAGGTTGCAAGTTAATTTGAGTCATATCTGCTGTTTTCTCATGATCGGAAATCATCTAAGCAAGAAACAAAAAGGCGGACTAGAAAACTTAAACAGTAACACTAAACGCAAGCCCGTAACACTTAATCCAAGACACTACCATTTAACCAAAGGCAGTAAAACATAACCCAAGGCAGTAACACGTTCACCAAGGCACTAACCCTTAAACCAAGGCACTAACACTTAACCCAAGGCAGTAAAACTTGCAAACTTACAACCTAAATATATTAATTACATATTAAGGCTAAAGGTGATAAGCTTCTTTAAACAGATGCATTTTTAAACGAGGCAAGAAGTTCCATAGGTAAGGGGCAGCATGTTTAAAGTGCCGAAGACTGGAGTGAGAGGAGGTAATAAGATTGGACATAAAAAAGGTCATTAGCAGAGCAAAGAGGACAGTTGGGAAAATATTTAGAGACGAGACCCGAGATATACGAGGATCAATTATTGTTGAGATTTTTATAAATTAGCTTCATGCTTTTAAATATTTTTCTGGAAACTATGGGAAGCCAGCTGAGTGACTGACATACTGCTGCTGCAAACATTAAGAATGTCTAGTAGATGCATACAATTTGGATTGAAGTGGAGACATATAGGTGATGGAGAGGCCAGCAAGTAGTTGGAGTAGTAGTTGCAGTAGTTGAGGCAAGATATGATGAGAGATTGAATTAGAATTTTAATTGTGCCTTGTGTGAGATAGTCATATTGTGGAGATTTTATTTAGGTGATGGAGACAAGATTTTGTGATTGCTTGTATGTGAGCAATGAAAGAGAGGTTAGGATCCAAAAGAACCCCAAGACAATGAGCCGTAGGGGTGGTAGTGATGATGGCATTATCAACAGTGAGAGATATTTGAGGACAGATGACGATTTCTTGAGAATTTCGTATAATGATGGCATTTTTTAAAGATGATGTGTCAGTGTTTAGGAAAAGGTGTGAGAACTGGGATAAGTCTGGTAGAGAAGCTTTGATGGAATAAGAGCATATGAGTGAGTTGTAAGACAAGAGGTTGATAGAACACTAGAGAATCATCTTCAGTTACAGGGTCAAAGGAGTCCATAACGGATAAGTGATTGAGAAAAGGTTAAGGTAGGGTGCTATTGGTTTTCTGAGGGGAGGATGAGTTAGGGCCACATTGAGAGAAGGCTTTGTTAAGGATATTTTCAATTTTATTTTTTAATTGAATAGCAAAGTCTTTAGCCATTATACAGGAGGGGGTGAATGTGGGGGAGGGCAGAGTAGAGTGTTGAATGTGGCAAACATACGTTTGGGGTTGGTGGACAAATTCAATATCAATGATCAGAAGTAGTGCTGCTTGACAAGATTGAGGACATTGAGATAGGAACGTAGAATGTAGGAAGCCTGCTAAAGTGTGAGATTTCCTCCAAAATCATTCAGCAGTATAGGAGCCCCTCTGGATGTAGCAAGTTTGTCTAGTGTGCCATGGTTGTAAGTGAGAGCGAGGGCGTCTGCCTGTGTTTATGGGGGCAATAGTGTCAAGGGTGGAAGTAAGAGTCAAGTTGTACTGTGGAAAAGGTTGTAGTACATCGGATCAATGTTGTGGGTCAAGTGCTTGAAGATTTCTGTGGGTCCTGGTGGTCACGGGTGAAAAAGGGAAGAGAGGTGAGGTGTGAATAAGTTGTAGGTTAGGAGATGGTGGTGAGAAAGAGGTTGTGGGGAGATGACAAGGTTGGAGATAGCACTGTGATAGGGGGACAATTAGGTTAATAGAGTGTCCATCTTGGTGAGTCTGCCCATTGTGCACAGTTTCCAATTTCCAGTTGGTGGTGGGGTGGTGCGGCCAAGGAGGCCCAGAGGGACCTGGGGGGAAAGTGCTGGGTTGAGCAGGGATGGTGGGGCCCTGATGGACCCCTACATTACAGAAAGAAATGAATGATCCCCTGGGACAGCATGCTGTTGAAAACTATAGGCTGGTGGCCACATGAGAAATGTCTGAAGACAATAAGTGGCCCTCATGCAGCCTGGTAAAACTTAGTTCTGAGAAAAAAATAAAAATACACACACACATATCTATATATATATATATATTCCGCAATAATCATTTAGTGTATGGTGAGCACAAAAGTGAGAAAAGCTCTCCACCGTACAAAGTACAGAAAACGAATAATACATTAATAAGCCCATTTGCATGTCTAAAAGGCGGGGACATGCAAATGAGAATACAATGTACCTCACTCTTTTAATCCAAAAATAGCAACTTTATACATTGCTCCCTTAAAGCATATGCCCGCTGTATTAAACAGCTTTTAAGCAAAGCATCGGGTTGGATTTTACACAAACCAAGAATCACTCATATACAGGCCTGTTTCAAGCTTTTGGCTATCATCAGTATGAGGTAGATTCTGGTTTGTGCAATAGATTTTGTAGGATTGGGTATTCCGCAATAATCATTTAGTGTATGGTGAGCACAAAAGTGAGAAAAGCTCTCCACCGTACAAAGTACAGAAAACGAATAATACATTAATAAGCCCATTTGCATGTCTAAAAGGCGGGGACATGCAAATGAGAATACAATGTACCTCACTCTTTTAATCCAAAAATAGCAACTTTATACATTGCTCCCTTAAAGCATATGCCCGCTGTATTAAACAGCTTTTAAGCAAAGCATCGGGTTGGATTTTACACAAACCAAGAATCACTCATATACAGGCCTGTTTCAAGCTTTTGGCTATCATCAGTATGAGGTAGATTCTGGTTTGTGCAATAGATTTTGTAGGATTGGGTATTCCGCAATAATCATTTAGTGTATGGTGAGCACAAAAGTGAGAAAAGCTCTCCACCGTACAAAGTACAGAAAACGAATAATACATAAAGTTGCTATTTTTGGATTAAAAGAGTGAGGTACATTGTATTCTCATTTGCATGTCCCCGCCTTTTAGACATGCAAATGGGCTTATTAATGTATTATTCGTTTTCTATATATATATATATATATACACATTTCTAAACTAGGATGTTAGGGCCTGTGTGCTAAGAATGACCATTTTTTTAAATTTAAAGAATATAAATATTCTGATGCAATCTAGCATAATGTTTACCTTTTATGTCAACTTATTTTCTTTACAAAAGCAATAAAACCAATTATTCTGTTTATGTTAGACAGTCATGCAGTGCTGTAAATGATATATGATAATTCTCAAATTTCTCTTTTTGAATTATTTTTAGTTTCTGTGCTCAGTTAACTTAAATACTATTATTTGGTCTTACTGTTCCCATGCATATGTCAAAATATTTGTTTAATTTTTGAATATTTTAGATAACAATTTAAATACATTGTCATATACTAACACAATCAACAGTAATAGAAATGCTAAATGGATTCTAATGAGCTTCTTGCAAACAGAACATATCATAGTCAGAGTTCTACCATGGCCATCACAATAATATGTACAAGCAGTGACATCAATTAAATAATGTCCGCAATATACCAATAGTCCGGGCAGCAGATCAAATAAGAAATTTGTTTATTAGTAAGGCTACACTACTACACTAGAAAACTGACTTGGACAATTTAAAACCACTAAATTAGCAGTTTCATCGTATTTAATAGCTTTTTTTTTTGCATTGTTCGATTGTTTCCAACTCTTTGTAACCTCATGGGCCGTAACACAGAAGGCACATGGTCATGCTGATCCATTTGGTTTACTGGAGTTTGTTTCCAGTTCCTTCTCCAGTGGGCCAAAGCATACAGCTCCTGGTATTTCTATGTGGTCTCCCATCCAAGTACTGACCAGGCCCAACCCTGCTCTGCTTCAGGGTGGTGTAACCTCTTGGTTCCCTGACTAGAATTGAACCCAGGTCACAGTGGTGATAGCACCAAATACTAAACACTGGACCACCAGGGAACATTGGTCTTTATTTGCCATACACAGAAAAAGACAGTCAAAAAATAAATAAAGTTTTAAAGTTATAATAGTGTAATAGTGTACTAGCAAGCACACAATTGCATATATTTATATCTACCTTTCTTCATGTCCGTTCTTCACCATGAGTTGCATTTTAACTCTTTAGTATTTACTGTATATACTCGAGTATAAACCAACCCGAGTATAAGCCGAGGCACCTATTTTACCACAAAATACTGGGTACATGAGTGACTCGAGTATAAGCCGAAGGTGGGAAATGTGCTGACCCCTGCGTCCCTTTTGTGCCTTCTGTGTCCCCCTCTCTTTGTCGTGTCTCTTCTCCCCTATCCCTTCCCTGTGTCTCTTCCCCCTCTCCCTTCCCTGTGTCTCTTCCCCCCCTCCTCATTCTCAACCTCCCTCCTCAACCCCACTCCTCATCCTCAACCTCCCTCCTTAACCCCCTCCTCCTCAACCCCCTCCTCAACCCCACTCCTCATCCTCAACCTCCCTCCTCATCATCCCTCCTCATCCTCAACCTCCCTCCTCAACCCCCTCCTCCTCAACCCCCTCCTCAACCTCCCTCTTTAAACCCCCCATTCTCATCCTCAACACCCTCCTCATCCTCAACCCCCCCTCCTCATCCTCAACCTCCCTCCTCATCCTCAACCTCAACCCCCCTCCTCAACCTCCCTCCTCAACCTCCCTCCTCATCCTCAACCTCCCTCCTCAACCCCCCCATCCTCAACCCCCTCCTCAACCTCCCTCCTCATCCTCAACCCCCTCCTCAACCTCAACCCCCCCATCCTCAACCCCCCTCCTCACTTACCTGCATCTGAAGCTCCTGCTCCGGCCTCCGCTCCTTCCGGCATCTTGACGTGGCGCATGTGACGTCACTGCATTAGCGTATACCGGGTGCCAGCCCCCAGTATATGCTAATGACTTGGCGGGCAATGTGACGTCACGTCATTAGCATATACCGGGTGCCGGCACCCGGTATATGCTAGTGCCGTGACGTTACAAGCGCGCCACGTCTAGACGCCCGAAGGAGCGGAGGCCGGAGCAGGAGCTTCAGATGCAGGTAAGTGAGGGAAAAGGGAGAGGGGGGGGTATTTAGAGGGGTAGAATGAGGGGGGGGGGGGGGTTAGAATGAGGAGGGGGGGTTGAGGATGAGGAGGGAGGAGAGAAAGAGACACAGGGGGTTAGAGAGACACGGGGGGTTAGAGAGACATGGGGGGGTTAGAGAGACAAGGGGGGAGAGTGACTTGAGTATAAGCCGAGGGTGCCCTTTTTAGCCTTAAAAAAAGGGCTGAAAAACTTGGCTTATACTCGAGTATATACGGTAGTTGCTATATATTTTACTCCTTAGCATGTCTATCCAAGCTCAACTCCAATATCAACTCTTTCAACACAGCATTCTATATTTCCAAGGAACGGGCAAAGTTTTCGAAATGTCAAAATAGATAATATTGTTCATTACTTTAAGATTAGCATTCTTTGACTGGTACTGTATTGAAGTCAAATTGATTATATTAAACAAGCAAAAGACCAAATAGAAATGTAATATTGACAAGAAAACAAACAAAACAAAAAAAAGCTTGCAAAACTCCTCCCCTTAAACAGGCTTAACATCATTAACATAAACATTGTCTTGTCACAAGAGAAAAGACAGGCACATCCAGTAAAAAGAGACCAAAACAGATGTACATTAAATATAAAGAGACATTGACATATGTGCTGTGCACCATCACGGGATGGAAAAGTATTTAGAAAAAGTAATTTCCTTTTTTAAACTGCAGCTAAATTAACATTTAAAAGAATACATAATATGCTGCTGGGACAAGTGATACTAATTAGAAATTTCCAATAGTTCTATATTAGATGAATTGTTCTTATTACCCATTACATAGTTACATAGTAATTGAGTCCATCAAGTACAACCTGTTAAGATCTCCTCTGATCTGCAATATGCGGATTAGTTATTAATTAATTAATTAGTTGTTAATTAATTATTAATAGTATAGTATTTGAGGATGAATAAAGAGTTAATCCATCAAGTTCAACCTTTTTAGATCTCTATTGATCTTTTTAATATGTGGACTATTTGTTATTAATTGTTAATTGATCCAGAGGAAGGCAAACAGAAAAAAAAATAACATTGAAACTTTGCCAATTGTTTCATAAGGGAAAAAAAGCTAAATTCCTTCCTGACCCCAGAAACTGGCGATCAAATTTCTCCCTGGATCAATATTCCTTGCTAGTTATCTAGGATAGCCTTGAATGCCCTCTTTATTAAAAAATATATCTAACCCCTTTTTGAAGTTGTCTATCGAATTCGCTGTTACCACCTCCTTTGGTAGAGAATTTCACAGTTTAACCACCCTAACTGTGAAGAACCCTTTTCTTTGTTTAAGGTGAAATCTTTTTTCCTTTAAACTCAAAGGATGTCCTCTTGTCAGTTGAAAACCTCTTGGCACAAAAAGTTCACTTGACAAAGCCTTATATTGACCCTGGATGTATTTAAGTAAGGTAATCGTATACCCTCGTAGACGCCTTTTTTCTAGCGAAAATAAGTGTAATTTGGTTAGTCTTTCTTCATAACTTAGCCCCACCATTCCCCTTATTAGTTTTGTTGCCCTTCTCTGTACCTTTTCCAGCTCTAAAATGTCCTTTTTATGAAGTGGTGCCCAAAATTGTCCTCCATATTCCAAATGTTCCATTAGAACGTTTTAGAGCTTTAAACTCCCAGTAAATGCAAGAGGCCATGAAATGACGGTCTTTCCTTTGATTCCTATACCCAATGTTTTTTAATATAAAAACAGTAATTATTTTCATTTAAATTATGCCATAAGTGATAAAGTTCATATGTAAATAGTTAGTTCCACATTGATGCCATTGGATATTTGGCTTTATACAAGAAATGTTCTTTTTAGACTACAGTTCTATAACTAACAAAAAACCTTATATTCTATTAAAGCATGAGACAAAGTGGGGAGTTGTAATGTTTTTAAAATTATTTAAAATAATATAATAATATTAAAGGGCCACTGTACGATTAAATAAATGTATATGTTTAAAAACAATGAATCTGAGTGAATAATTAAGCAGAAACAAGTCTTAAGTTAGTTTTTAAATAGAAAATTATTTTTTACTGGACTTTAGAAGAATGCACCTCAATCTGGACTAGTGGGGAACGGGGTGTGGTGTAAATGACAGTGACATCCAATTATCTAACATAGGCACTTCCCTTCTCCATGCAAAAAACAAACAAACAGTGTAACCTCACAAATTGTCCCATAAAGGAAGAATCAATTTCCTTTTTTTATCCCAAAATTCTGCTAATTGGATTAACTCCCTGTATCAATACCATTTCTTCTCCAGTTATCCTATATAACCCTATATATAATTTTTTATTAAAAATAATATATCAAGCCCATTTTTAAAATGATCTGTTGAATTTGCTGTTACAGTCTCCTTTAGTGGAGAGTTCCACAATTTGACTGCTCTTACTGTGAAGAACCCTTATCTTTCCCTAAATTGGGAGGGATGTCCTCTTGTAAATTGAAAACATCTTTGCACATTTCCCTGAGAAAGCTTTATATTTATCCTAAACATTTTTAAATATGGTAATCATATCCCCTCTTAAATCTTGTACCTAGAGAAAATACATTTAATCTGGTTAGTCTTTCTGTATTGCTTAGTTCCTCCATTATATTTGATGCCTTTCTCTTGTGCAACTTTACAATGTCCCCTTTTTTAAATGGTGCCTACAAGTCTACTCCTTATTCCAAATGAGGGATTATTAGGGATTTATGTGGTGGCAGCATCCCTTGCTTCTATACTCCTCTTAACGCATGCTAATATTTGCCTTTGTAGATACTGCTTGGCATTGAGCACGGTATGTGCACTCATTAATCTCTTTCTAATCTCTTTCTATCCTTGATACTCCTAGATTTGCTCCATTTAAATTATAAATTGCATGGTTATTGTTCCTTTCCAAATGCACAACTTTACATTTATTTTTATTAAATCTCATTTATTATTTAGCTGTGCCATGACCCACCTGACCACCAGGACTCATACGATGCTCCCAGGATGATTAGGATTTTGAGGCTGGCCATTACACTGGCTGCAAAATGACTCCTATCAGGACTGCCTCCGGGGAATATGTGGTTGTGGGACTGGGCTCAGTAATTTTACAGTATGTTTTATAGTTATTTAATATATTGTGTTATGTTGATTACCCTATGTATGTTAATTACTGTATGTTATGTTGCTTCTCTGTGTGTGTTTGACTTATGATGTTAGATACTGTATTTTGCATGTATGGTTCATGAATAGTTAACTGATTTAGAATGTGATGATGTAATCTGTAAATGTCATGTTAAGATTAAGTTAGGTAAACTCTATGGTAAAGTCTGCTCTGGCTGAAGAGTGTTATGCTCTAGACTTGTCAAGGAGAGGGTAACAGATATCACAGACTATGACAAGGTGAATATGCATATGGAACAAGATATCTAGTAGAAGATATATGTATAGACTAGTGACTTGCCTGTCAAAAAATGACAGCAATAAAATTTGAAGCTCATTGCGAGCTTCTCTAATTGTGAGCCTCTCCCTCCCGTGTAGTTTAGGGGCCTCACAATGAGTGCTACTGACTTTGGTTAAGTGTTACTGCCTTGAGTTAAGTGTTACTGCCTTGGGTTAAATGTTACTAGCTTGAGTTAAGTGTTACTGGCTTGGTTTAAATTTTACTGCCTTGTGTTAAGTGTTACTACCTTGGGTTAAATGTTACTGCCCTGAGTTAAGTGTTACTGTCTTGGGTGAAGTGTTACTAGCTTGAGTTAAGTGTTACTGCCTTGGGTTACATTTTACTGGCTTGAGTTAAGTTTTACTGCTTTCTGCCTTGTTTTCATCCTGTTATGTTTTTTCGTCCGTCATTTCTTTTCTAGCTTAGGCGATTTTCGATCGGGTAAAAATGGCAAATATGGCTCAAATTAACTTGCAACCTCACTCACAGGCTCCCTGACTCTCCCCCTGTGCTGTGTGTGAGTGTGTAATTTGTTTTTGTTTGTTCGATTTTCGTAGTTCGGCAGTTAAATTTGTTATTTTTGCGAGGCCTGCCATTTTTACGAGGTCCGTAATTTTTGTATCTTACTGGGCTTGTGATGGCTTTCGGCGCTCATTGCAGCTAAGTGCCATGGACCTCGTAATGAGCGCATGCGGTGCTCATCTCCACCCCTGCAATGAGCGTCTTAGACAGAACTGCTGTTTAAACATACATCTATTAGACCTGTTATGAATTTCAACAGCACTTAAAGCATTTCCTGATTTTTACCTGTAACATCTACTGGGTAGGTTCGGCCATATCAGCCTTAGCAAGCCGACTGAAGAAAGCAGATAGTAACAATCTTCATATTCTTTTAACTTATGTAAGTCAATTTGCAGGTGAAACATCATTTTCTGATTTATTTACCTTACACCAATTAGTGCCCTCACCAAATATGAAGTCATTACTTTCCAGTTATATTTTTAAATCACCATTAAATATGGTAAAAAGGATAGAAACTAACACTAAACCCTGAAGAAGTCCATTTACCGCATTACCACATTAGTCCAATATGAGTATTACAACACCCCTATGTTTTCAGTTTTCCATCCATGGATCTAAATGTATTGTGTTTCCACTCTATGTTACTTTGTTCAATAACCTCTGATGTGTCACTGCATTAAAAGCCTTTGGAAAAACCATAAAGGCTACATCACCTGAGTTGCCTTGGTCTAAGTTTATACTTAGTTGTTCAGTTGTGTTCAGCTCTCCGTGACTCTATGGACAGCAGCACGCAAGGCACATCTGTCAGGCACTGCCCCTCTAACTCATGTTTATTGACCTTATCTATCAATTTCTGCCTCTACCATCCCCTTTTTCCTGTGCCTTCAACCTTTCCCAGCATTTGAGACTTCTCTAGGAAATCCTGTATTTTCATGATATGGCCAAATTATTTGAGCTCATGATCAAATCTTCCTGTGAACAGTTTGATTTATTTTCCTGTAGAATTGATTGGTTTAATCTTCTAGCAGTCGAAGGAACTCTAAGCAATTTTTCCCGAGACCACAATTCAAAGGCTCGGATTCTACAGCTCTCAGCCTTCTTTATGGTCCAGCTCTCATATCAGTATCTTACTACTAGGAATATCATAGTTCTCACTATGTGCAATCAACAGCTGAAGAGATCTTGGACCCCAGAAAAATAAAATCTTTCACTACCTTCACTTCTTCCCATCTATTTGCCATATACTGAAATTGCTGTTTGCCATAATCTTTATCTTTTTTAATATTGAGAAGCAGGCTAGCTTTTACACTCTCTTTTTTTATCCTCATCAATAGGACTTTTAGTTCTTTCTCACTTTCACAGTAGTATCATTGCAGACCTCTCAAGCATAGCCTCCTGGATATCCACCAGTCAACTTATAGGACCATTTACCTTACTGCAGGTGCTTTTCCTTGTGTGAAAGAGCACAAATTATATGTTAAAATAATCTATATTTGTTAAATTATACTAATAACAATTAGCACATCTTCAGTTTTAAGTCTGTTTACATACAAAGTGTAGCCTGCCTACTGGCTGGGTCATGAGTAATAACAGATAGCTGAGGAGCGTGCAGTGATGGTGATTGCTATAGGGAAGACCAGCACTGACCAGCACTGACCAGTTAACCCATAACTGATCTACCTTTTTGGGTGATTCCAGCATTCAATGCTTACACAGATAGATTTATTACGTTTTTTTTTTCTTTTGTTCACTGCATGGAGCTAAACCAAGGTCTGTTCCCTTCTTCCTAAAAATATAACCAGCCCTATCATTGACTTGAATGGAGACAAACCTCTGCAACCTGATTGACTGCAATGATGCAATACCAAGTTGGCAGCCTGTTATGCATGTAAACACAGATTTTATTTATTTAATTTCTCAGTTAAATAAATGCACTTATTTCAAAATTCAAAAAGTTTTTCAGCGTGCTTTCAAGAAATTTCTACTGTGATGTGCCCTGAAATGTTCTGAATTAAGCAACTCTTTAAATTTAACATGTGTTAGAGTACAACTGAAAGAGTTAATTTGCTGCTTGACTTCTGTCTTACTAACTACATGACCATAAAACCATTTGCAGTAGTTTCCGTTTCCTAAGGTTGGTTTCAGGCAACTTCCTTATCTGATACTTGAACCAAGGATTAATGGTTCCATAAAACTAACCTTGTAACTTCTGCATAAATGTCACACGATTTACTGTATGTGTCTATGGAAAATATCTGTTATTAGCTAAAACCAGACATTCCCTGTGATTGTGACTCTACATCAATAACCTTGTAATTCAGTGCATGCATCTAATAATAATGCAAATGAATGGGCGGGCAAAGCCCAATATAATCTGAAGCTGCAAACTAATAAATCAAGACAATTGATACAACAGCATTGTGTGTGTGTGTCATCTGTCTCCCGGATATCCAAACCGAGGAGAAAGAGGTACATCAGGAATGTGGATAAAGGTTTCACACTGGAGAAGGCTGTTCCCAGCAGTAAAGAAAACACTGCATCTAACAACATGTTAAAGACTGAGCTCCTATTCTTGCCTCCCTCCTACTACAGCTTCCACTCATAACTGAAATTCTAATCCACTTTCTCATCATATCTCGCTTCAATTATTGCAACTCTTTTCTTGTTGGCCTCCCTATCACCCATCTGTCTACACTTCCATCTATAATGAATTTCTTTGCTAGACATCATCCACACTTAATGCTCAGTTTATGCGGCTCTTCTCTTTCAATCTCTGCTGGCTTCCCATAGAAGCCAGAATAACATTTTGGAAATAATAATACATTTTAAAATATTGACCCTTATGTATAAAGCCCTCAACAACAGTGCCCCCGCCCTTGAAATCACAGCTTGCATCTTAAAAATAGTCTCCCAACCCGCCTCTTTGCTCTGCTAAATATCTTTTTCTTTCCTCTACTCCTATCACCCCCTCTCACTCCTACCTTCAGGACTTTTCACATGATGCCCCAACTCTATGGAATGTTTTGCCTTGCTCCGGTAGACTTTCTTCCTTCCACAAAACTTTAAAAATCTCACTAAACATGTATCTGCATACTCTACAGCATTATATAATTCACACCCACAATCTGATGTGCAACACACAACTATCTCTACTATTGCCTTACACAATCCCATCTTGCATCTAACCAGTCTACTGTTTCACACCTAAACCCTTTAGATTGTAAGCATGTGAGTTTCAGTCTTGCAAAGTGCTTTGGAAACAAGCAAACTTCCATAGCATTGTTCTGTATAATTTTTAACAGTTCAGCTGGGATTCCATCAACTCCTGCAATAATAGGATCCATCTCATTTCAATCTCCAACATGTCTGGTTGCAGAACATTAACCAAATATTGAGGTTATCCATGCTGTTAAGATCCTTCCTGTATAGATCTTCTGTGTATTCCTACCACCTCTTCATTAGCTGTTCTGCTTTTGTTAAGTTCTGTCATTTTTGCTTTTTATCCCACACACTTTGGTGTGAAAGGATCCATGGAGATCCCCAATTATCTTGAAGATATTTCTTGACTTTCCCCTTCTATTATCTTCTTCTTTCTCTTTATATCACACATTTTTGAATCACTAATTGTCACTTCTTGCTTTCCTCTGGAATTCTGCTTTCAGTTGGACAAACTTTTTCCTATTTCCACTATCTTTTGCTTTCCTTCTTTCTTGGGCTATTTTCAAAGCAGAGACAACCAATTTGCCTTCTTAGTTTACCTTCTTTGAGAGTATTCTTTGTCGCTGATTTATAGACAATGTCACATATGTCTGTCCAAATTTCTTCAGGCATTCTATCTCCCTAGCCTCTTAAAAATATTATTTGCAACTACTGCATATTGACAGTTATATTATTTATTTTGTATCTGCATGGTCTGATAATTTTCCCTCTTTTTCCTGAGTTTAATTCTGAACTTTGCAGCACCAGGGCCCCTATTAAATTCCAACCTGCAGTGGCCTTTGTACAGCCCATATGTCTGCGGGCTTTAAATTTGCTGTTGTTACAGAGCGATTCAATTAGAAAAGCCCACAAGGAAATGGCAGGAATCCAAATCCATAAAGCATGCTTCTGCACGTAGCAAATTATTCAAATCCATAGTTACGGATTTAGATGGAGCTAATAATAAAAGAGACCATCATTATTACGTCACTAAAACATGGAGGTTAAGTTTCAATCACTTACGCTTTTGAAGTCCGAGTTGCGATCGGACCTTCATTACAGAAATAAAGCAATATGAAAAAAACAATAAATATTATATTCTAGTCCATGCAAGTTCTATTATATGCATTAATACTTTGATTGCCAGGATCGATATAAAACGGAAATTAAAAATAACTAAATCATTTTTTATTGCAGATTTGCGAGCTTGAGAATGTTGTGCTATTAATTTTAATACCTTTCATGGCTTTCCCTGTAACTTAAAATACAGTATTGTGTTTATATTTGCTCTTACAGTGCTACGGAAATAAGTTTAACTCCCTTTTCGGGTCCTCTCTGGTACCCTTAGAATTTTTGACTACATTTGTCATTTACAGGTGTGAAAACAGTTGCGGCCTTGAGGATTTGTAACAATATAATAGAGATTTGCGATTGTAACATTAACAGGATTGAATGATCAAAGGCTTAGCTGGGCCGGAGTTCAGAATTTGACAGCCCGTAGTGTTTTTCCGCCTGTAACCCGCAGATCATTTGTTGGTAGCCATCATTGGCTACAAAGTATATAGTCAACCTAATTTCTATAATGCCCATCTGGTGATGACCATGTGTAGTTGTCTCTGAGGCTGTTGGGAGAGGGTGTATACCATGATCTGAGAAATATCTTGAAATAATTTTACTAATATCTAACCTGATGTTGTACTCCAAGGCCAAGTTTGCCTGTTATTCCAGGTACAGTATATTTCGGTTCCCTATGTTAGCATTCCAATAGTTAGGGTACTTTGAGATTCCATGGCACTCCCATGGTATAGGAGTTAATGTGCCATAGGTTATTGATAGATTACAATGGGGAGTCCTTGGGAACTCTCATAGAAACAGTTTATTGTTAGATGCAATGGAAGTTCTAGAGGATAAAAAGGCACAAGTGAGTGGTATAAAACACCTTTATTATATTTTAGGTTCTTTTGCACAGTAAGCATCCTGTTTTTGCATATTAGCAAAAACAATCTAAAGCTGTTGCTGCTGTAGAAGCACAGAAGAATGTTATAAATAAATTTATATTATACATTAGGTGCTTTTATACAGTTTTTTGCTATAAAATCACTGAAAAGCTTTTCTGGTGCTTCACAGCACATCCCAACATGACCGTGCATCAGTGACGTGGTATAGTGAGAGATCTTGAGAGATTGCATGAGTGTGCTTGATGAGGATAGCTGCAGTACATATTGTGCCTAGAGTTACATGCCATGCCCACATTATCTGATTAGCTGCCTCGCCCACATTATCTGATTAGCTGCCTCGCCCACATTATCTGACTAGCTGCCTCGCCCCCGTGACTTGGATGAAAGGATCATAGAGGGAGGTAGTGCTTCCAAATGGCAGGCCATTAGAAATGAGCATTTAATTTAGATTAAAAAAAAGAATTAAAAAAAACGATTTATATCAAAATAAAGTTCTCTATACTGCCAGCTTTACAGTATTAAAAAAATAATACAGTGTACCTTTAAATAAAGGTATGGCATCTGATTTTCTCCAGTCATAAAAAGATAGGGCTGTAGTTTCTGTATGGCAAAGTTGGTTGACAGGCACTTCTTCACAATAGCTACATAGCTGACCTGCCGGGGCAACCACTTGCAGCTCAGGTATGCAATGTGGTGCTCTTCCCTGTGGGCATCCACCTAACTCATATGTGGAGGCATCCATCCAGACCAAGAGAGGGCTAGAGTAATGCCGAGACACTAGGGTGAGGTAGAAAGTTATGGCAGCCTTAAGGCTCCAGAAATCTTTCTCACATTCGGGGCTCTACTCCACCAGTTGGAAATCTTCTTTTTGGTGAGGTCTGTTAGTGGCTTTGCCAGGTTATTATAATGAGGAATAAAATGACAGTAATACCCAATGATACCCAGAAATGGCAACAATTCCCTCTTACACACTGGGATGGGCCTCTATTCTATTGAGGCTACCTTGGCCGGCCCAGGCCAGATCTTCTCACTCCCTACTGTGTGTCCTAGGTACTGCACCTCCCCCATGTCAGAGTTAATGGTCAACCCGGATTGCTGGATCCAACCCAGTACCTTGGCTATGTGGTCCACTTGTGACTACCAATTATAGATGAATATGGCAATGTCATCCAGATAAAGTCCTATCCGTAGCACTGTAATTGCAAATATCAACACACTACTGTACTTAAAATTAAAGGTGAAGTGATGTTAGGTATTAAAATGAATAGCACAACATTCTCAGGCTTGCAAATCTGCAATATAAAATACTTTTTTTCATGTTTTAAAACTGTGTTATATATATCTCGGCAATCAATGTGTTAATACATATAATGGAACTTGCATGGACTAGAATATCATATTTACTGATTTAATAATATTGTATTTTTTCTTAAATGAAGGTACGATCATAACCCGTAATTGAAAACCATAAGGGTTTGAAATCTACCCTCCATTTTTCAGTGACGTAATGATGACAATCTCTTTTACCATTGGCTCTATCTAAAACCGTAAATACGGGTTTAACTAATTGATTGTGCTAGGGGCGCACATGCCACGTGTACTAGAATGGTTTACGGATTTGCGTCTACGGTCCGTTGATGGCTCCATGGTTGAATGTAATAGCGGGTGCACCGGTGCTGCTACAGGCTTCACATTTAATATGGCCCTTGGTCTCCCTTAAAGAGATACTAACCCTATTTCATGAATAATTTCTATAAAGACTATTCTCAACTCTCCATCACCTTACTAACCGACTTTCCATTGTTTGTTGGCATCTGTCAGTCTCTGTGGTCCAATGGACCTTCTCCGTACCCCTTATAGCATGTTATATTGTAATACAATATGGTAATATGTCATGGCAACATACAAACATGATACAAAATTTAAACAATACCAATTTGTAACAGTTGTAAAGTATTGATATCCACAGTCCATGAGCTTTTGATGCTCACAAAAGTCCTGCTGTCCCTTTGGTGATGACACTACCCTAACCTATCTACCAGTTCATCTACTCTAGGCATAGGGTAAGTGTCAGTAGTCATCTTGTCATTTAGCCACCTACAGTCCACACAAAACCTAGTGGTCCCATCCTTCTTAGGGACCAACACCACAGCAGATGCACAAGGGCTAAAGGGTGGCTCAATGACCCCAAGCTCTAACATACATAGTTAAATAGTTACATATAGTAATTGAGGTTGAAAAATGTATTTGAGTCCATCAAGTTCAACCTTTTAAGATCTCCTCTTACATGCAGTATTCAGATTAATTATTAATTGTTAATTGATCCAGAGGAAGGCAAACAGAAAACAACCCAAGTGAAACTTTGTCAATTGTCTCAAAAGCGAAAAAAAAATCCTTCTTTTTTCCTCCCTGGATCAATACTCCCTCACTAATAATTCTGAATGCCCTTTTTATTAGGTAATATATCCAATCCCTTTTTAAAGTATCTATCGAATCTGCTGTCACCGCCTCCTTTGATAGAGAATTCCACAGATTAACCACCCTTACTGTGAAGAACCCCTTTCTTTCTTTAAGGTGAAGTCTTTTAAGTTATAACCTCAAAGGATGTCAGTTGAAATCCTCTTGGCACAAAAGGTGCACTTGACAAAGCCTTGTATTAACCCTGGATGTATTTATATAAGGTAATTATATCTCCTCTTAGAGACCTTTTTTCTAGAAAAAATAAGATTAAATTGGTTAGTCTTTCTTCATAACTTCACCCCTAAATTCCCCTTATTAGTTTTGTAGCCCTTCTCTGTACTTTTCACGATCTAAAATGTCCTTTTCATGAAGAAGTGCCCAAAATTGTACTCCATATTCCAAATGAGGGCGTACTAGGGATTTGTATAGTGGCAGAATTATATTTGCTTCCCTTGCTTCTATATCCTTCTTAATATATGCTAATATTTTATTTGCCTTTGCAGCTGCTGCTTGGCATTGAGCACTGTTACCTAGGTGGTTGTCCACAAGTACTCCCAAATCCCTTTCAATATCTGATACCCCATGTTTTACTCCATTCAGATTATAAACTGCATGGCTATTTTTCTTTCCTTAATGCATAATTTTACATTTATTTATATTAAATCTCATCTGCCATTCACATGACCATTTCTCATCCAGCTTCCTCCTTATATTTATCTTCCTATGCAAGGGCTGATTTAGTGGGGAAATGTTAGGGTTAAGAACTTTGTGGAACAGTAGATGTTCTACCCAGGGGGTTGACAAAAGCCTTGGTGGTGACTCAGCACCTCCTCAAGCTGCTGCCATTAGTTTGATGACAAGTCTGTAGGGATAATGGAAATAGGGAACAGGTCAGCTGGCAAGCATTTCTGTTTGTACCCCATCCTCAGAATCTTCCCCTTATACCAGGCATATGGCCATTACTCGGATATTCCAACTTTGTCTTCTGAATCTGCTTTTGCTCATCCATGGCTACCCCAAAGGGGGTGTTAGCTACTTTCTGGATGATTTTGAAAGGGAGGGACCCTCACATATCCTCCCATACCCTACCATACTCTCCCAAATCACCTGGAGCTTTGTTTTTGTATTGGATACCAACATTAATATCTGCTGACCTACCAGGAATTTCCTAGTTCAAGATGCTCATTGGCTTGCCCAGTAAGTGTCTCCAGCCTATCTCCGAGTGGCAGCACATATGGCTCTACAGGACGTTTCTCCCCATGGTTGTCCCCCTACTGAAACTCCCATAATAGGTCCAATGCTTATCTCACCCTCCTCTCTTAAAACAGTTAAAAGAGAGAGAACTCTGTGTACTTATAAGGACCTTTCTTTTGCCAAAGAGGAGGTAGGGAAGCAACTTTTCCCAGTCCTTTCTCTCGTTCACAAAGGCTCTAATCATAGTCTTCAGGGTGTGATTGAATCTTCCACATAAACCATTCGTCTTAAAAAATAGGGGATTGACCTCAGCTAGGGCACCACTTATTTCTGCCACAACTGATCAGGCTGCTCAGTCATAAACATGGTAAACTGATATGACAAAATTTCAATTGACCCTGGTGAAAATGGCTGTAATGCAACCAAGAGCTACAGCCTACAGATTCCAGGTGGCATAATCCACCAAAGTGAGGATGTATCTCTTGCCTTTCTTATTAGACCTGGCAAGGGAGCCAATGATATCTACACTCACTCTGTGGAGGGAATTTCTATAATGGCATGGGCAGCAAGGGAGCCCAGGGAACTCTTCCACGGCCATGAAAGCGCTGACAAGTATCACACAAGGCTCAGAAACTAGTGACATCTCATGATGCTCTGGGCTGGGAACGACCAGCTGTCACAGCGTCCCTCTGTGGATTAGTCACCTTGTATAACAGGTCTCCCTACCAAATATATCTTTCCCCTTAGGTCATTTCTCTCCAGTCAGTGCCCTAACCCCCTCTAAAGCAGGGCCCTGCTTTACCACCCTCTTAAATTCAGCTGATTCCTCCCAGGGCACTACGTTTTTCTCAGTTGGCAACTGGCTTACCGCTAATTCTTTCTCCTCCCTGGCGGAGGCCCATTTGTCTTGGCTTTTGGGTCATAACAACACTTCTTCAGGATAACAGAGGAGCTCACCAGAACTGGGTGGATGAGTAAAGACATGAGCCAGTGTCCCGAAATCGTCTACCATAATAGGCTAGACATGGAGACTCTGCTAGTCCCCTGCAGGTAACTGGACAGGGGCTGAAAAATGCTTCCCCTCATACCCATCTACATACTTGGAGCAATTAAAGAACTGGTCTTCCATTCCTGCAGGGTCAGTCACACACTTGCCTATACATTGGACAAGGCGAGGGAAACCCCAGGATTTCCTGGTTGTATATGGGGACAGTCTCACTTCAGATACCCTAGCTGATGACACCCAAAGCACCACACCTTCATTCTTAGGGACTAGTGGGGAAGTAGTGGTGGGCTGTGGAGACAAGGACACTGGTCAGTGTTGCCTTTCTGATTGAAGTAGTGGTCCAAGCTAGGCTATTGGGCTGATGAGTCCTGGTCTAGGTGGCCTAGCTGCAGTGGTTAATCATCAGTCGTGAACGCACACTCTCCAGGCTGGAGGACAAAAGTGGCCAAAAATGCTCCAGTACAAAAACCTGGGCAGCTCCTTAATGGTCAAGACTTTGTGCCCCTTCGCACCACCCATCTCCAGTATGTGAGATGGCGGGGAATGGGCTGACTCACCCACTAGCAAGCCTACCAGTCATGCCCAGTTCCTTGGTTTGAAACACTAGAGCTTTCCCAGCAGCTCAAAGTCATCAGCATCATCAAATAGGTGAAAAGCTCTATAGGGCAGCTCCCTGGGTGGTGGGTCAGAATCAGCTGAGCTTTACCTGCAGTGTAATAACTGACTGGCTTATAACTGCATTGTTAATAAAATGTAACAGTCCCAGAGAGACTATTAACCCTATTAAATTCCCTTAATGTCTAAAAACCGTAGCCCGTCACATAGGCTGCAAGATTTATGGCTATTAAATTGGCACCGTAAATCAACCCGCTAACAGTCTGCGGGTTAAGGGTGAAGAAAACCCTACGGGACGTTGAAATTTGAAATCCACAGCCGCAAATATTTTGTTCTGTCAAGTCCGTAACTGTTACGTTCCAATCACGATAATAAATAGCAACAGTTTTCCAAAGACACCCTGGCGTTCAAGCCCGTAACCCGCAAATGGAGGCAAAAACATTGCAGCCTCCAAATAGGACTCCCAAAGGGTTTATAGACAATTTCTCAACACTGTAAAAGACAAAATAAACACACCAGTGGACTTTAAAATATGGAGAAAGCATGGAAAGACATTACAATTACTTGCACAATAATCCCCCATGTGCCATGTGCCATGTGCCAAGATGTATACCCATTTGGTGACCTGCCATTATGTTTTGCTATTCATCAATTTACATTAGTGTGGTGTATGTTCCCCTGGTCCTTTCTGGATTGCTAAGTGGTGGTGGTGGTGAAGAGGCTTGTGTATCTCAATGATATATTGTGAATTATATCATGTACGACCACTGTAGGTGGGCAGATGATAGCAGAGAGGTCAGACAAATTACAGTCCACTAGAGGAGGAACTGGCACCCCACTCCAGTATCACCTGTCATATTGTCAGCAGGCTCTCAAGGGAATGTTGATACTCCACAATATCAATAATTGGACATTTGCACGTGTATTAACCCTTTATGTTTATTATATATGATATATATTATATGATAGATAATGCTATTATTACCATTATTATTATTATTATTATTATTATTATTATTATTATTATTAATATTAATATTATTATTATGTGTATTGATCTATTGCATAGTAACTAGGGCTCATTAGTTTACATATAAAGGAATGTGACACAGTTGCGATGTAGGTTGATGTCCCATAACCCCAACCATTGACAACACACTGACAGTTAGAATGGTATAACAAAGCTTTATTTCATACACAGAGCACAATCAGAAATTAACAAGACTGGGCATTAATGCCATGGTGTGGTGTGGGCGGATACCGGAAGGGCAAGAGGCTGTGGGCAATCAAAGAACAAATAAACGGTTAACTGTTAGACAACATCATAAGGATAATGCATAGTATCTAGTAGGGTCACATGTGGCCAGGACACCACAGTAACCATAATCGGATGTGACATAGGAACATCATATAACACTCCATTTCTTAGAAATAATCATAAATGTGCATACAGCAACCATATGGTCTTTATCTGCCATATTAAACAGATGCTAGAAATCATGGATCATGTAATACTAATCAATTCCACACACAGTGTGTTTTCATTTATTACTGCTGATTCCCAAAAAGATGATAGGAATCTGGAAAACATAAAGAGGAGGTTAGAACAGTCATAAGCAGATATTATAGTACATTGTTTTTGCTCTGGACACTACATTAAACAAATTAACATGAACGTCATCTACAAGCAGCAATAACCCTATTGATTCTGTCCTGTTCAATCAGCCATCCCAGAATATGTTGAGGATGTGTAATACAACAAGGCAAGCTTCACTGTGAACACAATCTTTCAGCAAAAAGTACTATCACTATCTATATGGAATAGATGTGCCATGCTGATATCACATCTCCCTGGTATACAGGTGGTATCAAGGCCCGACAGGTTACACGGTTCACATTACCCTTAAACACATGCACATTGATCCTGATGTCAAACCAAGGAAATCATCCATTTTGTTTGGATGACATGAAATAAATTAATCCGCTTTCATACTGTTAACAGGATGAAATGCAACAAAAACGCATGTATAACTATTGCTTTGGATTAGCAGATCCTAATGGGATCGTGCAACTCTAAAGCCAGAACACTATTCATTATAATTGAAGCTCACACCAGTCATGTTCATTAGTGAAGAGATATGTAGTCATATATTGCATTTCAGATCCATGTGCAGTGGTGAATGACACTGATAGACAATGATAGAATGCCTGTTGGGAACTGGGTTGAGTGTTCGCTCACATGATGGTATTGTACTACTCAGAGATGAAGAACATGCCTTCATGGTCATGAGATTAGGCTATTAAAACCTACAGAGACAAGAACAATATATCAATTATAACAATATTCTGTTTAACTACAACACCTCATCTCAATGTCAATCCACATTGAACATAAATTGTTAAAATGGTAAACATAACCAGACATGTACACACTCTGTAGCCAGCCAATAGTATGTCAACATCTATACAAATCAGTATTTAATGAGGAGTGATCAAGAGGAGGACTTCCTGGATAGTCCTAAGACCTCCTCTTCCGCCGCACTGGGCCCCCTAACCTTCTGTGCCAGTGCCCCGTCTCACTCTTCCTGGTCTTGTCGGTGTAGGAGTGTGGGGAGCCACTACGTTGGGTGGCTTGGGATCAGGTTGAGATGCTTGGGAGATCTGAGATGAGGAGGCCGACGTCTTGGGTTGCAGTTGTGCAACCCGAAAGCTGGAGAGGTATGAGCTGGTGTTCTGCTAATTGTATAAGTTGCTGTCTGTCCCAAATCGCCCATTCCTCATATCTCTCCATCCTTTGGTTGTGTCTCCTCACCTCAGAATGGAGTGATCAGATGCTCGCCAGGAGGGTGTGTGTTAGGCTACACTGCCTTCTGAGCAACCGGAGCCTCTCATCTTGTTGCCATATCCTCCCCAGTGAAATAGGCCATGATTTCCCTCAATGTCAGGAGTGCTGGTGTTGATGGCATTGTGGCTGATGTTAACAGCATTGGGCCAAAGGTGATGCCATCAGGGCTGGAGTTTTCGGCAGCAGGGCCGGGGGAGGCGGCAACAGGGCCATAGGTGTCAGCAGCAGGGCCATAGGTGTCAGCAGCAGGGCCAGAGGCGATGAGGGCCTGAGATGTCGGCAGAAGTGCCTTAGGTGTCGGGTGTGTTGGGCCATGTTGAGGGAGCCCATTGTGTGTTCGGCCATGTTGGGGGACCCAATCGTGTGTGAGTGGTTGTGGGCTGCCATGGCCGCTAATGTTGTTGGAGCAGGCAGAATCTATGATGATGGCTGGGGCCAGGACATGGCCGGTGGAAGTTACTCCCACTCCTGATATGCCAGTGAACATGACTGACCAGCTCATGTGGATGGTCCTGGGCCCTCTGGAATGTCCTGGCCTTCTTCTTCAACCACTCCCACCTCCAGTGGAGGCTCCCCTTGTTCCACTGTGGTTGGCCTTGTCCTCCTGAGAACTGAAATGGATATATTTGAGTTGGTTTCCAAATTGACAGCTATGTGTTTCCATATCCTTGACATCATAGTCACCTGTGATTGACTTTGGTGCTTGTGTTACACAGATAAAACTGCATAATGAGCATTGTGGATCGTGGCTCATATGAATATGTTTACTGCAGGTGCGGTGTGACATCTGCCTGTGCTCTGCAGGATCTTCTTTTCAGTGTGTGACATGTTCCCAGCAATGGTTGTTAACATGCAGCTGAGACATGGTTCAGGTTAGGACAGTATATAACACGCACATGCAGTCCTACAGAGTCTGTATACACATATGCCGCAGTGCGCACACCCAGACATGTACTCTCTTTTGAATGTAAAATCAATCTTGATATCATAGCAAATTCTACTCAGAATCAGTTTGAACTGCAGGTATTGGCCAGACATTTCATTGATACAAATTATGAAAATTATATGTTTGCTACCAGGATTTACATGGTTATTGATGCTGCATATATCTTCAGTCATGAAGCTGATCTGTGAATCAGTGCAGGCAGCTAAAGGGTGTTTTTCTGTCCTGTACTATGTAATCATTGTCCAGGTGAGAGTGGGTGTGGTTTGGTCAGTGCAAAGGTATATCTGTGAACAATTGTGTGGTGTTCTGTTTGAATCTGCTCTGCTCTGTGATTAACGTCTTGCAAGTAAAGTGTGAATATTTGCTGTTTACACTAATTTTGTCCAGGTGAGAGGGGAGTGGTTTGCCTGTGTTAAACTTGCATAAAGGTTTGTGATTTGTCTCGGGTTGTTTGCAACTGGGATTTACTTCTTGCCAGTAAAGTGTGATTATTTGCTGTGTGCACTAATTTCTGTCCAGGTGAGTAGGAAGAAGTTAATATAAACATGGGAAGGGTTGAAGTAGTGAGCTTTCAAACACTTCTAGTATAAGTGCAGTTTTAGTAAAAGTGTAGGAGTTTAAATAAAAGGAGGGAGTTACTGTTCTAGTACGAGTGTAGGAGTTTAAATAAAAGGAGGGAATGTAGTGCTAGTAAAAGTGTAGTTTAAATAAAAGGAAGGAGTTCAAAGAAAGGGGGCAGACTTATAATGCAAAAAGGGAAATATATATATATATATATATATATATATTTATTTATTTTGTCTAAAGCTTTATACAAAAATATTACTTTTTATTATTGTTTGTTTGTTTTTCCCCCCAATATTTTGTTCACAATAATTATGAGTCACTCCAGTGGCAACCTCACTCAGTGTATATCCTGTCATATGTATTCACTACTGGAACAGATGATCCAGAGTCCACCTGTGAGAGGTGTGAGCATGTTACTTCTCTGGAAGCTCAAATTGGAGAACTGGAGAGGAGAACTTACTGATATTCAACTGGAAAGGAAGTTGGTGTTCACTGAGCACAGTTTAGCTGGGTCTAGCATAAAGGGTGGAGATGGGGCTAGTGAGGATGTCCAGGGAGGTAGCTGGGTTACATTTACAAGGGGAAGCAGGGGGAACAGGAGGAGGCAGGCCTGCTCTGAGTTGGCTACACCAACAGATTTGCCAGATTGAGTGAAACTGCTAGGGACTTCCATTCAGGAATGGCAATGCCAGATAGAGCTGTTTCCTCTAACAGCCGGGAGAACAGTTCTACTGGAGGAATGGGGAGGCAGAATAGGCAGAGCAACAGACAGGTTTTGGTGGTAGGGGACTCTATTAATAGGAAGGTAGACAGGGTGATTAATCACCCAGATCCCAGCAATTGAACAGTTTGCTGTCTAACGGGTGGTCAGCTTCGGCATGTTGGGGATCGGGTAGACAAATTATTGGGAGTGGCTGGAAATTAACCTGTGGTCTTGGTACATATTGGTACCAATGACAAAGTTAGTGGAAGATGGAGTGTCCTAAAGAATGATTTTAGAGAACTAGAAAATAAGCTGAAGGCAAGGACCTCCAAGGTAGTATTTTCCGAAATACTACCATTGCCACGTGCTAGTCCAGGGAGAATGAAGGAGCTTAGGGAGGTTAATGAGTGGCTAAAAAAAGTGGTGCATTAAGCAGGGGATTGGGTTTTTAGAGCACTGGGCTGACTTCTCCCTTGGGTACAATCTCTATAGCAGTGATGGATTGCAAATTAATGAAGAGGGAGCTGGTGTGCTAGGGTATAGGATGGTAGAACGGCTGGATGAGTTTTTAAACTAGAAGGTGGGGGTGAGGGACTATATGATTATAATGGGGTAGAAAGTGTAGAGGGGATAAGGGATGAATTAACTGCTCATGGGGGAGGAGATGGGGGAGGGTTAGTATAGTAAATAAGGAGGTATTTCTAAGTAACTCAAGTACAGTGACAGGGACCTCAAAACTACAGACTCACAACATAAGATGTCTGCTTGCTAATGCCAGAAGCTTGAAAGGAAAAAATTGGAGAGTTAGAATTATTGGCAATTAACGACAAATGGGATTTAATAAGCTTTACCGAAACATGGTCAGAGAAGATGTTTATGATGGACCTAGTGATAACGTTGAATGTTTGTGGGTAGATTTAAATAACGGAGCAGAAAATTCCAAAAGAATATTAGTACAATTGAAAGTGAGGAAATATAATTATTGTTACAGATTGGAAATGCAGCTAATCATGGGCAGTTGCTAATAATAGGAAATTTTAATTACCCTGAAATAAGCTGGATAAATGAGCCCAGCAGTTCAGTTGAAGGGAGCAGGTTCTTGAGTACACTCAGGGATCATTATCTGTCCCAGGTTATACAAGAACCTACTAGAAATAGTGATGTCGCGAACAGAAACTTTTCGGTTTGCGAACCGCGAACGCGAACCGCCGCAAATGTTCGCGAATCGGTGAACCCGGCGAAACGCCATAGACTTCAATGGGCAGGCGGATTTTAAAACCCACAGGGACTCTTTCTGGCCACAATAGTGATGGGAAAGTTGTTTCAACGGGACTAATACCTGGACTGTGGCATGCCGGAGGGGGATCCATGGCAAAACTCCCACGGAAAATTACATAGTTGATGCAGAGTCTGGTTTTAAGCCATTAAGGGCATAAATTACCTAACATTCCTAAATTGTTTGGAATAACGTGCTTTAAAACATCAGGTATGATGTTGTATCGATCAGGTAGTGTAAGGGTTAGGCCCGCTTCACAGTGACAGACCAAACTCCCCGTTTAACGCACCGCAAACAACCGCAAACAGTCCATTTGCACAACAGCAAACTCCCCATTTGCACAAGGTTGGATACCAAGCTAGCCATGTCCCGTTCCTTGTCCTCACTGATGTCATTGAAGGTCTCTTCCTCCACCCAGCCACCAAGGGTCCCCGAAAGGTGACATCAAGCCCCCTGGGACGCTTGCTGTGTGTGGTCTTCCACTTCCTCAAAGCCACCTTCCTCCTCTGACTCCTCTTCTTCAGACTCCTCTCACTGCCTTGCCTCTCTCTGCATTATTATAAGGTGTGTTAAGTAGTACTACTCTTATCAGTTTAATACCTGTTACAGCACCTATCAGGGGGCGTGTATAAGGCCTGGATTTTTAGAACCGGGAGATGGAAAAAGATGCTTGGTGGGTCGTATCACTTCAATTTTGGGGCACGGCACGTGCAATCAAAGGTGCCACCAGATAGGAGTGGCGTGTTTGTAAGTACTACTCTTATCAGTTAAATACTTGTTACGTCACCTATCAGGGGGCGTGTATAAGGCCTGGATTTTTAGAACCAGGAGATGGAAAAAGATGCTTTGTTGGTCGTATCACTTCAATTTTGGGGCACGGCAAGTGCAATCAAAGGTGCCACCAGATAGGAGTGGCGTGTTTGTAAGTACTACTCTTATCAGTTTAATACCTGTTACAGCACCTATCAGGGGGCGTGTATAAGGCCTGGATTTTTGGAACCGGGAGATGGAAAAAGATACTTGGTTGGTCGTATTACTTCAAATTTGGGGCACGGCACGTGCAATCAAAGGTGCCACCATATAGGAGTGGCGTGTTTGTAAGTACTACTCTTATCAGTTCAATACTTGTTACGTCACCTATCAGGGCACGTGTATAAGGCCTGGATTTTTGGGACCGGGAGATGGAAAAAGATGCTTGGTTGGTCGTATCACTTCAAATTTGGGGCACTTTGTGACATTAGCTTCTTACTCTCAAACATGTCCTTTACAGGCACCTGACTATGGGCAGATGAGCAGGAACTGCTCAAGGCGAGAGACGGAGTGGCGGATAGTTGAGAGGGGGCAAGGAGGACAGCAGTGGTTGATGTGGCTGATGATGCTGGACCAGGAGGAGGATAGCCGCTTTGAGTTTGTGTGCTGCTTGTACTCATGTGTTGGTCTGGAGTCACCCAAACATTAGGTCTTAACTTGTAGAGGATAAGGGAACCAGGCTACTCTAGACCTCATTCATCATTACAGGTTTTGACAGATTGGTACTATGCGTGCAAGCTACTGTGACAACAGATATGAGTGGCACTGTGCACTTGCAGAAGGTTGGCAGAGTAGACGCTGTAGGTCTGACACACACGCTTGCAGACTACTAACTGCTATGCAATCTATTACAGTAGATTTTTTTGTTTTTGGTTTAAATGTACACTACTGTTACACCAGATATGAGTGGTGTGTTAAGTAGTACTACTCTTATCAGTTTAATCCCTGTTATGTGCCTTTTTTGGGGGTTTGGTTGTTGAAGCCACAGTGCAGCACCAGAGGCCAGAAAAATTAGGCATGTACACATGCCTGAAAAATTAGGTATTGTTGATCTTGCATCGAGCAGAGAAGAAGGTAGGCCTGATTCAACGCCCCAGCCCCGCATACGTACACTCAGAGATTGAGGGGGGGACCTGAGAAGGCCACGGGCCGGAGATGTAAAGGGGGGCCATCCCAAATAAGCACACAAGCGGGGACAAAGGTAGTGAAGGGGACATAGAGGCCCATGGACTAACGGTCGCCATCTTGGCAGGAAAAGGGCCCAGCAATTAAGCCAAACTGACCCAGCACAGGCAGCTACTTGAGTCAAACGCTGTACAATTACACCTTAATAAAGCTGAAACATGCAGCAGCAGGGTTTCTAAACGGCCACACAGGGACAAGGAGGCTAACAGCCCCCACAGTCTCTGCACCACTCTTTTTAACAGATAACCCAAGGGGCTAACCAGGGACCTTACCCACATAAAAAAACAGAATTTTATTGGAGGAATTATTAGTGTCTTTACCCCCCAAGAGAGGACATAATATACGGTATCTTTAGACTACCTGATGGCCAAACCTCCTTTAGCCCCAATGCTATCCAATAATAGCCCAAATTATATGCCCTAAAAAGTGCCTCTGAGTACTTTGTAATAAAGCGTTTGCGCCTCCATTCACTCGGAGTTTCGCGCTTCCTGATTACGGCGTGCGTGATGACGTCATGCTACGTTCGCCTGTTACCTAACATGTTTCTACGTTACAAAACGTCTTTGTCAAAGGATCAAGGCGTATGCTGGAAATGAGAGCTATTTAAAGGGAGCGGTCGCCATGGTTACCAGTACTACCGAATGTGCTACACTTAAAAACATCTCTTATTAATTATTAGTCTGGGAGGAAGGAAGATAATGGAAATAGGACCTATATAAGATAATATCAGACATAAGAGGACCAGGATCTTATTAGATGTATAATGACATATGGTCATGACTCGGATAGTATTAAGAACATTCTTGATAAACATTGGCATCTTCTCACAAGCGACAAAGACATACAAGATGCCCTAACCCCAAAGGCAAGCATAACATATAGGAGAGGCACCAATATCAAAGATATGATTGTACACAGTTTGTACAAAGACAATCCAATTGAGACAAAGACATGGCTGAAACCCCTTAAGGGAATGTACAAATGTGGTAGATGCAAATTCTGTAAATTTGTGAAACCATGCAAAAACTATATACACCCTATTAATGGGCTCAACTATGAGATTAACAACTTCTTTAATTGTAAATCTACAGGAGTGATATATATAGCCACATGCCTTTGCAATAAGATTTACGTTGGCAAAACCTGTAGAGAGCTTCGACGTAGAGTGGGGGAACATGTATACTCTATTCTTAATGAATATGACACCCCCATAGCAAGGCATATTAAATATTGCCACAACAACAATCCGGATGCACTTAAGTTCTGCATCATAGATTCAGTCACTCCAGGGCCCAGAAGGGGCAATTTCCAAAAGAAACTATTACAATGTGAATCTAAATGGATTTATAAACTTCAAGCACAAGTACACAATGGTCTAAATGAAGGTTTTTCCTATACTCCCTTCATTTAAATATTTTTCACTTATGTATTTCCCTTTAACAGTTCACCTTTACCGCCTCTTTTATAGGGCGCTTATGTACAATAGATTTATCTCTTGGTACACAATTCCTTACACTTATATTATTTACACTTAAGTTTATATAATTACAGGCCACGTTATTGCCCCTTTTTAGATGGTGCTCTTTTTATCACTCAACCAGGACTCATTTACATTATATACTATAGGTATTAAGTACACAGTCCCTCATGGTTTGGGACTTCATCTTTCACCTATTTATTATCCCCTGCACAAAGCACTTTATGGTAATTATTAAGCACTTGATGCAATATTACATTATTTTCTTTCTTTTATAAGTCCACTTCTCAGTGACACATTGATCACTAGAAGAAACCATATCCATTGATTCACTATTGCATTTACACTTATATATGGAAGATTTTCCACCCTGCATTATTTTATATAAGGGTCCTCTTATGTCTGATAATATCTTATATAGGTCCTATTTCCATTATCTTCCTTCCTCCCAGACTAATAATTAATAAGAGATGTTTTTAAGTGTAGCACATTCGGTAGTACTGGTAACCATGGCGACCGCTCCCTTTAAATAGCTCTCATTTCCAGCATACGCCTTGATCCTTTGACAAAGACGTTTTGTAACGTAGAAACATGTTAGGTAACAGGCGAACGTAGCTTGACGTCATCACGCACGCCGTAATCAGGAAGCGCGAAACTCTGAGTGAATGGAGGCGCAAACGCTTTATTACAAAGTACTCAGAGGCACTTTTTAGGGCATATAATTTGGGCTATTATAGCCTATCCCTCGAACTGACAAAGACCCTCAATAACTGAGTTAAGAGGAGACAGATAACGCTTTACAAACAGCATGTCAGTGGTGTATGTATACAGATACACTAAGGGAGAGCAGCGCTGCTGCATACAGTAACTGGTATTTATATCAGACTCTATGACACTCCCATATAAGGCTGAGCATTTATAGTCTTGAAACACCCAGATAACTCTACCACTTATAGGTGCTTCATATCATTTTCCAGCAATCTATATTAATATTATATATATATATATATATATACCTATGGGATTTGTCTATAGCTCTTGAATCAGTGAGCAATTGCCCCTTTATACACTCTGAGGAATTATCTGTGTAACCACACTCTAAGAAGACTATATGCCAGAGTGACAATAGTGGTTACAAGAGTCATTGAAGGAACCAGTTTTCACAGTGTTTTTAAATTTCCTTTAAGTTCTTTTAATCGACGTTGTTTTCTCACTAATAAAAATTCTCCAATATTATATGATTATGATTAACCCAATGTTGTCCTCACATTTGAATTTGTAGTGTTAAGCACTAATGGGTTTAATTCCCTAAGATATTACTTGTCTATTCATTTCTAACAGTGGTTCAATCCACACTTAGGGGTTGTAAATTACAAGTCTACACTTTTACTCTCCCTGTCTGCTGTTAGCCCATAAAATAAACTGCATAATTTTAAAATGGCAGGGGCTAACATCACTAGTCTGGACTTTGCACAACTACAAATTGAGGCAGAGGAAACTTTTATGCCCTCAATACAACCCAGAACTGAAAATAAGGATGTAAATTCAGCTTTTTATGAGCTTCAAAAAAATATGAGGAAGCAAATTAGATCTATCTGGGAAATATCCAGTCTTCAGAATTATATGAAAAATAAACTAATCCCTAGAGGCTTGAGGACTAATATCACACCAGCCTCCAATATCAACGATGAGACTTTCTTGTCCAAATGGAAGGAAATCCTATTCAAATGTTCTATGGACCTTATGTCCTTGATTATTGAAACTGAGCAGAAAAATCTGGAGAACATTAAACAAAGAGTCATACTGAATCAAGCAGAAGTTGATAAATTCAAAGACCTTTCTGACTTTGAAATTTTATGCAACAAATTGAACTTTAACATTGACAAATTTAAAAAAGATATTAAAGATCGCAAACAGAGAAAATTTCTAAGAGACCAAACAGATTTCAAGACAGGTAGAATATATAAGAGACTACCAGCAAATTCAGAAACTCAAACTGGATCTGAAATTAGTTCATCCGATTATGATACCTCAGACATAGAGGACAATACTACCAGAAAAGACCCTATAGGTCCCAATTTCCATCAATATAAAACCAATAAGAGAACAAATAACCCCAATTGGAGAAGGGACCAATATGAACTACGTTCGAGAAGAAATCAATATGATTCTGATAGACAAACAAGACCATACTCTAGATATGAAAATGATCTCCCCCCTACTCCTTTTTTAGGAAGAGGACGGTCTCAAGGAAGGAGATCGATACAAACAAGATCAAATCTATTTCAAGGATACCTAGTAAAAGAGAGGATGAACTAAGAATTATAAACTTATCCCATTTTGAAATGCAAGAGTCACATATTTCAGTATTAAGTAAAGGCCTAACCTTTGTACCTACATCCAAAGCAGACACCTTTACTCATATTAAGGACTTAAATTTGTTCTCCAGAAAGTTAGCTCTACATAAATTTTATAAAATGAAACAAGAGAGGGAAATCCTCAATTTAGGTGTACCCCAAGAGGACATAAAGATTATACAAGGCCTTGTAGAACTACTGGAAGAAAACTGTACACCAACAATTGAACCTAAGAGATGGAGAAATAAAAGCACTTTTACACCGCAATTGAAAGACTATGCCAACATCTGGGTATTTTTACAACAAGTCTCGAATGACATAGAGAACATAGATCATATGAGCTATAAAAAAATACACAATCTCACTAAATCTGAATATGCAGCTCTTAAAGAATTGAGAGACGATAACACCATCCACATTAAACCAGCCGATAAGGGCGGTAATATAGTCCTAATGGACAACATGGACTATAAAGATATGTGTGAAAGGATCCTCAAGGACAAAATGACTTATAAAATCATTCCCAAGGACCCCACAGTTGAATTTAAATCAACCCTCAAAAATATCTTAGATGGTGTTAAAAACTCAGGAATCATTGATGACCAAACTTATCACTTTCTGCTCCCTAAATTCCCTACGGTGTCAGTCTTCTACTCCCTTCCAAAAGTGCATAAAAAGACTAGGCCTATCCCTGGAAGACCTATAGTCTCTGGCACTGATAATCTGTCACACAATTGTAGTATTTTTCTGGACCACCACCTTAGAGACTTTGTGATGGGATTGCCATCATATGTGAAAGACACCCCAGATATTCTTAGGCAACTAGAAGACCTAACTATACCTACTGACTCGTGGCTAGTATGCATTGACGTCGAAGCTCTCTATAGTAGTATTCCTCATCACTTTGGGATTGATGCAGTAAAATACTTTTTAAAGATGAAAGGCTCCATTTTTGAAGAATTAAACCAACTGCTGATATCACTGCTTGAATATGTTCTGAAACATAATTTTTTCGTCTTTAACCATAAATGGTACCACCAACAACAAGGAACAGCAATGGGAACACCGTGTGCTCCCAGTTATGCCAATCTTTTCCTTGGTTGGTGGGAAGACAAATACATATATGATGACAACGCACATACCTTTGGAAGTAATATACTCATCTGGAGAAGATACATAGATGATGTGTTTCTTGTCTGGACAGGCAACAGAGAAGATCTAACTGCTTTCATATCATATTTGAATAATAACGAACTAGGCCTGAGATTTACCTCTGAGGCAAATCAAAGTGAAGTCTCCTTCCTAGATTTAAAAATTAAAAAAGACTTGGAAGGTAGAATCTGTACTTCAACCTATAGAAAGGAAACAGCCTCTAACACACTATTAAAATGGGAAAGCCAGCACTTTGGGCCCCAAAAAAGAGGAATCCCTAAAGGCCAATATTTAAGGATTCGGAGGAATTGCAGTACAGAACATGAATTAAAAACAGAAGCAGATAAACTTAGACAGCGGTTTAAATCAAGAGGTTATCCGAATAGGAGTCTTAAATCAGCCTATAAGCATGCCTTATCCTGTAATAGAACTGACCTGCTGAATGCACATGTCACAAAAAACTGGAAAATAATACCACTAAAGTAAATGATACATCTAACCAGGATCTTATTAGATGTATAATGACATATGGTCATGACTCGGATAGTATTAAGAACATTCTTGATAAACATTGGCATCTTCTCACAAGCGACAAAGACATACAAGATGCCCTAACCCCAAAGGCAAGCATAACATATAGGAGAGGCACCAATATCAAAGATATGATTGTACACAGTTTGTACAAAGACAATCCAATTGAGACCAAGACATGGCTGAAACCCCTTAAGGGAATGTACAAATGTGGTAGATGCAAATTCTGTAAATTTGTGAAACCATGCAAAAACTATATACACCCTATTAATGGGCTCAACTATGAGATTAACAACTTCTTTAATTGTAAATCTACAGGAGTGATATATATAGCCACATGCCTTTGCAATAAGATTTACGTAGGCAAAACCTGTAGAGAGCTTCGACGTAGAGTGGGGGAACATGTATACTCTATTCTTAATGAATATGACACCCCCATAGCAAGACATATTAAATATTGCCACAACAACAATCCGGATGCACTTAAGTTCTGCATCATAGATTCAGTCTCTCCAGGGCCCAGAAGGGGCAATTTCCAAAAGAAACTATTACAATGTGAATCTAAATGGATTTATAAACTTCAAGCACAAGTACCCAATGGTCTAAATGAAGGTTTTTCCTATACTCCCTTCATTTAAATATTTTTCACTTATGTATTTCACTTTAACAGTTCACCTTTACCGCCTCTTTTATAGGGCGCTTATGTACAATAGATTTATCTCTTGGTACACAATTCCTTACACTTATATTATTTACACTTAAGTTTATATAATTACAGGCCACGTTATTGCCCCTTTTTAGATGGTGCTCTTTTTATCACTCAACCAGGACTCATTTACATTATATACTATAGGTATTAAGTACACAGTCCCTCATGGTTTGGGACTTCATCTTTCACCTATTTATTATCCCCTGCACAAAGCACTTTATGGTAATTATTAAGCACTTGATGCAATATTACATTATTTTCTTTCTTTTATAAGTCCACTTCTCAGTGACACATTGATCACTAGAAGAGACTATATCCATTGATTCACTATTGCATTTACACTTATATATGGAAGATTTTTCACCCTGCATTATTTTATATAAGGGTCCTCTTATGTCTGATCATATCTTATATAGGTCCTATTTCCATTATCTTCCTTCCTCCCAGACTAATAATTAATAAGAGATGTTTTTAAGTGTAGCACATTCGGTAGTACTGGTAACCATGGTGACCGCTCCCTTTAAATAGCTCTCATTTCCAGCATACGCCTTGATCCTTTGACAAAGACGTGTTGTAACGTAGAAACATGTTAGGTAACAGGCGAACGTAGCGTGACGTCATCACGCACGCCGTAATCAGGAAGCGCGAAACTCTGAGTGAATGGAGGCGCAAACGCTTTATTACAAAGTACTCAGAGGCACTTTTTAGGGCATATAATTTGGGCTATTATAGCCTATCCCTCGAACTGACAAAGACCCTCAATAACTGAGTTAAGAGGAGACAGATAACGCTTTACAAACAGCATGTCAGTGGTGTATGTATACAGATACACTAAGGGAGAGCAGCGCTGCTGCATACAGTAACTGGCATTTATATCAGACTCTATGACACTCCCATATAAGGCTGAGCATTTATAGTCTTGAAACACCCAGATAACTCTACCACTTATAGGTGCTTCATATCATTTTCCAGCAATCTATATTAATATTATATATATATATATATATATATATATACCTATGGGATTTGTCTATAGCTCTTGAATCAGTGAGCAATTGCCCCTTTATACACTCTGAGGAATTATCTGTGTAACCACACTCTAAGAAGACTATATGACAGAGTGACAATAGTGGTTACAAGAGTCATTGAAGGAACCAGTTTTCACAGTGTTTTTAAATTTCCTTTAAGTTCTTTTAATCGACGTTGTTTTCTCACTAATAAAAATTCTCCAATATTATATGATTATGATTAACCCAATGTTGTCCTCACATTTGAATTTGTAGTGTTAAGCACTAATGGGGTTAATTCCCTAAGATATTACTTGTCTATCCAATGCTATCCAAGAAACATTTCAAAACTTCTATCAGACCATATATTCATCTCAATCCTGCTGCAGCGGATCTGACATAGAGTCCTTCCTACTACAGCAAGAAGTCCACAAAATACCTGTACCTCAATTGGACAGCTTGAACCTAGACATATCCCAAGAAGAAGTTAAATCTACAATCCAAGATCTTGAATTTGGCCATTCCCCATGGCCAGACGGTTTTACTCATCTGTACTATAACAAATTTGAGCCCTTGCTTACCCCCGCACCTAACATCTTTGTTTAACGCTATACTAAATGGAGAACCTATGCCCCCTTAATTGAATCAGGCCGACCTCATAGTCTTTCCAAAAGAGGGTAGGGACCCTTTAGAGGTTAAAAATTATCGCCCTGATAAATGTGGATGTCAAGATCCTAGCTAAAATTATGGCCAAACGAATATCTAACTTTTTGCTGGACTAAATACACAAGGACCAAACAGGGTTCTTTCCTTTCAGAGAGGCAGGAGATAATGTTAGGGGGGTTCTGAACGCCCAGTTCTTGGCTCAACACTATAACAACCCAGTTTGCCCTCTAGCCCTAGACATAGAGACGTCTTTTGATATGGTGGAATGGCCATATATGTACAAAATGCTAGATAAGTTTGGATTTGAGGGACGCTTTCTCAACCTGCTCAGAAGGTACTACGACTCACCAGTAGCTAACTTAAAGATACCAGGGGACCATAAGGCCAAAATCCAAGTGCAGAGAGGTACCAGGCAGGGATGCCCACTCTCCCCACTGCTCTTTGCTCTTGCCATTGAACCTCTAGCGCAGGCAATCAGAACCAACCATGCCATCCCGGGGGTTCAAGTAGGACACCATCAGTTTAAGTGTTCACTTTTCGCGGACGATATGCTTTGCACCCTGACCAAGCCCCTTCTCTCTATACCAGCACTCATGTCCACTATAAAAGACTTCAGCTAAATCTCGGGCCTCCAATCCTTGCAAAAGGATATTTCTCTTTCAATAGAATCCTGCTTACTGGGGATACACATAAAAAAATGTATCTAAATCCTAGAACAAGCTATTCCAATTAATGGCTTTAGCATTCAAAATACACATAGCTACCCGGGCCCGGATGGATTTACAAATCTCTATTACCAAACTTTTATAGACTTGTTATTACACCACTCAGCCACACTTTTCAATCAAATTTTAGAAGGCTAGGGAGATGCCACAAGAACTAAACCATGCAAATATGATATGTTTCCCGAAAGAACGACGAGACCCATTAGAATTTAAAAATTACTGCCCCATATCACTCCTAAACGGGGATATAAAAATTTTGGCCAAATTAATGGCAAACAGGATTTCGCGATTTCTCCCCTCCATGATCCATAAAGACCAAACAGGGTTTATCCTCCATAGACAATTGGGGGACAATATCAGACGGACACAAAATTTAATCTCATGGTCATCCCAACATCAAATACCCACATGCCTTTTGGCGTTAGATATAGAAAAGGCCTTTGATAAGTTGGAATGGCCTTATTTAAAAGCAGTATTACAGAAATTTGGGTTTGCAGGCAAATGTATGACCTTGATAGATACATACTACAAATCCCGTCAGCCAGATTAAAACTCCCGGGAGATCGCTTACAACACATAAAGATTCAAAGGGGAAAAAACAAATTTTTAGATTTATTTAGAATCATAAAGCCCGAGTATCTCAAAAAATAATATGTATAGACCAAAAGGGAAAGGGGGCCTATCGTGCCCGAATCTCAAACTGTATTACAAGGCAGCGCAGCTGGCTTTCATTTCTCTGGCGCATTCTCTCATACATCAGCCGCTCTGGGTATTTATGGAAAATGTAAGCATGTCACCTTATACATGGGATACAGTAATATGGATTCCAGGCCTGTATACTTTTTTGAGAAACTTGAAAAACACGTGGATTAAGCACTCATTAAAAATATGGACGGAGATGAACTGGACACAAAAACTGGATACTCGGGTATCAGATCTTACCCCTATCGTACCCAATCCCCACTTTAAGATACATCTTACGGAAAGCTCTCTCAGTTGGTGGAAGTCTCAGAACCTACTAAGGGTTGGTCCATGGTGGCATGACGACAAAATAATGACCTTTGAGCGGGTGAGAGATAGATACAATTTACCCATGGCTGAACACTATAATTTTTGCAGGATACATCATTTTATATATACGATAAGTGGTAGGGGAACCCCCCAAAGAAACACCTGGCTACTCAAAAAATGTAGGGATTCCCCCTTTCAGCCTGGTATTATTAGCCTCATGTATGAACTATTTAATGAAAACTCATGGGCAAACAAACCAGACTATACCAAAGCCTGGGAGAGGGATTTGGGCACCGAGTTGGCAGACAGCACATGGGATTAAAGTTGTCGAGGCTTAAGTAGGGGATCTTTAAATTATAGTCTGCTTAAGACTTCAATAAAGGTCCTACACAGGACATATATTACTCCTTTTAAGCTAACTAAATGGGATCCAAAACGGAGCAGCTCATGTTTTAGGAACAGTGGTAATGAGGCTAAATTTATTCATGTCTGGTGGGAGTGTTCGGCAGTCATAAGACTATGGGAAGAAACATGCTTACTAGCTTCTAAAATGTTTAAGATTCAGATTTCTGCTAATATAGAAAACTGCATGCTGGGTGTTCCGCATGTCTGTCTCTAGCCCGCTCAAAATAGACTATTAAAGTTCATCATGTTGGCCACAAAGAACCATATAGCCAGACAATGGAAATCGGATACCCTACACTTTCAGGTGGTTAAAAATAAATTAAACGTTATCCTTATAAATGAACGCCTTACCCATTTAGTTGACAACTCCATGGATACATTTTGAGATATATGGCCCCCGTGGCTGCAATTAAGGGATAGCATATCATCTGGAGACAATTAAAGAAATGTAGGTCCGGAATAGGGGCTCCCCTAAATGGGAGAGGATATTCTCAAGAGAACGGGATGGATGGAGGTGTGTGTGGATAATTAGAGGGGCGGAGGACGGAGGTAAGTGCTATATTTTACATCATATTTATGTAAAAAAGGAGGATGTTTGTGGACCTTTCCCTTTCCCAACATGTTAAATGTTAAAACTAGTTATTTTTTTTTCCCAATTATATTCGGATTCAAGACTTAAAGGGAATCAACTTAAAACAAACTGAATTAAAGCTATATTAATAACTGAAAAGTAAAAAAATATATATATTTTTAGGCTACAAGTACAACCAAATCCAGATAACATACTAGCCCTGGATATGGTATAAGCTCCAAGATTATGGAATGGAAAGGGGTAAACTGAGTATTAATAGAGATAAGGTAACTCAGTGATGTATTAACATGTATGGATATAAATGTAACATGGAAATGGTTGTTTGAATATGATATATTACCTGACCTAATAAAATATTTTTTTAAAGAAAAAATACACATAGCTAGTAGTTGGAAAACCCCAAATTAAAACTTTCAGGAATTAATAAAAAAAAATCAACTATTTACTGCTCAACGAGAGATTAAACCATGTAGTCTTGGATAGAATCACCCAGTTCCAGACAATTTGGGATCCCTGGATAACATCCCCATTTAGTGCCCCCCTAATATAATAAAACATTTGTTAATGGTTGAAGCGACTTGGGGGGAAGGACCGGAGTGGGGGAGCCCTGGAGGAGACCCTTCAGAAGCAACCGGCGGCAAAATCATCCGAGGAAAGGAGAGGTCGCCTACTGAAGCCTGCCCTAGGGTAACCCAAGGGCGATTGAGCAGGTTAGATATTGTAAATAATAAGCTACTGCTGGAGTGATGATAGATAATAGGACTTTGGTGTTAACTGCTGATATACTCTTTACTATTGTCTGTTTTACCATGTCTTAGGTTTCTCTTAAAAATTGCAATCACAGTAAAAAAAAAGAAAATGTATTAACCAAAAAAGTAAAAAAAAGAAGGCCTAGCCAGCTAATTTTAACAAAATGTCTTCATTGTAAATATGTATTTTTGCACAACTGTTGTGTTATGCAAGACTGTTCAATATGCTTTCTTTTTCATTACATGCCGTACGCCTTCTGACATAAAAATTGAAATTAAAAAATTAGGTATTGTTGCAGCCGCTGCTGTTGCAGCGGCCAGAAAAATTGACTTTGTTCCCCAGGCAGAAAGTGCCATAAAACATTGTGTCTTCTTGAACCCTAGTTGGTGGCGGATAAGTCACGCAAGTCATCCGGCATTCACAGATAACATACAGCAGCGTGTGGACCATTTTTAGCCGAAGGCAGCTCATCTCATCAGGCCTTTTTCAGTCGAATGTATTGCCCAGTGTCAGTCCCTTCGGGATCCATCCCTCATTCATCTTTATAAAGGTGAGGCAATCTAGACTTTTTTGCCCTAGGCGACTAAAACCTCCTGCTGCACTGAAGGTCCTTTCTGACAGGACACTTGAAGCGGGGCAGGCCAGAAGTTCAATTGCAAATTGGGATAGCTCAGGCCACAGGTCTAGCCTGCATACCCAGTAGTCAAGGGGTTCATCACTCCTCAGAGTGTCAATATCTGCAGTTAAGGCGAGGTAGTCTGCTACCTGTCGGTCAAGTCGTTCTCTGAGGGTGGATCCCGAAGGGCTGTTGCGATGCGTAGGACTGAAAAAGGTCCGCATGTCCTCCATCAACAACACGTCTTTTAAACGTCCTGTCCTTGCCGGCGTGGTCGTGGGAGGAGGATTACTTTCACCTCTTCCCCTGTTATATTGCCCTTATATGCTGTGTAAAGCATACTTGTTAATTTCTTTTATACCTGCTGCATCATTTCTGACTTGCTGTAATTTGGTAACATTTCAGGCACTTTCTGCTTATACCAGGGTCTAGTAGCGTGCACACCCAGTACAGGTTGTTCCCCTTCAGCCTTTTTATACGCGGGTCCTGCGACAGGCACGACAGCATGAAAGACCCCATTTGCACAAGGTTGGATGCCGAGCTACCCATGTCACGTTCCTCGTCCTCAGTGATCTTGCTGAAGATATGTTCTTCCCCCCAGCCACGTACAACACCACGGGTACCAGATAGGTGACAACGAGCACCCTGGAATGCCTGTTGTGATTGGTCTTCCTCCTCCCCCTCAAAGCCACATTCCTCTGACTCCTCTTCCTCACAATCCTCTTCCAGCGTTGCCGCAGGTCCAGCAAGCGATGCTGATAAGGCTGTTTCTGGTGGTGATGGTGACCACAACTCTTCCTCTTCCTCGTCACGCTCATCTACGGCCTGATCCAGCACTCTTTGCAGGGCACGCTCCAGGAAGAAAACAAATGGTATGATGTCGCTGATGGTGCCTTCGGTGCGACTGGTTTGTCACCTCCTCAAAAGGACGCATGAGCCTACAGGCATTGCGCATGAGCGTCCAGTAACGTGGCAAAAAAATCCCCAGAGGCTGTCCTAGCACCCCGGTCATACAAATACTCCTTAATGGCTTTTTCTTGTTGGAGCAGGCGGTCGAATATTAGGAGTGTTGAATTCCAACGTGTTGGGCTGTCACAAATCAAGCGCCTCACTGGCATGTTGTTTCGCCGCTGGATATCTGAAAAGTGCGCCATTGCCGTGTAGGAACGCCTGAAATGGCCACACACCTTTCTGGCCTGCTTCAGGACGTCCTGTAAGCCTGGATACTTATGGACAAAGCGTTGTATGATCAGATTACACACATGTGCCATGCACGGCACATGCGTCAACTTGCCCAAATTCAATGCCGCCAACAAATTTCTTCCGTTGTCACAAACCACTTTGCCAATCTCCAGTTGGTGCGGAGTCAGCTATTGATCCACCTGTGCGTTCAGGGCGGACAGGAGTGCTGGCCCGGTGTGACTCTCTGCTTTCAGGCAAGTCAAACCCAAGACGGCATGACAACCCCATATCCGGGATGTGGAATAGTATCTAGGGAGCTGGGGGGGTGCCGTTGATGTGGAGCAAGACGCAGCAGAAGAGGACTTAGCTGAGGAGGTTATGGAAGAGGATGGTGTAGGAGGAGTAGAGGAGGTGGCAGCAGGCCTGCCTGCAAGTCGTGGCGGTGACACCAACTCCTCTGCAGAGCCACGTATTCCATGCTTGGCAGCCGTCACCAGGTTTACCCAATGCGCAGTGTAGGTGATATACCTGCCCTGACCATGCTTTGCAGACCAGGTATCCGTGGTCAGATGGACCCTTGCCCCAACACTGTGTGTCAGAGATGCCATTACTTCCTTTTGCACAATCGAGTACAGGTTGGGGATTGCCTTTTGTGCAAAGAAATTTCGGCCGGGTACCTTCCACTGTGGTGTCCCAATAGCTACACATTTTTTGAATGCCTCAGACTCCACCAGCTTGTATGGTAAAAGTTGGCGGGCTAAGAGTTCAGACAAGCCAGCTGTCAGATGCCGGGCAAGCTGGTGACTTTGTGGCATTGGCTTCTTACGCTCAAACATGCCCTTGACAGACACCTGACTGTGGGGAGATGAGCAGGAACAGCAAGAGGCGAGACGGAGTGGCGGATGGTTGAGAGGGGGCAAGGAGGTCAGCATTGGTAACGTGGATGAAGATGCTGGACCAGGAGGAGGGTGGCGGCTTTGAGTTTGTGTGCTGCTTGTACTCATGTGTTGATCCCATTGGCGTTTGTGATATGACATCATGTGCCTTCGCAAGCAGTTGTTCCTAGGTGGGTGTTGGACTTCCCACGACTCAGTTTCTTTTGGCACAGGTTGCAAATGGCATAGCTGTTGTCAGAGGCAGACACACAAAAAAAATGCCACACTGCTGAGCTCTTCGGTGACGGCATTCTGGTGGTGGCAACCGCATGCGTTGATTGGCAAGCTGTCTGGCTGACCCCGGGTACTGATGCATGCTGTCTGACTGTGCCACTAGCTCGTTGCGATGACCTCCCTCTGCTTCCAACTCGTCTCCTCCTCTTCTCTGTCTCCCCATCTGAACTTTCCCCCTGTTCTTCTTCTCTTCTAGCGGGCACCCACGTGACATCCACGGACGCATCGTCATCATCATCACCCGCCTCACTTGTATCTGACAACTGAACAAAGGAAGCAGCAGCGGGTACATCATCATCATCACATCGTACGTACATGTGTGTACTGCTGCCTGACTGAGACATATCCCTATTATCTACATCCCCTGGCAATAGTGGTTGCGCATCACTCATTTCTTCAAACTGATGTGTAAATAACTCTTCTTACTGATCAATTGAATCGGCTGTGGTACTAGTGTTGGTGGTGGAGGCAGGCGGGCGAGTGGTAACTTGAAAGGTGCCCGAAGCTCAGCTGGAGGAGGATTGTGCGTCAATGTTCCAAGGGGAAGCTGTAAAAGATTGGGTGTCCTGTGTTAGCCAGTCAACTACGTCCTCTGAACTTTTCCAGTTTAGGGTAACTGGCCTCTGAACACTGCGCATTATTAAAGGGCCAAAGGGAATAACAGCACCATGACCACGACGGCCCCTGCAGGGTGTCCTGCCTCTGCCTGTCATTTTTTTTCCTATTAGTGGTACTATGCGTGCAAGCTACTGTGACAACAGATATGAGTGGCACTGTGCACTTGCAGAAGTTGGCAGAGTAGACGCTGTAGGCCTGACACAGACGCTTGCAGACAAGTAACTGCTATTCAATGTATTACAGTCAAAATTGTATTCTTTGTTTAAATGTGCACTACTGACTGTTACACCATATATGAGTGGTGGCACTGACTGGGCAAGTGGGCACAGTATACGATGTGAGCCTAAGACAAACACGCTGGCAGGCAGGCAAATGAAATTAGATTACACAGAAAAAAAGTGTTGTTTTTTTTAAATGTAGAGTGCTTGTACACCACTAGATTTGATTGGTTGAACTTGGCACAGTGTATTTTAAAATTATGAGAAAACATGTTCTGTAAACTAAATAAAAATCATTTTAGGAGATTGAGAGAAAAAGAAACCGGATGGGGGGATACCGAGCAAAGCACACCATCTACAGCCCACTGGGAGACAAATTCATCCATTCCCCCAGTGGACAAAGCCAGGTGGTACTCTGCCCGGATACGGGAGCGCACCAGCACCCGGAACATGGCCTCAGGTGACAAGGGAACCCCCCCTATCAAACACCGCTTCCTGGACTTATATATAGCCAATTTGGCTAATGCCAGGAGCAGGTTGACGAGGAGATCCCTGGCCTTATTGCCCCGGGACACTGGGCGCCCAAAAATAAAAATGTGAGGGGAGAAATGCAGCCAGAACTGCAGGAGGAGGCCCCTCAAGAGTGACAAGAGGGGCTGCAGTCTGGCGCAACTAAAATAAATATGATACACGGACTCTCCCTTGCCACAGAATGGACAAGTGGAGGGAGAGTCCGTGAATTTAGCTAAGTACTCTCCCGTGCTCAGTGCACCATGGAGCACTCTCCAACTCAAGTCCCCGGTGGGTCGTGGAACTAAATCAGAATAAAGTTCCCTCCACCGGGGCCTCTTGCCCTCGTCAGCTGGTAGGACCTGCCTCCAGATGGTATCGGGACGGGTCACGAGGGCAAGGAAGTGCACTGTATGGAGCACAAGAGAATATAAGCTCTTCCTCGGCATGCTGCGAAAGCATGCCGAGGGTATGTCGCTCAACTTCGAGAGGTTGGGGACAGGAGGAGCCTGAGGGGAAACACAGGGCTTGTGTCCAATGCAAACAGCCAGAGCAGGGGTGTTGAAAGGTGCATGTGGCACTCCGGCCTGCAAAGCCCCGCGAAGGAAGGTGCGCGAGTCGGGGGAGATGGCATCCCTAATCTCCTGGAGCAAGCGCCCTGAGACTTTGGGCGTCACATATCCCAAACGGAGCGCAAGCTCCTGGGGTGACACCCAATCAGAACGCCCGTATTCCAGGAGATCCCCGACTCGGGTCATCCGTGCATGACTAAGGCGGCGGATGATACTGGGGGACTGTAACATTGGAGCCCCCACTGCTGGATTAAATAGCAGGGGCTCCGTGAATATTTCATCCCCCAAAGGCACGCCCTGCCTGGTCACGGAGACCATGCTCCAGGCCTTGAGGGTTTCCTGGTACTATGCCGGCAACACCGAGAGGTCTCTCCCAAACCCCTCGGGCCTGATCAGAAATAATTGCTGGTCATACCCCAGGTTGCGCAACTGGTGATAAAAGCTGGATGCCAGTGCGCACCACTGCGGAGAGGGATCTGCATATAGGTATCTCTGCAGGTACTGAAGGCGGAAGGTGGACAACTGGGAGCACACACAAACTACTCCCTGTCCACCCTCCACCAAAGGCAGACTTGCCACCCCTGCAGAGACCCAATGCCTTCCCATCCAGAGGAAATCTAACAAATTCCTCTGGATATTGGTGACAAACTCGGGGGTCTGACTCAGACAAATCAGCCGGTGCCAGATCTGAGAAGCCACCAGCTGATTCACCACTAGAGTCCGCCCCCTAAGGGAAAGCATTTTTGCTAGACCCCTCCATCGTCCCAGACGAGAGAGGACACTGCCCTCTAACTCCCTCCAGTTGTCTGGGACGGAAGCGTCCGCAGCGGAGAGGTAGACCCCCAGATATTTCATGACATCTGCCTCCCACGTGATGTCACGAAACGTGGGAGGCAAAGAGTCTACCTGTAAATTACCCTCTAAAAGGCCTGTGCATTTGGACCAGTTGATCTGAGCGGAGGAGGCAGCTGAATATACCTCCTGGCACTGTTTTGCCAGCTCAAGATCAACTGGGTCCTGGGCCACGAGGAGCACATCGTCAGCATAAGCTGAAAGGACAATCCGCATGTCTGGATCTTTTAGCACCAGCCCTGTGAGCCTTTTCCTCAGTAGGCAGAGGAAAGGCTTGATGGCCAGTGCATATAACTGTCCAGACAAGGGACATCCTTGACGCACCTCTCGTCCAAATACCAAAGGTGCTGTTAGGGACCAATTGATTTTAAGTAAACACTCTGCAGAGGTGTACAGTGTTCTTATAAAGCCCACAAACTGTGGGCCAAAGCCGTACGCTTGCAGAGTGGCTATGAGGTAACCATGGTCCACCCTGTCAAACGCCTTCTCTTGATCTAAAGAGAGAAAGGCGAGTGACAGACCAGTCCTGCGAGAATAATGCAATAGATCCCGGAGCAGAAAGATACTATCAAAGATAGTCCGGCCCGGGATCGCATAGGACTGGTCAGGGTGAACCAATTCTGCCAGCACAGACCCAAGTCTAAGCAAGATGGCTTTAGCTACAATCTTGTAGTCCGTGCTGAGCAGAGAGACTGGTCGCCAGTTCTTAATAAGCCGGAGATCCCCCTTTTTGGGCAGTAGGGCAAGTACTGCCCTGCGACAAGACAGGGGCATCACCCCGGTCTCCAGGGCTTCCCCAAGGACCAGGTCCCAGAGTCTCCCAGAAAAATTGGAAAAACTCTACAGTCAGTCCGTCCAGTCCTGGAGACTTCTCACAGGACATGGCACGGAGGGCTTCAGAGAGCTCTTGAAAAGATAGTGGTATATCAAGCCGCTCTCTTACACCCTCACTGACTGTGGGGAGCCCCTCCCATAGCACCCTGCAGGCATCTGGAGAAATGGGATCCGTAGAGTAAAGATCTTTATAAAAGTTACGGGCTCTGTCCCGGATACTCTCCGGATCTGTAAGGGGGGCACCGTCTTCATCTAGAAGATAGGTGATGTGCCTACTGTTACCCCCCTTTTTCTCCAGTGAGTAGAAGAGGCGCGAGCCGCGGTCTAGATCTGTGAGAAAACCTAAGTGGCTGCGCACGTATGCCCCCTTGGCCTGGTGTCGTTCCAGGTCACAGAGGACACCCTTTCTCTCTACATACTCGCTCTGCAGGGATTGGTCCCTACAAGTGAACAGCCTCTGCTCCAGATGAAGTACCTACCCCCGGAGTGACTCCAACTCAGCTTCGCGCTGCCCACTCGCACCCTTGGTATATTCCTGACACAGAAGTCGCAAATGAACCTTGCCCACATCCCACCACAGTTTTAACGTGGCAAAGTCCCCCTTGCAACCCCTCCAGTCCGTCCAAAACTCCCGGATCAATGTCACGAGCCCCTGGTCCTTCAACAAAGCATTGTTTAAGTGCCAATAGGCGGCTCCTGGCGCTGTTGGCGTTAGCGCCACTGTCACAGACACACAGTTGTGGTCTGTGAACGGAGCCAGCCTAATTGCACAAGAACCGACTCGTGACATATAGTGACTAGATATATATAGTCTGTCGATCCGGGAGTGGGACACCAGACCGGCTCTCACCCTGACGTAGGTGAAACCGTCTGATGCCCCTGGGTTCTGCTCTCGCCAGATGTCCTCCAGGGAGAAGCGGGCGATGATCTCCCACAGGGCTGACGCAGAAGGCGGGTACGGCTCTGGACTATTCCGGTCCAGAGCGTCGAGGGTGCAATTGAAATCACCCCCGAGTACCAAACAGTCATCTGCGTCAACCGTCTCCAAAAACTGGGACAGTCTGGCGAGGAACCTCACTCTCTCGGGCCCTCCAGCAGGGGCATATATATTAACTAGGTTAATGATGCTACCCTGCTCTCGGACCCGGAGGTGGATTAGACGGCCTGGGATAACAGCTTTCACAAGCAGCAGCTCTGGCTGAAAAGCCTCTGAGAACAGGGTCACCACTCCACATGACGCCGATGTGAAGTGGCTGAAGAAGACCCTGCCTCTCCACTCCAGTTGCCACGAGGCCTCAGCCTCTGGAGTGGTGTGAGTTTCCTGCAGGAAGCTCACAGAGTACCCTCCCTGATATAAATAGGAGAGTACCTGGAACCTGCGGAAACTGTTTTGACAGCCATTGGTATTTAGCGTGCTGATGTGCAAAGCCATTACTGCGTGTCAGGAATTGTGCGTTCCTCAGACCCTTGAGACTGCTGATAGGACACGCACATTTTATAGAATTTCCGGACGCGGAGATGCTCCGCAGTCCCAGAATTCCTGGCCCTAGTGCTGACCAATAGATATTGCTGGAGAGAGTGGAGAATAAACGACATATTCTTCCACCTCTCCAAGGCCAGCCGCACCTTCCTTTTCTTTTGTCCATGAAGGGTGCTCTCAAGGAATAGATCTATTTCCTTGACAGGGATAACCCACCCAGAATCTGATGTTCCTTCTAGTGGGTCACCCCTGGGCTCCTCTTGGCTGAGGGCTTTTACTCCACCCTCCCCGGCTGGAGTCAGTTTCCTCAGCTTTATTCTCAGGAACCACCTCTTAGATGATACAGAAGGAGTCCCTGTAGCACCCTTCAAGGTAAATAATGGACCCTTAGATTGCTGCTGCACCCCTGTAGCTTCAGGAGTGCATTCAGGGGTAGCTGGCTGGACAGCAGTGGCTGGCATGGCTTACTTAATGGAAGCCTTGGAGGCTTCATATGCCTCCTCTGCCAGTTCCACCGCTGCTTGCTCAGCTTGGATGGCACCGATGTTAGGGTCAGTGGACGGCTGAGGAGGGTAGACAGGCTCTCCCATGATGTTAACAGGAAAACCTGTTTTATCACCCTCCCCCATTTCCACTTCCCCTTGTGCCACATCCCCCCTGACAGACAAATCCATGGGGTCCTGAATGGGGGTCATGCCTATATTCCCCCCCTCCAGTAGTGACTCGGCCTGGGGCTCTAACAAAGCCCGAGGTACGTCACTAGAGAGTGACACTGGAGGAGGAGACTGACTGGTGCCCTTGAAGCTCAGCACCTCAGGGACACTGACTACACATTCAGCAGGGGCTTTGTTGGGACCCCCCTCAAAGGCCAGAGGCAGAACCTGATCTTTCTTGTCTACCCCTGCCTCACTTGGGAGACCCTCTTGCCCCTGCTTTTCCTCCAGACCCTTTTCCACATTAACCCCTATAGGGTCTGGAGAGAGAGATGTGTGGTCTGGCACCGGCTGGCTGAGCTTAATAACCGGGCCAGACAATGTCACCGGATGAGGAGGAGATGTTTTGTTCCTCTTCTTGCTTTTAGAGGGAGGTGCTCCACTATAGAGCACTTCCCACTTATCAGCAACCTCCCTGTTGGTTTTATGCTTCCTCTTCCTGGGGACGTCACTCCTGGAAGAGGAGCTGCCACTAGCTGCCTCCCCTGCAGAGGGCTTATTATCCCTCTGCTTACACTGTGCCCCCACACTAACTGATGTAATTATGGTGGGGGCAGATTGGGACTTGGGAGATGCAGCTGTGACACTGGGAGGACCGGTGAAATTCTTCCCCTTTTTCCCCGTGTCTGCAGTCTTGCTGGAGACCACAGACACAGATGGCTTTTTTGGGGAAGAAGGGAGTTTGGAGGCCGTGGTGGTGGCTTGAGGAACGGCCTCCTTGCCTAAGCTCTGTGGGGGGGCTATGACCCTTGAGGTCCCCGCTGTTATGGGCTCAGCGGGGATGGGTGCTGTACTGACGGAGGTGCCATTTGCTGGGGCTGGGGCATGATGCTTTACATTAGGACAATTCCTACGTGTATGCCCCAACCCATTGCAATGATAGCACTGCACCTCCGTAGTGCTGTAAAAAATACTGTAGAGCACCCCCTCAAATGTAACCCCAAAAGACCCCTCTATGTTTTCTGCGCCCTGAGGCAGGCACATTCGTACCTGCCTCTTGAAAGAGAGCACATGACAAATTGCTCTCTCTCTGCACCCCAGGGGAATTTTAATAAATGGTGTTTTTACTTCCCCTAGGGTTAGCAGGTGGGGGCGCAGGAGGGAGTCTGGTAGGAAGGGGGGCACATTAGAGAGTGTTACTTTTGTGCCCAACCCTTCCAGGGGTTCTATTGGGACATATAATCCCCCCACTGTGATGCCTCTCTGTATAAGAATGTGAGCAGCAGCCAGAGTACGGGTAAAGAAAACTACTTTCCCGTACATTTTGCTGGCTGCTACTATAACAGAGGGGCTGATGACATTAGCTGCAGCACGCAGATAGATATCAATGCTGTAGACCCCAGACATCTGACATTTAACCCCATGCTTCCTGGTGATCTGCCCCTCAGCCCGAGCGGTGGTATTACTGGGGCCAGCAGAAACCACCTGTGACCAGGTATTAGCCACAGGGGTAGGTCTGCTGGCAGAACCACCAGGAGCTGGGGCTGCCTTATCTGCCTGGGGCCTATGCTGTGCAGTGCTGCAGCTAGGATTTTCAGGGGCCATTATTCCCCCTTTTGACCCTTGAGGCTTCTTAATGGTCTTATCCCTCATGTTTAAACCCTTTTTTTTTAGTTTATTTGTTTTATTTATTTTTATTTTTTGTTTTATGATTTTTTACTGTTTTCTTTTTTTAAAAATATAAAAGTGTGAAAAAGAAACAAAAAGACAAAACTAAGGGAGACAAAACTAAGGGAGAGAGAGAGATGATGTTTGGCAGTGGAAGGGTTAATGGCCTGTTGCAAGGTGTTGCTAATTGCAACAACACAGAGAACACAGAGGCTTTTTAACCCCTCTGTGTCTCTGTGTCAGATGTTAAAAAAGCCTTTTAAACAAAAATTCAAATTGTTTCCCCCCCCCACTGCCTACAAAGAAGTTACTTGTCTTCTCTCCCCCCAAAACATAAAACCCAACACCAAACAAACAAAACTTTAACAAAACCTGAAAAACTTTAAAAAAAAGTCAAAGTAAAAGAATCTCCAGGAGTGAAGGTGAAATGCTAAGGGAGGGGTGTGGCAAAGTATCCAGGAGACAGCTCACTCTCCTATGATAGAGAGCTGAGCCTGACTCCCAGAAAACTAAAACTTAAACTAAGAAAAATACCACAAAAACTCCCAAAAATGAACAACACCGTGCACAAAGTGCTTATAAACAGAAAGGTGTTAAAATAAAACTTGTATTTGAGGGACTAAGACCCTAAAAAGCCTTTTGTTTAGAGCTCAAGCATGCACACAACATGCTCTCTGGCACAGTACTTGTAAGCCTGACACACACACTGGCTAGCGGTCAGGCAAATTAACTTAGATTGGCGGTCAGGCAAATGAACTTAGATTTAATAAAATAAAATAATTGTTTTTTTAAATGTAGACTGCTGGTACACCACTAGATTGGATTGGTTGAACTTGGCACAATACTTGTAAGCCTGACACACACACTGGCTAGCGGTCAGGCAAATTAACTTAGATTGGCGGTCAGACAAATGAACTTAGATTTAAGAAAATAAAATTATTGTTTTTTTAAATGTAGACTGCTGGTACACCACTAGATTGGATTGGTTGAACTTGGCACAATACTTGTAAGCCTGACACACACACTGGCTAGCGGTCAGGCAAATTAACTTAGATTGGCGGTCAGACAAATCAACTTAGATTTAAGAAAATAAAATTATTGTTTTTTTGAATGTAGACTGCAGGTACACCACTAGATTGGATTGGTTGAACTTGGCACAATACTTGTAAGCCTTACACACACACTGGCTAGCGGTCAGGCAAATGAACTTAGATTGGCGGTCAGGCAAATGAACTAAGATTTAACAAAATAAAAGTTTTTTATTTTTAAAGTAGACAACTAGTAAACAAGATTGTATTGGTTGCACTGTGCACACACAGAATAAGCTGTGAGCCTGACACACACACTTGCTAGCAGGGGCTAGCAGGGAGACAGTCAAATGAAGTTAGATTAGACAGAAAAACAAAAACAAAAAAAAAGGATGTTATAGCCCTAAAAAGGGCTTTTTGGGGTGCTGTGTTTACAGCAGAGATCTGATGAGTCCTTCAGCACTGCGATGGACACTGAATAAACTTGCCTAGCTATTGATTTCCCTATTCAATCAGCATCACCTACACTCTCCCTCCTCTCAGTAAGACTGTAAGACTGCAAGTTAGTTATGATTCCAAAATGGCTGCTGTCCATGAGGTAGAAGGGTCTGGAAGGCAGGGTATGATGCTGATTGGCTGGAATGTGTCTGCTGACTGTGAGGTGCAGGATCAAAGTTTGCTCAATGATAAAGTATAGGGGGCGGATCGAACATTGCATATGTTCGCAGTTCGCCGCGAACGCGAACATTCTATGTTCGCCGGGAACAGTCCGCCGGCGAACTATTCGCGACATCTCTAACTAGAAATTAAGCTACCTTGGATTTAGTCATCACAAATAATATCGATATGGTATCAAATGTTGAAATAGGGCAACCTTTGGGAAACAGTGATCACAACACAGTCTCGTTGAGATTGAATAAAAAAAACATAAGTGTAAGGGGCCAACAAAAACTCCCAATTTTAAAAGGGCAGATTTTAACTGTCTAAAGGCAGCAATACAAAGTATAGACTGGGACAGAGAACTGTCAGGTAAAAATACTGAACATAAATAAACAGTATTTAAATACTTACTAAATTTACATATACATCGGCATATACCATGTGGGAATGAAAGTAAAAGGAGTAAATCACATCCAATGTGGCTTAACAATGATTTAAAGATCAAGATACAGAGTAAAAAACAGGCATTAAAATTATACAATCAAGACGGGACAGAGACTGCTTTACGGTAGTACAAGGAAATCAACAAGGCAGCAAAAGCGCTATTAGACTGGCTAAAATAGAAAATTAAAAATGAATTGCAAAAGAGAATAAGACTAACCCTAAAATATTTTTTTAAATATATGAATGGAAAGAAGGCCAGGAAGGAAGCTATAGGAACATTACAATGTGAAACAGGCCATCTGACAATTAGTGACCAGGAAAAGGCAGATGAGCTAAATAGGTTCTTTTCTTCAGTATACACATGGGAGGTACCAGTGGTTTAGTCACTGCAACATAATGGGGCTACACTACCTTCACCAAATAATTGGTTAACGCAGGAAGAAATCCAAAAGAGGTTGGAAAGAATAAATGTTAATAAAGCCCAGGGTCCTGATGGAATACATCCAAGGGTACTGAGGGAACTGGGTTCTGTACTAGCCAAACCATTATATTAAATTTTTCAAGATTCACTCATCACAGGGTATATACCAGATGACTGGAGAAAAGCAAAGGTAATACCTATATTTAAGAAGGGAGCAGGAAATCCAGGAAATTATAGACCTGTAAGTCTCACTTCTGTAGTGAGAAAGCTTTTAGAAGGGTTAATAAGAGATGGTATACCAGAATATGACTATTTAAACAAGATTATAAGTAGGAATCAACACGGATTTATGAGGGATAGGTTGTGTCAAACAAACCTAATTAGTTTCTATGAAGAATTTTTACAGGAACTTGGACCAGGGCATCTAAGTGGATGTAGTCTTTTTCAATTTTGCAAATGCTTTTGTTACAGTGCCACATGGGAAACTATTGAGCAAACTAAGGGATACAGGAATTGCAGTAAATATTTGATTATGGGTTGAGAGCTGGCTAAAAGACAGGAAGCAAAGGGTTGTTGTAAATGGAACATACTCAAATTGTACTAATGTGGCAAGTGGAGTTCCTCTGGGTTCAGTATTAGGTCCTCTCCTTTTTTACATATTTATTAATGACTTATAAGTAGGATTGGAAAGTATTATCTCCATTTTTGCTGATAACACTAAGTTGTGCAAGGTAATTAAATCAGATAATGACGTACTTTCCCTCCAAAAGGAATTGCCTAACTTGGAGAAATGGGCGACTAAATGGCAGATGAGATTTAATATGAATAAATGTAAAGTTATGCATCTGGGAAGGAAAAATAGCCATGCAATTTATATTCTTAATGGATCAAATCTAGGGGTATCAGATATTGAAAGGGATTTGGGAGTGCTTGTGGACAACCACCTAGGTAACAGTCCTCAATGCCAAGCAGCATCTGCAAAGGCAAATAAAATATTAGCATGTATTAAGAAGGGTATAGAAGCAAGGGAAGCAAATATAATTCTGCCACTATACAAATCCTTACTACACCCTTGTTTGGAATATGGAGTACAATTTTGGGCACCACTACAGAAAAAGGACATTTTAGAGCTGGAAAAAGTACAGAGATGGGCAACAAAACTAATAAGGAGAATGGGGGGGGGGGGGGCTAAGTTAAATAACAAAGACTAACCAAATTAAACTTATCTTCTATAGCAAAAAGGTTTCTAAGAGGGGATATGATTACCTTATATAAATATATCCAGGGTCAATACAAGGCTTTGTCAAGTGAACTTTTTGTGCCAAGAGGTTTTCAACTGACAAGAGAGGACATCCTTCGAGGTTAGAAGTAAAATAATTTCACCTTAAAGAAAGAAAAGGGCTCTTTACAGTAAGGGTGGTTAATCTGTGGAATTCTCTACCAAGGGAAGTGGTGACAGCGGATTCGATAAATAACTTTAAAAAGGGATTGTATATATTGTTAAATAAAAAGGTGCATTCAGGATTATCCTGTATAATTAGACAGGGAGTATTGATCCAGGGAGGAGTCTGATAGTTAGTGTCTGGTGTCAGGAAGGAGTTTTATATTTTTCCCTTTTTAGACAATTGGCAAAGTTTCACTGGGGTTCTTTTTCTATTTGCCTTCCTATGGATCAATTAACATTTAATCTGCATATTGCAGATCAGAGGAGATCTAAAAAGATTGAACTTGATGGACTAAAAGTCTTTTTTCAACCTCAATTACTATGGCCCTCATTCAATTGCGATTTGGCCAATTGAATAGGGCCCTAAATAAGCACATAGCATATTTTTTTAAAGAAGTTTTTAGTTAGTGAAAACCTTGCTTTGGATAGATGTTTACTAACTAAAAACTTATTTTATAAAAATATCTTATGTGCTTATTTAGAGCCCTATTCAATTGGCCAAATCGCAATTGAATGAGGGCCTATGTAATAAATATGATTTTTCTTGATTGCTATGGCGTTAATTACATCATTTGAATACTACAAAATAGCTGGTGTTCCATTTCACCAAATTAAAGAGAAGTTTAATTTTGTGAGCACCAGTATCCTGAGTAGATTAACATGGGGACCAGTATCCTACTAGTAACTAAAATTTTAGTAGGTTAACATGGGGAATCCCTTTTTCTGCAACATTTATTCTAGCAGGCAAATAGACAGTATTTAAAACCATTGGTAATGATTTGGAAATCCACTGTTAAAAATCCATTCAAACACAGTCACATACAGAACAGATTACAGAGGAAGTCAACAGAGCTACAAATTCATCTACAATTATCCTATTGTACGTTTACGAAAAGATAATAATAATCAGTAAATAAGCAAGGTACTTTTTTTTTCTCGTAATATTTGTGTGAAACAGTAATGACTTCAAAACTCAATCAAAAAAATAGGATATTTATTGTAATATACATTAAACTCAATTATTCGATTTGTGAAATATATTTCAGGTAAAATATTCGGAAATATATATATATTTATTTATTTATTTTCGCAGCAGGCTGCTGTTATAAGAAGAAGTTATTTGTATGTTTACAACACATAGATACGAAATTGACTTGCTAATGTTAACTTTTATTCAGTATCCATGGGTTACTGTGTCATGTGATCTGACATTGAGTACAGACAGACAGTGCTGATTAGTAGCATCCAGTTCTGTCCATCTCTGTGCATCACTGAACCATCTGGTCATTTATTCACTAATAAGCCCCTAATGGCCCAAATATTCACCAGCCTGTCATTGTGACATGGCATAAAATGCCTACATCTTTCAACTTGCTTTGACATGTTGCTTGTTTCACATCAAAACTCGTCATTTACAGGAAAAGAGCTCCGAGGGGTAAAAACTTGACCTAATCTGCAGTGTTAACACAGAGACAAAGGCTTTGTTATCTGTGGCCTGACGGAGAGCATGTAAACGGGTATGAATTCATTTAGTACACTTTAACATTCTCACTATACTAGAATATCTTACATTTTGAGTCTTAATGTTTATTATTATTTCAGCTTTATTTCAAAATGCTTATAAAAAGTGAATTATGTTGGTACCATTTAATGCTAAATGATTTCCCAAGATGTTTTCTTTCATTTTCTTACCATGTACTAGGTAATATGGAAAAAAACAAATATATTACAATTAAACATGCAAATTATAACTAATATAAGTGAAATACATTCAGATTACCGCACGTATAACAGTTTGTTTGAGTTGTGCTTGTGCAGTGCATGAGTTGTGATATGAAAAAAAAGAGAAAAGAGGCAACTAATAACTGGGACTGCTAATGTCGTAAATGGGAAATCACAACAACACAAAAGGCAAGAAAGTATTAAGTCATCTCATATGAAATGACCAGTAGGTTATATCAATAACCATATAAAGGTCATAGCCATTGGAATCACAGATGACTGACAAAGAGACTCTAATATCCAGAAGAGGTAGGCAACTCCTAAGAAAGCAAGTGGGGAGCCGCTTATTTCTAAATGGGTCATTAAAACATAACTTTTAATCTAAAACTTAAAACTTAATATGTAAATCTACAAAAAATTTAAAACAAACAAAAAAGGCTAATAGCCAGAAGAGCCGTCGCTGTGCCCAAACAAATGTGGTCTTAGAACATATGCAAAAAAGTCGGAGCTGCTCATCAGAGAACAAACCAACCTTAATAGGTTAGTTCTATGGCCATGATAAGCCACTCTGAGAGCAACCTCTTTTAGCTCACTTGTGCCCTTCACAGGGAGAAATATCCTGTAGTATAGCAGTCTGGTGCCACTCAAAAGAGTGACCCAGCCCCGAAATACCAGGCAATTCTACCCTAAGCAGGAGAAACAGCAAAGTCCAGACGCATTTCGGCCTATATGGGCCTCGTCAGTGAGGTGCAGCTGAACTCCCTAAGGCACAGTGAGCGCTCCCTAAGGTCCACGTCTGGAGTCCCCTAATACCCTTAGGGAGACTAAACCCTAAGGGTAATTTGCATAAACAAAAAAACTAAGTAAGAGGCGCTCATCAGAGAACAAACCAACCTTAATAGGTTAGTTCTATGGCCATGAAAAGCCACTCTGAGAGCAACCTCTTTTAGCTCACTTGGAGAAATATCCAGTAGTATATCAGTCTGGTCCCACTCAAAAGAGTGACTCAGCCCTGAAATACCAGGCAATTCCACCCTGAACAGGAGTGAGTCTCCACTGGTAATGCTCTTTAAGAGAGGCGGTATAGGCGAGTAAAGTTATTTCACCACATCTCATATGATTACAAAAAAGTGGAAAGAAAGACAGGTCAAATCATGTCATAAGTAAATATAAGTAATATATGGTGTTCCTAATGAAAATGGGTGAATGCAAAGGCTAGTAATCCAGGTAGGGAAAGATATAAAGCTAATTTAAAAGCAAGCAGATGCTTATCAAAATAGCACAGGAACACTCTGAATGAAGTTAATAATGGTGTGAAAACAAGAGAAAGCTATACACCAATTACATAGTTACATAGTTACATAGGGCCTCATTCAATTGCGATTTGGCCAATCGAATAGGGCTCTAAATAAGCACATAGCATATTTTTTTTAAAGAAGTTTTCAGTTAGTAAACATCTATTCAAAAGTAAGGTCTTCACTAACTAATAACTTATTTAAAAAAAATAGGCTATGTGCTTATTTAGAGCCCTATTCAATTGGCCAAATTGCAATTGAATGAGGCCCATAGTATTTAAGGTTGGAAAAAGACTTTCAGTCCATCAAGTTCAACCTTTTAAGATCTCCTCTGATCTGCAATATGCAGATTAACTATTAATTAATTAGTTGTATACAAAAAAACAAAAAAACAATTCCTTCCTGATCGCAGACACCGGCGACCGGACTTCTCCATGGATCAATACTGTCTCTATTTATCCATGATAACCCTGAATACCCTTTTTAATTAGAAATAAATCCAGTCCCCTTTTAAAGTTATCTATCGAATCCGCTGTCACCACCTCCTCTGTTAGAGAATTCCACAGATTAACCACCTTTACTGTGAAGAACCCTTTTCTTTCTTTAAGGTAGAATCTTTTTACTTCTAACCTCAAGGGATGTCCTCTTGTCAGTTGAAAACCTCTTGGCACAAAAAGCTCCCTTGACAATTCTTTATACTGACCCTGGATGTATTTATATAAGGTAATCATATCTCCTCTTAGATGCATTTTTTCTTGAGAAAATAAGTTTAATTTGGTTAGTCTTTCTTCATAACTTAGCCCCTCCATTCTCCTTATTAGTTTTGTTGCCCTTCTCTCTACCTTTTCCATGTCTAAAATGTCCTTTTTTTGAAGTGGTGCCCAAAATTGTCCTCCATATTCCAAATGAGGGCGTACTAGAGATGTGTATAGTTGCAGAATTATATTTGCTTCCCTTGCTTCTATACCCTTCTTACTACATGATAATATTTTATTTGCCTTTGCAGCTGCTGCTTGGCTTTGAGCACTGTTACCTAGGTGGTTGTCCACAAGCACTCCCAAATCCCTTTCAATATCTGATACACCTAGATTTGCTCTATTAAGATTATAAATTGCATGGCTATTTTTCCATCCCAGATGCATAACTTTACATTTATTTGTATTAAATCTCATCTGCCATTTAGATGCCCATTCCTCAATTTTATGTAAATCCATTTGGAGGGAAAGCACATCACTATCTGATTTAATTACCTTTCACAACTTCAAGTCATTAGAGAAAATGGAGACACCAAACTCCAATCCTACCTCTAAGTCATTAATAAATATGTTAAAAAGGAGAGGACCTAATACTGAACCCTGAGGAACCCCACTTACCACATTAGTCCAATCGGAGTATGTTCCATTTACAACAACCCTTTGCTTCCTGTCTTTTAGCCAGCTCTCAATCCATGAGCAGATATTTACTGCAACTCCTGTATCTCTTAGTTTGCACAATAGTCTCCCATGTGGCACTGTATCAAAAGCCTTTGCAAAATCCAAAAAGACTACATCGACTGAGTTGCCTATATCCAGGATCCTACTGACCTTCTCATAGATTTGTTTGACATGACCTATCCCTCATAAATCCACGTTGATTCCTACTTATAGTCCTGTTCAAATAGACATATTCTTGTATATTATCCCTTATTAACTACTCTAAAAGCTTTCCCACAACAGAAGTTAGGCTCACTGGTCTATAATCCCCTGGATTTGCTCTTGCTCCCTTTTTAAATATAGAAATCACATCAGCTTTTCTCCTGTCATCTGGTAGAGACCTTGTGTTGAGTGAATCTTGAAAAATTAAATATAATGGTTTGGCTATTACAGAACACAGTTCCCTTAGTACTAGTGATGTTGCGAACCTAAAATTTTCGGTTCGCAAACCGCGGACGCGAACCGCCGCAAATGTTCGAGAACATCGGCAAACCGCCATAGACTTCAATGGGCAGGCGAATTTTAAAACCCACAGGGACTCTTTCTGGCCACAATAGTGATGGGAAAGTTGTTTCAACGGGACTAACACCTGGACTGTGGCATGCCGGAGGGGGATCCATGGCAAAACTCCCATGGAAAATTACATAGTTGATGCAGAGTCTGGTTTTAAGCCATAAAGGGCATAAATTACCTAACATTCCTAAATTGTTTGGAATAACGTGCTTTAAAACATCAGGTATGATGTTGTATCGATCAGGTAGTGTAAGGGTTAGGCCCGCTTCACAGTGACAGACCAAACTCCCCGTTTAACGCACCGCAAACAACCACAAACAGTCCATTTGCACAACCGCAAACTCCCCATTTGCATAAGGTTGGATACCAAGCTAGCCATGTCCGGTTCCTTGTCCTCACTGATGTCATTGAAGGTCTCTTCCTCCACCCAGCCACGTACAACACCAAGGGTCCCCGAAAGGTGACAACAAGCCCCCTGGGACGCCTGCTGTGTTTGGTCTTCCACCTCCTCAAAGCCACCTTCCTCCTCTGACTCCTCTTCTTCAGACTCCTCTCACTGCATTGCCTCTCTCTGCATTATTATAAGGTGTGTTAAGTAGTACTACTCTTATCAGTTTAAAACCTGTTACAGCACATATCAGGGGGCGTGTATAAGGCCTGGATTTATAGAACCAGGAGATGGAAAAAGATGCTTTGTTGGTCGTATCACTTCAATTTTGGGGCACTTTGTGACATTAGCTTCTTATGCTCAAACATGTCCTTTACAGGCACCTGACTATGGGCAGATGAGCAGGAACTGCTCAAGGCGAGAGACGGAGTGGCAGATGGTTGAGAGGGGGCAAGGAGGACAGCAGTGGTTGATGTGGCTTATGATGCTGCTCCAGGAGGAGGATGGCGGCTTTGAGTTTGTGTGCTGCTTGTACTCATGTGTTGGTCTAGAGTCACCCAAACATTAGGTCTCAACCTGCAGAGGATAAGGGAACCAGGCTACTCTAGACCTCATTCATCATTACAGGTTTTGACAGATCGGTACTATGCGTGCAAGCTACTGTGACAACAGATATGAGTGGCACTGTGCACTTGCAGAAGTTGGTAGAGTAGACGCTGTAGGTCTGACACACACGCTTGCAGACAACTAACTGCTATGCAATCTATTACAGTACAATTTTTTTTTTTTAAATGTACACTACTGTTACACCACATATGAGTGGTGTGTTAAGTAGTACTACTCCTATCAGTTTAATCCCTGTTATGTGCCTTTTTTGGGGGTTTGGTTGTTGAAGCCACAGTGCAGCACCAGAGGCCAGAAAAATTAGGCATGTACACATGCCTGAAAAATTAGGTATTGTTGATCTTGCAGCGAGCAGAGAAGAAGGTAGGCCTGATTCAACGCCCCATCCCTGCATATCCGCACTCAGAGATTGAGGGGGCGACCCTTACAAGGCCACGGGCCGGAGATATAAACGGGGGCAATCCCAAATAAGCACACAAGCGGTGACAAAGGTAGTGAAGGGGACATAGAGGCCCATGGACTGACGGTCGCCATCTTGGCAGGAAAAGGGCCCAGCAATTAAGCCAAACTGACCCAGCACAGGCAGCTACTTGAGTCAAACGCTGTACAATTACACCTTAATAAAGCTAAAACATGCAGCAGCAGGGATTCTAAACGGCCACATGGGGACAAGGAGGCTAACAGCCCCCACAGTCTCTGCACCACTCTTTTTAACAGATAACCCAATGGGCTAACCAGGGACCTTGCCCACATAAAAAAGCAGAATTTTATTGGAGGAATTATTAGTATCTTTACCCCCCAAGAGAGGACATAATATACGGTATCTTTAGACTACCTGATGGCCGAACCTCCTTTAGCCCCAATGCTATCCAAGAAACATTTCAAAACTTGATCTGACTGGGTGTCTATAGAGGGACATTAGTAATGACCTTTATATGACTGGGGGTCTGTAGAGGGACATTAGTACTGACCTTTATCTGTCTGGGGGTCTATAGGTGACATTAGTCCTGACCTACTGCTGCAGTATTATTACTCCCAGTACTCCCAGGCTTGCTACTATTAGATATAATAACCTCAGTTTCGTTTCCTTATCTGTTGGTAAAATCAAAATATGATTATTAAATATTTCATATTTGTTTGTTTTTTCTCCCAAAGTGAACCTCTTTGTGTGTGTCCCACAGATGTGGCGTTTCCGCTCTGCGTATGTTGGATTTGCACCGCTCAAAAAGTATGAAAAGAGATCCCCCCCCCTCGAAGCCCATTAATGACATCATCAGTAAATTGTATGTAACAGATTCCAGTGTTTAGGGTTTATGACCCAATACTGCGATCATATCATTTATGACAAAAATCCGTATTTGTCGTATTATTCAGATGCGCGTGCATCTTTGTGTTACATCTCCTGATACTTTTATTATCTTGATCTTTATATATTTACTAGCGACTTGCCCGTCAAAAAATGGCGGCAATAAGATTGTAAGGCAGGTAATGGTGTTTGGACGAGACATTCATTTTGTTGGCGGTCGGAGATCCTTCGGCGCTCATTGCGAGGCTGTTGGTTGTATTTTTTTTCTGATAGGCACTTTTGCTGTTATTCTTTGGTCGGCGGTGATGTGTTTTTTGCGCTTATTGCAAGGCTTTGTGTGCTATGAGCAGCGTTGGCGCTCGTTGTGAGGCGCGCAGTGAATGGCTTTTATGTTTAATGTGATAATGTTTTTTTTGTGTATATGTATTTTTGTATGCTAATGAAATAATTACTAAATGAATATACTTTACCTATTTGTAAGTAATATATGCAGGAAGCATTGTGCTGAAGAGCTGACAATCTGTTTTCATCTTCCTGCAGCATACAATGTAGGTTTTCAGTGCTGTGGAGCTGCTGTGTGTCAGCAATGTGCGCAGTGTGTAGTGTAAATAGTCTGCGTGCGCGAGGGGAAGCCGTTAGGGTAGCTGGGTACTTCTGCATTGTGTAAGTTAGTGTTGTAAAATGGCGGGGAATGTGTATGTGGTACGTGGGTGTGGATGATTTAGCGTCCTTGTTAATAGTGTATCTTTACCTCGTACGGCTTTTTAGGAAAATCCGTATGTTTTTCAAGTGTTTAGGGTCCTGTAGCCTCGTTTTCTTTTTTTCAACGGCCATTTTTTTCTCTCACTTAGGTGATTTTCGGGTGTCTAAACTCATGAATTTGGACTTAAATGGAGGTGTAACTTCACTTGCAGAGGTCCTCGGTGCCCGCCTTGCTGTGGGTAAGCTTTGTATGTGTTTTTTGTGTGTATCTATTGTGTTTTTAATGTTTTTAAGTGCACGCGGTTCGGGCGTTAAGGTCGTATTTTTGTGAGCTCGTAATGTTTTTTTTTCTAAGTCCCGTATTTTTGGATTGTAAGTCCGTAAATTTGATGGTGTAAGTCCCGCCTGCGGCTCATTGCAGCCGACATGGGAGCCTTCGGCGCTCCTTGCCAGCAACTCTGGCCCTCGCTTCGTAAGCCCGCAGCGTTAGCAACAACCCGCCTGCTCACAACTATACAAGTGATATCTGCAACGTCTTCCCCAGTTGGCACTTGTAAATCGGCTAAGCGACAAAAAACATGGCGTCCGGAAAAAATGAAAACGAGGCTACACGACCCCAAACCGCGCAAAACATCGCCAGCCATGTACGACTTTTACCTAGGAACAGACAAGGTACAAAATACACTATTAGAAATAATTTAAACTGCTGGCGAGCCGCGTAACACATACACAATCGCCGCCATTTTACAACACTAACTTGCAACTAATAACATTACAAATCTAAAATGGAGCGTTACACGACTATACAAGCGATTTCCCCTCGTGCACTGCGCACATTGCTGACACTTACACCTCAGGTCACCAACAGTCCAAATGTACACTGTAAGCTGCAGGAAAATCAAAACTGATTGTTAGCTCTTCAGGATATTGATCACTGGATATATTAATTACAAATAGGTAAAGTATTTTAGTAATTAATTAATTCATTATTATTAAAAAAAATATCTATAAAAAAAATATCTATAAAAAAAAATACGCTTAATAGCATATTTTACACTGCCATTACTTTACATACATTAACGATTCGCACTTCCTAATACATTTGTTCATTCACAATAGTTATTATCGTGCATTCATTTAATAAGTATTAATTAGTAATGGAAAATAAAAATTTAGACTTTACACTACACTAAAATGTTTTACTTTTTACTCTGCAGTTATATATCTGGATTACTGCTCATTGGCTGCCAGCGATAGCACTCTCAAAGCAGTTACAAATCTAAATCACTTTATTATGCTCTGAGACCTGAATACATTTTTTAATTTACACTGCACAAATTTTTTTTTATATATTTAACACTGTACTTATATATCTGTCTTTGCGATGAGCGCCGAAGATTGATCGTTGCAAAGCACGAAACATGAAGGACACGAGGGAAGAGGCTCACAATGAGCGCCGAAGGTCCTCAGAGTACAAAAAGCATCACATTGTGTGGCAAACAGCATTGCCATGGCTTCAAACTTTATTGCCCCGTCATTTGTGCCAGGCAAGTCACTGGTGATATAATATAACATAATGCAATACAATATTATACAGTACACATGGGTGTTGGAACTGGGGGGGGGGGGGTGTAAGGGGTAACCCCCCCCCCAGATTTCTTATCGTATGTATGTATGCATATAGAAGCTAACAGGGGAGAGGAAAGGGGGAGGAAACACAGGGGAGAGGGAGAGGAAGACACAGGAGAGGGGAGAGGGGGAGGAAGACACAGTGGAGAGGGGGAGGAAGACACAGGGCAGAAGGCGGAAGAGAAACAGGGTAGGGGAGAGGTGAGGGGAAGAGACACATGGGAGGGGGGAGAGACACAGGAGAGAGTGGTGGGTAGAGACACAGGGGAGAGGGGGGAAGAGACTAATGGGAGGGAGTGGTGAGGAGACACCGGGGAGAGGAAAGGGGATAAAGACACAGAGGAGGGGGGAAGAAACACAGGGGAAGGGAGAGGGGGTAGAGACACAGGGGAGAGGGGGTAGAGACACAGGGGAGAAGGAGGAAGAGACACAGAGGAGGGGGGAGAGACACAGGGGAGAGGGAAGGGGGGAAAGACACAGGGGAGGGGGGAAAGAAACACAGGAAGGGAGAGGGGGTAGAGACACAGGGGAAGGGGGAGTGAAACAGGGAAGAGGGAAGGGGGAAAAGACACAGGAGAGGGGGGAAAGAAACACTGGAGAAGGGAGAGGGGGTAGAGACACAGGGAAGGGTGGGAGAGACACAGGGGAGAGGGGGGGAGAGAGACACATGGGAGGGAGTGGGGGGGGAGAAACAGGGGAGAGGGGGGGAGAGAGACACATGGGGGGGAGTGGGGGGGAGACACAGGGGAGGTCTTGTGCTTTATTATTATTCTTATTATTATTACTATATAATGTGTAGATGTACCGGCTGGGCATGCTCTTGTGCATTATTATTATTATTAGTATATAATGTGTATATGTACCGGCTGGGCATGCTCTTGTGCATTATTATTATTATTACTATATAATGTGTAAATGTACCGGCTGGGCATGCTCTTCTACATTATTATTATTATTATTATTACTATATAATGTGTAGATGTACCGACTGGGCATGCTCTTGTGTATTATTATTATTATTATTATTATTACTATATAATGTGTAGATGTACCGGCTGGGCATGCTCTTGTGCATTATTATTATTATTAGTAGTATTTTACTAATAATAATAATAATAATGCACAAGAGCATGTCCAGCCGGTACATCTACACATTATATAATAATAATAATAATAATAATATTAATAATAATAATAAGGCACAAGAGTCCTTCAGCACTGCACTGGACACTGAATAAACTTGCCTAGCTATGGTTTTCCCTATTGATGCAGTATCACCTACACTCAGCCTCCTCTCAGTAAAACTGCAAGTTAGTTATGATTCCAAAATGGCTGCTGTCCATGAGGTTAAAGGGTCTGGAAGGGAGTGTATGCTGCTGATTGGCTGGAATGTGTCTGCTGACTGTGACATGCAGGGTCAAAGTTTGCTCAATGATAAAGTATTGGGGGCGGGTCGAATATCGCATATGTTCGCAGTTCGCCGCGAACGTGAACATGCTATGTTTGCAGGGAACAGTCCGCCGGCGAACTATTCGCGACATCTCTACTTAGTACCCTTAGATGTATTCCATCAGGACCCGGGGCTTTATTAACATTTATTTTTTCCAACCTCTTTTGGATTACTTCCTGTGTTAACAAATTATTTGGTGAAGGTAGAGTAGCCCAACCACTGGTTCCTCCCTTTTGTATACCAAAGAAAAGAACCTATTTAGCTCATCTGCCTTTTCTTGGTCACTATATATCAGACGGCCTGTGTCACATTGTAATGTTCCTATAGCTTCCTTACTTGCCTTCTTCCCATTAATATACTTAAAACATATTTTAGGGTTAGTCTTATTCTCTTTTGCAATAAATTTTTCATTTTCTATTTTAGCCAGTCTAATCGCCCTCTTGCTGCCTTGTTGATTTCCTTGTATTCCTGTAAAGCAGTCTCTGTCCCCTCTTGTTTGAATAATTTAAATGCCTGTTTTTTACTCTGTATCTTGATCTTTAAATCATTGTTAAGCCAAATTGGATGGGATATACTCCTTTTACTTTTATTCCCACACGGTATATGCCGATGTGTATGTATATTTAGTAAGGATTTAAATGTTGTCCTTTTATGTTCAGTGTTTTTACCTGCCAGTTCTGTGTCCCAGTCTATACTTTGTATTGCTGCCCTTTTAAAATTAAGTGTTTTCGTTGGCCCCTTAAAATGTTGTTTTTAAATTCAATCTCAAATGAGACTGTGTTGTGATCACTGTTTCCAAATGTTGCCCTATTCCAACATTTGATACTATATCAATATTATTTGTAAAGAGTAAATCAAAGATAGCTTCATTTCTGGTAGGTTCTTGTACAACCTGGGCCAGATGATGATCCCTCAGTGTACTCAAGAACCTGCTCTACTTAGATGAACTGCTGGTCTCATTTATCCACTTTATTTCAGGGTAATTAAAATCTCCCATTATTAGAACTTGCCCATGCTTAGCTGCATTTTCCATCTGTAACAATAATTGTATTTCCTCACTTTCAGCTATATTTGGGGGGTTATAGCATATTCCTACTAATAGTCTTTTGGATTTTGCTGCTCCGCTATTTAACTCTACCCTCAAACATTCAGCTTTATCACTAGGTCCACCATAAATATCTTCTCTGACTATAGTTTTAATTTCAGGCTTCACATACAGACAAACCCCTTCTCCTTGTTTACCATTGCCTCTATCTTTCCTAAATAGGTTATAACCATCCAGATTAACAGTCCAGTCATGAGATTCATCCCACCACATTTCGGTAATGCCTATTAAATCCCATTTTTCATTAATTGCTAATAATTCTAACTCTCCCATTTTTCCTGGCAAGCTTCTGGCATTATCAAGCATACACCTTATGTTATGAGCCTGTAGTTCTGAAGTGCCTGCCACTGTACTTGAATTACTTAGTACTACCTCCCTATTGACTATACTTCCCCTCTCCCCATCTCCTCCCCTATGAGTTGTTAATTCATCCCTTATACCCTCTACACTTTCTACCCCATTACTGACATCTAGTCCCTCCCCCCCACCTACTAGTTTAAAAACTCCTCCAGCCTTTCTACCAACCTATCCCCTAGTACAAAAGCTCCCTCATCATTAAGGTGCAATCCATCCCTACTGTAGAGATTGTACCGAAGTGAGAAGTCAGCCCAGTGCTCTAAAAACCCAAACCCCTCCTTAGTGCACCACATATTTAGCCACTCATTAACCTCCCTAAGCTCCTTCTGCCTCCCTGGGCTAGCACGTGGCACTGGTAGTATCTCAGAAAATACTACGTTGGAGGTCCTTGCCTTTTAGCTTATTACCTAGTTTTCTAAAATCATTCTTTAGGACACTCCATCTTCCACTAACTTTGTCATTGGTACTAATATGTACCAAGACCGCCAGTTAATTTCCAGCCCCTCCCAATAATTTGTCTACCCGATCCACAACATGACGAACCCAAGATTAACTAGAATAACCCTGAATGCCCTTTTTGTTTAAAAATATATTCAATCCCTTTTTAAAGTTATCTATTAAATCCACTGTCCCCACCTCCCTTGGTAGAGAATTCCACAGATTAACTACCCTTACTGTGAAGTACCCTTTTCATTCTTTAAGGTGACATTTTTTTACTTCTAACCTCAAAGGGTGTCCTTGTGTAAATTGAACACCTCTTGGCACAAAAAGATCCCTTAACAAATCATTATATTGACTCTGGATGTATTTATATAGGTAATCATATCTCCTCTTAGACGCCTTTTTTCTAGAGAAAATAAGTTTAATTTGATTTGTCTTTCTTTATAACTTAGCCCCTCCATTCCTCTTATTCGTTTTGTTGCCCTTCTCTGCACTTTTTCCAGTTCTAAAATGTCATTTTATGAAATGGAGCCCAAAATTGTACTCCATATTCTAAATGAGGGCGTACTAGGGATTTTTATGGGGCAGAATTATATTTGCTTCCCTGGCTTCTATACCCTTCTTAATGCATTCTAATATTTTATTTGCCTTTGCAGCTGCTGCTTGGCTTTGAGCACTGTTACCTAGGCGACTGTCCACAAGCACTCCCAAATCCCTTTCAATATCTGATACACCTAGATTTGCTTTATTAAGTTTATAAATTGCATGGCTATTTTTCCTTCCCAGACCCATAACTTTACATTTATTCATATTAAATCTAATCTGCCATTTATTTGCCCATGTCTTTAATTTATGCAAATCTCTTTGGAATGGAAATTACATCATTTTTTGATTGAATTACCTTGCAAAACTTAGTGTCATCAGCAAAAATGGAGACAATACTTTCCAGTCCAACATGAATGCAAGAATAAGGGGTTTGGGGAATATATGTTTCAATTCTGTGTCCTCTCTGAGTTGTGGTTGTAAATCTTAAATATTTTGCGTATTCCTTCTAGAACCGGATGGTATGTGGTTACCAAAGGTGTACGTAAAGTTGTTTCTTGGGTTTTGTATTGCAACAGGTGTTCCCGGGGTGTTCTGATGGCAGAGGTTACTTTCTGAGTGATAATACAGGGTTTGTAACCCTTCTGTCTGAAGGAGGCAGTCAGTTTTTTTAAGTGTTTATAATGGTCCTCTGTCTTTGAACATATGCGGTGGTATCTGATGGCTTGACTATGAATTATCCCTTGTTTAGTGTGGGAGGGGTGGAAGCTAGAGTTGTCCAGATAACTACATCTGTCTGTAGGTATCTATAGACAGATGAATTCAGTTTGCCAATTTTAATGGAAATGGTGGTATCCAGAAAGTTAACTTGTTCTGTGGAGAAATTTGTAAATTGAATGGATGGGTGAAAGGTGATGAACAGGTCATCTAGCTAATGGTAGTATCTGTAAGGTTTATGGACATATGTGGACAGGAATCTCTTTTCCAGGTCAGCCATAAATAGGTTAGCATATTGTGGTGCCATTTTTGTGCCCATTGCGGTCCTTATTAGTTGTAAGTAAACATGTTGGTTGAAGGTGATGTAGTTGTGGGTCAGTATGTATTCTAGTAGTTTAACAATGGTATCTGGGTTCTATTTGTTATTCTGATTGTGTGTAGAAAGACACTTCATGCATGCCTCAGTGCCATCTTTATGTGGGATGTTGCTGCAAAGAGATTCAACATCCATGGTTACAAGTTGTGTGTTGGCAGGTGGGCCCTCAATCTGACTGAGTTTGTTAAGAAAGTCAGTGGTTTCCTGTATATAGCTGTCAGTGTTTTTAACTAGCGGCTTTAGGATGTTTTCAACCAAGCCAGATAACTGTTCAGTCAGTGTGTCCATACCTGTAACAATAGGTCTCCCTGGGTTGCCTGGCTTGTGGACCTTTGGCAGCATGTAGAATGTCCCAGTTGTAGGATGGGTGGGTATGAGCTGCTCCAAATCTTGTTGCACATTCTTAGGGAACGTTTGAATGAGTTTTCTTAGTTGGATGGTGTATTCCTCAGTATTATCTGTCAGTTGTCTCTTTCCTTCTTGTATGTAGTCCTCTGTGTTAATGATCACAACTGCGCCACCTTTGTAACCACATACCATCCAGTTCTAGAAGGAATATGCAAAATATTTAAGGATTTACAACCACAACTCAAAGAGGACACCGAATTGAAACATATATTCCCCAAACCCCCCATTCTTGCATTTAGACAGCCACCAAATTTGACACATAGAAGTAATCAGGCCCGGGGAGTTTCCGGAAATGACGTGCTAGCCGCGCAGTGCGGCTGTGAGCGGGTGAAGATGGCGTCGGAAGGCACAGGAGAGGCAGAGTGAAAGACTCGTGGCGTCTAACCAGACTGTGCAGAGTCCGTAGCCCGCACTAGAAGTGCTGAGAGGGAGAGCTTCCTCCGGAGACCGAGGAGAACGGACCTGCCAAGGTAAAGACGATAAAAAGAGCTGCAACGCCAGCACCACTAACAGTGCAAAGAAACGCTTGGGGAAGACTGAGAACGGAGCAGGATCGGTATTGCACCGACAGTGTACAGTGTGCACGATCAGCAAACATACAACATGAATCCCAGGCAATGGAGGAAAACGAGTCTACGGAGAGCTAAGTAAAACTTTTTTTGTCTGTTTAATTTCTCTGCCTCTCAACACAAGTAAAATGGACATTTAAGAACTGTTATGGTATTGATTTTCCCTGCAACATAAGAAAGACAATGTTTTGTATACAACAGAAGGACAATAATCCAATAAAACACATAAAACCTGCAGTAAAAGACTAAAAGTAGGCAATGTAACAAATTGCTGTTTTTTTTTCATTTATGCAAAGTCTAAGTCCAATAAATGGACAAGAGGAAGCAGGTGAATAGACTTATGAAGTAATTACGACTTCTTAAAGAGAACAACAGATTGGAAAGGCCTGTTAAAGTATCTAAGGGGGTCACTTATACTAAACCACAATAATATGTATTAAAATGCCAATAGACAAGTAAGGCAGACAAGTGCCAATATTGGTGAATACCACTAACTTAATTGTGATATAAGGAGGAGAGGGAAGGTTGAACTTAAATTTGGTGAATAAACACACCATACAAATTAAATAAAATGGCTACAAAAACTAAAGCGAAAGGGCGGAAAAGCCCTACTATTGATTCATCCTCCTTTTTTTCCCCTAAGAAATCTACAAATATGGCGCAGAAACAAATTCTGAAAGAAGGGCAGGACCAAAGTGTAGTCAGCCCCCCTGTAACTCTAACAAATAGAGAACTTGAGACTCAAGACGATAACCGCCTCACTACAGGGAAATTGAAAGAGATCTTAAAAAATTTCCAAACAGAATTTTTTGCAGAAATTAAGATTCAAATTATGGAAAACTCCAAACTAATAACGGAAGTGAATAAAAGATCTGCAGATTTGGAAACTAAATTTGATAAGCTAATTGTGGACCATAATTTGTTACTGGAACAATCATCTAAAATGTCGACACGAATCAATACACTGAATGAGCATATAAATAAAATGGAAGATAAATCACGGAAAAATAATTTGCGCATTAGAGGAATATCAGAAACAATAAAAAAAGAAGAGCTCCCCACATTCCTTGGGGAATTGTTTTCTAATATTATTCCTACTTTCTCACAAATGGACCAGAAATTTGACACAATTTATAGAATTCCACTACCAACATACCTACAAAACAAGACTCCTAGAGATGTGATGGTTAGAATGCACCATTTACTAACAAAAGAAGCAATTTCTAAAGCGAGCTATACTAAAAAGAAGTTCGACTCACCATACGAAATGATACAAATTTTTTCAGACCTTTCGAAAGCGACAATGAATAAAAGGAAGGAATTTACTTTGATAACTCAAACATTAAGGAAACATAATCTCATTTACAAATGGACTTCTCCAGTAGGATTATTAATCCTACAAGGAACTACATGGCACAAGATCATTTCCATAGAAGAAGGAGAAGCTCTGCTGAACAACCTAAATTTGAAAATGGATGAAGCAAAAGATCCTGTAGTAAAATTGCAATTATCAACGCAGGATTGGCAACGGAAGAGATAACTAATGTTGGACATGGAACAGGGTTTAGAGATACCAACTAAAGTATAGTCTAAGTTAGCTAAAACTATGAGAGATGTATAACAATTAAGAATTTATGGAAAAATTAACACCAAGATAGAGTCGAACAGTATAGATTTTTTTTAATGGTGATTGGAGGAGAGGAGAGAGCGGGAGAGGAGGGGGAAGCAGAAGGGGAGGGAAGAAGTTTAAAGTAGAAGGAGTAATAAACTAATTTACATAATTATAAATTAAAGTGAATTAATAAACAAGGACAAAAGTTTTGAATTTTTACCAATCCTGTAATTACGCTTAGATATTTATAATAAGAGATACTCCTTGTCTCGTCGCACTCTCCTATCCTCTAACGACAGGATGAATGATAGAAATAATAAGTAGTTTTAGATAGATAAAGAATTGACAATAATATGGAAAAGCCACAGCCATCTTCACAAGATACCGCAAATCATTTCTGAACAATGACAGAATCCCTGCGGAACAATATTGGTGGTAGGCTATATTACAGCCCCATCTGTTCCAACAGTATCAATGTAGGTATGAAAGTTAGTATGAATGTGATTAAAGGAGTTAATGGTCCCAAAACCAAAAACAAAAATGACAAAAATAATAAAGAGAATCAATATAAATCTACCAAAGTATATGGGTCTAAAGATCTTAAGTTGGAATGTTAAAGGGTTAAACTCCCCAAGTAAAAGGAAAACAGTATATAAACATTGTAAAATAGCTAGAAACAAAAGAGGAAGCGTCAATTATTGATACTGAAGGATGCTATATTCTATGGAATGGTCAAATTAATAACCAGAAAATTACACTACTCAATATTTATGCGCCTAATGAAAACCAAGGTAAATTTTTTTTAAAAATAGGTAATTTAATAAGGAAATATGCACAAGGTCCGCTCATTATTGCTGGTGACTTTAATATGGTCTTCAATATAAATCTAGATAGATCTAAAAAATTGGTGGATAAAAATTTAAAAAGAGTTGGTAAGGTAACCCAATCATTTTTTGAATGGACTAATAAAAACCACTTATTTGACTCTTGGAGAGTTCAACATCCAAATCAAAAAGAATTTTCTTTTTATTCAAATCCACATGACACATTTTCACGGATTGATTTAATTTTAGTAGACTCTCGAATAATAGATACAATTTTATACACAGAAATAGGCAAGATCGCTATATCAGACCATGCCTACACTATAGCAATAATCGATATAAACAAAGTAAAATTAGATAGACCACAATGGAAAATGGATGACTCTTTACTAAAAATAGAAAAGAATAAAGAATATTTAAAGAAAGAAATAACACAATTTTTTGATATTAATAGTCATACTGTTCCATCTTTCTGCACGATTTGGAACACACAAAAAGCTTTTACACGAGGTTTGATTATCAAATTAAAGTCACAATTGATTAAACAAAGAGGAGCACCACTAAAAAAACTGTACATAGAGTTAAATAAATTAGAAACTAAATTTATTTTGGATGCACAACCACATATTATGATAGAAATTAAATCAATTAGAAATAGAATAAATAAAATTAATCAACTAAGATCCGATAGTGAATTATGGCGCTTTCAACAGATATATCACAATCAAAACAATAGAAATAGTAAACTACTAGCTACTCAAGTTAAAAAGAAAAAGGAAAAAAATAGAATAACAAGTTTAAAACATAAAGGTAGGTACATCTCTTCACCAAAAGAAATGTGCCAAGCTTTTTTCGAATTTTACCAGAATTTGTATAATTTAGAAAAAGACACTAGTCTTTGCAAACCAGTGGTAGAAGATATTCAAACGTTCTTGGACGGTATTCAACTACCCAAATTAACTGAAAATGACAGAGAAGAACTTAATGGACCAATCACTACTCAAGAGGTTCTCCAAGTTATTAAACAATTGAAACCTTATACCACTCCAGGTCCAGATGGATATACTAACGGGTTTTACAAAGCTTTTGACCAAATTTTAAGTCCACATTTAACAGATATGTTTAATGAAATCAAGAGGACAGGAGTAATCCCAAAGGAAATGATAAAAGTTGCACTTATAACGATTCCTAAACCCAAGTTAGACCCACAATTCTGTGCCAATTATAGACCTATTTCATTATTGAATGCAGACATTAAACTATATGCGAAAATTTTATCTTGTAGAATTCAGAAATTTATAGAAAAATTAATAGCTATAGACCAAATGGGGTTTGTGGCAGGTAGACAAGGATCAGAAAATATTAGAAAAATTATGAACTTAAGCGAAATAGCGAAGGCCAAAGGTACTCCCACCCTATTTCTGTCATTAGATGCCGAAAAAGCGTTTGACAGAGTAGGGTGGGACTACATGCGATTAACGTTAGCTAAATTTGGGTTTGGAGAATTTGGTGCTAAAGCGATTGGGGCCTTATATAGTTCCCCCTCAGCAGAAATAACGGGTTGGGGAGGTAGGACAAACGCATTTGAAATATCCAATGGAACTAGACAGGGTTGCCCCCTCTCCCCCACCCTTTTTGCGCTGATGATAGAACCATTAGCGGAAGCTATTAGATCATGCCCTCAGATATCTGGGATGAGGGTGGGAGAGAGGGAGCATAAAATTAGCCTATATGCAGACGATGTGATACTATCACTTACTCATCCAAAAGAATCACTCCACCATTTATCAAAAGTGATTCAATGGTATAGCAAAGTCTCCTATTATAAATTAAATTATAAGAAATCAGAAACGCTTTTCTTTAATTTTACAGCAAGTTTATTGTCTCAACTTAGCTCTATATACCCCTACGATTGGAATTCAAAATCCTTTAAACATCTTGGAATTGTATTTCTGGTTAATTTACATGAAATGGTAGATAAGAATTATAAAGACTTATATGTCAAGTGTCAGAATATTATAACAAATTGGAAGAAAAATAGATTTTCCTTCTCGGGAAGAATTGCAGTAGTTAAAATGATGATTCTCCCAAGGATTACTTATATTTTGAGATGTATCCCATTTAAGTTTCCTAAATATTGGCTAAAAAAACTCCAAAGTATGATCGATTTTTACATACACCATTCTAAATATATAAGGTTAAAAAAAACAACCATGGGAAGACCCTTTTTAAAAGGAGGAATCTCCTATCCTTTATTATATCCCTATCAAGAAGCTAATGTTATAGTACAAGGGTTAAAGTGGCTGGAAACAGCAAACAAACTCCCTTGGATGCAAATAGAACAAGCATTAATCCGAAATTGGCACATATCAGCTTTGGTATTTAAAGAAAATCTCCATTATAAGAATCTGATAACTGGATCAAGGGTGGTTAAAGAAATTTTAAAAAATTGGAGACGAATTAATAAGAAAAATAAGCTGATCCCGGAGGACAGCCTTATTACACCATTAAAAGCAATTTTACACATAGATATGGAAACTATTATAAACGATTGGAACAGCAAAGGGCTGGTGAGGATAAAAGATACGATAGTCAAGGGAGCTATTGCTTCCTTCGACCAGATAAAAAACAAGTTCAATATCGCAGTAAAGGGATGGTTGACGTACAAAGCCTATAGACTAGAAACTCGCCAAGTTAACATTCCTTTACAAATTAATAAAGAACTTAATGCTATAGAAAAAATTATACTCAAACAGGAAAAAAAAACATCTAATATCAAAATGCTTTAATATTACTAGATCCTTTGGAGAACAATCTAAAACCAAGGGTATGTGCCAATGGGAGAACTCCTTAAACTTAGCATTAGAAGTCAAAGACTGGGATATTTCTTTAAAATTAACAAACAGGTTTATTAAACAAACGACATATAGAGAAACATTTTTCAAAGTAATCAATGATTGGTATTTTACACCTATTAAAATTGCACAAATTTCTCATAATCCTTCGGAAAAAATGTGCTGGAGAGATTGTGATAATACCGCTCATTTATTACATATTTTATGGGAATGTCCGAAATTAAAGGTTTTTTGGAAAACTTGCTATAATTTTCTATCTGGTATTGTGGAAAGTCAATTTCCTTTCAGTGCAGAATGTAGTCTGCTTCATATTTTCCCAAATGTTATCAGCATGGAGGAAAAAGCTTTCGCCATTTTAGTTTTTTCAATAGCTAAAAATATAATAATTTCGAATTGGAAAGTGAAGGCTGCCCCTATCTTTGCTGATACCGTTTGGAAAATAAAACACATCCGACAATTGGAAAAAGATTTTACACAAAAAGGTTATATTAATGCTGACCCATTAAAATGGAAATTAAGGGACAAAAAACAAGATTTACTTGATAATAATAATATTGCAGATGGGATGGATGAGTTTTGAAAGTGAATGAATGGTAATATATTTAATGTATGTTTTTTTTTGTACTTGTTGTTGTAAAAAAAAAATTTTACTGATGATTTTTCAACTGTTGAATTTGTTTTTTCGTATAATAAAAAAAAAAAAAAAAAAAAATAGACAGCCACCAAATTTAAGACAAACATTGGTGAACAGAAGATTGCCAGATGAACAGCATAACAGAGAAAATGGCACCAAACCCTGCAATAAAAGTCACTGCAAACTATGCCAACACATCTGCAAAGAGGACACAGCCATGCACAGCAACAAGACCCACAACATCAGAGGCTCATATTCATGTACATCATCCAATGTAGTGTGCATGATACAATGTACTGTATGTGTAAGAGGGTGCTACATTGGGGAAACCAGCCAGAAACTACACATGCGAATGAACCTCCACCGAAGCTTCATCAAAAAGCACCATGAAGACAGCTATATTACTCCAGTGGGACACCATTTTACCTAGTTACATAGTATGTAAGGTTGAAAAAAACCTTTTAAGATCTCTTCTGATCTGCAATATGCGGATTAAATATTAATTAGTTGTTAATTCATTATTAATCAATTATTTAATTTCACCCAGGAGAAGCACTTTGAGTACTCAGAGGGAATTTCAGAACTATCCAACAGCGGAAAACTTTTGAATTAAAAATGATTACATTTAATAATACAAAGGATTTGGGCATTAACATCGACTTAGGCTTTCTGGCCCACTATCTTAATGTCTTATAGCTAACACATTCCACTTTCCTCCACCCCCCCCCCCCCTTTTATTGCTGTTTGTGTAAGCTACATGCTATGCTGAAATGTATTGCTCTTTATTTTACTCTGCTGTGTTCTTATCTACAACCTGAACTATAGACTTACTCACCTATCAGGACATTATTCACAATGCTGGTCTGTTTCTCATTTAACTGTGGCCAATTAATTTTGTCTTTCTTGTTTTTTACCCCAAAAATTCTCTTTACTGTTTTTAGATCATACTTATATCAGTATAGCTTTTTGACTTGATAAAGAGAGGCATTATCTCTCGAAAGCTCATCGCTTTGTTATGAATATGTTTGTCCAATAAAAAAGGTATCACTATTCACTGCAATACTCTGATTATTCAACTATATATATATATATATATATATATATATATATATATATATATGTATATTTGCAGACACAGACCCTAGACAGTCCAAACAGGGGAAACCATGGTTATCACAGGGGTAGCTACAGGCTAGAAACAACAAAGCCTAGAGGTGTTATGTCCATCTTGTGATTGCCCAGGGAAGGGATTGGACTAGGCTCCCTTGTGGAAGAAAGAGAATCAGGTACCATGGCACCTTATTACTGACTTCTTCCCCATTGGGGTTTTCGCAAAGTAATATTACCTTATAAATTTCTATAACAGATTTATAACATATTTTATTTGAAGTAGTAAAGAGTTCACAGATCGTACATCTTTGCTATTAGTATTGAGCACAATAATACAAAGAAAGTGGATCAATAGATATGAAAAGTGATGAGAAATAATTACATTTTATGAGAGAGGTTCTGAGTCTTTTCTGTTAAAAAGAGTAAAGGAGTTTCAATTAAATCTGTAATCATTTGTAATGTAATTTCTGTATAAATATGACATTTTTACACACATATTAAACTGAATAATAAAACAAAATTTAACACTGGAATTTATTAACCTTTAATTTTAAGCTATATACTCGTCTGAAGTCAACCAAACTGCTCACCAGATTCAGATATACTGCAGCAGTGACAATAAAGTAAAAATTCACTTAGGTTTTTAAAATAATTCCCCTTTCACCCTTATATCTCTGGGCCTTTATATGCTCTTATGCACCTTAAGGCCAGCTTTCAGTGTCTTCTATTAGTAACTAGCGATTTGCCCGTCAAAAAATTACAGCAATAAAATTGTAAGGCAGGCAATGCTGTTTGGCACACAATTTAAGGCTTTTAGTCCTCTAAGTACCTTCGGCGCTCATTGCGAGCCTCGCGCTGAGCTCCTTCGGTGCTTATCTCATTGCGAGCCTCTCCCCTGATTTACTTTTGGTATTTGAGCACCTTCGGGGCTTATTGCAAGCCCCACACTGAGCGCCTTTGGCGCTCATTGCGAGCCTCTCCCCTCATGTACTTTTGCTCCTCTGAGCACCCTGGGCGTTCATTGTGAGCACCGCGCTGAGCACCTTCAGCAAAGCTAGTCTCTCCTCTGTTCTGTTTTTTTTTATATAAATATATATTTTTATAATAATTCATTAACTAATTAAATAATAAATTAATATACTTTACCTATTTGTAATGAATATATCCAGGAATCAATATCCTGAAGAGCTAACAATCGCTGTTGTTTTCCTGCAGCATACAATGTACATTTGGACTGTTGGTGACCTGAGGAGAAAGTGTCAGCAATGTGGCAAGTGTGATTTGTAAATAGGCTGCGTGCGCGAGGACAACCCGTTTGTGTAATGCGTTATTTTAGATTGGTAATATTATTAGTTTCAAGTTAGTGTTGTAAAATGTCGGTGATTGTCTATGTGTTACGCGGGTCTTGAGCATTTTGCGTCTTTCCTAATAGTGTATTTTGTACCTTGTACGTTCCTGGGTAAAAGTCGTATGTGCCTGGCGGTGTTTTGCGTGTTTAGGGTTCGTGTAGCCTTGTTTTCGTTTTTTTCGGCGGCCATTTTTTCTGTCGCTTCGGCGATTTTCCAGTGGCGAAACTCTGCAAATTCAACTTAAATTCTTGTGCAACCTCACTCTCAGACGTCCTGGCTGTCCCCCTGTGCTGTGTGTGATGTTTTTGGTTTTTATTTCTTTTGTATTTGTTGTGTTTTTGGATGTGCTCGGTTCGGCTGCTAAGTTCGTATTTTTTGCAGGTCATATTTTATTTTCTCTAAGTGTCGGTTTCCTTTTCAAAGTGCTACGGGTCTCGCACTATTAATTGTGTATTTGAGTTTTCTGTTGTTTTGTAGTTCCGCGGGAGCAGGTGTGTGTAGCAGTTGTAGCAAACTGGCTGCATACTACATTGTACACTGGAGTCAGCCACCGTCACACATGCAAGCCTTGCGAAGCGAGCCTTGTGAAGCGAGGCGAAGTAGCCGCATAGCACTTAAGCAGCCACACAGAGATCATTGCAGCCAGCAACACTGTCACACAGGCAAACCTTGCGAAGCGAGGTGAAGCAGCCGTGGAGCTCATAACTCTAACCGTGGAGCTCAGAACTCTAAAAAACCACCCAAAAAAAAATTACACAAAATTTTATACACTCACACACAGCACGATGGAGACACAGGAAGCCTGGGAGTGAGGTTGCAAGCGAATCCCACCGATATTTGGCATTTTTACCACACGAAAAAAAAAAAGGGGGGATGAAAATCGCAAAAAAACTGAAAAAGGATTAAAACAAGGCTCACCAATGCCAAGCATGCAGGACTTAGAAAATACACAATGGAGAACCCAGTGGCACTCGAGATTTTTAAAATAAAACAACCGTCAGTAGGCGCATGCACGCCAGGCATGCGGGACTTAAAAAATACACAACGGAGAACCCAGTGGCACGCGGGACTTTGAAAATAAAACACAGAGGAGAAACACACAGGGAAGGGATAGGAGAGAGATGGTGGAAAGAGACACATGGCATTCACAAGCACAAAACTGCCAGGTTAACGAACCCTGCAATGAGTGGCCCATACAGTAGATGGCAGGAAAGGTTTGCAATGAGCGCTGAAGTCGCTCATCGCGGGACTTGCGATGAGCATTGCAAGAGGAAGAGGCTTGCAATGAGCGTCAAAGGTGCTCATTGAAAGCCCCACGATTAGCGCCACAGGCATTGCGAGCCACGAGATGAGTGCCTAAGGCACTCAGCGAGGAGCTCGCGATGATCGCCGAAGTTGCTCAGAGGAGCAAAAGCTTCACATTGTGTGGCAAACAGCATTCCCAGGCTTTGAATTTTATTACCGTCATTTTTTAACGGGCAATTCGCTAGTAATATAATACTATCCTACTACTAAAATGTTATTCTTGTAGATGCATTATATTGGGAGTACTAATGAAAAAAGTCCAGCTGTAGCTGTTTACATCAGTATTGCAACAAATAGGTTCATACACACACCCCCACACAATAATAAGCACTGATATATTTATGTGAGTATCTCAACAAGATGTTGGTTCCATTAATAGGTTCCACCAGTGAAGGCACTCTTTTGAGTGGCAATACCTAAACAAATACAGCACTTTTGAAATGTAAAAATATAGGGCTTGATGACATTCTTCATGCAGCAAATACTTCAAAGTCATTGCTAGGCATATGTTCCCTGCTCTTTTTGAGGTGGTGGGCCACAAACAGCATTGCCTTTGGCTACTAAGTTATTGTTTATAAATGTTTAGACTCATTTATCTTGTCTGTAGTACAATTAATGTTCTCTTTCCAGAAGTAAAAAGCAATTAAAGTATACCAGAATACATAAAAGATTTGCATTATACCAATATACATGATCAAATGGAAGATACAAATTACTTGACTGTCTAAATAAGTATACATCTCTGACAAAAATAAATCTGGTTTAATGTCCAATAAATTAATATTTTTTTTATATGTTGCACCACAGGTATAACAATTTCCAGTCAACTGAGTTATTTTCTAGTTAACTAGCTTTTTCTAGTGTCGGAAAGGTGAGTGTGCATAATTGCTTAACATATTTGATTTCTAAAGTGCCAACCCACCTCTCGTTATCTAGGGATAACCTTTCTTGAACCTTTCTTGAGATATTGATTCTATAGGATAGGCAGAACTACCACTTCACCAGGGGCCCTCCTCTGGGTTTGCCCCATTGCTGTCAAAAGTTTTTATATCATAAATTGTTTTATTTTGCCTGTCCACCTGGTTCTCCTGGATCGTCGCACCCTGGCTGCACCTGCCCCCCTAGGACCCCTTTGCCTCACAAGCTCTCACACTGCCTTGTCTGCTGTGAATTATTTAACCAGGGCAAGAATTCCAAATTATGTAAGACACACTTTTGGGATTCCCAGCCCAGGAGAGAAGACAAGCTGGCAGGGAAGACAGTATGGGAGATGGAAAGTCCAAGGGGGAGACAGGAGGGGCCTGGGTACGTGCTCCCCCAAGGGCGAAATAGAATAAAGTCTGAAACAAAGAAAATAAAAAAATGGGGGGGGGGGGGGGGCAAGAATATTTTTTTGTGAACAGAAAGAATGATGGTTTTAGCCTATTTCAGGAATGTAATAGGCTATCATATTACCCCCAAGTAGCATATTTGTATATCATTTTATTTGTATTAAATCTCATCTGCCATTTAGTCACCCATTTCTCTAATTTATGCAAATCCCTTTGGAGGGAAAGTACATCATTATCTGATTTAATTACCGTGCACAACTTAGTGTCATCAGCAAAAACGGAGAAAATACTTTCCAGCCCTTCTTCTAAGTCATTAATAAATATTATGAAAAGCAGAGATCTAATACTGAATACTGAGGAACCCCACTTACCACATTAGTCCAATCTGAGTATGTTCCATTTACAACAACCATTTGCTTCCTCTCTTTTAGCCAGCTACTAATCAATGAGCAGGTAGTTACTGCAATTCATGTTTCCATTAGTTTGCACAGTAGTCTTCCATGTGGCACTTTAACAAAAACCTTTGCAAAATCCCAAAAGGCTACATCAACCAAATTGCCTTGATCCAATTTATTACTAACCTCCTCATAGAAACTATTTAGGTTTGTTTGACATTATCTATCCCTCACAAATCCATGTTGACTCCTACTTATAATCTTGCTTAAACACACATATTCTTGTATATTATCCCTTATTAACCCTTCTAACATTTTTCCCACTACAGAAGTGAAGCTTTCAGGTCTATAAATTCCTGGATTTTTTCTTGCTCCCTTCTTAAATATAGGTATTACCTCTGCTTTTCTCCAGTCATCTGTAGAGTGAATCTTTAAAAATTAGATATAATGGTTTGGCTATTACAGAACCCAGTTCCCTCAGTACCTTTAGTAAATTCCATCAGGACCGGTGGCTTTGTGGCTTTATTAACATGTATTTTTTCCAACCTGTTAATCACTTTTTTCTTTTACCCTCATAAATAGGTACTTTTGTTCCTCCTCACTTTCAGCCATAAAAGTGGTATCATCAACGTATCTGAGCTTGTTGATATTTCTGCCAGCAATATTGATTCCGGCTTTGGAATTATATGGTCAGGCCTTACACATGATGTACTCTGTATATGAGTTGAATAAGTAAGGTTACAATATGCAACCTTGCCGCACTCCTTTTCTGATCTTGACCAATTCTGTTGTTCAATGTTCGGTTCTGACCTTGGCTTCTTGGTCCACATAAAGATTCTTCAGGAGGAGGATGAGATGATCTGGTACTTCCATCTCTTTAAGAACTTGCCACATTTTGTTGTGATCCACACAGTCAAAGGCTTTAGAATAGTCTTGAAGCAGACGTAAATGCTTTTATGGAACTCTCTTGCTTTCTCTATCATCCATCAAACAATTTGATCTCTTGTACCTCTTCCTCTGTGGAACCCAGCTTGTACATCTGGTCATTCCTGGTCTATATATTGTTGGAGTCAAGCTTGAAGAATCGTAAGCACTACCTTGCTGGCATGTAACATGAGTGTAATTGTTCAATACTTGGAGCACTCTTTGGCTCTGCCCTTTTTTTGGATTGGGATGTAGACTGTCCTTTTTTAATGGTCTATTGACCATTGTTCAATTTTCAAAATGTGTTGGTATATGAGAAGCAACACTTTCAAATCATCATCTTGCAGAATTTTGAATAGTTCAATTGGGATTCCCTCACCTCCTGCAGCCTTATTATCAGCAAGATATTATAATGCCCATCTCACTTCGCTCTCCAAGATGTCTGCAATTCATGTCCCCATCTCAAGAGAGATCTCTTGATTTACTAATTCTGTTGTCTTCTTCGATCTCTGTACATAGCATATTCTAGAATGTATCCTTATCTTTTCTTGCAATCCTCTGGAATTCTGCATTCAGTTGGACAAATATTTCCCTGTCTCCACTTACTTTCGCTTTCCTTCTTTCCTGGACTACTGTCTTTATCAGACAGCCAGTTTGCCTTCTTAATTTTCTTTCTTTTAGGGATATTCTTTGTTGCTGTTCCTTGGATTATGTTGCAAACTTTGGTCAAAAGTTCTTCAGGCATTCTTTCTTCAATGTCTCATCCCTTAAATATTTTCTTTAGATCCCCAGCATATTCACAAGGGATATTATTTAATTTTTATCTACTTGGTCTGGTGATTTCACCTCTGATTTAATGCCAATTGAATAGCAAATTAGTTTACAGACTACATTACGACCTCCGGTAAACAACAATTGCTCATTTGAATAAGGGCCCAGGTTCCTATGCTGAATTGTTCTTTGCAGCAGTGGAATTTCCTTTCCCTCCAGACAAATCCGTAGTTGGGTGTCCTTTCAGCTTTGGCCCAACCACTTCATTATAACCGGTTCTACTTATACTTGCTCTCTGCTCTGCCCTCAGTAATGTGGTAGGCACCTTGTGAATTTTCAGTGCCATATCGTTATATCTCTGGTTGTGCCTGTCCATAAAGTTTTCTTTGCAATTTTACTGGAGTGGGTTGCAGTTTCCTTCTCCACTGGACTGGGATTTGTCTGACCCTCTGCCATGACCTGCCTATCTTGGGTGACCCTACATGGTATAGGAAATGTATATAAAATTAAGAGTAGTCCCAGACATATTGTTACATATCAAATAAGGTAAATCGTAAAAGTCAATGATTCCAAATAAATCTAACATTGTAAGGGTGGTTGAATTGACTAGCAAGTGTAAAAATACAATCATATAGGAATTTAGAGAAAGAACAGAACACTTTTTATAGCTAGCCACACAATTTCCCCCTACTGTGTGTAACCCTTTGTAGAGAGACTGATGCCACATTGGAGACTATTGTGCAAACTAAGGGATACAGGAATTGCAGTAAATATCTGCTCATGGATTGAGAGCTGGCTAATGGACAGAAAGCAAAGGGTTGATGTAAATGGAACATACTCCGATTGGACTAATGTGGTAAGTGTGGTTCCTCAGGGCTCAGTATTAGGTCCTCTCCTTTTTAACATATTTATTAATGACTTAGAGGTGGGACTGGAAAGTAGTGTCTCCATTTTTGCTGATGACGTGAAGTTGTGCAAGGTGATTAAATCAGAAAACGATGTACTTTCCCTCCAAAGGGATTTGCATAAATTAGAGAAATGGGTAATGAAATGGCAAATGAGATTTAATATGAATAAATGTAAGGTTATGCATCTGGGAAGGAAAAATAACCAGGCAATTTATAAACATAATGAAACAAATCTAGGGGTATCAAATATTGAAAGGGATTTGGGAGTGCTTGTGGACAACCACCTAGGTAACAGTGATCAATGCCAAGCAGCAGCTGCAAAGTCAAATAAAATATTAGCATATGTTAAGAAGGTTATGGAAGCAAGGACGCAAATATAATTCTCCCACTATACAAATCCAAAACAACAAAATGAGAGGTGCTCAATCAGAGAACGAACTAACCTTAATAGGTTAGTTCTATGGACATGATAACCCACTCTGAGAGCAACCTCTTTTAGCTCACTTGTGCCTTTCACAGAGAGAAATATCCTGTAGTATATCAGTCTGGTCCCACTCACTAGAGTGGTCCAATCCCAAAATACCAGGAAGTTCTTCCCTGAACAGGAGAAACAGCAAACCACAGACGTACGTTTCAGCCTTCTTTGGGCCTCGTCAGGCACAGTGAGCAAGGGGTCCACGTCTGGAATCCCCTTATCACCCTTAGGGAGACTAATCCCTAAGGGTCATTTGCATAAACAAAAATGAAAGTTAGAGGTGCTCAATCAGAGAACAAACTAACCTTAATAGGTTAGTTCTGTGGACATGACAACCCACTTGTTTTTTTTTTCTTTTTGCCTTCCTCTGGATCAATTAATTAACAACTAATCCACATATTGCAGATCAGAGGAGATCTTAAAAGGTTGAACTTGATAGACTGAAAGTCTTTTTTCGACCTCAATTACTATGAAACTATGTAACTATAAGGGGGGGGTGTCCATCCATCAATGCTAGCAGATGTGCAGGGCTGCAGCTCTGCAGTAAACAAACTATAAAAAGGGTATTTTGGCACAAAACTGGGGACAAAACCCCACCACAGATACCAATATTGATTTGGGAGCCCATGAGGAACAAAATTACACCTTTTGTCATCAGATAGAGCCAATTTTCATCTCCACATGGTTGAGGCCTACTCCAACTGGCCTCCAGTGGCAGGGGCTCCCTGCAATCCCCCACGCATGCAGAACCCCTGGAAAGACAATTGGAGGCTAAGTGTCTGGCAAACCGGGCCCAGGGGACAAGATCCCTCTCAAAGCGAGACACATACCATCGAGAGGTGTAAGGCAGCAGAGGCTGGAGGGGCGACCACCAACGCTGAAACAGACCATAAGAGGCTAAGCGCAATGCCCCAGAAACCCTAAGAAGGGAGGCGGCTTCCCAAGAATCAGCAAAACACAGGCCCTACTGACACAGAGCTGGATTCAGGGATCTCCCCGGGACCACAAAGGCTTAAAGCAACAGACAGAGGCAGAAGACACAGGGACAACGTGGGGTGAGTGGAAACCCTGCCAAATATGGGTTGTGGCAATCCAGGCCCTGTAAACACATAACATAAATCAGTTGATACCTCCCAAAGATTAAAGAGATCAACATAAGCCAACTAGGCACTCACCCAAGGCTGGGCCGGGGGGTAAGTTTTATATTTTGGAAATCCCAGTAAAAGGTTCAGATTTAAGGGAGTAGATCACAAAATAAAGACATGAGAACAATTAAAACAAGCCTATAGTGTAGTGTAACTGGCAGCAGGACCATGAGAGCTGGAAGCAGCTGAGGCACCCAGAACCCTGCACCAAGACCAGCCACAACCCTCCAGCTAAACATCTACCTACCAGAGACATCTTAAGATGGTGTGAGTCTCTCTGCCCCCCTTACTAGGGAAACCTAGCTATACATAACCTACCCTGAGGAGCCCTAATATAGCTTGGAAAAAGCAGAATTGAACCCCTGCATGGCCTGATGAGACTGAACCATAGGGGTATCATAATAGAGACCAAAGAACTAAAGCCTCACCCACTCCAGAGATATGAACTTTGGGGGTATACACACACAAAATTGTCCCATTGCACTCCTATCCTTCAACTAACCTCAGCACTTCAGGCTATAAAAAAAAAGAAACACTGAAAGTCTGAACACATTCATTTATAAGGGGCATCATATAAAGATTGAGCAAAGGGTAGTGGGGGAGAGGTTATCAAGAGCTGTTTTATGTGTAACTGTACATTTTTACTTAGACTTGTGTTACTGACACTTTTCAATTTAAAGGAATGCAATACTCTTTGCGCTCGATAGACGAATGCCTAGATCTTCTGCAGAAACTTGGTATTCATCCTGAGGATGCTAGAGTTGAACAACAGAGCTCCTCAAACAATAGCTCATTGAGCAGGCAATGGACAGTTGTCTCAATAAACAAGAAATCACAACTCCCTGTATTGCCCAAAGACCAATATCCAAAGTCTTCTGACTCCATCCCTACAATATCTCAGGATTCTACCTAATAAATTATCCCCACCACGGACACTCTTAAAGACTTAAAAGACCTTCAAGCCTGGCAGCTGACATTTCAGGACTTAAAAAAAGTGCTTAATTGTTTCTATTCTTAAAAATTGTTTTTGCCAAAATTGATTGATATACTCACGTTGATTTACACTGGCTTCTAATCAGGGTTCTGGTATTACACTAAGTTAACTGGTTCAGCAATTTATAATAGCCTAAAAAAAAAGTCTTGAAACCTGCAATGTATCTTAAAGTTATCCAAGCTTGCAGATTTAAATGGGTATCTTGCCCTGTATTATAGAGACAACTGTCGACAAATGACAGGTCTCAATTCTGGCTTAGTGAGTAGTAGTAAATCACTAGAATAACCACAAAGGATTAATAGATGCTAAACTAGATCGATTATTAGCTAATAATACTCACCTCCCCTAAATCCCCACACTGAGCGGATTCTCCAAACAGGCAGCTTGTCTGTCTGTCTCTTCTTTCTGTTTTGCTTTTCTTATCTTGTTTCCCTTTCTGTTTGTTCTTTTTCTTTGTTTTCATACAATTTTTTTTCGCCCTTTTTTACTGTCTTTTTTCCTTTTATGTTATTAGTATACCCCTCCTAACAGGGGACTTGTTGGAAATGGCTGGTCCCCTCCCCTCCCCTGATCTTACCGGTGCTAAGACATGGTTTAGGAGGCTTTGTTATACTTTACCTTGGTTAAATGCAATGTTAAACCTTTTTTCTTTATTTCCCCCATCTTTTCTAACACAAGTTTGCTTGGGTCCCTGACCTCACTCATGTCGGTGCACCCTCTTAGAAGATCTGGACTCCCGACCCGTCTCCTCTTCCCACCAACATTCGGTGCAGTTGCACCATCTCACTCTCTCACAATGTACAATGACAGATTTTGACTTTACATTCATAACTCACAATGTGAAAGGGTTCAACTCACATTTTAAAAGGAGGAAAACATTTACTTATTACAAAATCTACAAACCTTCAGTACTATTCCTCTAATAAAAAAACGCTTTTCCCATAACAAAATACCTAAATTCCTACGTAAGGAATATCGTACTTTTTATTCTACTAGCCCCCCTTCTAAAAAAGCAGGCACAGCAATTCTCCTACATAAAATCTTGAGTCCCGAAAGACAGATAAAGAAGATAGTTATACCGACATCCATGCCATCCAGCAGGACCATGAGAACATCAGAGGACAGCATTTTCAGCCAGTTTGGGTGCAAGGGTGCAAAGTCTCTGGGTTTAGGGATACAGGAGCCGTGATTACTGTGGTCCACACAGACTTAGTACCCCATACTGCACTGCTGCCCAAGCAGATCTGGGTCATGATGGCTGGAGGAGAGAAATGTTGCCATCCCAGTTGCTTGCTTGCATCTGGATTGGGGCACTGGGAAGGGTATCTAAGAGGCGGGTGTGATGAAAGGCCTTCCTGCAGATGTGTTGTTGGGAAATGATTTGGGGGGCCCATGAAGAGTCGATATGTGCATCCCGTGACTCGAGCACAAGCTACCAGATAAGCATTAGCCACCACAGAATCAAGGGATCAGACGGAAGCTCAGGAGTCAAGTCCATTGAATGCTGGAGAAATAGCGGTTAGTTAGGCCAATGTGGAGGAAGTAAAGTTAGAACTTAGATGGGATGGAACCTTGGCTGGTGCTAGGCAGGGGGCAGAGCAGCAGGAGCAGGGTCCTGAGTGGGATAGGTATGTGTGGGACAAAGAGTTATTGTATAGGATCCTTGAAGACACAGCAGAGGGAGGGGAAGGGAGCCCAGTAGACAGATGGTGATACCTCAGAAGTATTGGGGGAAACTGTTAGCTCTAGCCCATGAGGTACCATTAGCTGGCCATTTAGGGATTAAGCAATCTAACCAAGGTGTCTTATTAAACCGAGACATTACTAATTATTGTAATTCTTGTGATGCCTGTCAAAGGTATGGGCGGCCTGGGAAGGGGACATGAGTTCCTCCTAAATCTATGCCAATAATAGATACCCCATTCCAGAGAGTAGCTATCAATGTTGTGGGACCATTGACCAGGCTAGGAAAACGGGCAAACAGTTTATATTCACTGTAGTAAACTATGCTATTTGTCACCTTATCCAAAATCATAGCTCTTAAAGTAGGAGAAGCCCTTATGGAGGTATTTTCCAGAACTGGGTTTTCTCAGGAAATATTATCAGATAGAGGCACTTAGTTCATGGCAAGTGTAACCAAGCAGCTATGGGCATTATGTGGCATTAAGCACCTGACATCCTCCCCATACCATCCCCAAACCTATGGGTTCTGTGAGCAGTTTCATGGGACCTTGTACTATTTATTTACTGTATCACTGTACGGTGGAGGGCTTCTATCGCTCTTTTGCCCACCATATTAGAGGGCTTCTATCGCTCTTTTGCCCACCATATATTAAATGATTGATTATAAGGTCCATAACACAAGCTGGGATCCCACTCCATGCTGATGATAGCCAGTAAGCTTGAAACAGCTGTACATGGATAGAATTCTCAGCTTGTGTATAATCTAACATTGTCTTTGCAATAAAGCTGTGTAATACAACAGGCATAAGCTTAAAGGAAGCCATGTTTGAAAATGGTCATGTTTTTCTAGGAATTTTGAGCTGGGAGCAGGTTTTTTTAACTTGTTGTAGTGATTCAAATGTGAACACAGATGTACTATTTATTTACTATATATATATATATATATATATATATATATATATATATATATATATATATATATATATACCTTTCTATTTGATAAATGTGGTTTTTTTGTGCAGTGCAGTAAAAAATATTTTTAAAGTTCTAAAATGCAGTTACCAAACTTGTGATATCTAAAAAATATAATTAGCTTAGAATTTAAATTAAATGGCTTAACACTGCTCTGTGATAATGGGATCTGCTGTCATTTCTCGCCAATGACTTCCCACAATGTACTTAAGGTATATTCCTCAACTTGGCTTTATTAAAAAGCATTCAAAAACTGTTTCAAGACCTCTTTACAAAAGTCACTGAAAATGCTTAATAATTGACAAATAGTTTTGAATAATAGGAATAATAAAAATTACTTTGCAGTGCAGTTTCATTACATTAATTACATATCTGGATCAATTAACAATGTTTAACAAATAGTCCACATATTAAAATCATCAGATCAGAAGAGATCTAAAAAGGTTGAACTTGATGGACTAACAATCTTTATTCAACCTCAAATACTACTCTTTTGTAACTATGTAACTATGTAATGGTACATAGTTACATAGTAATTGAGGTTGAAAAAATACTTTTAGTCCATCAAGTTTAACCTTTTAATATCTATTCTGATCTGCAGTATGCAAATTAATTGTTAATTTATTCAGATGAAGCAAACAGTAGTAGTAAAAAAGCAAGTTAAACTTTGCTAATTGTATCAAAAGGGAAACGAAAATTATCTTCCTGGCCCGAGATACTGGTGATTGGATTCCTCCCTGGATCAATACTCTCTCTCTAATTTACCAGGATAACCCTGAATGCCCTTTTTATAAGAAAATATAGCCAATCCCTTTTTAATGTTATCTATCAAATCCGCTGTCATCACCTCCTTTGGCAGGGAATTCCACAGATTAACCACCCTTACTGTGAAGAACCCTTTTCTTTCTTTAAGGTGGAATCTTTTTACCTCAAAGGATGTCCTCTTGTTGGTTGAAAACCTCTTGGCTCAAAAAGTTCTCTTGATATAGCTTTATATTGACCCTGGATATATTTATATAAGGTAATCATATCTCCTCTTAGATGCCTTTTTTCTATAGATAAAAATAAGTTTAATTTGCTTAGTCTTTCTTCATAGCTTCTTGCGCGAGGTTTGGTATATATGTAAGCACTTACAGAGCCTTCCGAGAACACATACAATATTCAGTAACTCTTACGGAAGCCATATACCATAATATGTAGGATGTTGCATAACTCTTAAATGAGTCATGTAATCTCACACGTGTTCTCCCCAGGGAACACATCATACATAGTGATAAATCTTAAAGGTTTGATGCAGGTGGAATGTAATAGTTCCATATGAAGTTCATCTGTTCCTTATTTTACCTTTGTAGCTTATCAAGGCATTTGCTATTTTCTTGCAGACTCCTTTCTTGATAACAACATCTTATATCTCTTATATATCTTTTAACATTGTAGTCATAAAATGGGCCACTTTTTTTTTATATAACACCACCTATATATAAATATAAACACCATCGTATGATAGGAAGGGTTAATAATTAATTAAAATGCTTGTGTGTGGTGGTGCGTGTGTGTGTGCGGGGGGTCCACATCACCTATGCTCTGCTTTCCCCAAATAAGATTATGAGCCTATTTGTCCCTTAAGACCCCCTCTAAACCTAGGAGGAGGACCATTAAATCCCATATTTTTATCCCATGCACACACATTTTGAAAAGTGGGACTATTAACCCCTAACATTCCTCTATATACCCTAAATAAAGTATACATGCCCCATCTGTTCCCAACAGCCCAATTACTATATCCCATGGGTGACACATAGATCCCCATACTCCATATTGTGCTTATCAAGCAAATGTAGTTTTTATGAGAGCCAAGCCATGTATGTAGAACAGACAACATATCACAAGAATCGATCACTTGGTAGGGTTTGGACGTAAGAATTTGTTACTGGCAGCATTAAAGAGCTAGAAAATGTATATGTCAAGACAAGTGGAAGCCAGAAAAATACAGATAATGGTAGAATAGTGTTGTGTACTGAGGCTAGAATATATCTGTGTATCAGTACAAATTATTATTGTATTTAGAGAAGTCCTATCTACTGGTGGCTCAACTACATTGAAAGAAAAGTAATTCTGCAGTTGGTGCTAACACAATACCACCTCTCTAGTATAATGTATTTTCATATGAATAGAGTGAACCTATCATAATAATTTAAAAATGAGTTTTCATGGATACCCTTGCTACGCATAATAGATGAGTAGGGGGAAAAAGAAGCCCAAACCCCATCTATTTTTCCTATTTAAAACCAGTGAACAGTCGTTCTACAAAGGATTGGATCAAGATAGACTATATGTATCATCAAGACCATCACTAAAGACTGCTGATTTTTCCATTCACCCAAGAAGTTTATTGAGATGGACATTATCAATGTCTAGCTATTCGACCCATTGATTTGTTATCATTTATACAAAGACTAAACTAAAGATAATTGTATTGAAATTTTGATGATTATTGTTGTTTTTTTTACATTTATTTATCTGTGTCTGTGTTCCTCTTGAAGACCACATTTATGTTGACATTCATTTCATAAATATTTGTGGTGTTTGGTTGGAATTGTTTTTTGGATAATGTCAGATACTTTAACACTATAGACCTTATATACATTTGTAAGTCTTACACATAATAGAAGTTGTGATTTTTTTATGTCAACATTGTTTTCTAAATAAAAAAAATCACAATGTTCTTTAAAGTGTTCAGGAATGCTAAGCAAAAATATCAACTATTATTCATAACTAGCGAAATGCCCGTCAAAAAATGACGCCAATAAGATTGTTAAGCATGTAATGTTGTTTGTGTGCGAAATTAATTTTGTTGGTGTTTTAAGATCCTTGGGCGCTGATTGCGAGCCTCGCGCAGAGCGCCTTTGGCTGTCATCATGTGGCTCGCAATGAGCGCCTTCGGCACTCATTGCGAGGCTCTTGGTTGTTTGTGTGCTATGAGCAGCATTGTGGGTTTTTTTTGGTAATATACTTTACCTATTGTGAAGTAATATATGCAGGAAGCATTGTGTTGAAGAGCTGGCAATCTGTTTTCATGTTGCTTCAGCATCAGTGCTGTAGAGCTGCTGTGTAAGCGTCATGAATGTGTGCAGTGTGTAGTGTAATAGTGTGCGTGCGCGAGGCAAATCCGTTAGGGTAGCTTTGTACTTCCGGATTGAAGTTAGTGTTCTAAAATGGCGCCTAATGTGTGGTATGTGGCTGTGGCTGATTTAGCGTCCTTGTTTTTGGTGTTTGGTGGTGTTTTGCGTGTTTAGGGTCCTTTAGCCTCATTTTCGTTTTGTTCGGCGGCCATTTTTTCTCTTACCTAGGTGATTTTTGGGTGTCTAAAGTCTGTAATTTGGACTTAAATGGAGGTGTGGGTAAGCTTTTTATGTGTTTGTTGTGTGTATTTATTTTGTTTGTAATGTTTTTCAGGTCGCGCGGATTGCGTCCTTGTTTTCGGATCTCGTACGTCTTTTTGGGGAAATCCGTAGGTGTTTGGTGGTGTTTTGCGTCTTTAGACTGCTGTAGCCTCGTTTTCGTTTTTTCCGGCTGCCTTTTTTTCTCTCGCTTAGAGGATTTTTAGGTCTCTAAACTCTTTTATTTTGAGTTAAATTGAGGTGTAACTTCACTTTTCAAGGTCCTGGGTGCCCCCCCTTGCTGCAGGTAAGAGTTTATGTATTTGTTGTGTGTATTTATTGTGTTTTTCATGTTTTCATGGGCGCAGATTTCAGGCGTTTTTTGCGAGTTAGTAATAGGTCGTAACGTGTCTCGTATTTTTGTTTCGTAAGTCCAAAAATTTTGCGAGGTCCGCAGTTGCTGGTTAGGAGTGCCTTTGGCGCTCCATGCCAGCAACTGCGGCCTTGCTTCGTGAGCCCGCAGCGTTAGCAACAGCCCGCATGCTCACTACTATATATGTGATATTAACTTGTATTCAGAAGCACAATTTAACAAATCTCTAGATCTCTATACTTATTTGCTCATTTTCTATTAATTTAATATTACTATTTATTCTATTTTTTATGTATCGTATGGAAAGAAAATGATTTATTAAAGAATTACACACATATATTTTCAGTAGAAAGCTCATATTTTTGTTGTGTGCTTCATAGTTTTTTAAATTGCAATTAACACCACTTATCTGCTATTAAAAGAATAATTAGCAGCTGTTCCCAAACATACTTTCTACTAAACTACCAACACAACAATACATAACAGCAATAAATCGGCATTCTTTACCTCCAGGTGTGTCTTTTTAATGACAAATTACTATATTAAGAATGGAAAAAAATGAATTAGAAATTACCACAACATGGCTAGACAAAGATAAGTGGCCAAATACATTTGGAGAATGGTGATGAATATGGCAATGTTGTGGTCTCGGGGGTAAGAGTATTCGAAGAACGCCATGGGAGCAATAAAGGAAACAATATGTTTCAGCTGAGACTTAATTCCAATGTTATATGTTAAACTGGAAAAAAAATAATACAGAAAAGAATGAGCAGAATTGGTACCAGTAAACGTACTATAAATAAAAACAGCAAGTTTCAATAGATAATACGCAGTATAAAAAAATCTAGAATATCCTAAGTATATGCTGCAGTATATTAGATAGAAAGAAAGTTATTTTATATCCCAGCTAGTTTTTAGGATCATATGTCATGTCACATTACATTCTCAGAGGCGTGTGAATTATGGTAATAACTTACAACCTGTGCTTTTATGATATATCAGAATGTCATAAATTAGATGTACTATGAGATATTAATACATGGTTGATATAAGGATGGGAATAGGTGAAACGGATATTATAAAACTGAAAATAGTATTGGATATTGGCACATAATTTATGATATCAGTGTAGAAAATAAGGTGTTGTTATGGCAGTTTAGAGCATTAGCTGTAGCTATATACTTTAGAGAGGATTTGTTGGGGTAATAAAGGGCATTTTTGAGATTGCACAGTAACCTACCGTATTGGTCCGAATATAAGCCGTACCCGCATATAAGCCACACCCGAATATAAGCCGCACCCGAATATAAGCAGCACCCGCATATAAGCCACACCTGAATATAAGCTGCACCCGCATATAAGCCGCACCCGTATACAAGCCGCACCCGCATATAAGCAGCACCCGAATATAAGCCGCACCCGCATATAAGCCGCACCCGTAAAGTTCAAAGGGAAAAAATAGAAAAAAGATAGTACTAAAATATAAGCCACACCCATAAAATTAAAGAGAAAAAGACTCTCCAAGTGATCAGCCATTGCAAGAAACAGGCTTTCTAATTAGCACTGTAGCTTTTTTTGCAGGTTACAGGCCTTACAGGATGTTAGAATCACTAAAACCGTAAATCGCTATTCAATACCGCAGTCTCACGCACGCAAATCGGCACCCTTAACTCGCAATCGCGCAAATCGGCAGTAATTTTGCGTTCGCGAATAGAAGTCGCACGCGTTACATGCAAAGTTCGCAAATCGGCAATGATTTTTGGACAGTCGCGAATATAAGCCGCACCCGAAACTCGCAAGCTCAAAAATCGGGAAAAAGGTGCGGCTTATATTCGGACCAATACGGTATGTGAAAAATAATTGACTACCCCTGTTTTAAAAGATCTAGCGTAACGTAATATGATGTCATTTATATGATGTGACATCTTTAACGATAACATAAGAAAATATTTTGGAGGTGGAAGAAGGAACAATAAGGTTGTGTGCAAATATATCATTCAAATTTCCTGCTGAAGCTTTTCCAGGTTTGTAATAAAGTATTTTTCTCTATTTCAAAAATGTTAACGTAAATTTAAACGTATGAGTATATGTTAACTGATGATATAAATATAGTACATACACAGATGGTGAATGAGCAGGAAAATAATATCTAATATTATTCCATTTCAGCCATGTTAATATTTTGGAGAAATAACTATTTCTCACAATACTCAATTTCAAAATTGATTGAAAAATTCCTAAAACATATATGGTACTAATACCATAGGTTGAAAATTTCAGACAGATCTTAACATTATAATCACTTTAAAACTAAGCTTAGAATAGAGTGTTTGATTCACCCTTTTATGACAATGATGCACATATATGTTGATACTATATTGCAATGCACAGCTCACACTGACATCATGCATTAAACAATAAAGTGCCTTGCAAAAGTATTCACCCCCCTTGGCATTTTTCGGGTCTTGTTGCCTCACAACCTGATATTAACATGGATTGTTTGAGGATTTGCATAATTTAATTTACAGAACATGCCACAACTTTGGAGATGTTTTTTGTTTTTTTATTTTTTATTGTGAAGCAAACAACAAATAGGACAAAATAACATAAAAAGTCAATGTGCATAAGTATTCACCCCCCTAAAGTCAATACTTTGTAGAGCCACCTTTTGCAGCAATCACAGCTCCAAGTCACTTTGATTTAGTTTCTATGGGCTTGCCACATCTTACCACTGGGATTTTTGCACATTCCTCCTTGCAAAACTGCTCCAGCTCCTTCAAGTTGGATGGTTTGCGCTTGTGAACAGCAATCTTTAAGTCTGACCAGAAATTTTCTATTGGTTTAAGGTCTGGGCTTTGACTAGGCCATTCCAACACATTTACATGTTTCCCCTTAAACCACTCAAGTGTTGCTTTAGCAGTGTGTTTGGGGTCATTGTCCTGCTGGAAGGTGAACCTCCGTCCTAGCCTCAAATCACGCACAGAGTGGTACAAGTTTTGCTCAAGAATATCCCTGTATTTAGCACCATCCATCTTTCCCTCAACTCTGACCAGTTTCCCAGTCCTGGCTGCTGAAAAACATCCCCACAGCATGATGCTGCCACCACCATGTTTCACTGTGGGGATTGCTGTTGTGCCATGTTCTTTCCATTTGGTTATGATAGATTTGATGGTGCTCTTGGGGATCATCAAAGATTTGGATATTTTTTTATAACCTAACCCTAACTTGTACTTCTCAACAACATTGTCCCTTACTTGTTTGGAGAGTTCCTTGGTCTTCATGGCAGTGTTTGGTTAGTGTTGCCTCTTGCTTAGGTGTTGCAGCCTCTGGGGCATTTAAAAAAGGTGTGTATATGTAATGACAGATCATGTGACACTTACATTGCACACAGATGGACATCATTTCACTAATTATGAGACTTCTGAAGGTAATTGGTTGCACCGGAGCTTTTTATGGGCAAATACATATGCACATGCCAATTTTCTGTTTTCTATTTTTTTTAAATAGTTTTATGTATGTATTTTTCTCATTCCACTTCACCAACATAGACTATTGTGTTCTGATCCATCACATAATATTCAGATTAACAAAACATTGAACTTAAGGCTGTAATGTAACAAAATAGGTAAAAAGCCAAGGGGGTGAATACTTTTGCAAGGCACTGTATGTAATCATAATGCACAGGTCACATAAACTGTAACAGTAATAGTGTATAATAACACAGGTCACATACACTGGTGTATTCATATTATACTACACAGCAGTTCAAAGCTCACGTACACTGGTATATGGATATTAATCCTATATAGCATTACCAGGTCACACGCAATGCAGTATTCCTATTCATCCTACATCACAATTAACAGCTTGTGTCCTTCAAAGAGGCTGTGAGCGATATCATGTAGGGTCACCCAAGATGGACAGGTTATAGCAAAGAGGTCAGACAAATTGGGGTCCACCAGAAAGGGTCCTGGAGACCTACTCTGGCATCTTTGCCATGAAAACCTTATGGATTAGCACAACCAGGCACAAGATGTTCCTGACATGCTGTTGTAAATATTGTCACAGATAGTTGGACATGACTGAATTTCTGAATAACAACAATTCATATTAGTAATATACCACAATCTGTTGTTTAGTTGTTCAGTTGTGTCCAAATGCCCATGACTCAATGGACTGCAGGATGACAGGCACATCTGTCAGGCACTGTCCATTTGAGCTTCCTCAAGCTTTTCCACTTTCTTCTTTCACCCTCATCACCAAATCCTTTAGTTCCTCCTCACTTTCAGCCAACAGAGAAGTATCATCAGCGCATCTGAGGTTTTCGAGATTTCTCCCAGCTATATTAAAACCCGGCCTTGTACATGATGTATTCTGAGTATAAATTGAATAAATAAGGTGACAATATACAACCTTGTCGCACTCCTTTCCCAATCTTGAACCATTCACTTGTTTCATGTTCGATTGTGACAGTGGCCTCTTGGCTAATTTTATTAATTGAGGGTAAAAACGGCGAAATTTAAAAGTTAATAAAAAATCCCAGATTTAAAAAAGAAAGGGGGAAAAAAAAATTAGAAAAAAAATTGAGAAAGATGTTGACAAAAATAGATATAATAAAGATCAAAATCTGAAAATTGTCAATCTTTCTGATTTTGTTATGAATAATGATCATGAATCAGTGTTGAAAAAAGGCTGGATGTTTGTTCCAACATCAAGGTCTGACAAATTTACACATATTAAGGACATCAACCTCCTTGCACGCAAATTGGCCTTACAAAAATTCTTCAAAAACAAACAAGAAAAAGAGTATATGAGGCTGGGAATAAGTAAGGAAGATATTGAAACCTTTAAACTTTGTATGTCCCTTCTGGAAGAAAACAGTTCCACTGAGTTGGAAAACACAGAAAAAATGTAAATATGGAAAAATAAAAGTTGCTTCACTCCTTTTTTGAAAGAATATTCCAATATTTTGGTGTTCTTACAACAGGTGACAAATGAAATAGAAAGCTTGGATTATACAAAACTAGAAAGAAGTTTCAATCTAACAAAAAAAGAATATCAAGCTCTTGATGAACTTAAATCATGCAAGGATATCCAAATCAAACAAGAAGACAAAGGTGGTAATCTTGTGATACTGAGCAATGAGGAATATAAAAAGATGTGTAACAGAGTACTAGATGAGAAATCTACCTATGAGGTATTAACAAAAAATCCTACTTGAATATAGATTAATATTAAAGTCTATATTGGAAAAGGCAAAAATAGACAAGACTATTGATGAACAAACATACACATTCCTTTTACCAAAATTTCTGTGTATTTCAACTTTCTATGCCTTACCAAAGGTACATAAGCAAATAGTACCCATCCCAGGTAGGCCTATAGTATCAGGCACGGGCAATCTCTCATCTAATGCCAGTATTTTTGTGGATTACTATCTCCGTGATTTAGTACAAAATTTACCTTTGTATGTAAAAGACACCAATGATATTTTGAAACAACTAGAAAATGTAATAGTACCAAGGGATACCTGGCTAGCCCCCAGTTAGGCTAACCTCCTGTTAAGGTGGTGGGAAGAGAAAATCTTCTCTGAACAAACTATTGAACATCTTATTGAACATGCCATGGTGTGGCGTCGCTATATAGACAATATTTTAGTAGTTTGGGATGGCACAAAAGTGGAGTTTGAGACCCTTATGGAATCCCTGAACAGAAATGAGATAGGTCTTAGATTCACCTATGAAATACATGCGACAGAAATTCCTTTTTTAGACTTGCTCATCAAAAAAGATAATCAGGGAATTATTTCAACTACCACCTTTAGAAAGGAGACAGTGACCAACACACTTCTGATGTGGGAAAGCCAAGATTTTGAGCCTCTAAAGAGAGGCATCCCTAAAGGACAATATCTGAGGATCAGAAGAAATTGCAACTCAGATGTTGAGTTTAAAATTGAAGCAGACAAACTAAAGCAGAGATCCTGTGAGAGGGGGTACTCCAATAAATGCCTGAAAAAAGCATTCCAGCATGCATTGGGTTGTAATAGAACAGAGCTACTAAATAAACCATGTATGAGAAAAACTCAATCATCAGATGATATACATCTCAGATGCATTATGACATTCGGATATGAATCTACTGCAATTAAGAACATCATATCCAAACATTGGCACTTACTAAAAAGCAATGAAGATTTAGAGGAGACATTGCCATCAAAAGTGTCAATTACATACCGAAGGGGGAAAAACTTGAAAGATATGCTAGTACATAGTTTCTTTAAAGAACAAAGATCTAACAACACATGGTTAAATCCACCATCAGGCTGCTTTAGATGCCGGATCTGCAAATTTTCCAGATACATTAAACCTACAAAAAGTTACGAACACCCATCTAGTGGGGAAAAATATATACTGAAGGATTTTTCAAACTGCTGTTCCACGAGTGTGATTTACGTGGCCACGTGCCTTTGTAAAAAAATCTACGTGGGAAAGACTCGGCGTCAACTACGCAGACGAATTGGTGAACACATCTATACCATTAAGAAAGATTTAGATACACCATTAGCACTCCATGTAAAACTTTTTCATGGTGGTAACAGTGAGATTCTAACCTTTACAGTCCTTGAAAGGGTACATTCAGGCCCTAGACAGTGGGACCTAGACAGGAAACTTCTCCAACATGAAGCCAAATGGATTTATAAGTTAAAAGCTTTGTGCCCAAAGGGATTAAATGAAGGGTTTACTTTTTCACCCTTCATTTAAACAATTATATATATTTTAATATTCTACATTATCTGAGTAGGATCACATATCACAACTTTAATAATTGTTTTCCATTTTTCCTCTCTCTCACTCTTTTCTTACTTTCCCTTTTTGTTTTATTTCTAGGATGAGTATCTATCCTAGATTATCACTTTAAACAAGATGAATTCACTCTTATAATCAGCTACAAAGGAACAGTCTGGTTATTTATACATCATAACACGAAAGTCACTAATTTACACTCAAACCAGAGAGATGGTGCACATGTATATAATCCAATTAGATTTCCTTTTATATTTAGTTAAGGAATCTCTGTATTAGCACCTTTAGTTACTCTTTATTACCTTTGGGAAAGAGGTAATAGGAGTTCACAATTTGTTCTTCTTCTTTAGTTATCCATGGTAAAGAACAATAATGGCATATGTCATAGTGTATTCAATTTTAGATTATGGGACATCAATCACATTTTAAAGTAGATTTACTGTCACTTTAAATCTATGTCTTTTCTCATTTGAGCACTATACCAATAAAGTTTGAATCATATATAACAGATCGTTCAGTTCTGGAAAAGATCTTACTATACTAGCCTATTTTTCTCTTTCGTTAATAGTTACCTTGTAAAATAGAACACTAGTCTCTTATTACATGCAGTCTCTTACATGCAGTCTCTATTATTCTCTTTACTTTTGTAAAAGAAAAAGTGTAACAGCTAAAGTTCAGTAACTTCCAAATTACTGTGGAAGTAAAAAATTAGTGCCATCATGCTGACTTTTTATTTATAAGATATTAAATGCCTATATTAGGGTTTATATTTGGATAAAATAATTATTTAGCACTTGGAGATATTTTCCAATTTCTTCTTGGGACAAGGATGGTATATATGAAAAAAGATATTATAGACACTGTGACTCCAGTATTACCCATACTTTGTATTTAAGATTCAGCAGTTTATTAGACATATGGTTATACCCTCATGCTAATTATTATATGGTATTCAGAATTTAAGAATCAAGCATCAAATATTAATTTGTATTTACAAGGATATAAATTATTGAGCTGAATAAGCCGTATGTTACTAGACACACATAAGTACTGTTGTGTGAGAGTATATTTACCCCTCTATCAAGAGATTAAAAGTACCATCCGGTGGTAAATAGATCTCACCCAATTTGCCTTTTTTCATCCCCTTTCTTTTCTAAATCCGTGATTTTTTATTAACCCTCAATTAATAAAATTTCCGCTTTTTGTAATTATCTTATCGCAACTTGTTATATATATGTACATTTTTGATAGCAAATACCCTGGGAAATTAGCATTCCTTAAATGTATCAATTTAGTGGCCTCTTGGTCCACACACAGATTTCTCAGGCTGAGGATGAGATGGTCTGGTACATCCATCTGTTTAAGAACTTGTCACATTTTATGTGGACCACACATTCAAAGGCTTTAGAATAGTTTATGAGGTAGAGGTAGATATTTTCTGGAACCTTTTGCTTTCTCTATAATCCAGCAGACATACGCAATTTGTGTTTCTGAGAAACCTGGTTTGCACATCTGGTAGGTCTCTACCCATTTATTGTTGGAGCTGAGCGTGTAGGATCTTAAAGGGATATGGGAGGTTCTCATTTTATTAACAAGTGCTTACAAGTTCTGTTAATACTCACTGAAACCTTCCAAATAGGCCCTACGATAGTCAACCCCCAGCAGATCATGCACACAGTGTTTCTATTAGTCCTAGATGTATTAGCAAATGAAGGACTGCCTCTCAATGTCTTTTTTTTTAAATGTTACTTGTTAGTACATATAGTACTACATATATACTGTGTCGATGAACTACAGGAATGGCCTTTGTTGGGGCTTGTTGGAAAGCTTTTGGAAAGATCCTTTTAAGCACTTGTTATCAAAATAATGTTTAGATATGTAACAAAAACTTAGATAGCTTATTTTAATTAAAAAAAAAACGAGAACCTTCCGTATCCCTTTAAGCATTACTTTGCTGGCATGAAAAACGAGTGCAATTGATCAATAATTGGAGCAGTCTTTGACAATGCCTATTCTGGGGACTGGGATGTAGACTGATCTTTTCCAGTCTACTGGCCACTTTAGAGTTTTCCAAATCTTTGTGGCATAATACAATCAAAAGTTTAACAGCATCATCGTGTTGGATTTTTAATAGTTCAGCTATTGGCCCATTTTACCACTTACCATTTAGCTTTGTCAAAGGCAAAATGTTTATTAGAGAACAGCCACTACAAAAAAAAGCAGATTTAAATAGCCCACGCTCGGTTAACATCAATGACGTCAGTATTGACTGTGATTGGCTATTTGGAGAGTGGGAGGGAGGACACTAAGTTTGAATGTGAGAACACACATAAGCATTTTCTTCCTTTCCTTATTGTGATTCATACACCCTATACTACTTCTTTAATATTTTATCTATTTTTGTAGGTGCATCTACACCAGTTGTGTTTTTATGCTTGTTCTTAGGCTTCAGTTATCACACACATATTCATTTTGGTACATTAGATTCAATTTGACACGTATCAACAGTCTCAGGTATTTATGGTAATTATGTTTAGACATATATACATGTAATAGTATAGCACTTAGTTTTTTTTTCTCCTCACCCAATAATTATAATCACATTCTTGCAGCACATTACTATTATTAGACAATAGTTTCAAGGGCGCTAGTTATATAACATATTTTTTTATTACCCATATCATGGCATCTCTCTAATCATTAAATATTCCCCTTCATGAAGTTTAGGGCAGCTATGATTAAATCAATCTTAGCTAGATCCTCTTTATTTAAATGGAATACATTGATGTAGGTATACTGCTGGCTCCTTGTAATTCTACTGTTTGCAACTATAATATGCTTTCACTGGTTTGTGTAACTATTTTTGTCTGTCTTCCAATGTGCTCTGGTATACCACACGTTAGTTGCAAGATTTATGTTGATCAATTTTTGATCTATGAATGAATCAGACATAGTGCTATGTTTTGGTATAAAGTGTTGATATACTTTCCAGTTATAATATATGTGTGTTCAGTGCCCTCTGATTATAATACGGATCTTTGCTAAATACTGTTATGGAAAAACAATCTCATACTTTCTCCACGTCCCACACCCACTCGCAGGCAGACACCAAGAAAAACAAAGACCTCTGGTATTTCTCATGGCGAGTTTATTTGAGGAAAGATGTGGATTAGTAACAAAACAACATGGCTATCACCAATTCACTCAGTTACTAAATTGCTACAAAAAAATCAGCAAACACCCACTTTTATATCTGTTTACATAAAACAGTGAAAACAATCATTACACTGCCAATTACATTATATTTATTTATGATATACAATAAGAATATGACACATGCTTTGGTAAAATCTGTGCGTACATCTACTTTATATGATACATGATACATTTGTGCGCAGTACATAACACTTATCCGCCCCTGAGTATGACTGAATATTATGTATAAAAAGCTGTGTACTGTCTGTAAAGGAAATTGCTAAGTCATGGGTCAGATGTCGTTAACTATTTCATACCTAATATCTTGCAATGGAAAATTACTGTTTCACAGCCATACATCCCAGTCAAATATTACACTTAACAAATCAGCTGTTTGTCTACTATTGAGGCCTGCAGCCCCTATTGTTTTTTGTTTTTAACTTATTTTAAGATTGGGACCAGATTAGCCAGATTTGGGAGTAATGGGGAATGGTGCTCAGAGCACACTAGTATGATTTGAGTAAGGGTTAGGTGTTTGGATTATTACACCACTGGACAGGCTTTCTCTCGTTATATACAGGGTTCCTAGTAAGTTTTGGGGCATCAAGCTAGTCTACCAGACAGGAAGATCCCTTGACCTTGAGAACCTTAGGATTTCTTCTTTTTTCACTATCAATTTTGGTTGCAATGTTCAGAAGCCCTGTTGTCCTGGATTATTAACACTGACACACCCTCAAACTAGAGTATACCCACTCCCAATTTATCCCAATCTACCCCAATTTTTATTTAGCGGCACTGTTATTTTGGTTATTCAAATAAAGTTTTTCTTTATTCAGTTTTGTGATATTCACTTTCCAATTGGTTTATGTACCTAAATTATATTTTTGTTTGATGCAAAAATTATGTTCAAAGTTTTTCAAGCATTCTATGCATCGTGCCTAGATTCCTAAATCTATTATTTACCTCCATTGCATATTCATATGGGATAACATTTATTTCATATCTGCTTGGTCTTATGACCTTTTATCTTTTCCTCAGTTTAATTCTGAGTTTTGTGATAATGAGCTCATGATCTGAGCCGCAGTCAGCTCCAGATCTTTGTTTTTATTGACTGTATAGAGCTCCTCCGTCTTTGGCTACAAACTATATAGTCAGTCTGATTTCTGTATTGTCCATCCAGTGATATCAGGATATATGTGTAGAGTGATCTTTAAGGCTGTTGAAATAGGCTGTTTATTATGAAAAGTGAATTATCTTGACATAATTCCACTAATTGGACAACTTCAGCCTCTTTAGCATCCATGATTTGATCATAGACTTGGATCATTGTGATGTTAAGAGGTTTGCCTTGAATTGAATTTCAAATCATTCTGTCATTTATTGGGTTCCAACTGAATATTCTTTGGCCACCCTCTGATTGATTATGAAGGCCACTCCATTTCTTCTGCAGTATTCTTGACCACAGTAGAAGATCTGGTGGTTGTCTGATTAGAAATGTCCCATCCCAGTCCATTTGAGTTCACTAATTCCCAGAATATTTATTCTTGTCATCTCATTTTTGACCACGTCCAGTTTGCCAGTTTGCTCATAGTCTCAACGTTGCTTTCTGAGTTGTTTAGAACTTGCAAAATGATGCTGCCAGAGTACAGCAAGCAATATACCAGCAAAGTTGGAGATCTCAGTCATGGCCATTGGACTGGAAAAGGTCAATTTACAGTATATTCCAATTCCAAAAAAGCCTGATGGGTAATGCCAAGGAATTATCAAATTATTAAACATTTGCACTTGTTTCATATGCCAGCTGGGTAATGCTCAAGAATCTACAAGCTCAGATTCAGCAATTTATGCAATGAGAAATGCCAGCTGGATTCAAATGAGGCAGAGGATCCAGAGATCAAATTATCAACATAGGCCTCCATGTAAATCAAGTGCGCTAAGTTAGGGCACTGCCGTAAATCGGCTGCAGGAGATTTATTTTCCTTAGCTTACACAATGATGTAAAACAATCATGCCCCCAAATTACGTCACTCAGCCGACATCTGTAAACCATGCTTACGCTGTAGCTGTGAAGGTGCTGGGATTTCTGGCATCTGGCAAAACCATTGTCACAATCACAATTAAACACAAGTAACGGCTGTGGAGCAGCCATGGGAACCAATGGGAAAAAGCGCTAAAAACTGCCAGGTACAGCCATTTAAAGACTTATCCAGGGACCAAGAATTTGACTGTGTTGAAATTGAGCAAGTAATCACGTAGGTCTCAGGAATTTGGAGGGGTTTGGAGCAAGAAAGAGAGAGAAGGAGCTTATTGGGGTTTTTCATATTATTTGCATTAATTCCAGGTAAATTGTATCCCACTTAAATTCTTTAACACATAATGCTCATAACACATGATTTACGCACACACATAGAGTAACAATACATATATATATATATATATATATATATATATATATATATCTACATATATATATATATATATATATATATAGGGGCAGGTCCTAGCACCCATACATCACCCCCCCCCCCATACCATCACAGCAAACACATAGCAAACACATTTTTATTTTACTTCACACACACATATTGAAATATCTTATTTTGGTTTAATCTTATATTTGTTTTGTGATATCCTGAGGAGGGTAGCGGAGGGGAGGAGAGAAGGTGGAGAGTACAAGGTGTGTAACATCTGTTGCGGAGTAGGAAAAATGGAGGTAGAGGGTAAGCAGAAGACAGGGAGTGGAGGTAGGGAGATAGGGAGTAAAGGTAGACGGACCTCACAGGAGAAAGGGAGTGGAGGGGATAGGCCCAGTAGGTGAGCTGAGGTGAGGTTGAGGGAGGGAGGGATGTGCCCCCAGCAACAGGCACACAAAATCCAGGAGCAGGGGGTGTGGGCCTGATACAAAAGGGGGAAGTAATGGGGGGGAGCACAGGCCTCAAGGAGATCAGGGAGTGCAGGCACAGTTAGGAGGGCAAGAGGCTATAGCCTTGATTGTTTTCCTTGAGGAGATACGTGCTAACTACCATATCATCAGTGGTGGTAGAGACGTGAGGCCTGAGGAAAGGTCCCAGACATGGAGAAGCGTTACAGCAAAGGTCACTGGTCTGTGGATTGCCATAAGGGATGTCAAGTCAGTGAGGCATAGATAGATGACAGGCGGGTATGTGAAGAAGAAGATGGCAGAAGAGGCCAGAACCACAATCATCGGGCGAGGATGCTAAAGAACTGGATCTCACCATCTGTCTTGTGGGACTTTCCAGGACTGCTGTTTACATAGGATCCAAGAACCCAACAAGGTGAATATCTCATACAACATATACAAGCAAGGTAATGTGAGGAATTCTCGGTTCCCCAGGGTGTTTACCACCCCAAATCCAATATAGCAAAGTTAAGGGGAAATTGTACAACTGAAATCTATTATTTATTATTTATACAAAACAGCGACAAATAAAATGAATAAAAACAAGGAAAGCAAAGGGTATGTTTAAAAAGAGGGCAAATGTGTGGAGTACAGTAATCCTATTTCTATACAGAAACTCTGTATTGTGAATGTTCTCCAATTGGAGGGATACTGGTACTACAACCTACAGTCACAGTAGTTTCAATTCAGATGGAAAATCCATATATAAAGGTGTGCTGGCCCATATAAAATATTTCCTATGTGGATGTACCGTTAGTGAACTAACAATAAACTGATAATAGGAATAGAAGAGTATGGCTTGCTAAATAATACGCTGTCCCAAAATTGCAGCCAAACAAATGACTCTAACTACCTCCTGGTTTATGGCAATGCCTATGGAGATATATATGGCACAATATATTGGAATTGTGCAGATACTATTAGTAAATCATCCACTATGTGGCAACCGTATTTAGGTACATTGGTCTCCCAAGGGCAAACTCATTGGTCTCCCAAGGGCAAACTCCAAATATAGGTTAGACTGACTTAGAGTATGTCTAAAATATAGTTAAGTATAGAGCCTACTTGGGGATTTTAAGGGACATTAAGCTAGGCCAAAACTCTCAGCATTCGCGGGCTGCACATAGCGTGACTGGTTTGTAACTTGATTGGAGCCCGCAAAATGACGCCAATTGAATAGCAACGTAACTTGTGGGCTCCATTTCTGAGTCAGGATCTCATGAAAGCTTTAACTGAATGAGGCTCTTTGTCTAAGTTTAGCACTAGAATTCTCTCTAGAGGCTTATTTAGTTACATCCCATAATGATTAGTGTAGAAAGTTATGCATTCCTCTTACAAATTGTATCAATGTGTCAAGGTAATAATTAGAGTATTGCTAGATGTTTTAGCCACAATATAATGTAAATAAAGGTATGGTGTATTTACCCAAGAAGGTTCAAAACACTTTAGTTAGAATTGTAACATACTGAATCATGTGGGATTAGATATCTAGCATTCTATCAGTTGGGTATGGATAACCAACATATCCTACTTCTTCTAAAATAAAATCAGCGAAATTTAAGCACATACTAAATCCCTATTCAATTGAGCAATTGTATCTTACTGGAGCCTGTAATGGAGCCTGTAAACTAGTTTTCTATTCAATCGACGTTGTTAAGCTGCGGGTTACAGACTGAAAATCCGTTGTCAAAATCGTAACTTACAACCCATCTAAGCCTATGATCTTTCAAGCCGGCAACATCTATGGAGCCTCATTCAACTGAGCATTTCAGGAGATCTGGGCTCGGAAATGGAGCCCACATGTTATTTTGCTATTCTATTGGCATCTTTTTGTGGGCTCCAATCGAGGTACGGATCTCCTATTCGATGCAATGGTAAACATCGCAAGTGAATGCCCCTCCAAGCCTTTGATCTTTCCCAGCCGCAAGACTTCCGAATGCTAAAATCGCAAATCGCTATCCAATTGCTCCAATTCCCCCTCGCTAACCACCCCGTCAAGCCAGCAAATGGCAACAAATCTAAAAACAAGTTAATGTTATCAAGGCTTAATGATATGTCCAGAGTGTCATGACCCACTCTCTGGCTGGGGTCTGCTGACCGGATTTGGATTACTCTGGACCCGAGCCGTTTTGATTACAGGAACATCATGTCTCAGCCCTTGGTTTAGACTGAGCAATATTGACAGTAAGTCTGACGAATCTTACTGCAAGCATATGTCCCTGGGTAAATAATACATCTGCACACCACGTCTTGATGAAAATTATGAACAACATTTTATTTTGGAACAACATATTTAAAACATTTCACACACACACACAGTGGAGGGAGTGGATCAACCTTTCCCCTTTCTCTGACCAATAGGGTAACCTCCAGAGTAACCTAATTACCTCTGTCCAATGTAACAGAGGTAGGCTATGGGAACCACCAGACCCCTCCCCTTGGCCAACCCCAGGCGTGGCCACCAAGCTCATTCTGACCCAGGCTGTCCCAGGGGAAACTTCCTGTTTGAGCTCCTAGCCCCCCCCATTGTTATCTAGGTGCCTGGCTGTCTGGCAAATCTCTTTGTTTAGGTCCTGGCGACACCCTGTGAGGTTTATCTTGTTCATGATCTTACTCAGCTCCTACCTCAGTGTTTACCTAATGGGGGATGGTTAACTACATACAATCACTCCATGATACTATATACAAGCTTATACTGTAATTAATCATTACAACCCAAACCATATTTCCCCATTCCCACATGGTATCAGGGTGGGGCAAGTTTTCCACATCAATCCATTTTATGCAGTAATGCTGACTTTATTTAATGGTGACAGTGGAACCCCCTATTCATACCATTTACAAGCAGTGACTTTGTGAGCCCACCTTTTGTTCTTCCACATGGCAACAGCATGTGGAAGATAACCCAGCCCAAAATGGCCACTGCTGCCAGTCACAAAATGGCCCAGCATAGTTCACACCAAATCCAATATGGCCCCTGGGTGATTCATGACAACACCACCCCAAGCGTGGCAGGAAACATCCATGCCCCTAGGATTTTCCCAGCTACGCTGATAGTCATGACTCTTCTGGATTGGCTAGGCCCTCTGCACTCTCTCCACATTCAAGTCCTTTAGAAAACAGTCCCAAAGTGCAGAGTGAAAACCTCCCCCAGCCCTTGGCCTTGCACCCACTGTATAGAGCAAATTGCTCTTCCCATTCACACCCACCCAAATAGTCCAGGGTCCCTCCCCAATAGTCTGGGATCCCAGAGTACAACAAGTGGGCCACAGTTTCTGTCCCATAGCAACTCTGTTCCCCCCAGCCAGTCCCCACATCTGGGCTGGGATCTCTAAAACAGTCTCTGGGCCTATGGGATCGCAAAGGGACAGCTCCTCTTGGCTTTCTTCCTCTGGTCCAGCTGTTTCCGTTGCTGCTTGGGGAGCTACGCTGCTCCCACCCAAGCTGTGCTTACACTCCTCTGACTTGGCTGGGGGGCTATGCTGCTCCCATCCAGCTGAAGTGATGGACTCCTCCATTGCCCGGGGTTGAGCAACTTTATCCCAGTCCTTTCTGTTGAACTGGGTCTTTGGAGTGGTGTCTGTTCCAGTGGGCCCCTGGACAATGGTTATCCAGGGTATCTCCCCACTTGGTACACCCTCTTTCATGGTGCCACTCTGGACCCATAACGCTTTTGCCAAGGCTGGCAGGCTTGCTGCCCCGGCCTCGCTCTTTGTGCCCCTGGCACACTCTTGCTGTGTGAGGTCAGGTTCCCTGTAGCCAGAAACCAATTCCTTTCCCTCCCCACAGTCTCTTAAACAACCCTCCTGGGCTCTGTGTTTCACTAGCACCTCTGGGAACAACTCCCCTGGGGTGTCAGGGTACAGACAGTGGTTATCTGATGCAGGCTGGGGAATCTCATCATTCCCACCCAGCCTGGCCTTTAAGGCTCCCTTCCCACCGTCCATCACATAATCATCCCGAGCCTCTGGCTCCATTAACAGTTCTGGCCAACACACTTTGCCTAGAACTTCTGAGGGCAGACTTAACTTATCTGGCCCTAGCTTGTGAGCAGTTCCCACTTCCTCTGGGATTAAATCTCTTGGGGTATCAGGGGGCAGACATGGATTATCTGACCCCACCCAGGGAACATTCCACTGGGTCTCTGGCTCTTTGGGCTGGTGACTAGGCCCTGACACAGTTGCTGCATGTTCTAGGGGCAAACATTCTCCATCCCCAGGAGTTGGTAAAGGAACAGTGTTTACCCCTTCCCACTCCTCACTTTGTTTACCGTCTATAAAAGTCTTTCCCCAGTTCCAGTGAACATACTCCCTCTGGTACATACCGTCTGAGTTGTAAAAATACTTCTTGGGTATCGCATCCCACAATTGAACATACTCAGCCTCCAGTTGCAGCTCTTGCTGAATCAGGGGTTCCAGCAAAGGAGCCTCCGGGAACCATGGTTCCAGTCCCAGACCCCGGCAGCGTTCAACAAACAAGTTATTATGCCTCCTTGCAGTTCCCATGCCACATTCCGGATCACCATTCAGAATCTCACCGACCCCATATTCTACATCCAAACGAAAATAGAGATCCTCTCTCCGGCCACCCAAGGACTCTATCCTGGCAAGGTACTGTTCCTCCAAGTCCATCTCTTTCTCTACCAGTTCCTCCAACCAGCTTGCCAGCTCATGGCCATGCCATAATTGCATGAATGCAATCAATTGATTTAGCAGGAGTAGTCTGTAGTCCTCTGCTTCCCTCTGCTCCATTTTCTGGTCCTTCTCAGAGTACCCCACCACTATGCCACCAATTGTCACGACCCACTCTCTGGCTGGGGTCTGCTGACCGGATTTGGGTTACTCTGGACCGGAGCCGTTTTGATTACAGGAACATCATGTCTCAGCCCTTGGTTTAGACTGAGCAATATTGACAGTAAGTCTGACGAATCTTACTGCAAGCATATGTCCCCGGGTAACTAATACATCTACACACCACGTCTTGATGAAAATTATGAACAACGTTTTATTTTGGAACAACATATTTAAAACATTTCACACACACACAGTGGAGGGAGTGGATCAACCTTTCCCCTTTCTCTGGCCAATAGGGTAACCTCCAGAGTAACCTAATTACCTCTGTCCAATGTAACAGAGGTAGGCTATGGGAACCACCAGACCCCTCCCCTGGGCCAACCCCAGGCGTGGCCACCAAGCTCATTCTGACCCAGGCTGTCCCAGGGGAAACTTCCTGTTTGAGCTCCTAGGCCCCCCCATTGTTATCTAGGTGCCTGGCTGTCTGGCAAATCTCTTTGTTTAGGTCCTGGCAACACCCTGTGAGGTTTATCTTGTTCATGATCTTACTCAGCTCCTACCTACATGATACTATATACAAGCTTATACTGTAATTAATCATTACAACCCAAACCATATTTCTCCATTCCCACATGGTATCAGGGTGGGGCAAGTTTTCCACGTCAATCCATTTTATGCAGTAATGCTGACTTTATTTAATGGTGACAGTGGAACCCCCTATTCATACCATTTACAAGCAGTGACTTTGTGAGCCCACCTTTTGTTCTTCCACATGGCAACAGCATGTGGAAGATAACCCAGCCCAAAATGGCCACTGCTGCCAGTCACAAAATGGCCCAGCATAGTTCACACCAAATCCAATATGGCCCCTGGGTGATTCATGACACAGAGCACTTTAAAAGCAAATAAAAAAGCAATACTGTACTTTTATTAAAACGGAAAGTGATGTTAAATCTTAGAATTAATAGCACGCCATTCTCAAGCCCGCAAATCGGCCCACAAAAATACTTTATTTCATATTTAAATTACATGTTATATCGATCACAGGAATCAATGTGTTAATACACATAATGGAACTCACATGTAATACAATATCATATTTATGGTTTTATCATTATTGCATTATATCTGAAATGTGGGTCCGATCGTAACTCGTAATTCAAGCCCTTAGGACTTTGAAATCAAAACTAAATTTTTCTAAGCCGTAATGATGACAATCTCTGTTTCCATTGGCTGTCTCTATTGCGGGAGTTACGGCCTTCATGTCCAAGCTCACAAATGACACATACGATGGCATGGTTTCCGAATTTCGCTATAGGCCCATAACTTGCGGCTTTGAGCAATTGAATAGCACCATAACTTGAGAACGCTGTGGGCCCATAGTAGGCCTGCAGACATGCGGCCTACTAAGATCAAGTTGTGGGCTTGCATGGGGTTCACAATTGGTAAAATTGCAAATTGCTATTCAATTGTTACAATTCCTCAAGCCCGCAAATGTTTTCACATCCGCAAATGTAGAAAAAAAATTCTACGGGTACCAGATTGGTCCCTTAGGCTTTTTTCGCTCCAAACCCTCAGATCGTCAGCAGCTTGCTTTACGGGGCCAATTTAATAGACATAAGTCTTACTGGCTACATTACAAGCTATGGTTTTACACGATAGGGGAATTTTTTAGGGCTGCTAGTAATCCCACTTACCACATTTAACACAATTTTAGTATGTTATATTTAAAAGTCTTTGTTTTCTGCCTTTTAGCCAGTTTTCAACCCATGTGCAAATATATATTTACTATCATTCTGGTGTCCATTACTTTGTACAATAGTCTGTATCAAAAGCTTTTGCAAAATCCAAAAATATTACATCCACTGAGTTAGCTTGGTCATAGTGCCTACTATAAAGAAATGTGATTTGTTTGGAATATTTAGTGTCTCCTGTGTTATTATCTTATTCACATTGACACATACAATTGCTTTACACTATCTGTTAGCAAACCTTCTAAGTGCTTCCCACTACAAAGGTGAGGCTTACAGTTCCTTGGATTTGCTCTTGCTCTCTTCTTAAATAGAGGTTTTGATCTGCTTTTCTCCAGTCATCTGGTAGCAACTCTATGGTGAGTGAGTCTTAAAACAATAGATATAATGGTTTGGCTATTACAGAACCCAGTTCCCTCCGTACCCTTGGATGTATTCCATCAGCACCTAGGGCTTTATTAAAGGTATATGGAAGATTCCCATGTAATCTAACACATACAGCTTATAACAGAAACACAGATTACACTAATTCCTTCTATACACTACATAGGCACATGGTACCTACAAATAGAAAAACGGTAATTGGCTATGTTTTTTAACCCTATACTAACCTTCTGGCCAGACGAAGCACAGTGCAGAGATCCAGAGTAGCACTATAGACTTGCATCCTTCAAAGACTACAAATTCCATGATGTATGGCTGCAAAGACTGTTGTAGTTGCCTCTGATTGGTCCAATGAAATAAACATTTTATGCAAATTTAGCTTGGATTATTAATGGCTTTCCTTCTCAAAATCAACTGGAGGAAAACTAAAGACATGTTGCAAACTCTAAGGTAAATGTATTTATATAGATACATAGTTACATACTAATTGAGGTTGAAAACATAATTTTAGTCCATCAAGATCCCTCTGATCTGTAATATGCAGATTAGTTGTTAATTGATCCAGAGGAAGAAAACAGGAAAAAAACAGTGAATTGCCAATTGTCTCAAAAAAAAGAAAAAGATTCCTTCCTGACCCCAGAAACAGGTGATTGGATTCCTCCCTGGATCAATACTGCCTCTCTAATAATCCAGGATAATCCTGAATGCCTTTTTTATTTAAAAATATATTCAATCTCTTTTTTGAAGTTATCTATCGAACCCGCTGTCACCACCTCCTTTGGTAGAGGATTTCACAGATTAACCATCTTTACTGTGAAGAACCCTTTTCTCTCTTTAAGGTGGAATCTTTTTGCTACTAACCTTAAGGTATGTCCTCTAGTCAGTTGAACACCCCTTGATGCAAAAAGTTCACTTGACAAAGCCTAGTATTGACCCTGGGTATATTTATAAAAGGTACGCATATCCCCTCTTAGATGTCTTTTATCTAGAGAAAATAAGTTTAATTTGGTAAGTCTTTCTTCAAAACTTAGTCCCTCCTTTCCCCTAATAATTTTGTTGCGCCTCTTAGGGCTTTTTCCAGCTCTAACATGTCCTTTTTATGAAGTGGTGCCCAACATTGTACTCCATTTTCCAAATGAGTGTATACTAGGGATTTGTATAGTGGCAGAATTATATTTACTTCCCTTGCTTCTATACCCTTCTTAATACATGCTAATATTTTACTTACCTTTGCAGATGCTGCTTGGCTTTGAGCACTGTTACCTAGGTGGTTTTCCACTTGTACTCCTAAATCCCTTTCAATATCTGATATCCATATATTTGTTCCATTAAGATTATAAACTGCATGGCTATTTTTTCCATCCCCAGTGCATAACTTTACAATTATTCATATTAAATTTAATCTGCCATTTAGTTACCCATTTCTCTCCTTTATGCAAGTTGCTTTGGAGGGAAATTACATAATTTTCTGATTTAATTACCTTTCACAACTTTGTGTCATCCGCAAAATTGGAGACAATACCTTCCAGTCCTACTTCTATGTCATTAATAAATATGTTAAAAAGGAGAAGACCTAATACTGACCCCTGAGGAACCCCACTTACCACATTAGTCCAATCGTAGTATGTTCCAGAACAACCCTTTGCTTCCTGTCTTTTAGCCAGCTCTCAATCCATGAGCAGATATTTACTGGAATTCCTGTATCCCTTAATTTGCACAATAGTCTCCCATGTGGCACTGTATCAAAAGCCTTTGCAAAATCCAAATAGACTACATTCACTGAGTTGCCTTGATCCAAGTTCTTACCAAACGCCTCATAGAAACTAAATAAATTTGTTTGACATGACCTATCCCTCATAAATCCATGTTGACTCCTACTTATAATCCTTTTCAAATAGACATGTTCTTATACACTATCCCTTATTATCCGTTCTAAGATCTTTCCCAGTACAAAAGTGAGACTTACAGGTCAATAATTCCCCGGATTTGCTCTTTCTCCCTTCTGAAATATCACAGGTATCACAGCTGCTTTTCTCCAGACATCTGGTAGAGATCCTGTGTTGAGTGAATCTTGAAAAATTAGATATAATGGTTTGGCTATTACAGAAACCCATTCCATCAGTACCCTTGACCTGAGGTTTAAATAACATTTATTTTTTTCATCCTCTTTTGGATTTCTTCCTACGTTAATCAATTATTTGTTGATGGTAGTGTAGCCCCATTATGTTGCAATGACCCAACCACTGGAACCTCCCTTGTGTATACCGAAGGAAATAACCTTTTTAGCTCATCTGCCTTTTCCTTGTCACTGATTGTCAGACGGCCTGTGTCACATTGTAATGTTCCTATAGCTTCCTTTCTGCCCTTTCTTTTCTTTTTTCTTCCCATTAATATGTTTAAAATACATTTTAGGGTTAGTCGTATTCTCCTTTACAACTAATAGATTTCCTTGTACTTACGTAAAGCAGTCTCCGTCCCCTCTTTTTTGTATAATTGAAATGCCTGTTTTTTCTCCTCATCTTCATCTTTAAATCATTGTTAAGACACAAGGGTTGTGATTTACTCCTTTTACTTTTATTTCCACATGGTAATCATAGAAAGAGTGGTGAAAAGATAAGGATAGTGTGAGCTTTGAAGGATGAGAATTTGAGGGAGGGAACCAGGAGTATGCAGTGAAATGTGCAGTGGTAATAAAGCAATATGCCTACATCACCAACCTGCTTTTTAGGATGTGATGGAAATTTAGGCCACCATCTAAGAGGAGGCAGTATATGATTATGTGAGCCATACAAAGCCATACAGAAAAGGGCAGATATGTGAGCCTGAGGCTAGATAGAGGCATTTGCCCAATATGGTACTGTAGGTGTTAAAGGAAGTCTGTATTTTATCACAATGTGGCTCCAGCAGTGAACAGGCCCACGGAAGTCTGTTGAAAGATCAGTTGTAGCCCAGAGCCCAGATAGGAAGTTTTGCAGCTGAGACAGAGAGATTTACCCAGAGGGGCTGCTGGAATTGTACTGAATCAGCAGGATCTAAAGCTGGAGAGAAATTTCCAAACAGAGAGAGGCTATAGTGGGGAAACTGTCTAGCAAAGACCACAGACTGGAAATCCTGAAATCCAGAGGATATAAGCCAGTACATTACATAAAGTATATTAGACTGAGTGATTCTGTTCTGCTACAGAGTAGCTGAATGCAAGCTTGGATAGTGAGGTTAACCATCCTACAATTATAGGTAGTGCTCAGAAAGAGCTAAGCCTATTTATTCATTTTTTTTTCTTTATTTTCTTGTGTTTTATTTCACTGGTGAAGAAACATTAAACATTTAGAAAGCATTTAATGGCCTCCTGTGTTCCTCCACCAGAAGTGATAGAAAACAGGGCATTGACCCAAAGGGAGATGGAAACCCTGTCACTATATATATATATATATATATATATATATATATATATATATATATATATACAGTATCTATTCTATAGTGTATGTATAAAATTGTAAATTAGTGTATGCATAAAAGGTACTTATTGTATCAACTACTATGTCATGTGCTCAAAAATGGTATGTTCATGTTGAGAGGCCAGGGTGAGCTTCTTCTGCATTGTATATAGAGTTTGTCATGACCCGGAGATGAGGGGACTGTGCGTACCCCAAAACTTCCTGATTTCAGCATACAGCATAGGTTTTTATCCATCTCTGGCCCAGCTGCTCACTGGAACCAGTAGCCACCCAGCAAATGTTACTGACTGTAACAATGCAGTCCAATGCAGGTTCAACAGCAATAATCACAGTAATCAGGATTATTATTCCTTCAAAATGAAACACATATTTCAATTATGTATGTTTAAACAGACAACTTCTTAATGGATGCATAGCACTCCACCAGCCCCTACACTGACCATGTGAGGAAGCACGTCCATTAGTGATGTCATCCTCCCCTACTCACCCCCTTGGTCCGGGAGCTTACCACCAAGGCCAATTGATTGATCCAGGGGGTATCTGTTCAGAGACTAGGAGTGGAGTCACTTAGGCCTTGTTCAATTGCAACTGTAGCAATAATGGTAACTGTGGCCTTGAAATTTGCTACAGTTACGATTCAATTCAACAAGACTGCAATTTAAGGCTCGATGCCTCAAGAACGTGTTGCAATTTAATAAGGTAGTACCACTTTAATTGCTTTCAGCGTCTTGCAGCCACACTTTTCATATTGACTTATGTATGGCCATTCTAATATATGATCAAAAACATTTTTTAAGGCCTATTTGTTCCTTGGGAATTGTTGTGCAATTAAATCTAATGCCTCCTATTGCTTTCACCATATTTTAAAGTCCATAGGTGTGTTTAAATTGTCTTTTGCAGTAAATCCTTTGTGGGTCATATTTGGAACCCGTAATATTTTTAGCGAAATTGGTAGTTTGCGGGGGCCAACAAAAACTCTGGGACAAAGAACTGATGGGTAAAAATACTGAACATAAATGGACAACGTTAAAATTTTTACTTAACACATGGGGAAATAAAACTAGAGGAACTAAATGAGAGAGAGAGAGAGAGAGAGAGAGAGAGAGAGATTAGAGCAGGGGTCTCCAAACTCGGTCCTGGAGGGCCGCACCCAGGGCTGGATTTGAGGTTTTCCTTGCCGCAAGCAGGGGAGACTATTGCTTCTTCAGTCATCCTGATTGACTCACCTGTGCACAGAAAGGAAATCCTCAAATCCAGGCCTGTGTGCGGCCCTCCAGGACCGAGTTTGGTGACCCCTGGATTAGAGCATGGTTTCCTGGTATTTATTAACCCCTTTAGTACTGAGTTGTGTTTTATCCTGGATGTTTTTAATTACACATATGTTGATATTGGACAGTTAAGTTTCAAATAATGTTGAAATGTCCTAATATTTCATTGTTTTTGGTACTATACTGTCACTTTAACTGCTGCTACCTAATTCAGCAACTGTTTTAAAACCATTTGCAAGTGGTCTTTGGTACACATAATATTCCTTCCAGTTTTTTGTAGTTACAGCACTGCCCTTGTTTGCGAGTGATCCGTAAAATATTATTAGCATCAGGTTACGGTGTAAAAGTCTAAAAAAGTAACTCATAATCTTTCGCCAGTGAAAAAAAAATCAATGGAAAAGTTTGCTGTGCTTTTCAGCTTTGTCGTATCGCAGTGACACGTAGCAGTTCTCTCGCAAGTTTTCTGGGATTGGTGATTAACATAGCTAGCAGGATTTACTTTGGCCTTAAACATGGTGTACATTATAGGGGACTTACATAGGGCCCCATATCGGTGAACAGAATAATGTAATTAAAGTAACTGGATACTTATCTAGAATCATCAACAATGTGAACAGTGTGTATAATTCAGGGAAATATCAAACCTTTACCAGCCACCACTGGAGGAAGAAGAATAGGGTGAGCCTTGTAAATCAATGGAAAACACTGTAACTTATGTTAAGGGTATTGTGAGAGTAACCAAGAAATAAATATGAAAACATAAGTGACAAAGCTTTGGAGAATTAATTTGGGAGCAGTGTTTGTGATTGCAAGCAATGTGCCTATGGACTACATAAATCTCAGGTGTATGGCCTAAATAGAGCTTGTCAATTGGTGGACAAAATAAATAAATAATAATAATAATAATAAATATTATTATTAGTGTTATTATTATTATATAGTTGTGCTCAAAAGTTTGCATACCATTGGCGAACTGGTAATATATGTACCATTTTTAAAGAAAACATGAGGGAGCATGCAGAACACATTTCTTTTATTTCTTATGTGATTCATATTCAACTGTAGGTTATAACAGAATGGCACAATCATCCAAAAAAACATAGCAACAAAGAAAAAAATGAAATGACCCTGTTCAAAAGTTTGCATACCCTTAGTTCTTAATACTGTGTATTGCCCCCTTTAGCGTCAATGACAGCATGCACTCTTTTTGTAATAGTTGTCTTTGAAGCCCCTAATTATTGCAGGTGGTGTAGCTGCCCGTTCTGGAGACTGTGATGGCCACTCCACAACCTTCACCTTTTTCTGCTGTAACCACTGGAGGGTCAACTTGGCCTTATGCTTAGGGTCATTGTCATGCTGGAAAGTCTAAGAGGGTCCCATGTGCAGAAGAATGCAAATAGTCTGCCAGTATTTTCTTATACCATGCTGCATTCATCTTGCCATTAATTTTCACAAAATTATCCGTGCCTTTAGAGCTCATACCCCCCCCAAAACATCAGTGAGCCATCGCCATGCTTTACAGTGGGGATGGAATTATTTTCACTATAGGACTTGCTGACCCCTCTCCAAACATAGCGCTTATGGTTGTGACCATAAAAGATTTATCTTGGTCTTGTCACTCCAAATTACAGTGTGCCTGAAGCTGTGAGACGTGTCAAGTTGTTTTGCCGGGCATATTTTAAACAGGGTTTTTTGTGGCATTGGAGCAATAAAGGCTTCTTTCTGGCAACTCGACCATGCAGCTCATTTTTGTTCATCCTATTGTGCTACTTGCAACAACCAATTGTATGTTTGTAATAATGCCAAACAATTAAGAGTATGTAAACTTTTGATCAGGGCCATTTGGGTGATTACTGTTATCATGATGATTTAAACAGGAGCCAAAAACTATGGGATAAGAAATGGCTTCATATGATCACTATCCTTCAATAAAACATATTTTTTTGCATGATCAGTCATATTTTCAAAATAAATGCCAAAATTTCACAATTTCTACCAGGGTATGCAAACCTTTGAGCACAACTGTATATATATATATATATATATATATATATATATATATATATATATACATATATATATATATATATACATATATATATATATATATATATATACATATATATATATATTAGATTTATCTGACCTTTCAACTAAGACCTGCTCATCGTGAGTGACCCTACATGGTATAGGCACATGTTTATTTGCATAATTGCCAAAATATTGAAGTTGTCAATTTAATTAGATGTCCAATAAACAATTGCGCAAGCACTTGAGTAATACAATCGTGAAATCTAACAAAGAAGCGTTATCAATGTGAGAAAACATACTAAAGTCATTGCATATGGAGATTTCAATATATATCGACATATATATGTGCTTCTTTATGCATGGGGACTTATAATAATTGTTTTAATGTAACCTCATGTATTGAATACACTAATCAATGCTCTATCCAAGCAGTTTAGTTCATAGTCTTAAAATTGCAAAAAAAATCATATTTCAGTGTATTTAAATATGAATAGCTGTCCTTGCATCTACATAAGACATTAAGCAGCTTCATATACTGCACTCATGCCCATTTTCCAGAAAACATAGTCCATTTTCCCGTTGACTAGAATATCACAAGTGTCCTACAAAGCATTCCCGCACAGTATGCTTTCCTCTATTCTGCCTTAATTCAACAATCATTTGTAAATACATTTACAATGTATGTTATGTTATCACCAAAGGGTTAAACATATTGTGTGGCTTTTTAGAGGACTCTGGGGCAGCATATGAAGGAGTTTGAGTTAAATCGGTTCCTAATTATTGTTTTATTACTAGTGATATCACAACTGCACAGTTACTACAACATTAAATCCTCCTCAAGGTACATTTGTGACAACCAATTTTCTTATTTTCGCCATGTCATAACAAACAGCAAATTAACCAATTCCATAATAAACCAATTAATTATTCTCATTAATTCCAGAATTCTCTGATCAAAGATAAACTGTTTTGAACTGTACACAGCTGTTTTTTACACTGTCCTTTATGCAGTTTAATATGATCTTATTTGTGTTTCCTTTTTCTTTTTTAATTCATATTTTTACAGAGAACATATTTTAGTTACATTAATAAGGTAACACCTTTAATTAGAAAATATGTCGTTAAAAACAGTTACAGGATTAATCAGGATTAACCATCACCATGTACAATACAAAACAGAATATGACTGTGCTAATCAAAGTAAATTAAATATTACCGTAGGCTCAAGATTTAGAACCTTCTTGATTATTATGGGCATTAATATCTTACAAATGCCCAGAAAGGTAAATCGGTAACAGCTGCTTATATTAAGATAACTGCTGAAATTAAACTACAAATTAAAACAAATGTAGTCTATAATGGTTATAATGCACTTAGATAAGGGCATTGAATGGTCATGGAAGCCCTTGGCTGACCTTCCAAATTTTCCTGGAATTACTAAATGTCAATAGTTCTTTTGTATATATATATATATATATATATATACACACATATATATATATATATATATATATATATATATATATATATATATAGATATATATATATATATATATATATATATATATATATATACATATACATACATATATATTGTAAAAGCTAAAATCAAAACACCAGATGGTTTTTATCTCTTAGATATACTTAGGCGAAGCTAGAGTAAAATGTGACATATAAATATATTGTTCCTTTTACCAAACAATAGATTTATTTTTCTGGAATAATCCCTGTAGAGTACAGGAAATAATAATTTCACACATATAATTATTTTTTTGAAGTCAGCACAAGAGATATATTGAAGGTATAATCACTGTATGTGGTTTGTCTTTAATGAATATGATAAACAAGAAAAGCAAATTGAGCAAGTATATTATTTAACTGTGAATATTTATGGAAGTTTAACAGAATCCTGACTATTTAAAATAGGTCAGCGGCTCTGCTGTAAATATGTTAGAAAATTTGTATAAACTGCTATTTGGTAGACTAATATAACATCAATCTCTAAAACTATCTGGCAGTGAGGCATCCGCTTAAACCACTTTAAATTCCATAATTTACAGTTTAATTTTCTATATTTAAAATATATTCCCTGAATGATACACTATGATAAATTATATCATTTACTGCATTATTTCTTTAGGAACAGTAACATGAACAAAATCAAATCAAATGACAATCAAGGTAAAACCTTGTTGCATAAACAAAATAATATAAAGCTGAAATATGATTGCTTTAAAAATGTGTCCAGTTTGGTTTTATAATTAGTTAAGCTTGAGCAGTTTTAATTACCACTAGATGAATTTTTTGTTTGAGAAGTGATCAAATGAATATACCTTTTTTTCTCTTTAAGTTGATATTAATTTTGTGCAACACAGAATGCTGAAATAATTTACCTGTTCTAACAAAAACTGGAAATCAAGAATAGTGTTTATTAGTCCAGATAAAGCACTTATTACATCAAAAGAAAGAAACAAAGGGAATCTAATCTCTGATAGAGAGTAACCAATAAAACGTAACCTTCAATAATGTAACTTAAAACCGAATCACAATAATATTATCTTGAAATCCAGACAGCATGAGAGGGGGCTATACAAGCCCAGAGCCACCTGCTATAGATTACAGGTTATCTACCCACAAGGAACGTTGGGTTCTTTACAATCTCGGCACCAGCACCCTGATATCTGGCTTCTGTATCAGTCGGAGTCTCTCCATCAGGAATCAGAGCTCCCAGGAGTCCCAGTAACCTTTCTGTGCTAGTGACCAGAACAGGTTACTTGTAGGGTGGAGATATGTTCAGTATAAAGAGATGATACAATTTCTATATGTCTCTTGAGTGAACTGATTTATTTTTTAAATTACAGCAGTATTTATAGGGGATAGACACAACAATGAGAGGGGGTGGTAGACAAAAAAAAAAGAGATAAACTCCACATGTGGTCTAACAGTAGCTTCCTGAGATAAATAGGATTAACCTCCAATACACACCCTGCCGTCTCTAGCACATATCAGACATGATTAACTTAATCTTGCAAACAATAGGACAAAACAATATTTACAAATACAATAGAGGTGTTTATGCAGATAATCCAGTGATTGGAGCCAAGCTGTCTGTCCTTTAATGAGCTCAATGGGCAAACAACCAGGCTGAGAAAAAACGGTTTGTGACATCATGCTACTTGTATTATTTGGACACTAGACAATTGTCAATTGGGACCATGATTTCACCTAAATAATGTAAGTGACAACTGATATCTATAGCACATTTTAGCCTTGTAATACTGGGCTTTATCATTAATACCATGCAATATTAAGCATTTTATAATCATTATGTTTATTAGGTAATACATCATAAATGTGCGTGTTTGCACTTTAATCACTTGCCACTTTACACGATTCGCACATTTGCATTAATTCCTTTTTTTTTGCTGTAGCACTTAGCACTTTATTTCCCTTTCCTCTACATATAAATTGTCACTTACATTATTTAGGTGAAACCATGGTCCCAATTGACAATTGTCTAGTGCCCAAATAATTCAAGTAGCATGACCTCTGGATTTCAAGATTTCATTTTTGTGATTCGGTTTTAAGTTACATTATTAAACTTTACATTTCGTGGTTATTCTCTATCAGAGATTAGGTAATAGGGTGTGCACCCCATTAACGGGATGCCCCTTGTTTCTTTCTTTTGATGTAATATATGCCTAGTATCTTGACCCCTGGTAGCACCTCTTTTACAATAGTACCCAGGTTGTATCACCTTGAGCAACCCTATATATATCTTTTTTTTCAGATAAAGTGTTTACAACAATATGGATCCCTCAATGGTACTATGTGTCAGATGCAGACAAAACAAGTAATTAATATCATAGATAGATAGGCAGATAGATAGTTACATAGTAATTGAGGTTGGTTAAGAACTTTTAGTCTATCAAGGTAAACTGGTTATTAATCTATAGGAAGCAAACAGAAAAAAAAAAAACATTGAAACATTGCCAATTGTCTCATAGGGAAAAAATAGTAAAATTCTTTCATGACCCCAGATAGTGACGATCAGACTCCTCCCTAGATCAGTACTCCCTCTCTAATTTTCCAGAATAACCATGAATGCACTTCTAAAAAATATATATATCCAATCCCTTTTAAAGTTATCTACCAAATCTGCTGTCACAACCTCCTTTGGTAGAGAATTCCACAGTTTACCGCCCCCCCCCCTTTACTGTTAAGAAATATTTTCTTTTATAAGGTGGAATATTTTTCCTTCTAACCTAAATGGATGCCCTTTTGTCAGTTGAAAACCTCTTGGTACAAAAAGTTCACTTGACAAATCTTTATACTGACCCTGGATGTATTTATATAATGTATTTATATAATAGCCAAACCATTATATTTAATTTTTCAATATTCACTCAGCACATGGTCTCTACCAGATGACTGGAGAAAAGCTGATGTGATACCAATATTTAAAAAGGGAGCAAGAGCAAATCCGTGGAATTTTAGACCAGTGAATCTCACTTCTGTAGTGGGGAAGCGTTTAGAAGGGTTGATAAGGGATAACAAACAAGAATATGTCTATTTCGAACAGGATTATAAGTAGGAGTCAACATGGATTTATGAGGGATAGGTCATGTAAAAAATCTAATTAGTTTCTATGAATAGGTTATTAGGAACCTGGATCAAGGCAACTCAGTGGATGTAGTATTTTTGGATTTTGCAAACGCTTTTGATACAGTGCCACATGGAAGACTATTGTGCAAACTAAGAGGGATTGCAGTAAATATCTGCTCATGGATTGAGGTAAAAGACAGGAAGCAAAGGGATGTTGTAAATGGAACATACTCAGATTGGACTAATGTGGTAAGTGGGGTTCCTCAGGGTTCAGTATTAGGTTCTCTCCTTTTTAACATATTTATTAATGACTTAGAGGTAGGAGTGTGGTGTCTCCATTTTCGCTGATGACACAAAGTTGGGCAAGGTAATTAAATCATATAACAATGTGCTTTCCCTCCAAAGGGGTTTACATAAAATTGAGGAATGGGTATCTAAATGGCAGATGAGATTTAATACAAATAAATGTAAAGTTATGCATCTGGGAAGGAAAAATAGCCATGCAATTTATAATCTTAATGGAGCAAATCTAGGTGTATCAGATATTGAAAGGGATTTGGGAGTGCTTGTGGACAACCATCTAGGTAACAATGCTCAAAACCAAGCAGCAGCTGCAAAGGCAAATAAAATATTAGCATGTATTAAGAAGGGTATAGAAGCCAGGGAAGCAAATATAATTCTGCCACTATACAAATCTCTAGTACGCCCTCATTCGGAATATGGAGGACAATTTTGGGCACCACTTCATAAAAAAGACATTTTAGAGCTGGAAAAGGTACAGAGCTGGGCAACAAAACTAATAAGGTGAATGGAGGGGATAAGTTATGAAGAAAGACTAACCAAATTAAACTTATTTTCTCTAGAAAAATAGCGTCTAAGAGGAGATATGATTACCTTATATAAATACATCCAGGGTCAGTATAAAGATTTGTCAAGGGAGCTTTTTTGTGCCAAGAGGTTTTCAACTGACAAGAGGACATCCCTTGAGGTTAGAAGTAAAAAGATGTCACCTTAAAGAAAGAAAAGGGTTCTTCACAGTAAGGGTGGTTAATCTGTGGAATTCTCTACCAGATTAAGTGGTGACAGCGGATTCGATAGACAACTTTAAAAGAGGAATGGATTTATTTCTTGTTAAAAAGGGAATTCAGGGTTATCATGGATAATTAGAGAGACAGTATTGATCCAGGGAGAAATCCGATCACCAGTATCTGGTGTCAAGAAGGATTTTTTTTTCTTCTTTGAGACGACTGGCTAAGTCTCTCTTGGGTTTTAATTTGTTTGCCTTTCTCTGGATTAATTAATAATTAAAAAATATAAATAAATAAAAAATAATCGAGTAATAATTAATTAACAACTAATTAATTAATATTTAATCCGCATATTGCAAGATCACAGGAGATCTTAAACGGTTGAACTTGATGGACTGGAAGTCTTTTTTCAATCTTAATTACTATGTAACTATGTAACTATATAATCATATCCCCTCTTAGAGAAAATAAGTTTATTTGGTTAGTCTATCTTAATAACTTAGCCCCTCGATTCCCCTTATTTGTTTTGTTGCCCTTCTCTGTACTTTTTCTATCTCTAAAATGTCCTTTTTATGAAGTGGTGCCCAAAATTGTCCTCCATATTCCAAGTTAGGGTGTACTAGGGATTTGTTTAGTTTAATTTATAATATTTAGTCAAAACTTAAAAAAAGTTGAAAAGACAATACTAATTAATAATAATATTTAAAGAAAATAAGAAGCTTACAACACTTGCAAAAAAATAAAAAATGATGGTATGCTGTGAATTCAATCAAGAAGGAATGTCATTGAAGGATGAATAATATAAAGATGGATATGTGCAGCTAATTCCGATTTCATATATGTCAATAAAATACTTTGAAAAATGGTTTCATTTCTTTCAGACTAAAGTGCAACAATTGAAAATGTTTTATTAGTTTATTCATCTACTTTAATCTAAAAGTACAAAAAGGAAAAAAAAATGTATATAAAACAAAGAACAAACAAAAATTACATCTCTATTTAAAATTACAGATTAAAATGGCGGACAATGGAGAAGACAAAATTGAACGCAAAAGAAGATTGGCAAGGGAAAGGAAGCAAAGGTGGATAGATGCTCAGACACCGGAAACTTCACAACGCTTGCGAGAAGATCGACAGAGACTTTTAAATAAAAGAAAGATGAGTAAGAAAGCCGCAAGTGATTGTGTTGGGGCTTCCAAGAAAAACATCTCTGTGAACCATTGTCCAATGATTCTAATTTGCAGAATGATTTAAATTTAGACACACAAGAAAAAAATGTACATATAGAAAGTGGGTCTGATATTTATGTTGAAGAAATGCATGATAATGTGTTTACTACTGCAGTACAAGTAGATACTCATTATTGTGGGTTACTTAATGTAGTTTGTCAGTTTTGTGGGGCCTATCATTTTATAAAGGAAAGACCTACTGACGGAAATGTCATTAGTTGCTGTCAGAAAGGAAAGGTGAAACTTCCACTAAGACACCCATTTCCATATTATTTAGAATGCATTATGAGTGATCCAACATTTCCAAATTATAATAATTTCTAACAAAACATAAGGTCTTATAACAGTGCAATTTCATTTGCTTCAATGGGTGCAACATTAGCAGAAAATGTACCAGGACATGGTTCTTATTGTTTCAGAGTTCAAGGTCAAATATACCACAGAACTTCACATTTACACCCACAAGAAGGACAGCAAAGGAAATTTGCACATATATATGTCTTAGATATGATGGAAGCTGTGGAACAAAGAATGACACTTCCAGAAAATAGACAGTGTTTGCGCATAGTCTTTGAACAGCTGGAATAAATTATGGAAAAAAACCCATATAGTCAAGCATACAAACAATTAGCACAGCTTGAAAAAGAACAACAGGAACATGCTGAAAGACATCAATTGCCTACACCAAGAGTCAATATGGTGTTAAAAAAAGATCGCAACACTAATCAAAGAAGATATAATTTACCTACTGTAAATGAGGTTGCCATGGTGTTTAAAAATGAAGATGGTGAACCACCTTTTCAGCGGGATATTAGAATATATCCACGAAATGAAGAACAACCATTTATCAACATCAATATATTAAGCTGTAATTTAGATCCAATGACATATCCCATTTTCTTTCCAAATGGGAAACCAGGATGGGAACCAAAATTACAATTGGAAAGTTATCCCAATATTAAACTTCGTATTAGATCTAATATTTCCATGCTGGAATATAAAGTGGCACAAACTGCTATCCGTGATTGTTTTAATCCAATTTTACATGGAGGAAAACTCACTCAACAATGGATTATTAATTCATATTTACAAGTTGAAGCCAATAATCTAAATTTTATTAAATATCAACAAAATAAATTACGAGTAGAACAGTATTGTGGATTAATGGATTATGTGGCAGATTTAGCTTCCAACAGAGACATTCCAGCTGGAAGAGCTATTATTTTGCCATCCTCTTTCCAAGGATCTCCTCACAATATGAGAGAAAGGTATAATGATGCCATGGCTATTGTTACAAAATTTGGAAAACCAGATTTATTTATTACATTCACGTGTAATCCACAATGGCCAGAGATCAAGGAAAATTTGAATCTGGGACAAACTACTTCTGACCGACCAGATTTAGTGGCAAGAGTATTTAAAATCAAACTCAATTCATTAATTCATGATATTACTAAAGCACACTTATTTGGACAATGTGTGGCTTTTGTTTACACCATTGAATTTCAAAAAAGAGGATTGCCACATGCTCACATACTTTTAATACTGCAGGAAAAAGACAAGTTGAACACTGCAGAGAGAGTGGATTCAGTAATTTCTGCACAATTGCCAGACCAAGAAAAATATAAAAAAAACTTTGGGAGATTGTTACACATAGAATGATTCATGGCCCATGTGGAGAGATGAATCCGAATTCACCATGTATGGAAAATAAAAAATGTACCAAAGAATTTCCAAAACAATTTCAAATGCAAACTTATGCAAATTCTGATGGATATCCTTTGTTTAAAAGAACACAAGGACAAACAGCTATTATCCGGGGCCAAAAGGTTGATAATAGATTTGTCGTTCCATACAATCCACATTTGCTCATTAAGTACAATGCACACATCAATGTGGAAGCTTGCACTTCGATTAAATCAATTAAGTATGTGTATAAATATATATACAAAGGATATGACGCAGCTACTGTTGTTGTACAAGGTGCTGGAAATGAAAACGAAAATCCAATTTTACATGATGAACTATCAAATTATTTAGATGCTCGGTATGTGAGTGCTCCTGAAGCAATGTGGCGCCTTTTGAAATTTGAGATGCATGATCGGTCACATGCTATCTATCGTTTAGCTGTACATTTGCCTCAAAGTCAGTTGGTTTACTTTACTCAAAGAAATGAAAGAACTGCATTATATCAAAGTGAAGACAGAGATACTACGCTTACTGCGTGGTTTAAATTAAACTGTCAGGATACGCAGGCCAGACAATTTTTATACATAGAGATACCATATCACTATGTATTTGTAAATGGTCTATGGCGACAACGAAGAAGAGATACACATAAAATCATACCACGCATTTATACCGTCAGTCCAAGGGACATTGAACGTTTCAGCTTAAGATTACTTCTGCTACATGTTCCCGGTGCACAGAGTTTTGAGCATTTACGTACAGTGAATGACATAGTTTATGAGACATTCCTATTAGCTGCAAGACATCAAAATTTCATAGCTGATGATACAGAATGGGAGAGGTGTCTGGAAGAAGCAGCACTATGTCAAATGCCTAAGCAAATGAGACAACAATTTGCATTCATTTGTATATTTTGCAATGTACCTGATGCTTTAACTTTGTGGGAAACATTTAAATTAAACACGTCAGAAGATTTCTTAAAACGTTACAGAGAACCAATAGCTCTGTTAAAAACATTGATGGAAATCCAAGAAATATTGTTGGCTCATGGATTAAATTGTGCAAGTTTTAATTTCCAGATCCAGGACTTATAGATGACATCAATTTTGATGATTATGACACTGAGCTTCAAAAACAAAAAACCCAAGAAAAACTGGCAACTTTAAATAATTTACAGTTAGATCATTTCATGCCATTACAAATGCTACAGATGATGAAATGGTCAAAGACCGGTATTTCTATCTAGACGGACCAGGTGGATCAGGAAAAACTTATCTGTACAATTGTTTGATGAGTTATATTCGATCACAGGGTCAGATAGCTATGCCATTTGCAACAACTGGAATTGCTGCACTTTTATTAGATGGTGGTAGAACTGTGCATAGTGGATTTAAGCTGCCAGTTTCCATTTTGGAAAGATCAGTGTCAGATATTCGACTCAATTCCATACAAGCAAACAAATTCAAACTAACTAAACTAATTATCATAGACGAGGCAACAATGATGTCATGTCATGCACTGCAATATATTGACAGATTCTTAAAAGAAGTAATGGATAATAAGTTGACATTTGGTGGAAAGGTGATGCTGTTAGGATGCGATTTTAGGCAAACATTTCCTGTTGTGCCACACGGAAATAGAACAGAGATCATTGAAACATGTATCAAGACCAGTAAACTGTGGCAAATATTTACACATCTCAAATTAGAATTAAATATGAGATCTGAAGGCCAAAATGAATTCAATGACTGGCTCATTAAAATCGGAGATGGAAAACATCCAGAAATACAGCAATTACCAAATGATACCATTGAAATTCCATCAGAAATGGTTTGCAATGAATCACTCATATCAGCCATATTTCTAAACACTCTTAATAATGAGGATTACACAGACATTGCAAACAAAGTAATATTAACATCAAAAAATATCGATGCCTTGAATGTAAATAACGACATTTTAAAATACATCAATGCACCACAAAAGAATTATTCCAGTGCAGATTCTATTCTATTCTAACACCATCTGGAATGCCCCCACATATTTTACAATTGAAAAAAGGCGCAATTGTTATGTTATTGCGAAATATGAATCCAAAAAAAGGACTTTGTAATGGGACCCGATTAATTGTGCATGAGTTAAAAGATCATTTTATTCATGCAGAAATTATAATAATAATATATATAATAATAATTATGGTACCCATAAAGGTGAACAAGTTTTTATACCAAGAATTGATTTAGCTCCAAGTGAGAATGGTTTGCCCTTTGTCCTTCAACGGAGACAATTTCCAGTTATAATGGCATTTGCTATGACCATCACTAAATCCCAAGGACAAACTTTTAAGTCAGTTGGGATTTTATTTAAAGGAACCAGTTTTTGCACATGGACAACTCTATGTGGCTTTTTCAAGGTGCACTAATCCAAAAGAAATTAAAGTGCATGTTGAAGAAAACGAAACTCAAGGTCATTTATTGGACAATGGATGTGTTTACACCAAAAACATTGTCTACTATGAGGTGTTGGAAAGATAGAGGACAATGGTTTCATTTTAATGCCAACATTTTATGGGACTCAATATGATTGCACAAAAAAAACATTTCACGTAAAACATCCAAAGAATGGACAAAAAAACATAGAGAACAGTGGTTTGACTTCCAGTACAAAATGTAAGTCCTCTGGGACTCTTTAAATACGGGAACACTATTTCACTTATGAAAATCTATGTGATATTTGCAGAATGGACAAACTGAAAAAAACAAAAAAAACAACAACAAAAAACAACAGTAAAATATCCTTAAACAGATTGGAATGGGTTCAAAGTTTTATATTTACATGATTGGCCCCACAAAACAATTAACTGACTTTTTCAGGTTTACAAGAGTTAAATGTTATTGTTTGATGTTAAAATTTCAGATGTTAAATATGTGTTTTTGGAATTTAAAAAAAAGTTTGGTAAATATATATGTGGTATAGTCAAATATGTATTGTTAGTATAAAGTTTAACTATTTTAAGAATAATTGGAAATGTATTATTTAAAGACAAAGTATTGATTCAGGGAGAAATCCGATCGCCAGTTAATGGGGTCAGGAAGGAATAAAAAAAATTCCCTCTTTGATACAATTGGACAAGTTTCAATAGAGGGTTTTTATTGTTTGCCTTCCTCTGGATTCAATGCTAATTTAGTTTAACAAGAGTTTAAAAAATAGGTTACAAATGATAAAAAGCATGTTATTGTTAAAACTATTTACTTAATCTAAGTTAATATAGTCTGCAGTTACTCAGTGATAAATATGTATTGAAAAGTGTTAGTATTGTTAACAAAATGGTAAACAAATGTTTCATATACAAGTTGCATGTTACAAAGTTTAATGTTTGTGAAATATTAGTTGAAAGTTAAAAAAATAAAAAGTAAAAAAAATTAATGTGTTTTTATTTTTATTAAAAAAAAAGGGACAAATATAAGTGACTCATTTTGTGTTGAAAACAAATTTCACATTTAATTTTTATTGACCGTCATTTTTTGACGGGCAAGTCGCTAGTATATATATAATCCCTTTTTAGTTATCTATCAAATCTACTGTCCCAACCTCCTTTGGTAGAGAATTCCACAGTTTAACTCCTTTACTGTGAACAGAAATCAATATTGCTCAGAGAAAGATAAATCTCACATGCATGGATGAAACTAATCTTATTGCTGAATGTGAGGAAGAACTAAAGGACATTTGAACAAAGTGAAAGAAGAGAGTACAAAAGCTGTCCTGCTGTAAAACATTAAGAAGACAAAGAATATGGCAAACGCCAATCTCAGTTCCTGGAAAATAGATGGGGAAGAAGTGGAGATAGTAAGAGATTTTTTTTCCTGAGCTTCAAAACCTCTACAGATAGTAAATAGTAAAGCAAAGATATTTGCTTCTGGAAAGCTTTGACAAGTCTGGACAAATTATTAAAGAAAATATATTACACTATCAACAAAGGTCTGCATAGGTAGTACTATAGCATTTTCATTAGTAACATATGGTTGTGAGAGCTGGACCTTAATGAAGACTGAGTGACATAGAATTGTTACTTTTGGATTGTGGTATTGGAGAAAACTGCTTAGAATCCCTTTGACTGAAAAATGATCCAATTAGCCAATAGGAAAATAAGCCAAACTATTCACTGGAAATGATCATGAGGCTAAAGCTGATATTTTTGAGCCATATCATGAGCAGACAAGATTCCCCAAAGAAACTCTGATGCTGGGAAATATTGAAGATACATGAAGAAGGCAAATATGTCATATTGCCTGGAGTGCTTCACACCATAGGGTCACAAAGAGTCAACTGAATGACTAAGCAACAACCATTGGTACCTACACTGCACCAAAGGGGCAGGTAGCTTTTTTAAGGATAGAACTGGGATGACAGCCCTGATGACTAAATTAGAAAACTAATAAAGTACTGGGGTGCACCTAGTCCAATCTTCCCCAGGGGCCAACATAAGATGAACATGACACCAGTGGGCTCTGTTGTTTCCAGCCCTACAATGACCATTTTTACTGTCTAGTCTCTGGAGAACCTCATCCTCAGGAAATACCCATTGGTCTGTGTGTGTTTTGACATTGTATGGCTAACCACTTGTTATATTGATTACATCCACGTTAAGCATGCTTGATATCTGTATATATTTTTATATGTAGTTACATAATTCACATACTGTGATCCAATTATTGTTTGCAAGGACATGTTTAAGAGGTCCAATTTGTAATTAACATAATGGGGCATTAAAAATTGAAGATCTCCCGCTGAGGGATTAGGTTAGCTGGCCTTCCTATTTTATTATGTTACCTTTTGTTACTCTGCACCCAGACTAATTGAATTACCAGGATGTTTCCTTTCTCCCTTGTATACAAGTTCCTGTTTATTTCAATAAAGAGCATTATCCTCAAGCATTTCAGCTGTACTTTTAAGAGTGAGTGAGAGAAGGAGGAAGAGAGATAGAAGGAGGGAAGAGCATTTTAATAACTTTCCTCCATTCCAGCTACATTCTATGACTAAATTCCCACTCTCCACAGATCCTGAAAAAAAGCCTCCTTCCATAAGAATACCAAGCACTGATACAAAGAAAGCTGAAGAGGAGAGTAACTAACCGCTGGGATTCATTCATTGGTCAGCCAGCTGCTCCTGGCGGCCCCTCACGCTTTGCTCTCCTGGCGGCCACTCACGTACCGCTGATGCTCCTGGCAGCCCCTCATGGTCTGCTGCTGCTCCTACTGCTTCTCTTGGCAGCCCCTCACACTTAGCTCCTCCTGCTGCTGCTCCTGGTGGCCCCTCATGCTCTGCTCTGCTGGCAGCTCCTCATGCTCCACTGCTCCTCCTGCTGCTCCTGGCAGCTTCTCGCGTCCAGCCGGCATCTCTGCCGCTCTTGCAGGCCTCCTACTGCTCCTCCTGGAAGCCTTGCTGCTCCTCCTGCTTTGCTCCTCCTGCTGCTCCTGTAGGCTCCTCGAGCCTCGCTGCTCCCGGCCACTCCTTACACTCCACTCCTTGCCTCCTGCTTCTCCTTGCTGCCTTGTATTCACATCTCCTGCTCCTGGCAGCTCCTCACGCTTCTCTCCTCCTGCTTCTCCTCACGCTCCGCTCCTCCTGCTGCTCCTAGCAGCTCTTCAGGCTCTGCTCCTTCTGGCAGCCTCACTGCTCCTCCTATAGTTGCTCATGCTTTTGGCAGCTCCTCACGCTCCGCTCCTCCTGATTCTCCTGGCAGCATCCTTCTGCTCCCCCTCCTGGTTGCTCCTCGCACTCTGCTCCTCCTGTTGCTCCTGGCAGCGTCTGGTGACTCCCCATCCTCTACTGCTCCTGGCAGCTCCTTGTGCTCTGCTGCTCTTTGCTGCCTCACTGCTCCTCCTGCTGTTCCTGGCAGCTCCTCATGCTTCGCTCCTCCTGCTGTTCCTGGCAGCTTCTCTTGCTCCGCTTGTCCTGCTCCACATTGCAGCCTCACTGCTCCTTCTGCTGCTCGAAGCTGCACCTTGTGTTCTGCTTCTCCGGGCAGCTCCTACACGCTCCACTTCTACTGTTGCTCCTGGCAGCTCCTCAGGATATGCTACTCCTGCCACTCCTGGCAGCTCCAAATTCTCGGCTTCTCAACCTTGCTGTTCCCGGTGCTCCACTTCTCCTATCGCTCCTTACTGCTCCTCAAGCTCTGCTTCTCCTGGCTTCTCCTCCTGCTGCTTCTGGTGGCCCCTCCCACCCCACTGCTCTTCCTGCTGCTCCTGGCAGTTCCTCACGCTCCACTGCTTCTCCTGCTGCTCCTGACAGCTCCTCACACCATGCTGGCATCTCTGTCGCTCCTGTCAGCCTCCTGCCACTCCACCTGGAAGCTTCGCTGCTCTTCCCGCAACGCCCCTCCTGCTGCTCCTTGCGGCTCCTCACACTTCGCTGCTCCCGGCGGCTCCTTAAATTCCACTGCGCGTCCTGCTGCTCAAGGCAGACTCGCACTCCCATCTCCTGTTCCTGGGAGCTCCTCATGCTCCACTCCTCCTGCTGCTCCGCTCCTCCTGGCAGCCCTCATGCTCCTCACACATTGCTACTCCTGTTGCTCCTGGCAGCGTTCTTCTGCTCCCCCTGCTGCTCCTGACGGCTCCCAGTGCTCTACTGCTCCTGGCAGCTTCTCGCACTCTGTTCCTCTTTGCTGCCTCACTGCTCCTCCTACTGTTCCTGGCAGCTCCTCATGCTCCGCTCCTCCTGCTGTTCCAGGCAGCTCCTCACACTTCACTCATACTGCTGTTCCTGGCATCTCCTCCTGCTCCGCTCATCCTGCTCCTCATGGCAGCCTCACTGCTCCTCCTGCTGCTCGAAGCTGCACCTTGTGTACCGCTTTTCCTGGCGGCTCCTCACGCTCCACTTCTCCTACCACTCCAAGCTACTCATCGTGCTCCATTTCTCCCGTCGCTCCTTGCTGCTCCTCCTGCTCTGCTTCTCCTGGCTGCATCTCCTGCTGCTTTTGGTTGCACCTCCCGCTTTACTGCTCTTCCTGCTGCTCCTGGCAGGTCCTCACACTCCACTCCTCCTAGAAGCTTAGCTGCTCTTCCCGCTCGCTTCTACTGCTGCTCCTGGTAGCTCCTCACGCTTCGCTGCGCCCGGTGGCTCCTTACTCTCCGCTGTGCCTCCTGCTGCTCCTGGCAGCCTTGCACTCCCATCTCCCTCTCCTGCTGCTCCTCACAATCCGCTCCACCTGCTGCTCATAGCAACTCTTTAGGCTCTGCTCCTCCTGGCAGCCTTGCTGCTCCACTTGCGGCTCCTCATGCTCCTGCTGCTCCTGGCATCTCCTCATGCGCCACTCTTCCTGCTGCTTCTGGCAGCTCCTCATTCTCTGCTTCTCCTGGCAGCTCTTTACGCTCCGCTCCTCCTTCTGCTCCTGGCAGCTCCTCATGCTCCACTCCTAGTGCTGCCCCTGGCAGCTCCTCACGCCCTGCTGCTTCTGGCAGCTCCTCAGGCTCTGCTCCTCCTTCTGCTCCTGGTGACTCCTCACACTCCGCTCCTCCTGCAGCTCCTAGCAGCTCCTCACACTCTACTGCTTCTGCTGCTCCTGGTGGCTCCTCACGCTCCCCTTCTCCAGATGCTCCTGGCGGTTCCTCACATTCTTCTGCATCTGCCACTCCTCCTGGCAGCCTTGCTGCTCCTCAATCTCTTCTGCCCCAGGTGCTTCCTCATGCTCTGCCGCACCTGTCGGCCTCCTGCTGCCCCTCACGTTTGGCGCTCCCGGCAGCCTGTCCTGCTCTGGCACTCTTGCTGTGTATTATGTCTGGTATTGCTGTTTTGTCCCTCTCAGCAGCATTCAGGTCCCCTAAACTTATTTGCTTTGCCTGCATGCTGTGCCACATCATACCGTACCCCTTGCATGCTGAGCCATGTCATACGGTACCCCTTGCATGCCAAGACAAGTCATAGGGAATCCCTTGCATGCTGAGCCATGTCAAACTGTTCCCCTCGCATGCTGACCTACGTCATACCAAACCCCTCGCATGTCGAGCCAAGTCATACCGTACCCCTCGCATGTCGAGCCACGTCATACCGTACCCCTTAGCATGTCAAGCCATGTCATACCATACCCCTCGCATGTCGAGCCACATCGTACCCTACCTTAATCATTGCAGGCTGAGCCATGCCATGTCCTACCCTACTATACCCCTTGCATGCCATTCCACATCATTCCCCTTACAAGCAGAGACATGCCACACCATAACGTTGCCTTCAGCACATGAGCTATATCATACCATTACGTTCTCCTTATATCCTGAGCCGTACCATACTATAATGTACCCTCGCATCCTAAACCATACCATTTCCAAAAACGCGCCCCTTGAATGTAATGCAATACCATAACGTACCCCCTGCAAGCAGAGACATATCATACCATAACGTACCCCTCGCACGCCGAGCCTATCATACCATAACTTACCACTGGCATGATAAGCCTTGCCATACTTTAACATTCCCCAGGAATACTGAGCCTTACCATACCATAAATGTACCCCTTGCATGGCGAGTCATGCTGCATTTTGCTCCTTGCAATCCATTACTCTCCATTCCGATTTGACTACCATAGCCTACCAATGAAATCAGCAAGCATTCAAGGGTTTCTGAATCCAAATATCTCATTACCTACTGCTTTGTAGTTTTTGGTATCTAATCAGGCTAGGATGACGTAACAAAAAATGCCATACCTCAAGCTCTTAAAAAGTAACCTGTGGTTATGGGAAGTCCTGGAACTCCACCTCACCCTATAAATATCTCCTACCCTAATCTAATCCCCAGCTGGCGTCAATCGACCTACCCACCTCACCCTTCTCTCTAGCTTTTACTCTCCCTAGCCCTCTAATTAGGCTAGGACAAAATAGCCAAAAATGCCATACCTCGAGCTTCTACAACTAGAGAGAAAGCCTTGACTACAACTATGTTTAAGAAGGGAGCAAGAGCAAATCCGGGGAACCTGTAAGCCTCACTTCTGTAGTGGGAAAGCTTTTAGAGGTGTTAATAAGGGATAATATACAAGAATATGTATATTCTTTTTAGATTTTGAAAAGGCTTTTGATACAGTGTCACATGGGAGACTATTGAGCAAACTAGGGATACAGGAATTGCAGCAAATATATGCACATGGATTGAGAGCTGGCTAAAAGATAGGAAGTAAAGGGTTGTGGTAAATGGAAAATACTGATTGGACTCATGTGGTAAGTGGAGTTCCTCAGGCTTCAGTATTAGATACTCTCCTTTTTAACATATTTGTTAACAACTTAGAAGTAAGACTGGAAAGTATTGTCTTCATTTTTGCTGATGACACTAAGTAGTTCAAGGTAATTAAATGAGAAAATGATGTACTTACAATCCAAAGGAATTTGCATAAATTAGAGAAATGGGCACTTAAATGGCAGATGAGATTTAATACAACTAAATGTAAGGTTATGCATTTGGGAAGGAAAAATAGCAATGAAATTTATAATCTTAATGGAGCAAATGTAGGTGTATCTGATATTTAAAGGAATTTGGGAGTACTTGTGGACAACCCCCAAGGTAGCAGTGCTCAATGCCAAGCAGCATCTGCAGAGGCAAATACAATATTAGCATATATTAAGAAGGTTTATAGAAGCAAGGGAAGCAAATATAATTATGTCACTGTACATATCCCTAGTACGCCCTCATTTGGAATATGGAGAGCTTTTTTTGTGCCAAGAGGTTTTTAACTGACAAGAGGACATCCTTTGAAGTAAGAAGTAAAATTATTCCACCTTAAAGAAAGAAAAGGGTTCTTCACAGTAAGGGTGGTTAATCTGTGCAATTCTCTGTCAAGGGAGGCGGTGACAGAGGATTCAATAGATAGCTTTAAAAAGGGATTGAATATATTTTTAAATAAAAAGGGAATTCAGGATTATCCTTTTTAATTAGAGAGAGAGTATTGATCCAGGGAAGAATTTGATCGCTGGTATCTGGGGTCAGGAAGGAATTCATTTGTTTCTCTTTTGAGACAATTGGCAATGTTTCACTGTGTTTTCTGTTTGCCTTCCTCTGGATCAGTTAACAATTAATCTGCAAATTGCAGATCAGAGGAGATCTTAAAAGGTTGAACTTGATGGGCTAGAATTCTTTTTTCCACCTCAATTACTATGTAACTATGTAAATGGGACATACTCAAATTGGACTAATGTGATAAGTGGGGTTCATCAAGGTTCAGTATTAGAAGTAGGATTGGAAAGTATTATCTACAGTTTTGCTGATGACACAAAGTTGTGCAAGGTAATTAAATATGAAAAGGATGAACTTTCCCTCTAAAGGGATTTGCATAAATTAGAGAAAGGGGCGACTAAATGGCAGATGAGATTTAATATGAATAAATGTAAAGTTATTAATCTGGGAAGATAAAATAACCATGCAATTTATAATCTTAATGGAGCAAATATAAAGGTATGAGATATTGAAATGGATTTGGAAGTGCTGGTGGACAACCATCTAGGTAACAGCGCTCAATGCCAAGCAGCAGCTGCAAAGGCAAGTAAAATATTAGCAAATATTAAGAATGGTATAGAAGCAAGTGAAGCAAATATAATTCTGCCAAAATACAAATTCCTAGTACTTCCTCATTTGGAATACAGTTTTGGGCACCACTTCATAAAAGAACATTTTAAAACTGGAAAAATACAAAAAAGGGCAACAAAACTAATAAGGGGAATGGAGGGGCTAAGTTATGAAGAAAGACCAACAAAATTAAACATATTTTCTCTAGAAAAAAGGCGTCTAAGAGGGGATATGATTACCCTACATCCAGGGTTAATATAAAGATTTGTCAAGGGAGCTTTTTTTTCAAGAGGTTTTCAACTGACAAAAGGACATCCCCTGAGGTTAGAAGTAAAAAGATTCCACCTTAAAGAAAGAAAAGGGTTCTTGACAGTAAGTGTGGTAAAGCCGTGGAATTCTTTACCAAAGGAGATGGTGACAGTGCATTCAATAGATAACTTTAAAAAGGGATTAGATATAGTATTAAATAAAAAAGGCATTCAGGGTTATCCTTGTTAATTAGAGAGAGAGTATTAATCCAGGGAGGAATCCGATCGCCAGTATTTGGGGTCAGGAAGAATACATTTGTTTCCCTTTTGAGACATCTGGCAAAGTTTCACATGTTTTTTTTTCTGTTTGCCTTCCTCTGGATCAATTAACAATTAATCCGCATATTGCAGATCAGAGGAGATCTTAAAAGTTTTAATTTGATGGGCTAAAAGTCATTTTTCAACTTCAATTACTATGTAATTATGTAAATGGAACATACTCATATATACAGTAAATTGCACCAGGGGCGGCAAACTCAGGGACAGCCCTGGGCGGCTTAAGCTTTAACTACTCCATCAGTTATGGATGCATATTAACAGGACTTATTCTGTCTACATTTTCAACTACCATATTATATTATTTTATGTGGATGATATTTTCCTTATATGAAGGGGGAAAACTGCCAGTTTTCGTAAACTGTGTAAAGGAGCTAAATAGTATTAAATCACTGATATACAGCCCTATTAAATTCGGGCTACGTGTTAAAAAGTAGCTCGTATTGTAGAAAGTAGGATCAACGGCTATTAAATTAGCCCGTAAAGCAGACCGCGGACGATTTGTCGCCTTGCTGTGAAAAAAGCCTACGAGATGAGCAACGTTGAACTTCGCCTGCTGTAAATCCTTTGATCAGTTAAGTCTGGAAATGCTACAATTCCAATCATGCTATGAAATTGCAACAAAGTCAATCGCGAGCAAGCCCGTAACACGCAAGTGTAACCCAAAGCCCAACAAGTGCTGGGGAAGACTCGCAAGGGGGGTAAAGTCCAATAAGTAGAACTTTAACTGTAAATAAAATCCTATTATGGTACTTATATTAAAAGTGAAACTGATGTTAGGTCTTAGAATTAAAAGTACAACATTCTCAAGCCCGCAAATCGGCCACGAAAAATACTTTATATCATGTATATTTTTTGTGTTATATCAATCCCACCAATCAATGTGTTAATACATATACTGTAACTCGCATGTGATAGAATATCATATTTGCGGCTTTATTAATATTATATCACGACTGGAATGTGGGTTAGATCATAACTCGTAATTGAACCCCGTAAGACTTTGAAATCCATCCTCCATTTTCCTGTGATGCAATGCTGTCGATCTCTGTTTCTATTGGCTCCATCTAAACTCATAACTACGGGTTTGCTTAATTGATTACGTTCAAGCCCGCAAATCCGATAGTTACAAATGGTTTACGGGTTTGCGTCTCCAGCTGGTAGCTTGCAGCTGTTCTAATTTAATAGCACCGTAACTCAGCCAAATATCAAGCCCACAGCCGATGCGAGCTTCACGTAGGAGTTACTGGCTTCAAATTTAATGGGGGTGTATATTTTTAGTACCAAAAGATGCTAGCTCTAAGAATAAGAAATGTCTTAAAGTACAGTCAATCGAATCGGTGACTGATAAATATACTATTTGACATGTTACTAGTTTTCATAGGATGATGCACAACATCATGGGATAAGTGGATGGTTGGTATAGTCGCCTAAAAGAAAGAGGGTATGATCAAGGTACCATAAGTTTTGCTGTGGGAAGGCTTCTAATTTAACTCAAGAATCATTACTTGAAGTACCATCAGCAACAATAGTTTAACCCTGGTTCAGCAGGCTCTTATTGGCTTGAAGAACATATTTTCACAAAACAGTATCTGTATAAAAAATAGTCACAAGGAATATAAAGCTTTTACTCCTGTGCGTAAGTTAATTTGCAAATTGATGAGTAAACAACACTGTGGGGGTCTCTAAAATTGCCTTCCTTCCTTTAGATTGTTTGTAAAGATTGCTAATATTTTTAATATTCTAAATTCGCTGATTCAGAGCACTGAGGGAAACGTGGATAGCTAAAAAAAAATGGAAGAGCTGTTTCCTTTTACTGACCCTGTTTCATTTTATAGCAGATTCCACCTTTCAAAGACAGGACAGGCTATAGCAATGGACAGAGTTGTATGGGACACAGTTTTAAAGCCACAAAGTTGGTCTAGGGGAATAAATAGGGCAAAAGAGTGCTGGAAACAAGCATCTGGGTGTGGTATAAGAACCAAATCCTACATCTTACAAATTATAAAAAATATAGACACTTATTTCTCTTAAATCTCTTAGATTTTAGCCACTAGACTAAGTGGTGTAATCCATCAGCTAATTTCAACCGATCAAACTGGATTCATAACTGGAAGACAGTGTTATGATAACACACGTAGACTAATAGATCTGATCTCCCATTTGAAAATTACAAATATACCAGCTGTCTTTCTTTCTGTAGATGTAGAGAAAGCTTTTGACCGGGTTAGCTGGGATTATATTGATCTTATTTTTGCAAAATATGGGTTCAGTGACTTTGGAGTGCTAACAATCAAAGCCCTATATTCATCTCCATCGGCTTCAATAACCGGTAATGGATTTAAATCACCCTATTTCTTTATATCTAATGGAACAAGACAGGGTTGTCCCTTATCTCCATTGATCTTTTCTTTGTTAATCAAGCCTCTAGCTGAAATGATTAGACAATCTTCTGGAATTAAAGGTATAGAAATTGGAGGTTCAATTCATAAGGTAACTCTTTATGCTGATGTTGTGGTAGTGACGTTATTAGAGCCAACAAATTCTCTCATTCAATTATATCAAATTATAGATTATCATAGTCTAATTTCTAACTATAAACGTAATATTAGCAAAACAGAGGTTTTGTCATTAAATCTTCCTTATAAAGAAAAAGCAGATCTAGAAAATAAATATCATTATAAATGGGGGAAAATAACTTTAAGCATTTGGGAATTACTTTTAAGAATAATTAACATCAAATGATATCTACACATTACAAGAATCTGTATCATAAATTGGCTGAGATACCTTAAGCTTGGAATATATCTAATTTATCATTTTCAGGAGAAATCGCTGCAGTCAAAATGTCTTTACTTCCGAGGTTTAACTGTTTACTTAGATGTATCCCTTTACCATTACCTAAATATCTGATCAATACATTCCAAAAATGTATTGATACATTTATTAATAAAGGGAAATCAACTAGAATTAAAACTAAACTAATGGCTAGAAAGTTTAATAGGTGTGGCATTTCCTACCCTATATTTAAAACATATTATGAATCTACAATGCTTGCTCACATTGCCAAATGGATGGATTCCACTCTTGTCTCCCAATGGAGACCTACAGAAATAAACTATATATATTTAAATTAAGAGCGTCAGAAAACCTTGAGATTCTTAATCTAAGTCAACAATTTTGGCATAAAAACAATACGAGATGGAAATTATCCCCACTTTCAAGCCCTATAGTATCGAATGAAATGTTGAAGATTACTCTAGACCTCCCTTTTTTAAAAGAATGGTTGCAAAAATGTATAGATGGCTCATTTGCCACCTTTGATCAACTGGTTAACAAATACAGCATTTCTAAACAGACTTGGTTAGAGTATTATACATTTACATCATCCTGGGAAGCTTGAAAATGTTATATTCAAAATATAAGAGCTTTAACACCTTTTGAAAAATGTGTTTTCAAGACCAATAATACACATTCAATATCGAAATATTACAAAATGTTGAACCATCCCCTAGATGACAATAGATCAAGTAGAATGATAAGTTGGGAAACAGACCTTAATAAGATTATGACAATGGAAGAGTGGTTTCAAGCTCTTAACTTTACAGAAAGGTTTATAAAAAATGCCTCATATAGAGATATACAATTCAAAATTCTGAACAAATGGTATTTTGTTCCTATGAAAATATAGCAAATTTCATAGGATGAGGGAAAAAAGTTCTGCTGGAGGAAATGTGGCTTGTTAGGTTCACACCTTCATATTTGGTATGAGTGTCCCATAATATTAAAATTTTGGGAGCAATGTCTTGGCCTGCTCTTGAGGTATTTGAAAACACCTTTATCTGTGTTTCTAGAACCTATTTTATTTCATGTCTTTCCTGATAATCTCCATTTAAGATTAAAGCTTGCCTCTTACAGATTCCCATGGCAGCCAAATGGTTGATAGCTTTCAGATGGACTGAGACCTCGATTCCAAGTTTAAATTAATTAAAAACAATAGTCACCAGAAATCGAGCATTAGAAAAGGACTTCCAGATACTAGGATTTGTGAAAGGCCACCGCATAAAATGGAAACTATGGAATGAATTTGGTATAGAATAATACTACAATCTGGAACCACTCTTTAACTTGATATTAAATTATCTAAGACCTATATGTAAGTAATGTATTTGTATGGTTATTCTCAATGTTTTATGTTTATTACTTTTTACTCTTTTTTGCTTTTATTTTAATTTTGTATTTCTTTTTTTCTTTTTCTTTTTTGTTGGATGAATATGTATTTGTCTTGTATAAAAACTGTAATAAAGAAATATTTAAAAACAAAAAAAGAAGAACCAAATCCTAGAGAGTTACTGTCAAGCCCACCTGATGTTAGATGGGAACAGAAGAATAGCACAATATTAATAGAAGGAAATCAAAATCTAGCAATAGTAAATGGGGATACTGTGGATGTGCACAAGGTAGACAGCTTCACCATTTTATGTCAAGACCTGACTTAGTCTGTCGGCTTCCTCAGACTGAGGATGTCTGTGAGCAGATTACTGACATGGAACCCTATTTAATTATCCATATCTATATTACTTGAGCCCGTAATGGAGCCAGTAAATGTTATAGATATTTAATTGGCTATTTTTAGCTACTCGCATTCCAATTGCGAGTTAGAGGCTCAAAAACACTGTGTTGTCAAAAACGTAACTCCATCCTATTGCCTCCTTTGATGTTTGAAGCCCAAAAATACCAGTGCTAAAGACGCAAAATCCAGATTTAATTACATCAATTTAACAAGCCCGCAATTGCCTTCAAACCCGTAAGCGGCAAAGTTATCAAAAAATTATACGACTACTATATAGGACTTGCAAGTGGGTTAAACACCTGTTAGTAACTTTTGCAAAAGCAAATAAACACACAATACTGTACTTAAAAATACTGGTAAAGCAATAGAAGGCATTAGAATTAATTGAGCAACAGTCTCAAGCTCGCAAATCTGCAATAAACATAATTTTTTGTACGTTTTATTTCCGTGTCATATCGACCCAGGAATCAGGGACTTAATACATATCATGGAACCCGTATAGACTAGAACAGTTGCTTTATTGATTTTTTTTGTATTTCTACATTTCTGTATTGCGAGTCTTCTAAACTTCTAAACCCTAAGTGATTGTAGTTTAAACTCAATGTTTTACTGACGTCATGATGACAGTCTCATTTACTTTTCGCTCTATCTAAATTGTTTAATTGATCATGATCATGCATTGAAATGCTACTGATGGGTTCATGGTTTGTGTGTTGGGGCATGTAATTGCGTGCTTGAGTCAATTATTACATCTATACATGTTAAAGATTTGGAAACAGCAGTCAAAAGTTCAGTTTGAAGGTAATTAAAGGCTTGCAATTAAGTAGAGGCCATGGTATTTACAAGGAAGTGAACATTTTTAGGGTTCATGAGATCTGTTTGATCTCCATGGAAGATAAGAAACTGCTCTTGAGCAGGTCTGTGCTCATCTCACTCCTTTTCTTCTGCTCTGCTAATCCCTGCTCCAGTTCCTTCCACTCAGATGAACTTGATATACCACAGTCACATTCCAGTATCTGATAAACAATCCAAGTGCAGCTGATTCTTTATTTAATACCAACTTTAAATTGCAGACCAAGGCGCTCCTTGCCAGCGAAGCAAAGGCCTCAGTTGCTGACATGGAGCTCCAAAGGGCGCTGTATAAAATGGGATTAAATTCATCTCGAATAGTAGTTTGATCAACACTTAACATTCAAGCATTGAAATATTATTTCTGATACAAACTTTACTATTTGGATAACTTTCAAGTATTAATTTAGGTTGCCATCCTGCTGTGAGCCAATACCAAAGAATCCCACCACAGAATATAGATTAGCATTGAAATCCATTCTAGATAATGCTAAGATGGAAAGGATCATTGATGAACAAACCTATGCCTTCTTGCTCTCCAAATATCCTTCCTTATCTACTTTTTATGCCCTTCCCAAGGTACACAAGAAATTGGTACCTATTCCAGGAAGCCCTATCATATCAGGTGTAGTGTATCACCAAATTAATATATATATATATATATATTACACAAGGTTCGTCTACATTAAAAGGTATTTATTAAAAGGCAACAACACAATACTATAAATGTATCACAAACACACAGCCCAGACCCACGGAGCAACAACCCTTTTTAAATCTATCTATCTATATAGTAATCCCCTTCCCCACACGCTTGATCTCACCCACGGTTAGGCCTTCACATCTAGTAATGGCTCACTGCTGCAAGTTTGACATCACATCCACCAAGGAAGAAAAGGAAGCAACAGAGCGATTTCCTGCCTGGCCTTATGTTATATACCCTTAGTTGAGATGATGTGATTTACATCACATCCTGTCCATGCATCACTTCCTTTAGCAATTGTGGGAGGGAAGTAAAGATTCTTAGCCCTCCTACCTAGACCTGTTTAAGGAGGTCCTGAAAGGAAGATAAATTACCATGCAAGGAAGACAAGTTACCACATCAGGTACCAATAATGTGTCATCCAATGCAAGTATTTTTGTAGACTATCATCTAAGGGATTTAGTTCAAAACTTGCCCTCCTATGTAAAAGACACAAATTATATTTTAAAACAATTAGAGGATCTAATTGTACCCAAAGAATCATGGCTGGGATCAATAGATGTCGAGGCCCTCTATAGTAGATTACCACATAAGTCTGGAATAGAGGCAGTTAATTATTTTCTGAGCACAAAGGGTACTAAGTATAAGAAATTCAATACTTTCCTTGTTCAACTTTTGGATCATGTACTGATAAACAATTTTTTTACATATAATGGCAAATGGTTTCACCAAAAGAAAGGCACTGCCATGGGCACATCATCTCCTACTATGATGGTGGGAAGAAAAGCTTCTGTCTCAAGAATCTCTCGAGGCCCATATGGAACATGCTTTAATATGGCGTCGCTATATAGATGATATCCTGGTGGTTTGGACAGGCACCAGGATGGAATTTGAGACATTCTTACAAGCATTGAATACAAATAATATAGGCCTCAAATTTACATTTTTGGACCTTATTATTCGTAAAGATAATCAAGTAAAAATATCTACAACTAATTATCGGAAAGAAACTGCCACTAACACATTACTGTTATGGGATAGCCAACATTTTGAACCTCAGAAAAGAGGTATCCCAAAAGGGCAGTACCTTTGAATCAGAAGAAACTGTAGTTCCAATGAGGAATTCAAAGTAGAAGGAGACAAACTTAGAAAGAGATTCCGTGAGAGTGATACTCAAATAAATGTCTAAAAGCACCATTCAAATATGCTTTGAACTGTAATAGGACAGAATTATTGAACAAACAACTCAATGACAGTATACAGTCCTCAGGTAAATCAGAAAATAGACAACCACGATGTATTATGAAATTTGGATACAATTCTAATACGATTAGGAACATCTTTTCAAACCATTGGCACATACTACAGAGTGATGAGGATCTAAATGGAATATTACCATACATATCGTAGAGGAAGAAACTTGAAAGACACGTTGGTTCACAGTTTCTTCAGTGAGCAAAGACCAAATAACACCTGGATAAACCCACCGATGGGTTGCTTTAAGTGTGGAAAGTGTAAAATTTGCATATATATTAAACCAACTAAGGTTTATAAACATCCAATCAATGGTGAGAAGTTCATACTTAAAGAATTTACTAACTGCTGCTCTACAAACGTGGTTTATGTGGCAACATGCGTTTGTAGTCAGATTTACGTGGGTAAAACTAGGCGCAGGCTATGTAGATGCGTAGGTGAACATGTATATTCTATTCAGAGAGATTTAGATACACCCATAGCACGCCATGTAAAGTATTACCATGGGGGAAGAAGTGATGTTTTAGTTTTTACTGTGCTTGAAAAAGTAGGCCCAAGACAAGGAGATTTGGATCAAAAACTTTTGCAGCATGGAGCACATTGGATTTACCAGCTCAAAGCATTAGCCCCTAATGGATTAATAGGTGTTTACATGTACCTCATTTATTTGAACTATAGGGGGAATAAATCCACATATATAGTCTACCTTCCTCTTGGGTTTATTCTCTTATCAAAGGAATCAATGTCATTCATACTACCCACCATAGAGAATTTTGAGGAAAATCAATAAAATAAGAAGAAATAATTGGGGGTAAATAAGAAATCCTTGTGAAAAGAGTATGATTGCAAGATTCCATATAATAACATCTTACAAAAATCCCAGCTGGAGAATCGTGAACTGGACTATAAAATCTTTATGACAATAAATGAGTTTACACAGTCTCATTTTGGGCCTACCCCCTGAAAAGAGTAAGACTTTAAAACTAACATAGTATATAAGCGTCCTGTAGAGCTCCAGCTGGATAGACAGGAATTGGATTATAAAGTCATTTGGGACAATGAATGAATATGCATAATCCTGAGTCTACTCTCTTAGAAAGGAAATAAGGTCATTTTTATCATCTTCTGTGATGAATGTTGTCAGAACCCAAAAAGATTTGGGGGACATAGAATTTCGTGTGATAAGAGGAGGTTTGTAAGATCCACATAGCATACAATCACACTATGGAGATACAGTTGGACAATTGTGAACTGACCTATAATATCTTGTTCCCTCAATTTAAGGACACATTTTTTTTTAAAAGATGGGCCTTATAGATATGGGATGCAGTATATGCAAGGCAGTTTCTCAGGATACAACAAAGCATACCGTCACCCCTTACTACCTCAATTGGATATAATGAGATCATTTTCAGCTCTTAGTACATATATAGTTGCCCCTATTGAGAGCATATATAGGTAACTTTGTGATTTACACAATTTTACACAAAACAATCACACACATGACAACACTTATTTAGTTTTAATTCAGGTCACTTTATAATTTATGTTATGTTAGTTTATCACAATAGATTGAAGTACACCAGAAAAAGAGATTGAAACTTTTCATGATATGGATAATTTCTTTGTTCACTATAACCAATAAAAAACCTATAGATAATATTATATTAGAGTGAAACTATATTATAAGTTCAAAAAAAAATCATTAAGAATATTTCCTTTACACTAATTGTCACAATTTCACAATTTTTATTAATTTATTATTAATATTGGATCTCATTTTAGACATCAGTTACCCAAATAAACTAGTAAGTTAATAGGGTATCAAGGCTATTTCCCTTTTCTGTGTACATGTAAATCATAAAGGATTCTGTTAAATATAGATTGCATTATATATTTCTTATAATGGATCTTTATCCGTAAATTTGGTAAACAATGGCATATAGGTTGACACCAAGGTAGCGCCATAGAAATAATGTGATCATATAAAAATACATATATATTTATGATGCTTCACAATCATGATCCTTATTGAGTTCAATAATACAATAACGGATGACTTGTGTGACTTTTACAAGGATACTAAACTCATCATGGGAATAATTCAATTATGTATTAATCGGTAGTATCTACAATACCAAGACTTTGACACTGCCTCTGATCAGATTATACTGTCACGTAGGACACATTGGAAGTGTCCTATATAGGAATAGGTGGTGCTATTGTTCAAATATGGAGGCTAAGACGACAGTGCGTGACACACTGAGAAGACGCGCGCTATAATCATTGGTTGCCGTGGAGACGGCAACGCTTTTAAGGCTGATCCGACTGCAAGCTCCGTTTACCCCTGGAAGAAGACGTCTAGCTACGTCAAAACGCATCGGCTTTTGATGACGCTGGGTGCGTCCTCACACTAAGGAGCACGCCAGCGTCTGTTTCCCCTGTTAGTTTGTGTGCAAGTGTACCCTACCTGTCCTAACCCAATTGTATGGATGATGATTTAGATACCCTGGTGAACAGGGAAGTTGATTATTGTTTCCTAATAGGGAGCAGAGATAATTACTTCTTATTGATTTTTATGCCAATCACCGCAATCTAAGCCAACAAACAAACGAGAGGTCCCCCGAGTGGACAGAGATACCATGTTTTTTTAAATAATAAAGGCAGTTTATATATCATGATTATATGGGAGAAATAGGCTAAAAGATCTCATGCAGATTGTGCAGATACCTATAGACTCTGGCATAGAGCCAGGATAGGATTCCTTCTAGTATCTGGTATCTGATTATTGTATAACAAGAATTTTCTAACAAGCCTGCTCCTGATTGATTATGTAATATTTTCAAATATGTTCAACAGATCATTATTAATCCATATGGTTTGAAAAATTTGAAAGGAGTCAACACTTGAGACCTGGATGGTCTTGTTTCTTCCTAAAGGAGATTGATGGTCAGAAAGGACAAATAGTTAAGAGTTGGATAGCTCTGTCACATAAAAACACACATAACTACAGGGGAGAGATATTATTGCCCCTCCAATGTGAGTATATAAACAACTGGTGACAATATATCTCAAAGGAGTAGCCCACTTTTAATCTTTCTATTTTCCAAAATGTTTTAATGGTTTTTACATTGCCGTTGTGACAAAAGATTATTAAAGATTAATTGTTAAAATTATATTTACCCTTGTTGTTATAAAATATGCCATCCTGCTTCACCATTTGGATAAAAAAATGGATATGTCATTAGATCCAAATTGGTACTTAAGATACTCATGTTAATGAAAGGTTGCTCTTGATTTCTTGGATATATTCTAATATCCCACTGAAATAGTGGTATCCCATCTTCATTTTGAACCACCATCGCAACCTTATTAGAAGCTGGTAAATTATAACAGCGTTTATCACAATGGCATTCTCTTCTAAGAACCATATTGACTCTTGGTATAGACAAATTATTTTGTTCAGCATGACTCTGTTGTTCGCATTCTAATTTTTTATAAGCTTGAGTATATGGGTTTTTGGCCATAATGTTATCAAGCTCTTTAAAAACATTTGCTAAGCATTTTTTATTTTCTTATTTTTCAACAGCTTCCATTGTATCTAGTTCATATAGTTGAGCATATTTTCTTTGCTCTCCTACTTCTGGGTGTAAATGTGAAGTTTGGTGGTAAATTTGGCATTGAACTTTAAAACACTAAGTGCCATGTCCTGGAACCCATTTTGCACCCATAGAAGCAAATTAAATGGCACTATTATAAGACTGTATGTTTTGTTTGAAATTACTATAATTTGGAAAAGTAGGGTCACTCATTATACTTTTTCTCCACTCTTCAACATATGGTATGTCAATTGTGTCAAACTTTTTTTATAATCTGTAAGAGAAATGTAAGTGTGATAATATGAAACTTGCGTTCCAATCTAATTAATTGTATTTCTTATGTATAAACAGCAGTACACTACATTAATGCCCTTTTTTGTATTTTTTATTTCTTTATTTAAAAGAATAGTTAAATCATGCAATCACCGGTTCTTAAATTTGTAATATCTGCAGCATATGTCCTATAATAATTATTTTGTCTATTTATATACTTTCAGTAAACCCCAATCGAAAACATTAATTCATCCAATTCAAATTAATAATCTATGTCTTTATTAATTAATAATTAATTTACTTTTTATTTTATTTTAAATTATTAAATCAATTATATAATTATTGAAGAACTAATTATACTGTACCTATTCTATGTAAGTAGATGAATGGAAATTCATGCAGAGTCTTCATAAATGCCCACTGTTGTAAACATTTCTCTGACACTGTCTTCAGCAAGTGTCTGTGGAAATTGACAGAGCTGCAAATTGTAAATTGAAATCAAAATAATTAATACTAATTTTTTGAATAATACATTTCTATTTTTTTCATTTATCTATTAATTAATATTTTTTTTGTCTTGAACTCTATCTGTTATAAAATTTCTGTCTACTAAATATTGCTATACATGAATAATGTTTTTAACACAAATATTTAATCAAGTTTGAAAAAAAAATCTTAATTTCCATAACTTTTTTAATTAATAAATTAATTAATTGATTAATTAATTAATAAGTAATTATACTTTACCTATTGTCTGTAATTAGCAGAATTCAAACTCCTAAAGAGCTAACAATCTCTCTTCAGAAATAACGCCAGCAGATAATTGTCCAGTCACACTGTTCATCACCTGTGGAGAAAGTGAGAAAGATCTGGAAATTGTCCACTATATATAGACCGCAGTCGCAAGACAAAACCGTTGATTTTGGCGTGAATCGTAATTTATAACAGTTTGCGGGCCTCACGATCCACGGTTAAGCTGCAGTTTCCGACCCTCACTATACCGTGTGCGAATATCCCGTCCCTGTCTCTCTTTGCCCCCCTCTGTCTCTCTTTAGCAGTTTCTGGTTGTGACAACATTTGCATGCTCTGTCTAATTTGGGCTACGAGCTTCATCGCCCATTGAGGGCCTCGCGATGACCACCAAAGGCCTATGGCCTTCGGTGCTTATTGCACTTATTGGTTTATTGCCGGCATTTTTTTTCAAGCCCATAAATTGGAAACCGTTCATAGCCCCTCTACCTGCCTTCGGGCACTCATTGCGAGCCTCTTTCCCTCCTCTATCTTACAGGCCTCGCAATGAGCACCTTTGGTGCTCATTGAAAACCTTGTGAAATCCGTAAATTTCGGGCCTCGTGATGAAAACTTGCAATTACAACAACTATATATGTGATCACAAAAGAATGGGGGCCCTGTCTTTGAGCTTAGAATCTAACGTACAAAGTGCTTTCCCCAAATCAACATACAAGACTGAAAACTTGCAAACTTACAATCTAAATTGTTAGGGTATGATAGATGTATTATGCATATGTGTTGGCCCCATGCAAGAAAAACATTTATTGACTGAATACTACATCAAATTTTTAAACAGGATTAATTTTTAATCCAGAGAGTTAGATAATGCTCTCACAATATGCTCAAAGAAGAGCTACCAAGACCTTCCTGGTGACTTAAACAGCATAAGCAGGCTGCGCTTCCATTTCAACTTTTTACTAACTCGTCCAAGCTTGCCATAACTCCCCCCTCTCCCCATAAGAAAATGTCTTTAAATTTCATGGTTACAGTCACCATCTGAAGAGATCTTGGATTCTATCACTGCCTCCACCTCTTCCCTATATATTTGCCAGGAACTGATGTTGCCGTTTGCCATGATCTTCGTCTCTTTAACATTGAGCAGCAGACCAGCTTTTGCACTCTCTTCTTTTACCCTCATCAATAGGTCCTTTAGATCCTTCTGACTTTCAGCCATCTGAGTAGTATCATCCACGTATCAGAGGTTGTGGATATTTCTTCCAGCAATATTGATTGCAGCTTTACATTCATCCAGCCCGGCCTCATGCATGATGTACTCTGCGTAAAAGTTGACTAGATAAGGTGACAATATACAACCTTGTTTAACACCTTACAGATCTTGAACCAATCTGCTGTCCCATGTTGGGTTGGGTCCATATACAGATTGCTCAAGGGGTGGAAGAGATGGTCTGGTACTCCCATCTCTTTAAAAACATGCCACATTTTGTTGTGATTTTTTGTTGTTGTTCCCTGGTTAATGTTGCAAACTTTGGTTCAAAGTTATTCAGGCATAGAATATTCTATGTCTAGTCATTTAAATCTATTCTTTACTTTCACTGCATATTCCCAAGGGATATTATTTAATTTGTATCTGCTTGGTCTTATTATCTTCCCTCTTTTCTTCAGTTTAATTCTGAATCTTTCAATAAGAAGCTCATGGTGTTCTATGTTGGTGATGTCCATTTGTAGAGTTGACTCTGAGGCTGGTGGAAGAAGGTGTTTGCTATGACCAGAGAATTATCTTGATAGAATTCTAGTAACGTCTGACCTGCTTCATTTTGCCAAACTTTCCAGTTATTCCAGCTATGTTTTGGTTCCCTACTTCAGCATTTAAATTTCCTATGATGAGAGTAACACCTTTTCTTGGTGTTATATCCATAATGTGTCTTCAGCATCCGTGGTTGGAGCATAGACTTGAATCACTGTCATGTTAAATGACTTGCCTTGAATTTGAATTGAAATCAATTTGTCAATCAATCTATCAATTTACTGAGTTCTAACTGAGTACTGCTTTGGCCACCATTTGATTGACTATGAGAGCTACTCCATTTCTTCTGCAGGATTCTTGACCACAGTAGAAGATCTAGTGGTTGTCTTATGTGAAATGTCCAGTTCATTTAAGTTCACAAATTCCCAGTATATCAATGGATATCTCATGTTTGACCATGTCCAGTTTGCTTTGGTTCATAGTTCTAACATTACAGGTTTCTATGCTGAATGTTTTTTTGCAGAAGTGGACTTTTCGTGCCCCTTCAAACACATCCCCAGCTTGGTTTCCTTTCAGCTTTGGCCCAACCACTTCATTAGATTTGGTGCTACTCATACTCACCCTCTGCTCTTTCTCAGTAATGTGGTAGGCACCTTCTGTCCTGAGGCGCTCATCTTCCAGTGCCATATCATTATGTCTCTGTTTGTGCTTGTCCATAAAGTTATCTTAGAAAAGTTACTGGAGTAAGTTATCAGTTCCTTCTCCAGTGGATCACAGTTTGTCTGACCTCTCTGCTATGACCTGGCCACCTTGAGTGACCCTACATGGTATAGCCATAGCTTCATTGAAGTACAAAGGTCCCTTCACCACATCAAGGTATCATTCCAAAGAGGAAGAAGGAACTTGGACCAAAGCAACTCAGTAGACAGAATCTTTTTTTGGATTTTGCAAGGGCTTTTGCCACAGTGCTAAATTGAACCCTATGGTACAAAGTAAGGTATACATGAACTGCTGTAAATATCTGCTCATGGATTGAAAACTGGGATAAAAGAAAATAAACAAATCTTTTGTTATAAATGGAAAATCATGTAATGCATGTAATATAATATCATATTAATATTGCATTCATCTGGAATGTGGTTTTGATCGCAACTTGTAATTGAAGCCCGTAGGACTTTGAAATCTACCCTCCCCTTTTTCAGTGACGTAACACTAACAATCTCTTTTTCCATTGACTCCGTCTAAACCCATAATTATGGTCTACACTAATTGAATATCCGCACGGCCGCAAATCCATTGTTCTAGAAACCAGCTATAATTTTCGTCTCAAGCCCGTAGCTCACAGCCCCTTCCAGTTGAATAGCATCATAACTCTGCCAAATTTCGAGCCCACAGCCGTTATGTGCTTCATGTTGGACTTACAGGGCTAAAATTTAATATGGCCCTTGATCTACTAAAAGTATTTTTTCAACTGCAATAACTAGGTACCACATATAGTTGTCGTAATTGCGAGTTTGTTGGTAATGCTAAAAGGCACTCATTGTGAGACTCGCAACACAGGCTCCACCGGATCCGAGTTAAGGGCTTCATAAAACGCTGCCATAACTCGGAAGCAGTTGGGAGACAGCCAAAAGATGCAAATTAATTATAAAATGTACTTACAACCTCACACACAGCACAGGGGGAGAGGCAGGGAGTCTGTAAGTGAGGTTGCAAGCTAATTTGCTAATTAATTGGCATTTTTGGGAGGTCTCAGAATGGCTAGGCGAGGAAAAAAATGGCGTCCATAAAGATGTAATTTTTTTTCAAGCCCAAAAATTGGAAACCTATTTCGGGCTTGTGGAAAACTATAAATTTTCCAAGCGTGCAAAAGGACCCCACTATCCCCTCCTCCAAAGACTGAGCCTATCAACAGGTCCCACAGGAGGGATCATAATAGCAAGCCACCACCTCCTCTCGCCCACAGCAGTGCACTGGACTGGCCGAAACCACCACCACCACCGAGCCCACTAACACCACCACCCTTACTCCACGAGACTCCACCCAGGCCCCAGATAATAATAAAGAGATAATACACATGCAAAGTCCAATTTGTGATACTGTGGAGTATCAAGTCTCCCCTGAGGGCCTGATAACAATGTGAAAGCTGCTATTGGAATAAGTTGCCAGTTCCTTTTCTAGTGGACTGTGATTTGTCTGACCTCTCTGCTATAACCTACCCACGTAGAGTGATCCTACATGGTATAGCTCACAGCTTCATTGAAGTACACAATCCCCTTCACCACCACCACTAGAGAAGGCACTGGCAACCCAGTATCTTTGGCATGCAAACCTTGTGGAACAGCACAGACAGAGACCTAGCTAAATGTGCTGAAGTCCATAGGGTCACAGAGAGTCAGACACGACTGAAGTACTGAACAACGAATAATAAAATGTTCCCCTGGTACTTGATATGTGTGATGTGGCAGTGTCATTTGGCAGCTATTTGTTTTCCAAATGTAGATGTGATGAGTGAGATGTATATGCAATTATATGTGTATATCACATATATAGTTGTGAGCATACGAGCTTGCTTAAGGCCGAAGGCGCTCCATGCCAGCAACTGAGGCCCTCCTGGTCACCAACTGGAACCTGAATCACTGTATTTACCTGCTTGCGGGCTCGCATAGCGAGCCCGCAGCCCCTCGAAGTCGCGCTAAAAAAGAACCGGAAGTGGGACCAGAACTCACTGCACAAAACTTCAAGTCCCAGAATGCTCAGCAGCACAAGCCACTCAGCACATTAGGGGGCGAGTCTAATATATAATATAGCTGTGTATGTAAATCTGTCTCTCACTCTGCAAAAACAAATGGAAAGATAGAACTGTTTTTTTATCTGCCTAGAAACTAATGATGTCATCACGTGTGCAATCATTGTATTGGCCAGGACCGTTTCTCATTTCTCCCTATAATGTGTGTGTTACAGTCACTGTGTGAGACATCTATGTGGAGCTGCACAGACCTGGGGATCCAAGTGATATCTTGGAGGGAGTTTATGGGTCACATTTAATGTATATATTTAAATATTGTGGTAGGGAGGATTATCTTTAAGGACCTGGACTTTTATGTGAAATCAATATACTCTAGATGGCTTCTTATTTACATTATACAATATATATATATATATATATATATATACACACACATTATATATAGATATATATTATATATATATATACACATACACACATTATATATATGTATATATATATTATATATATATATATACACATACACACATTATATATATATCACATATTATAATTGTCTAACTACGATTCGGCGTCACGCTGCGTTGCGTAGTGCATACGACTCGTAGCACTTTGGCAATGAGCGCCGCAGGCGCTCATTGCAGGCGAGCCTCGCGCAGCGAGGCGAGCCGTTAAATCGTAGCACTTTGGCAATGAGCGCCGCAAGCGCTCATTGCAGGCGAGCCTCGCGCACCGAGGCGAGCCATTAAATTGTAGCACTTTGGCAATGAGCGCCACAGGCGCTCATTGCAGACGAGCCTCGAGTAGCGAGGCGAGCCGTTATGTTAAATCGTAGCACTTTGGCAATGAGCGCCGCAGGCGCTCATTTCAGGCGAGGCGAGCCGTTAAATCGTAGCACTTTGGCAATGAGCGCCGCAAGCGCTCATTGCAGGCGAGCCTCGCGCACCGAGGCGAGCCGTTAAATTGTAGCACTTTGGCAATGAGCGCCGCAGGCGCTCATTGCAGGCGAGCCTCGAGTAGCGAGGCGAGCCGTTATGTTAAATCGTAGCACATTGGCAATGAGCGCCGCAGGTGCTCATTGCAGGCGAGCCGTTAAACTGTTGCACTTAGAAAAAAAATAAGAGGTGAAAAAAATTGCGAGATAAGCGGCGGAACAAAAACAGTAAAAAAAACACTAAATACACACTAAAAAATAAAACAAAGGTCACTTACAGCATGGGGAACCAGGCAGGACATCTGGAAGTGAGTTGGAACTGCAATTTAGATCGATTTAGCCGAGTTACAAAGATCGAAAATCGCCTAAGCGAGAAAAAAATGGCCGCCGAAAAAAATGAAAACGAGGCTATACTACTACGAACTGCGTAAAACACAGTCACAGACGTATGTCTTTGAAAAACAAAAAGATAAAGGATGTGGATTAACCGTGCAATGAGTAAAACGACAGTAGCGAGTACATTTTACGAAACACAATTACAGATTTACGCATTAACACAGATTTAACGACTTTGTCTCGCGCAACATCGGATTTCCCGCCTACGCATTTGATGTGAAATATAAGTTGCAATTTACAACAAAAAAAAAAAAATTGTATTTATTTTAAGAAAAAAAAAAAGGGACAAATGTAGCGTCATGTTGTGTAGCAAACACATTTCACTTCATTTAATTTTTAGTGACCGTCATTTGACCGTTTGACCATATTTACTGTTAAAACGTAGTACTTTAGCGGGCAGAGCGATGAGCTTTGGCAATGAGCGCCGCAGAAAAAAATGCCGCACGAACAAAACAAAAACCAGGCGACAGCACTATAACCACGTAAAACACGTACCGATAATCCGCTAAGACGCATAACACACATTATCCACCATTTTAGGATAATGCGGAAGTACACAGCGACGTTAACGGTTTCGGATCGTGTACGCACACTATTACACTGCACACATTCATCACGCTTACACAGTACCTCCACACCACTAATGCTGCTGCAACATCAACACAGATTGCCAGCTCTTCAACACAATGCATAAAAATACGTAAATTCATTTATTAATTTGATTTCTATATTTCAGTAGTACACAGAAAACAACATTAGCTACCTTACAATTCCATATGTATATTAATAACTAAAGAACTTTTAAAACATACACATCTGATTGCCGTCATTTTTTGACGGGCAACACGCTAGTATATATATAAAGACAAAAGAGTAAATACAATGATTATAGGCTATAGTAAAAATGACTAAGAACATTTATTGTGATCGACTAAAACTAAAGAACGTCGTAGTATTGTATACTCGATCCCTATGATTCATCCTTACGAAAAATACCTTTCTGTTTGATGGATGTTGGTATAGACAGATTAGGGGCACAGCCATGGGCACGGCGTGTGCCCCAAAATATGCCAACCTCTTTTTAGGAAAATGGGAAAGAGATGAAGTATTTTCGGAAAAATTCGAAGCCTTTACAAAAAAGGTTCTCCTGTGGTCCAGATTTATCGATGACATCTTAATAGTGTGCACCGCAAAAAAGGAAGAATTCGAAGACTTTGTAAATGTACTAAATCGAAACGAATATGGGCTTAAGCTGACGTTTGAGATCCATGAAAGTACCATAAACTTCTTAGACCTAAGTATCACGAAAGAACAGACTGGTGAAATCAGGACAACGACATATAGAAAGGAGACATCGACCAATATGCTGCTACATTGGGAAAGTCAGCATCCCAAACCGCTGAAAATGGGAATACCAGTGGGGCAATATCTGCGATTACGTAGAAATTGCAGCAATATTAAGGATTTTAAGAGTCAGGCTAAAAACCTGAAACAAAAATTTAAATATAGAGGTTACCCGAATATGATTTTGAAGCGTGCTTACCATAGAGCACTTATGGATGAGAGAGATACTCTCCTGTACCGAAAGAAAGAGGAATTAAAAGATGAAAAAGGCCTGGTTAGGTGCATTATGACATATGGGTGTCAGAGTGAGAAGATTCTGGACATCCTCAATAAATACTGGTATCTTCTAAAAAATGATGGAGTACTAAACGATTGCCTACCGGAAAGGGCCTCCGTAACCTATCGGAGAGGGCATAACATAAAGGACACATTAGTAAAAAGCCTTTTTGTGAAAGAAAAATCTAAAACCAATTGGCTAAGTGGAAAAAATACACAGGGTCTATACAAATGCAGTAGATGCAAGGCGTGTAAATACATAGAACCTGCCAAAGCCTTTGAACATCCCAAGACGGGAAAAAAGTATCCGTTAAATGGATTTTTTAATTGTCTCTCAACATACGTAATATATGTACTTACATGTAAATGTGGTATGATATACGTGGGAAAAACCGAAAGACAGATACGCCGACGTATACCGCAGGCGCTCATTGCAGGCGAGCCTCGCGCAGCGAGGCGAGCCGTTAAGTCTTAGCACTTTGGTAATGAGCGCCGCAAGCGCTCATTGTAGGCGAGCCTCGCGCACCGAGGCGAGCCGTTAAATTGTAGTACTTTGGCAATGAGCGCCGCAGGCGCTCATTGCAGGTGAGCCTCGAGTAGCGAAGCGAGCCGATATGTTAAATTGTAGCACATTGGCAATGAGCGCCGCAGGCGCTCATTGCAGGCGAGCCTCGCTAAGCGAGGCAAACCGTTAAACCGTAGCACTTAGAAAAAAAATACGAGGTGAAAAAAATTGCGAGATAAGCGGCGGAACAAAAACAGTAAAAAAAACACTAAATACACACTAAAAAATAAAACAAAGGTCACTTACAGCATGGGGAACCAGGCAGGACATCTGGAAGTGAGTTGGAACTGCAATTTAGATCGATTTAGCCGAGTTACAAAGATCGAAAATCGGCTAAGCGAGAAAAAAATGTCCGCCGAAAAAAATGAAAACGAGGCTATACTACTACGAACTGAGTAAAACACAGTCATAGACGTATGTCTTTGAAAAACAAAAAGATAAAGGATGCGGATTAACCGTGCAATGAGTAAAACGACAGTAGCGAGTACATTTTACGAAACACAATTACAGATTTACGCATTAACACAGATTTAACGACTTTGTCTCGAGCAACATCGGATTTCCTGCCTAAACCAACGCATTTGATGTGAAATATAAGTTGCAATTTACAAAAATAAATAAATAAATTGTATTTATTTTAAGAAAAAAAAAAAGGGACAAATGTAGCGTCATGTTGTGTGGCAAACACATTTCACTACATTTAATTTTTAGTGACCGTCATTTGACCGTTTGACCATATTTACTGTTAAAACGTAGTACTTTAGCGGGCAGAGCGATGAGCTTTGGCAATGAGCGCCGCAGAAAAAATGCCGCACGAACAAAACAAAAACCAGGCGACAGCACTATAACCACGTAAAACACGTACCGATAATCCGCTAAGACGCATAACACACATTATCCACCATTTTAGGATAATGCGGAAGTACACAGATACGTTAACGGTTTCGGATCGCGTACGCACACTATTACACTGCACACGTTCATCACGCTTACACAGTACCTCCACACCACTAATGCTGCTGCAACATCAACACAGATTGCCAGCTCTTCAACACAATGCATAAAAATACGTAAATTAATTTATTAATTTGATTTCTATATTTCAGTAGTACACAGAAAACAACATTAGCTACCTTACAATTCCATATGTATATTAATAACTAAAGAACTTTTAAAACATACACATCTGATTGCCGTCATTTTTTGACGGGCAATACGCTAGTATATATATAAAGACAAAAGAGTAAATACAATGATTATAGGCTATAGTAAAAATGACTAAGAACATTTATTGTGATCGACTAAAACTAAAGAACGTCGTAGTATTGTATACTCGATCCCTATGATTCATCCTTACGAAAAATACCTTTCTGTTTGATGGATGTTGGTATAGACAGATTAGGGGCACAGCCATGGGCACGGCGTGTGCCCCAAAATATGCCAACCTCTTTTTAGGAAAATGGGAAAGAGATGAAGTATTTTCGGAAAAATTCGAAGCCTTTACAAAAAAGGTTCTCCTGTGGTCCAGATTTATCGATGACATCTTAATAGTGTGCACCGCAAAAAAGGAACAATTCGAAGACTTTGTAAATGTACTAAATCGAAACGAATATGGGCTTAAGCTGACGTTTGAGATCCATGAAAGTACCATAAACTTCTTAGACCTAAGTATCACGAAAGAACAGACTGGTGAAATCAGGACAACGACATATAGAAAGGAGACATCGACAATTATGCTGCTACATTGGGAAAGTCAGCATCCCAAACCGCTGAAAATGGGAATACCAGTGGGGCAATGGCTGCGATTACGTAGAAATTGCAGCAATATTGAGGATTTTAAGAGTCAGGCTAAAAACCTGAAACAAAAATTTAAATATAGAGGTTACCCGAATAGGATTTTGAAGCGTGCTTACCATAGAGCACTTATGGATGAGAGAGATACTCTCCTGTACCGAAAGAAAGAGGAATTAAAAGATGAAAAAGGCCTGGTTAGGTGCATTATGACGTATGGGTGTCAGAGTGAGAAGATTCTGGACATCCTCAATAAATACTGGTATCTTCTAAAAAATGATGGAGTACTAAAGTATTGCCTACCGGAAAGGGCCTCCGTAACCTATCGGAGAGGGCCTAACATAAAGGACACATTAGTAAAAAGCCTTTTTGTGAAAGAAAAATGTAAAACCAATTGGCTAAGTGGAAAAAATACACAGGGTCTATACAAATGCAGTAGATGCAAGGCGTGTAAATACATAGAACCTGCCAAAGCCTTTGAACATCCCAAGACGGGAAAAAAGTATCCGTTAAATGGATTTTTTTATTGTCTCTCAACATACGTAATATATGTACTTACATGTAAATGTGGTATGATATACGTGGGAAAAACCGAAAGACAGATACGCCGACGTATACTGGAACATGTATATTCCATTACCAGAGAGATAGATACCCCAGTATCGTGACACATACGCCAGTGCCAAGGACAAAATTTGAATGGCTTTAAATTCCACATAGTAGATCATGTGCCACAAAATTTGAGAGGAGGTGATCGGAAAACACAACTGCTTCAATTAGAAAGCAGGTGGATTTATGACCTGGGGGCCCAGGTACCAAATGGCCTAAACGAAGGGTTTTCATTCTTGCCATTTATTTAGTGACTCGATGCGGCAGAATATATAAGTTTAATCTTATCTGCCCCCTTATAGAGGTATGGGGTAATGGTGTCCCACATTCATGAGAAATTTCTTGATTTAAAGCATTTCCCTTCTTGTTAATTTATGTTAATTAAATTTCAGTAAACACAAAAATAAGCACTGGTACTAATTTGACGGTCAAAACGTCCCTAACAGTAATAGGAAATAATTGTAAATCTCTTTAAATACTAGTTAGACCTTAGGAAGCTGCTACATTGACAGTGTAGAGATATATTACAAAAGGCCATCAAGTGGAGAGTATTAGTATAAGAGATAACATGACTACTTTATAAGGTTCTAAATTTAATAGGTGGGTTGTAACCATAATAACGTAAATTACAAAAAGTACCATTTAATGTATCAGATGGCGAAATATTAGAACACTTTACTATATATAAGTTTGATCACATATAACTGTGTCAATTCTGTAATAGATATTCAAACTTGTTCCCTAAAATGACAGATTACATGCTCAAATACAATCAGAGGTTGGCTACCTAAGAATAGTAAATGAGATTCGTCCAATTCCTCCCGTTAGCAAATGATGTCACGAGTGACACGGGATGGACCAATAGAAGTAAGGGGAGGCGGAGCTACTATTCTATCAAAAAGGCCTGCGAAAACCCAACTTCACATTGCAGCAGACAGAGCACAAGCCTTGAAAAAGCCGGAGCAGGGTGAAACTGAGCATCAGTCAGCGGCGATACAGTGCAGTGTGGCGGCATTACATTGCTGTGCCTTGGCTGAGTATTGAAGGATTATATATTTTGTTGAAGTGTGTGCTACGCTATACCGCGGATACAGGCTGTGCATTGTCTGTTATCCTGAATGCGGTGATGCGGTCAGTGTGAGGCTCCCGTTGTTATCGGGTGTTCCACTGGAACCTGAGCATTTTCAGGTATCGTATGGTGGATTGTGTGCCTCACATAGGTACCGTGTTCACCACTAGTAGGTACAGTCCGGTTACCCGTCCAATCATTTACCTTTGGCAGCCAGGCAACACTCGCTTAACCATTGTGTTACAGAGTGAATGCTGTCCATAAAAACACTGTATAGGCTATCTGCATAGTTTTCGATTTTTAATACTATAATATTTTAACATTAAATAGTTTTGTATATGCCTCTATCCTATGATTTTGCATGCCTAAAATGAGGATATTATTCCCACAAGGGGGACAGTATAGTCCCAGATTTACTCTACTCTATCACACAAAACAGTCCCTTATTCACTCTACCTCATCACTTTGTCTTACACTTCAAACACATAAAATTTAGTTTATTTTAGATATCACAGTTCCATATACGTAACCATACCATATCATTTGGTCTTACACCTTAATATTTGTAGTATTTCGTTTTTTTGTAGATATCTTTTTCATATTTATCTTTATCATATCACATTACACATTACCTAACACTTTAACATATATAGTTCACCTCATTTGCATTTATCTTCACATATACTCCTTATACCCTTTCAGGGTCACTCTCTTGTAGGGTCTATCAGGTCCCATGGTGTAGAAACATATGCTAATGATTATTTTTAAACACCCCAATTTTTTGGTATATATGAGACTATCTGCCTAGATTCACTAGTCCCCCCTTTATGCTTTTTTTGTATCATAGGGATCGAGTATACAATACTACGACATTCTTTAGTTTTAGTCGATCACAATAAATGTTCTTAGTCATTTTTACTATAGCCTATAATCTTTCATTGTATTTACTCTTTTGTCTTTAATTAATTCAGTGTCAAGCACTATAGGAGCTATCGTCTAGGGCTTCACCATAGTCACTTTTAGTTACTAATATTCACTATTTAACCAGTGGTTTAATCCACAATATTAGTGTAATGAGATCTGTAACATTTTGATTTTACTTGACCTTACCACTTCCCCGCCCACCAACTCATAAGAGTGGCTAAAATACGTATCTACCTATATCCAACAGAATTAGATCTACTTTCTATTATTAATAAGGACTATCTAACTATAGCTACTAAATCTTGGTAAAATGGCTTCAGCTAGATGGAATACCTGGGATATGTCTAACCTCCAAAAAGAAGCCGAAGCACTGCTTCAAGGTAGTATAAACTTGAATGAGAATAAGCAGAGTGAAGATCTATTAAGCATGAGTAAGGAAGCGCTAAGGATTCTTAAGAGAGAAACCAGAACTGTATGGGAGATCACGAGTCTTGAGAATTACCTAAAAAACAAAATAATACCAAGAGGCCTAAGATTACAATTAATACCTGTGACTCACCTCTTAGAAAATACCTTTATTGAAAAGTGGCTGGAAATAACAACTAAATGCTCTTTGGATTTGATAACATTAATCCTAGAACAGGAGAAACAAAACCTAGAAGAACTCATGAAATTAGCAGAGAAATCTAGACAGGAATTATTAAAATTACAAACAGAACCAAACTTTGATGAGATCCTGGAGAAAATAAATGACCAGCTAGAAAAATATCAAAAAGATATATCGTTTAGAAAACAGAAAAAACATCAGAGAGACAAAATGGACTTTGAGAACAAAACAGCATTCAAAATTTTGGGTCGGAAAAAAACACCCGAAAATGTGGAATTAAGTTCTTCTGAATGCTCAGAAGCAGAGGGCGTGCAGCAAGAAGGAATCCAGAGAAGATTCAGAAGAACAGCACAGAAACCACATACAGATCAGTCTAAATCTCAAACTAGATATCAACAGTCCAATATGGAGCGTTTTTTGGACAAGGGGCCAGACCAAAAACCATCCAGGGGCCCAGGGAGACCGAAAGGCCGCCTGAACAACCACTAGCTAAGCCAACCCCTCATAAACTAATAAAGAGAGCAATTATAGAAGACAAAAAGAGTAAGAACCAAATTAGTGAAATAGAATCAACAAAAGACGATGAAAAAAGAATCATCAATTTATCCAAATTCGTCTTAAATGAAGTACATTTGGAAGTACTAAATAAAGGCCTAAATTTCACTCCCACTAGCTATGTTAACAATTTTATAAATATTAAAGATGTGAATCTGTTTCTATGGAAAGTAGGGCTGAAAAAGTTCTACTATGATAAAGATAAGAAAAGGATGGAGAATCTGAGGCTGACTATAACCGATAAAGAAGCTCTACAGAATTTATTAGAACTTATGAATGAAGAACAGCCACAAAATAATGGGATAGAAAAATACCTAAAAGAACAGTGTAAAGAAAAAACGAGGTTTACACCTGAATTTAAAAACTACCCCAACCTGGATTTATTTCTCCATCTAGTAAGCAATGAGTTTGAAACTATCAATAAAGAGAGAGAAAAGAACAAGAAATCAAGACAAGATAACATTTCAATTGAGGAAAGAAAGGCATTGAGGGAATTGAAATCCTCTGACATAGAGATTAAGCCAGCGGACATGAGAGGAAACATTGTGTTGATGGATAAAGCAGATTACCAAGAAATGTGTTTATGGATTATAAAAAGCACTGAAACTTATGAAAAACTCTTGAATAATCCAGGCACTAAATATAGAGAAGAACTTGACGTAATCCTTAAAAAAGCACTTGAGAACGGGTTATTACTCCAATCAAACTATGAATATCTCCTGCCCCAGGAACCTGTCTCGGCTACATTTTATGCTCTCCCAAAAATCCATAAGAAGAAGTCTCCGGTACCAGGTAGACCTGTAGTCTCCGGTACTAAAAACCTAACTGAGAGAATCAGTGCCCTAGTGGACCAACACCTGCGTCCGATGGTTTGCACGTTACCGTCATTTATAAAGGACACCACTGATCTATTAAGACAGTTGGATGACCTTGGGGTACCGTCCACATCAATGCTAGCTAGCATTGATGTGGAACAATTATATAGTAACATCCCACACCATCTGGGTCTAAGAGTAGCACGTTTCTTTCTAGAAACACAGGGGAATCAGAACCAGGACTGGAATGAATTTATTCTAGAGTTATTATAGTTCATCCTTACGAAAAATACCTTTCTGTTTGATGGATGTTGGTATAGATAGATTAGGGGCACAGCCATGGGCACGGCGTGTGCCCCAAACTATGCCAACCTCTTTTTAGGAAAATGGGAAAGAGATGAAGTATTTTCTGAAAAATTCAAAGCCTTTACAAAAAAGGTTCTCCTGTGGTCCAGATTTATCGATGACATCTTAATAGTGTGGACCGGAAAAAAGGAAGAATTCGAAGACTTTGTAAATGTACTAAATCGAAACGAATATGGGCTTAAGCTGACGTTTGAGATCCATGAAAGTACCATAAACTTCTTAGACCTAAGTATCACGAAAGAACAGACTGGTGAAATCAGGACAACGACATATAGAAAGGAGACATCGACCAATATGCTGCTACATTGGGAAAATCAGCATCCCAAACCGCTGAAAATGGGAATACCAGTGGGGCAATATCTGCGATTACGTAGAAATTGCAGCAATATTGAGGATTTCAAGAGTCAGGCTAAAAACCTGAAACAAAGATTTAAATATAGAGGTTACCCGAATAGGAATTTGAAGCGTGCTTACCATAGAGCACTTATGGATGAGAGACATACTCTCCTGTACCGCAAGAAAGAGGAATTAAAAGATGAAAAAGGCCTGGTTAGGTGCATTATGACGTATGGGTGTCAGAGTGAGAAGATTCTGGACATCCTCAATAAATACTGGTATCTTCTAAAAAATGATGGAGTACTAAAGTATTGCCTACCGGAAAGGGCCTCCGTAACCTATCGGAGAGGGCCTAACATAAAGGACACATTAGTAAAAAGCCTTTTTGTGAAAGAAAAATGTAAAACCAATTGGCTAAGTGGAAAAAATACACAGGGTCTATACAAATGCAGTAGATGCAAGGCGTGTAAATACATAGAACCTGCCAAAGCCTTTGAACATCCCAAGACGGGAAAAAAGTATCCGTTAAATGGATTTTTTAATTGTCTCTCAACATACGTAATATATGTACTTACATGTAAATGTGGTATGATATACGTGGGAAAAACCGAGACAGATACGCCAACGTATACTGGAACATGTACATTCCATTATCAGAGAAATGGATACCCCAGTATCGAGACATATACGCCAGTGCCAAGGACAAAATCTGAATGGCTTTAAATTCCACATAGTAGATCATGTGCCACAAAATTTGAGAGGAGGTGATCGGAAAACACAACTGCTTCAATTAGAAAGCAGGTGGATTTATGACCTGGGTGCCCAGGTACCAAATGGCCTAAACGAAGGGTTTTCATTCTTGCCATTTATTTAGTGACTCGATGCGGCAGAATATATAAGTTTAATCTTATCTGCCCCCTTATAGAGGTATGGGGTAATGGTGTCCCACATTCATGAGAAATTTCTTGATTTAAAGCATTTCCCTTCTTGTTAATTTATGTTAATTACATTTCAGTAAACACAAAAATAAGCACTGGTACTAATTTGATGGTCAAAACGTCCCTAACAGTAATAGGAAATAATTGTAAATCTCTTTAAATACTAGTTAGACCTTAGGAAGCTGCTACATTGACAGTGTAGAGATATATTACAAAAGGTCATCAAGTGGAGAGTATTAGTATAAGAGATAACATGACTACTTTATAAGGTTCTAAATTTAATAGGTGGGTTGTAACCATAATAACGTAAATTACAAAAAGTACCATTTAATGTATCAGATGGCAAAATATTAGAACACTTTACTATATATAAGTTTGATCACATATAACTGTGAATTCTGTAATAGATATTCAAACTTGTTCCCTAAAATGACAGATCCCATGCTCAAATACAATCAGAGGTTGGCTACCTAAGAATAGTAAATGAGATTTGTCCAATTCCTCCCGTTAGCAAATGATGTCACAAGTGACACGGGATGGACCAATAGAAGTAAGGGGAGGCGGAGCTACTATTCTATCAAAAAGGCCCGCGAAAACCCAACTTCACACTGCAGCAGTAGGAGCACAAGCCTTGAAAAAGCCCGAGCAGGGCGAAACTGAGCATCAGTCGGCGGCGATACAGTGCAGTGTGGCGGCATTACATTGCTGTGCCTTGTCTGAGTAGTGAAGGATTATATATTTTGTTGAAGTGTGTGCTACGCTATACCGCGGATACAGGCTGTGCATTGTCTGTTATCCTGAATGTGGTGATGCGGTCAGTGTGAGGCTCCCGTTGTTGTCGGGTGTTCCACTGGAACCTGAGCATTTTCAGGTATCGTATGGTGGATTGTGTGCCTCACATAGGTACCGTGTTCACCACTAGTAGGTACAGTCCAGTTTCCCTTCCAATCATTTACCTTTGTCACCCAGGCAACACTCGCTTAACCATTGTGTTACAGAGTGAATGCTGTCCATAAAAACACTGTATAGGCTATCTGCATAGTTTTCGATTTTTAATACTATAATATTTTAACATTAAATAGTTTTGTATATGCCTCTATCCTATGATTTTGCATGCCTAAAATGAGGATATTATTCCCACAAGGGGGACAGTATAGTCCCAGATTTACTCTACTCTATCACACAACACAGTCCCTTATTCACTCTACCTCATCACTTTGTCTTACACTTCAAACACATAAAATGTAGTTTATTTTAGATATCACAGTTCCATATACGTAACCATACCATATCATTTGGTCTTACACCTTAATATTTGTAGTATTTTGTTTTTTTGTAGATATCTTTTTCATATTTATCTTTATCACATCACATTACACATCACCTAACACTTTAACATATATAGTTCACCTCATTTGCATTTATCTTCACATATACTCCTTATACCCTTTCAGGGTCACTCTCTTGTAGGGTCTATCAGGTCCCATGGTGTGGAAACATATGCTAATGATTATTTTTAAACACCCCAATTTTTTGGTATATATGAGACTATCTGCCTAGATTCACTAGTCCCCCCTTTATGCTTTTTTTGTATCATAGGGATCGAGTATACAATACTACGACGTTCTTTAGTTTTAGTCGATCTCAATAAATGTTCTTAGTCATTTTTACTATAGCCTATAATCTTTCATTGTATTTACTCTTTTGTCTTTAATTAATTCAGTGTCAAGCACTATAGGAGCTATCGTCTAGGGCTTCACCATAGTCACTTTTAGTGACTAATATTCACTATTCAACCAGTGGTTTAATCCACAATACTAGCGTAATGAGATCTGTAACATTTCGATTTTATTTGACCTTTCCACTTCCCCGCCCACCAACTCATAAGAGTGGCTAAAATACGTATCTACCTATATCCAAAAGAATTAGATCTACTTTCTATTATTAATAAAGACTATCTAACTATAGCTACTAAATCTTGGTAAAATGGCTTCAGCTAGATGGAATACCTGGGATATGTCTAACCTCCAAAAAGAAGCCGAAGCACTGCTTCAAGTTAGTATAAACTTGAATGATAATAAGCAGAGTGAAGATCTATTAAGCATCAGTAAGGAAGCGCTAAGGATTCTTAAGAGAGAAACCAGAACTGTATGGGAGATCACGAGTCTTGAGAATTACCTAAAAAACAAAATAATACCAAGAGGCCTAAGATTACAATTAATACCTGCGACTCACCTCTTAGAAAATACCTTTATTGAAAAGTGGCTGGAAATAACAACTAAATGCTCTTTGGATTTGATAACATTAATCCTAGAACAGGAGAAACAAAACCTAGATGAACTCACGAAATTAGCAGAGAAATCTAGACAGGAATTATTAAAATTACAAACAGAACCAAACTTTGATGAGATCCTGGAGAAAATAAATGACCAGCTAGAAAAATATCAAAAAGATATATCGTTTAGAAAACAGAAAAAACATCAGAGAGACAAAATGGACTTTGAGAACAAAATAGCATTCAAAATTTTGGGTCGGAAAAAAACACCCGAAAATGTGGAATTACGTTCATCTGAATGCTCAGAAGCAGAGGGTGTGCAGCAAGAAGGAATCCAGAGAAGATTCAGAAGAACAGCACAGAAACCACATACAGATCAGTCTAAATCCATTAGATATCAACAGTCCAATATGGAGCGTTTTTTGGACAAGGGGCCAGACCAAAAACCATCCAGGGGCCCAGGGAGACCGAAAGGCCACCGGAACAACCACTAGCTAAGCCAACCCCTCATAAACTAATAAAGAGAGCGATTATAGAAGACAAAAAGAGGAAGAACCAAATTAGTGAAATAGAATCAACAAAAAACGATGAAAAAAGAATCATCAATTTATCCAAATTCGTCTTAAATGAAGTACATTTGGAAGTACTAAATAAAGGCCTAAATTTCACTCCCACTAGCTATGTTAACAATTTTATAAATATTAAAGATGTGAATCTGTTTGTATGGAAAGTAGGGCTGAAAAAGTTCTACTATGATAAAGATAAGAAAAGGATGGAGAATCTGGGGCTGACTATAACCGATAAAGAAGCTCTACAGAATTTATTAGAACTTATGAATGAAGAACAGCCACAAAATAATGGGATAGAAAAATACCTAAAAGAACAGTGTAAAGAAAAAACGAGGTTTACACCTGAATTTAAAAACTACCCCAACCTGGATTTATTTCTCCATCTAGTAAGCAATGAGTTTGAAACTATCAATAAAGAGAGAGAAAAGAACAAGAAATCAAGACAAGATAACATTTCAATTGAGGAAAGAAAGGCATTGAGGGAATTGAAATCCTCTGACATAGAGATTAAGCCAGCGGACATGAGAGGAAACATTGTGTTGATGGATAAAGCAGATTACCAAGAAATGTGTTTATGGATTATAAAAAGCACTGAAACTTATGAAAAACTCTTGAATAATCCAGGCACTAAATATAGAGAAGAACTTGACGTAATCCTTAAAAAAGCACTTGAGAACGGGTTATTACTCCAATCAAACTATGAATATCTCCTGCCCAAGGAACCTGTCTCGGCTACATTTTATGCTCTCCCAAAAATCCATAAGAAGAAGTCTCCGGTACCAGGTAGACCTGTAGTCTCCGGTACTAAAAACCTAACTGAGAGAATCAGTGCCCTAGTGGACCAACACCTGCGTCCGATGGTTTGCACGTTACCGTCATTTATAAAGGACACCACTGATCTATTAAGACAGTTGGATGACCTTGGGGTACCGTCCACATCAATGCTAGCTAGCATTGATGTGGAACAATTATATAGTAACATCCCACACCATCTGGGTCTAAGAGTAGCACGTTTCTTTCTAGAAACACAGGGGAATCAGAACCAGGACTGGAATGAATTTATTCTAGAGTTATTATAGTTCATCCTTACGAAAAATACCTTTCTGTTTGATGGATGTTGGTATAGATAGATTAGGGGCACAGCCATGGGCACGGCGTGTGCCCCAAACTATGCCAACCTCTTTTTAGGAAAATGGGAAAGAGATGAAGTATTTTCTGAAAAATTCGAAGCCTTTACAAAAAAGGTTCTCCTGTGGTCCAGATTTATCGATGACATCTTAATAGTGTGGACCGGAAAAAAGGAAGAATTCGAAGACTTTGTAAATGTACTAAATCGAAACGAATATGGGCTTAAGCTGACGTTTGAGATCCATGAAAGTACCATAAACTTCTTAGACCTAAGTATCACGAAAGAACAGACTGGTGAAATCAGGACAACGACATATAGAAAGGAGACATCGACCAATATGCTGCTACATTGGGAAAGTCAGCATCCCAAACCGCTGAAAATGGGAATACCAGTGGGGCAATATCTGCGATTACGTAGAAATTGCAGCAATATTGAGGATTTCAAGAGTCAGGCTAAAAACCTGAAACAAAGATTTAAATATAGAGGTTACCCGAATAGGAATTTGAAGCGTGCTTACCATAGAGCACTTATGGATGAGAGAGATACTCTCCTGTACCGCAAGGAAGAGGAATTAAAAGATGAAAAAGGCCTGGTTAGGTGCATTATGACGTATGGGTGTCAGAGTGAGAAGATTCTGGACATCCTCAATAAATACTGGTATCTTCTAAAAAATGATGGAGTACTAAAGTATTGCCTACCGGAAAGGGCCTCCGTAACCTATCGGAGAGGGCCTAACATAAAGGACACATTAGTAAAAAGCCTTTTTGTGAAAGAAAAATGTAAAACCAATTGGCTAAGTGGAAAAAATACACAGGGTCTATACAAATGCAGTAGATGCAAGGCGTGTAAATACATAGAACCTGCCAAAGCCTTTGAACATCCCAAGACGGGAAAAAAGTATCCGTTAAATGGATTTTTTAATTGTCTCTCAACATACGTAATATATGTACTTACATGTAAATGTGGTATGATATACGTGGGAAAACCGAGAGACAGATACGCCGACGTATACTGGAACATGTATATTCCATTACCAGAGAGATGGATACCCCAGAATCGAGACACATACGCCAGTGCCAAGGACAAAATCTGAATGGCTTTAAATTCCACATAGTAGATCATGTGCCACAAAATTTGAGAGGAGGTGATAGGAAAACACAACTGCTTCAATTAGAAAGCAGGTGGATTTATGACCTGGGGGCCCAGGTACCAAATGGCCTAAACGAAGGGTTTTCATTCTTGCCATTTATTTAGTGACTCGATGCGGCAGAATATATAAGTTTAATCTTATCTGCCCCCTTATAGAGGTATGGGGTAATGGTGTCCCACATTCATGAGAAATGTCTTGATTTAAAGCATTTCCCTTCTTGTTAATTTATGTTAATTACATTTCAGTAAACACAAAAATAAGCACTGGTACTAATTTGATGGTCAAAACGTCCCTAACAGTAATAGGAAATAATTGTAAATCTCTTTAAATACTAGTTAGACCTTAGGAAGCTGCTACATTGACAGTGTAGAGATATATTAGAAAAGGTCATCAAGTGGAGAGTATTAGTATAAGAGATAACATGACTACTTTATAAGGTTCTAAATTTAATAGGTGGGTTGTAACCATAATAACGTAAATTACAAAAAGTACCATTTAATGTATCAGATGGCGAAATATTAGAACACTTTACTATATATAAGTTTGATCACATATAACTGTGAATTCTGTAATAGATATTCAAACTTGTTCCCTAAAATGACAGATCCCATGCTCAAATACAATCAGAGGTTGGCTACCTAAGAATAGTAAATGAGATTCGTCCAATTCCTCCCGTTAGCAAATGATGTCACAAGTGACACGGGATGGACCAATAGAAGTAAGGGGAGGCGGAGCTACTATTCTATCAAAAAGGCCCACGAAAACCCAACTTCACACTGCAGCAGTAGGAGCACAAGTCTTGAAAAAGCCCGAGCAGGGCGAAACTGAGCATCAGTCGGCGGCGATACAGTGCAGTGTGGCGGCATTACATTGCTGTGCCTTGTCTGAGTATTGAAGGATTATATATTTTGTTGAAGTGTGTGCTACGCTATACCGCGGATACAGGCTGTGCATTGTCTGTTATCCTGAATGTGGTGATGCGGTCAGTGTGAGGCTCCCGTTGTTGTCGGGTGTTCCACTGGAACCTGAGAATTTTCAGGTATCGTATGGTGGATTGTGTGCCTCACATAGGTACCGTGTTCACCACTAGTAGGTACAGTCCAGTTACCCTTCCAATCATTTACCTTTGTCACCCAGGCAACACTCGCTTAACCATTGTGTTACAGAGTGAATGCTGTCCATAAAAACACTGTATAGGCTATCTGCATAGTTTTCGATTTTTAATACTATAATATTTTAACATTAAATAGTTTTGTATATGCCTCTATCCTATGATTTTGCATGCCTAAAATGAGGATATTATTCCCACAAGGGGGACAGTATAGTCCCAGATTTACTCTACTCTATCACACAACACAGTCCCTTATTCACTCTACCTCATCACTTTGTCTTACACTTCAAACACATAAAATGTAGTTTATTTTAGATATCACAGTTCCATATACGTAACCATACCATATCATTTGGTCTTACACCTTAATATTTGTAGTATTTTGTTTTTTTGTAGATATCTTTTTCATATTTATCTTTATCACATCACATTACACATCACCTAACACTTTAACATATATAGTTCACCTCATTTGCATTTATCTTCACATATACTCCTTATACCCTTTCAGGGTCACTCTCTTGTAGGGTCTATCAGGTCCCATGGTGTGGAAACATATGCTAATGATTATTTTTAAACACCCCAATTTTTTGGTATATATGAGACTATCTGCCTAGATTCACTAGTCCCCCCCTTTATGCTTTTTTTGTATCATAGGGATCGAGTATACAATACTACGACGTTCTTTAGTTTTAGTCGATCTCAATAAATGTTCTTAGTCATTTTTACTATAGCCTATAATCTTTCATTGTATTTACTCTTTTGTCTTTAATTAATTCAGTGTCAAGCACTATAGGAGCTATCGTCTAGGGCTTCACCATAGTCACTTTTAGTGACTAATATTCACTATTCAACCAGTGGTTTAATCCACAATACTAGCGTAATGAGATCTGTAACATTTCGATTTTATTTGACCTTTCCACTTCCCCGCCCACCAACTCATAAGAGTGGCTAAAATACGTATCTACCTATATCCAAAAGAATTAGATCTACTTTCTATTATTAATAAAGACTATCTAACTATAGCTACTAAATCTTGGTAAAATGGCTTCAGCTAGATGGAATACCTGGGATATGTCTAACCTCCAAAAAGAAGCCGAAGCACTGCTTCAAGTTAGTATAAACTTGAATGATAATAAGCAGAGTGAAGATCTATTAAGCATCAGTAAGGAAGCGCTAAGGATTCTTAAGAGAGAAACCAGAACTGTATGGGAGATCACGAGTCTTGAGAATTACCTAAAAAACAAAATAATACCAAGAGGCCTAAGATTACAATTAATACCTGCGACTCACCTCTTAGAAAATACCTTTATTGAAAAGTGGCTGGAAATAACAACTAAATGCTCTTTGGATTTGATAACATTAATCCTAGAACAGGAGAAACAAAACCTAGATGAACTCACGAAATTAGCAGAGAAATCTAGACAGGAATTATTAAAATTACAAACAGAACCAAACTTTGATGAGATCCTGGAGAAAATAAATGACCAGCTAGAAAAATATCAAAAAGATATATCGTTTAGAAAACAGAAAAAACATCAGAGAGACAAAATGGACTTTGAGAACAAAATAGCATTCAAAATTTTGGGTCGGAAAAAAACACCCGAAAATGTGGAATTACGTTCATCTGAATGCTCAGAAGCAGAGGGTGTGCAGCAAGAAGGAATCCAGAGAAGATTCAGAAGAACAGCACAGAAACCACATACAGATCAGTCTAAATCCATTAGATATCAACAGTCCAATATGGAGCGTTTTTTGGACAAGGGGCCAGACCAAAAACCATCCAGGGGCCCAGGGAGACCGAAAGGCCACCGGAACAACCACTAGCTAAGCCAACCCCTCATAAACTAATAAAGAGAGCGATTATAGAAGACAAAAAGAGGAAGAACCAAATTAGTGAAATAGAATCAACAAAAAACGATGAAAAAAGAATCATCAATTTATCCAAATTCGTCTTAAATGAAGTACATTTGGAAGTACTAAATAAAGGCCTAAATTTCACTCCCACTAGCTATGTTAACAATTTTATAAATATTAAAGATGTGAATCTGTTTGTATGGAAAGTAGGGCTGAAAAAGTTCTACTATGATAAAGATAAGAAAAGGATGGAGAATCTGGGGCTGACTATAACCGATAAAGAAGCTCTACAGAATTTATTAGAACTTATGAATGAAGAACAGCCACAAAATAATGGGATAGAAAAATACCTAAAAGAACAGTGTAAAGAAAAAACGAGGTTTACACCTGAATTTAAAAACTACCCCAACCTGGATTTATTTCTCCATCTAGTAAGCAATGAGTTTGAAACTATCAATAAAGAGAGAGAAAAGAACAAGAAATCAAGACAAGATAACATTTCAATTGAGGAAAGAAAGGCATTGAGGGAATTGAAATCCTCTGACATAGAGATTAAGCCAGCGGACATGAGAGGAAACATTGTGTTGATGGATAAAGCAGATTACCAAGAAATGTGTTTATGGATTATAAAAAGCACTGAAACTTATGAAAAACTCTTGAATAATCCAGGCACTAAATATAGAGAAGAACTTGACGTAATCCTTAAAAAAGCACTTGAGAACGGGTTATTACTCCAATCAAACTATGAATATCTCCTGCCCAAGGAACCTGTCTCGGCTACATTTTATGCTCTCCCAAAAATCATTAAGAAGAAGTCTCCGGTACCAGGTAGACCTGTAGTCTCCGGTACTAAAAACCTAACTGAGAGAATCAGTGCCCTAGTGGACCAACACCTGCGTCCGATGGTTTGCACGTTACCGTCATTTATAAAGGACACCACTGATCTATTAAGACAGTTGGATGACCTTGGGGTACCGTCCACATCAATGCTAGCTAGCATTGATGTGGAACAATTATATAGTAACATCCCACACCATCTGGGTCTAAGAGTAGCACGTTTCTTTCTAGAAACACAGGGGAATCAGAACCAGGACTGGAATGAATTTATTCTAGAGTTATTATAGTTCATCCTTACGAAAAATACCTTTCTGTTTGATGGATGTTGGTATAGATAGATTAGGGGCACAGCCATGGGCACGGCGTGTGCCCCAAACTATGCCAACCTCTTTTTAGGAAAATGGGAAAGAGATGAAGTATTTTCTGAAAAATTCGAAGCCTTTACAAAAAAGGTTCTCCTGTGGTCCAGATTTATCGATGACATCTTAATAGTGTGGACCGGAAAAAAGGAAGAATTCGAAGACTTTGTAAATGTACTAAATCGAAACGAATATGGGCTTAAGCTGACGTTTGAGATCCATGAAAGTACCATAAACTTCTTAGACCTAAGTATCACGAAAGAACAGACTGGTGAAATCAGGACAACGACATATAGAAAGGAGACATCGACCAATATGCTGCTACATTGGGAAAGTCAGCATCCCAAACCGCTGAAAATGGGAATACCAGTGGGGCAATATCTGCGATTACGTAGAAATTGCAGCAATATTGAGGATTTCAAGAGTCAGGCTAAAAACCTGAAACAAAGATTTAAATATAGAGGTTACCCGAATAGGAATTTGAAGCGTGCTTACCATAGAGCACTTATGGATGAGAGAGATACTCTCCTGTACCGCAAGAAAGAGGAATTAAAAGATGAAAAAGGCCTGGTTAGGTGCATTATGACGTATGGGTGTCAGAGTGAGAAGATTCTGGACATCCTCAATAAATACTGGTATCTTCTAAAAAATGATGGAGTACTAAAGTATTGCCTACCGGAAAGGGCCTCCGTAACCTATCGGAGAGGGCCTAACATAAAGGACACATTAGTAAAAAGCCTTTTTGTGAAAGAAAAATGTAAAACCAATTGGCTAAGTGGAAAAAATACACAGGGTCTATACAAATGCAGTAGATGCAAGGCGTGTAAATACATAGAACCTGCCAAAGCCTTTGAACATCCCAAGACGGGAAAAAAGTATCCGTTAAATGGATTTTTTAATTGTCTCTCAACATACGTAATATATGTACTTACATGTAAATGTGGTATGATATACGTGGGAAAACCGAGAGACAGATACGCCGACGTATACTGGAACATGTATATTCCATTACCAGAGAGATGGATACCCCAGAATCGAGACACATACGCCAGTGCCAAGGACAAAATCTGAATGGCTTTAAATTCCACATAGTAGATCATGTGCCACAAAATTTGAGAGGAGGTGATAGGAAAACACAACTGCTTCAATTAGAAAGCAGGTGGATTTATGACCTGGGGGCCCAGGTACCAAATGGCCTAAACGAAGGGTTTTCATTCTTGCCATTTATTTAGTGACTCGATGCGGCAGAATATATAAGTTTAATCTTATCTGCCCCCTTATAGAGGTATGGGGTAATGGTGTCCCACATTCATGAGAAATGTCTTGATTTAAAGCATTTCCCTTCTTGTTAATTTATGTTAATTACATTTCAGTAAACACAAAAATAAGCACTGGTACTAATTTGATGGTCAAAACGTCCCTAACAGTAATAGGAAATAATTGTAAATCTCTTTAAATACTAGTTAGACCTTAGGAAGCTGCTACATTGACAGTGTAGAGATATATTAGAAAAGGTCATCAAGTGGAGAGTATTAGTATAAGAGATAACATGACTACTTTATAAGGTTCTAAATTTAATAGGTGGGTTGTAACCATAATAACGTAAATTACAAAAAGTACCATTTAATGTATCAGATGGCGAAATATTAGAACACTTTACTATATATAAGTTTGATCACATATAACTGTGAATTCTGTAATAGATATTCAAACTTGTTCCCTAAAATGACAGATCCCATGCTCAAATACAATCAGAGGTTGGCTACCTAAGAATAGTAAATGAGATTCGTCCAATTCCTCCCGTTAGCAAATGATGTCACAAGTGACACGGGATGGACCAATAGAAGTAAGGGGAGGCGGAGCTACTATTCTATCAAAAAGGCCCACGAAAACCCAACTTCACACTGCAGCAGTAGGAGCACAAGCCTTGAAAAAGCCCGAGCAGGGCGAAACTGAGCATCAGTCGGCGGCGATACAGTGCAGTGTGGCGGCATTACATTGCTGTGCCTTGTCTGAGTATTGAAGGATTATATATTTTGTTGAAGTGTGTGCTACGCTATACCGCGGATACAGGCTGTGCATTGTCTGTTATCCTGAATGTGGTGATGCGGTCAGTGTGAGGCTCCCGTTGTTGTCGGGTGTTCCACTGGAACCTGAGCATTTTCAGGTATCGTATGGTGGATTGTGTGCCTCACATAGGTACCGTGTTCACCACTAGTAGGTACAGTCCAGTTACCCTTCCAATCATTTACCTTTGTCACCCAGGCAACACTCGCTTAACCATTGTGTTACAGAGTGAATGCTGTCCATAAAAACACTGTATAGGCTATCTGCATAGTTTTCGATTTTTAATACTATAATATTTTAACATTAAATAGTTTTGTATATGCCTCTATCCTATGATTTTGCATGCCTAAAATGAGGATATTATTCCCACAAGGGGGACAGTATAGTCCCAGATTTACTCTACTCTATCACACAACACAGTCCCTTATTCACTCTACCTCATCACTTTGTCTTACACTTCAAACACATAAAATGTAGTTTATTTTAGATATCACAGTTCCATATACGTAACCATACCATATCATTTGGTCTTACACCTTAATATTTGTAGTATTTTGTTTTTTTGTAGATATCTTTTTCATATTTATCTTTATCACATCACATTACACATCACCTAACACTTTAACATATATAGTTCACCTCATTTGCATTTATCTTCACATATACTCCTTATACCCTTTCAGGGTCACTCTCTTGTAGGGTCTATCAGGTCCCATGGTGTGGAAACATATGCTAATGATTATTTTTAAACACCCCAATTTTTTGGTATATATGAGACTATCTGCCTAGATTCACTAGTCCCCCCCTTTATGCTTTTTTTGTATCATAGGGATCGAGTATACAATACTACGACGTTCTTTAGTTTTAGTCGATCTCAATAAATGTTCTTAGTCATTTTTACTATAGCCTATAATCTTTCATTGTATTTACTCTTTTGTCTTTAATTAATTCAGTGTCAAGCACTATAGGAGCTATCGTCTAGGGCTTCACCATAGTCACTTTTAGTGACTAATATTCACTATTCAACCAGTGGTTTAATCCACAATACTAGCGTAATGAGATCTGTAACATTTCGATTTTATTTGACCTTTCCACTTCCCCGCCCACCAACTCATAAGAGTGGCTAAAATACGTATCTACCTATATCCAAAAGAATTAGATCTACTTTCTATTATTAATAAAGACTATCTAACTATAGCTACTAAATCTTGGTAAAATGGCTTCAGCTAGATGGAATACCTGGGATATGTCTAACCTCCAAAAAGAAGCCGAAGCACTGCTTCAAGTTAGTATAAACTTGAATGATAATAAGCAGAGTGAAGATCTATTAAGCATCAGTAAGGAAGCGCTAAGGATTCTTAAGAGAGAAACCAGAACTGTATGGGAGATCACGAGTCTTGAGAATTACCTAAAAAACAAAATAATACCAAGAGGCCTAAGATTACAATTAATACCTGCGACTCACCTCTTAGAAAATACCTTTATTGAAAAGTGGCTGGAAATAACAACTAAATGCTCTTTGGATTTGATAACATTAATCCTAGAACAGGAGAAACAAAACCTAGATGAACTCACGAAATTAGCAGAGAAATCTAGACAGGAATTATTAAAATTACAAACAGAACCAAACTTTGATGAGATCCTGGAGAAAATAAATGACCAGCTAGAAAAATATCAAAAAGATATATCGTTTAGAAAACAGAAAAAACATCAGAGAGACAAAATGGACTTTGAGAACAAAATAGCATTCAAAATTTTGGGTCGGAAAAAAACACCCGAAAATGTGGAATTAAGTTCATCTGAATGCTCAGAAGCAGAGGGTGTGCAGCAAGAAGGAATCCAGAGAAGATTCAGAAGAACAGCACAGAAACCACATACAGATCAGTCTAAATCCATTAGATATCAACAGTCCAATATGGAGCGTTTTTTTGGACAAGGGGCCAGACCAAAAACCATCCAGGGGCCCAGGGAGACCGAAAGGCCACCGGAACAACCACTAGCTAAGCCAACCCCTCATAAACTAATAAAGAGAGTGATTATAGAAGACAAAAAGAGGAAGAACCAAATTAGTGAAATAGAATCAACAAAAGACGATGAAAAAAGAATCATCAATTTATCCAAATTCGTCTTAAATGAAGTACATTTGGAAGTACTAAATAAAGGCCTAAATTTCACTCCCACTAGCTATGTTAACAATTTTATAAATATTAAAGATGTGAATCTGTTTGTATGGAAAGTAGGGCTGAAAAAGTTCTACTATGATAAAGATAAGAAAAGGATGGAGAATCTGGGGCTGACTATAACCGATAAAGAAGCTCTACAGAATTTATTAGAACTTATGAATGAAGAACAGCCACAAAATAATGGGATAGAAAAATACCTAAAAGAACAGTGTAAAGAAAAAACGAGGTTTACACCTGAATTTAAAAACTACCCCAACCTGGATTTATTTCTCCATCTAGTAAGCAATGAGTTTGAAACTATCAATAAAGAGAGAGAAAAGAACAAGAAATCAAGACAAGATAACATTTCAATTGAGGAAAGAAAGGCATTGAGGGAATTGAAATCCTCTGACATAGAGATTAAGCCAGCGGACATGAGAGGAAACATTGTGTTGATGGATAAAGCAGATTACCAAGAAATGTGTTTATGGATTATAAAAAGCACTGAAACTTATGAAAAACTCTTGAATAATCCAGGCACTAAATATAGAGAAGAACTTGACGTAATCCTTAAAAAAGCACTTGAGAACGGGTTATTACTCCAATCAAACTATGAATATCTCCTGCCCAAGGAACCTGTCTCGGCTACATTTTATGCTCTCCCAAAAATCCATAAGAAGAAGTCTCCGGTACCAGGTAGACCTGTAGTCTCCGGTACTAAAAACCTAACTGAGAGAATCAGTGCCCTAGTGGACCAACACCTGCGTCCGATGGTTTGCACGTTACCGTCATTTATAAAGGACACCACTGATCTATTAAGACAGTTGGATGACCTTGGGGTACCGTCCACATCAATGCTAGCTAGCATTGATGTGGAACAATTATATAGTAACATCCCACACCATCTGGGTCTAAGAGTAGCACGTTTCTTTCTAGAAACACAGGGAAAAAAGGCTAAGTGGAAAAAATACACAGGGTCTATACAAATGCAGTAGATGCAAGGCGTGTAAATACATAGAACCTGCCAAAGCCTTTGAACATCCCAAGACGGGAAAAAAGTATCCGTTAAATGGATTTTTTAATTGTCTCTCAACATACGTAATATATGTACTTACATGTAAATGTGGTATGATATACGTGGGAAAAACCGAGACAGATACGCCAACGTTTACTGGATCATGTACATTCCATTACCAGAGAAATGGATACCCCAGTATCGAGACATATACGCCAGTGCCAAGGACAAAATCTGAATGGCTTTAAATTCCACATAGTAGATCATGTGCCACAAAATTTGAGAGGAGGTGATCGGAAAACACAACTGCTTCAATTAGAAAGCAGGTGGATTTATGACCTGGGTGCCCAGGTACCAAATGGCCTAAACGAAGGGTTTTCATTCTTGCCATTTATTTAGTGACTCGATGCGGCAGAATATATAAGTTTAATCTTATCTGCCCCCTTATAGAGGTATGGGGTAATGGTGTCCCACATTCATGAGAAATTTCTTGATTTAAAGCATTTCCCTTCTTGTTAATTTATGTTAATTACATTTCAGTAAACACAAAAATAAGCACTGGTACTAATTTGATGGTCAAAACGTCCCTAACAGTAATAGGAAATAATTGTAAATCTCTTTAAATACTAGTTAGACCTTAGGAAGCTGCTACATTGACAGTGTAGAGATATATTACAAAAGGTCATCAAGTGGAGAGTATTAGTATAAGAGATAACATGACTACTTTATAAGGTTCTAAATTTAATAGGTGGGTTGTAACCATAATAACGTAACTTACAAAAAGTACCATTTAATGTATCAGATGGCAAAATATTAGAACACTTTACTATATATAAGTTTGATCACATATAACTGTGAATTCTGTAATAGATATTCAAACTTGTTCCCTAAAATGACAGATCCCATGCTCAAATACAATCAGAGGTTGGCTACCTAAGAATAGTAAATGAGATTTGTCCAATTCCTCCCGTTAGCAAATGATGTCACAAGTGACACGGGATGGACCAATAGAAGTAAGGGGAGGCGGAGCTACTATTCTATCAAAAAGGCCCGCGAAAACCCAACTTCACACTGCAGCAGTAGGAGCACAAGCCTTGAAAAAGCCCGAGCAGGGCGAAACTGAGCATCAGTCGGCGGCGATACAGTGCAGTGTGGCGGCATTACATTGCTGTGCCTTGTCTGAGTATTGAAGGATTATATATTTTGTTGAAGTGTGTGCTACGCTATACCGCGGATACAGGCTGTGCATTGTCTGTTATCCTGAATGTGGTGATGCGGTCAGTGTGAGGCTCCCGTTGTTGTCGGGTGTTCCACTGGAACCTGAGCATTTTCAGGTATCGTATGGTGGATTGTGTGCCTCACATAGGTACCGTGTTCACCACTAGTAGGTACAGTCCAGTTTCCCTTCCAATCATTTACCTTTGTCACCCAGGCAACACTCGCTTAACCATTGTGTTACAGAGTGAATGCTGTCCATAAAAACACTGTATAGGCTATCTGCATAGTTTTCGATTTTTAATACTATAATATTTTAACATTAAATAGTTTTGTATATGCCTCTATCCTATGATTTTGCATGCCTAAAATGAGGATATTATTCCCACAAGGGGGACAGTATAGTCCCAGATTTACTCTACTCTATCACACAACACAGTCCCTTATTCACTCTACCTCATCACTTTGTCTTACACTTCAAACACATAAAATGTAGTTTATTTTAGATATCACAGTTCCATATACGTAACCATACCATATCATTTGGTCTTACACCTTAATATTTGTAGTATTTTGTTTTTTTGTAGATATCTTTTTCATATTTATCTTTATCACATCACATTACACATCACCTAACACTTTAACATATATAGTTCACCTCATTTGCATTTATCTTCACATATACTCCTTATACCCTTTCAGGGTCACTCTCTTGTAGGGTCTATCAGGTCCCATGGTGTGGAAACATATGCTAATGATTATTTTTAAACACCCCAATTTTTTGGTATATATGAGACTATCTGCCTAGATTCACTAGTCCCCCCTTTATGCTTTTTTTGTATCATAGGGATCGAGTATACAATACTACGACGTTCTTTAGTTTTAGTCGATCTCAATAAATGTTCTTAGTCATTTTTACTATAGCCTATAATCTTTCATTGTATTTACTCTTTTGTCTTTAATTAATTCAGTGTCAAGCACTATAGGAGCTATCGTCTAGGGCTTCACCATAGTCACTTTTAGTGACTAATATTCACTATTCAACCAGTGGTTTAATCCACAATACTAGCGTAATGAGATCTGTAACATTTCGATTTTATTTGACCTTTCCACTTCCCCGCCCACCAACTCATAAGAGTGGCTAAAATACGTATCTACCTATATCCAAAAGAATTAGATCTACTTTCTATTATTAATAAAGACTATCTAACTATAGCTACTAAATCTTGGTAAAATGGCTTCAGCTAGATGGAATACCTGGGATATGTCTAACCTCCAAAAAGAAGCCGAAGCACTGCTTCAAGTTAGTATAAACTTGAATGATAATAAGCAGAGTGAAGATCTATTAAGCATCAGTAAGGAAGCGCTAAGGATTCTTAAGAGAGAAACCAGAACTGTATGGGAGATCACGAGTCTTGAGAATTACCTAAAAAACAAAATAATACCAAGAGGCCTAAGATTACAATTAATACCTGCGACTCACCTCTTAGAAAATACCTTTATTGAAAAGTGGCTGGAAATAACAACTAAATGCTCTTTGGATTTGATAACATTAATCCTAGAACAGGAGAAACAAAACCTAGATGAACTCACGAAATTAGCAGAGAAATCTAGACAGGAATTATTAAAATTACAAACAGAACCAAACTTTGATGAGATCCTGGAGAAAATAAATGACCAGCTAGAAAAATATCAAAAAGATATATCGTTTAGAAAACAGAAAAAACATCAGAGAGACAAAATGGACTTTGAGAACAAAATAGCATTCAAAATTTTGGGTCGGAAAAAAACACCTTAAAATGTGGAATTACGTTCATCTGAATGCTCAGAAGCAGAGGGTGTGCAGCAAGAAGGAATCCAGAGAAGATTCAGAAGAACAGCACAGAAACCACATACAGATCAGTCTAAATCCATTAGATATCAACAGTCCAATATGGAGCGTTTTTTGGACAAGGGGCCAGACCAAAAACCATCCAGGGGCCCAGGGAGACCGAAAGGCCACCGGAACAACCACTAGCTAAGCCAACCCCTCATAAACTAATAAAGAGAGCGATTATAGAAGACAAAAAGAGGAAGAACCAAATTAGTGAAATAGAATCAACAAAAAACGATGAAAAAAGAATCATCAATTTATCCAAATTCGTCTTAAATGAAGTACATTTGGAAGTACTAAATAAAGGCCTAAATTTCACTCCCACTAGCTATGTTAACAATTTTATAAATATTAAAGATGTGAATCTGTTTGTATGGAAAGTAGGGCTGAAAAAGTTCTACTATGATAAAGATAAGAAAAGGATGGAGAATCTGGGGCTGACTATAACCGATAAAGAAGCTCTACAGAATTTATTAGAACTTATGAATGAAGAACAGCCACAAAATAATGGGATAGAAAAATACCTAAAAGAACAGTGTAAAGAAAAAACGAGGTTTACACCTGAATTTAAAAACTACCCCAACCTGGATTTATTTCTCCATCTAGTAAGCAATGAGTTTGAAACTATCAATAAAGAGAGAGAAAAGAACAAGAAATCAAGACAAGATAACATTTCAATTGAGGAAAGAAAGGCATTGAGGGAATTGAAATCCTCTGACATAGAGATTAAGCCAGCGGACATGAGAGGAAACATTGTGTTGATGGATAAAGCAGATTACCAAGAAATGTGTTTATGGATTATAAAAAGCACTGAAACTTATGAAAAACTCTTGAATAATCCAGGCACTAAATATAGAGAAGAACTTGACGTAATCCTTAAAAAAGCACTTGAGAACGGGTTATTACTCCAATCAAACTATGAATATCTCCTGCCCAAGGAACCTGTCTCGGCTACATTTTATGCTCTCCCAAAAATCATTAAGAAGAAGTCTCCGGTACCAGGTAGACCTGTAGTCTCCGGTACTAAAAACCTAACTGAGAGAATCAGTGCCCTAGTGGACCAACACCTGCGTCCGATGGTTTGCACGTTACCGTCATTTATAAAGGACACCACTGATCTATTAAGACAGTTGGATGACCTTGGGGTACCGTCCACATCAATGCTAGCTAGCATTGATGTGGAACAATTATATAGTAACATCCCACACCATCTGGGTCTAAGAGTAGCACGTTTCTTTCTAGAAACACAGGGGAATCAGAACCAGGACTGGAATGAATTTATTCTAGAGTTATTATAGTTCATCCTTACGAAAAATACCTTTCTGTTTGATGGATGTTGGTATAGATAGATTAGGGGCACAGCCATGGGCACGGCGTGTGCCCCAAACTATGCCAACCTCTTTTTAGGAAAATGGGAAAGAGATGAAGTATTTTCTGAAAAATTCGAAGCCTTTACAAAAAAGGTTCTCCTGTGGTCCAGATTTATCGATGACATCTTAATAGTGTGGACCGGAAAAAAGGAAGAATTCGAAGACTTTGTAAATGTACTAAATCGAAACGAATATGGGCTTAAGCTGACGTTTGAGATCCATGAAAGTACCATAAACTTCTTAGACCTAAGTATCACGAAAGAACAGACTGGTGAAATCAGGACAACGACATATAGAAAGGAGACATCGACCAATATGCTGCTACATTGGGAAAGTCAGCATCCCAAACCGCTGAAAATGGGAATACCAGTGGGGCAATATCTGCGATTACGTAGAAATTGCAGCAATATTGAGGATTTCAAGAGTCAGGCTAAAAACCTGAAACAAAGATTTAAATATAGAGGTTACCCAAATAGGAATTTGAAGCGTGCTTACCATAGAGCACTTATGGATGAGAGAGATACTCTCCTGTACCGCAAGAAAGAGGAATTAAAAGATGAAAAAGGCCTGGTTAGGTGCATTATGACGTATGGGTGTCAGAGTGAGAAGATTCTGGACATCCTCAATAAATACTGGTATCTTCTAAAAAATGATGGAGTACTAAAGTATTGCCTAGCGGAAAGGGCCTCCGTAACCTATCGGAGAGGGCCTAACATAAAGGACACATTAGTAAAAAGCCTTTTTGTGAAAGAAAAATGTAAAACCAATTGGCTAAGTGGAAAAAATACACAGGGTCTATACAAATGCAGTAGATGCAAGGCGTGTAAATACATAGAACCTGCCAAAGCCTTTGAACATCCCAAGACGGGAAAAAAGTATCCGTTAAATGGATTTTTTAATTGTCTCTCAACATACGTAATATATGTACTTACATGTAAATGTGGTATGATATACGTGGGAAAACCGAGAGACAGATACGCCGACGTATACTGGAACATGTATATTCCATTACCAGAGAGATGGATACCCCAGAATCGAGACACATACGCCAGTGCCAAGGACAAAATCTGAATGGCTTTAAATTCCACATAGTAGATCATGTGCCACAAAATTTGAGAGGAGGTGATAGGAAAACACAACTGCTTCAATTAGAAAGCAGGTGGATTTATGACCTGGGGGCCCAGGTACCAAATGGCCTAAACGAAGGGTTTTCATTCTTGCCATTTATTTAGTGACTCGATGCGGCAGAATATATAAGTTTAATCTTATCTGCCCCCTTATAGAGGTATGGGGTAATGGTGTCCCACATTCATGAGAAATGTCTTGATTTAAAGCATTTCCCTTCTTGTTAATTTATGTTAATTATATTTCAGTAAACACAAAAATAAGCACTGGTACTAATTTGACGGTCAAAACGTCCCTAACAGTAATAGGAAATAATTGTAAATCTCTTTAAATACTAGTTAGACCTTAGGAAGCTGCTACATTGACAGTGTAGAGATATATTACAAAAGGCCATCAAGGGGAGAGTATTAGTATAAGAGATAACATGACTACTTTATAAGGTTCTAAATTTAATAGGTGGGTTGTAACCATAATAACGTAAATTACAAAAAGTACCATTTAATGTATCAGATGGCGAAATATTAGAACACTTTACTATATATAAGTTTGATCACATATAACTGTGTCAATTCTGTAATAGATATTCAAACTTGTTCCCTAAAATGACAGATCCCATGCTCAAATACAATCAGAGGTTGGCTACCTAAGAATAGTAAATGAGATTCGTCCAATTCAACCCGTTAGCAAACGATGTCACGAGTGACACGGGATGGACCAATAGAAGTAAGGGGAGGCGGAGCTACTATTCTATCAAAAAGGCCCGCGAAAACCCAACTTCACACTGCAGCAGACGGAGCACAAGCCTTGAAAAAGCCAGAGTAGGGCGAAACTGAGCATCAGTCGGCGGCGATACAGTGCAGTGTGGCGACATTACATTGCTGTGCCTTGGCTGAGTAGTGAAGGATTATATATTTTGTTGAAGTGTGTGCTACGCTATACCGCGGATACAGGCTGTGCATTGTCTGTTATCCTGAATGTGGTGATGCGGTCAGTGTGAGGCTCCCGTTGTTATCGGGTGTTCCACTGGAACCTGAGCATTTTCAGGTATCGTATGGTGGATTGTGTGCCTCACATAGGTACCGTGTTCACCACTAGTAGGTACAGTCCTGTTACCCGTCCAATCATTTACCTTTGGCAGCCAGGCAACACTCGCTTAACCATTGTGTTACAGAGTGAATGCTGTCCATAAAAACACTGTATAGGCTATCTGCATAGTTTTCGATTTTTAATACTATAATATTTTAACATTAAATAGTTTTGTATATGCCTCTATCCTATGATTTTGCATGCCTAAAATGAGGATATTATTCCCACAAGGGGGACAGTATAGTCCCAGATTTACTCTACTCTATCACACAACACAGTCCCTTATTCACTCTACCTCATCACTTTGTCTTACACTTCAAACACATAAAATGTAGTTTATTTTAGATATCACAGTTCCATACGTAACCATACCATATCATTTGGTCTTACACCTTAATATTTGTAGTATTTTGTTTTTTTGTAGATATCTTTTTCATATTTATCTTTATCACATCACATTACACATCACCTAACACTTTAACATATATAGTTCACCTCATTTGCATTTATCTTCACATATACTCCTTATACCCTTTCAGGGTCACTCTCTTGTAGGGTCTATTAGGTCCCATGGTGTGGAAACATATGCTAATGATTATTTTTAAACACCCCAATTTTTTGGTATATATGAGACTATCTGCCTAGATTCACTAGTCCCCCCTTTATGCTTTTTTTGTATCATAGGGATCAAGTATACAATACTACGACATTCTTTAGTTTTAGTCGATCACAATAAATGTTCTTAGTCATTTTTACTATAGCCTATAATCTTTCATTGTATTTACTCTTTTGTCTTTAATTAATTCAGTGTCAAGCACTATAGGAGCTATCGTCTAGGGCTTCACCATAGTCACTTTTAGTGACTAATATTCACTATTTAACCAGTGGTTTAATCCACAATATTAGCGTAATGAGATCTGTAACATTTTGATTTTACTTGACCTTTCCACTTCCCCGCCCACCAACTCATAAGAGTGGCTAAAATACGTATCTACCTATATCCAACAGAATTAGATCTACTTTCTATTATTAATAAGGACTATCTAACTATAGCTACTAAATCTTGGTAAAATGGCTTCAGCTAGATGGAATACCTGGGATATGTCTAACCTCCAAAAAGAAGCCGAAGCACTGCTTCAAGGTAGTATAAACTTGAATGAGAATAAGCAGAGTGAAGATCTATTAAGCATGAGTAAGGAAGCGCTAAGGATTCTTAAGAGAGAAACCAGAACTGTATGGGAGATCACGAGTCTTGAGAATTACCTAAAAAACAAAATAATACCAAGAGGCCTAAGATTACAATTAATACCTGCGACTCACCTCTTAGAAAATACCTTTTTGAAAAGTGGCTGGAAATAACAACTAAATGCTCTTTGGATTTGATAACATTAATCCTAGTAAAGGAGAAACAAAACCTAGAAGAACTCACGAAATTAGCAGAGAAATCTAGACAGGAATTATTAAAATTACAAACAGAACCAAACTTTGATGAGATCCTGGAGAAAATAAATGACCAGCTAGAAAAATATCAAAAAGATATATCGTTTAGAAAACAGAAAAAACATCAGAGAGACAAAATAGACTTTGAGAACAAAACAGCATTCAAAATTTTGGGTCGGAAAAAAACACCCGAAAATGTGGAATTGAGTTCAACTGAATGCTCAGAAGCAGAGGGCGTGCAGCAAGAAGGAATCCAGAGAAGATTCAGAAGAACAGCACAGAAACCACATACAGATCAGTCTAAATCTCAAACTAGATATCAACAGTCCAATATGGAGCATTTTTTAGACAAGGGGCCAGACCAAAAACCATCCAGGGGCCCAGGGAGACCGAAAGGCAGCCGGAACAACCACTAGCTAAGCCAACCCCTGATAAACTAATAAAGAGAGCGATTATAAAAGACAAAAAGAGGAAGAACCAAATTAGTTAAATAGAATCAACAAAAGACGATAAAAAAAGAATCATCAATTTATCCAAATTCGTCTTAAATTAAGTACATTTGGAAGTACTAAATAAAGGCCTAAATTTCACTCCCACTAGCTATGTTAACAATTTTATAAATATTAAAGGTGTGAATCGTTTTGTACGGAAAGTAGCGCTGAAAAAGTTCTACTATGATAAAGATAAGAAAAGGATGGAAAATCTGGGGCTGACTATAACCGATAAAGAAGCTCTACAGAATTTATTAGAACTTATGAATGAAGAACAGCCACAAAATAATGGGATAGAAAAATACCTAAAAGAACAGTGTAAAGAAAAAACGAGGTTTACACCTGAATTTAAAATCTACCCCAACCTGGATTTATTTCTCCATCTAGTAAGCAATGAGTTTGAAATTATCAATAAAGAGAGAGAAAAGAACAAGAAATCAAGACAAGATAACATTTCAATTGAGGAAAGAAAGGCATTGAGGGAATTGAAATCCTCTGACATAGAGATTAAGCCAGCGGACAAGGGAGGAAACATTGTGTTGATGGATAAAACAGATTACCAAGAAATGTGTTTACGGATTATAAAAAGCACTGAAATTTATGAAAAACTCTCGAATAATCCAGGCACTAAATATAGAGAAGAACTTGAAGTAATCCTTAAAAAAGCACTTGAGAACGGGTTATTACTCCAATCAAACTATGAATATCTCCTGCCCAAGGAACCTGTCTCGGCTACATTTTATGCTCTCCCAAAAATCCATAAGAAGAAGTCTCCGATACCAGGTAGACCTATAGTCTCCGGTACTAAAAACCTAACTGAGAGAATCAGTGCCCTAGTGGACCAACACCTGCGTCCGATGGTTTGCACGTTACCGTCAATTATAAAGGACACCACTGATCTATTAAGACAGTTGGATGACCTTGGGGTACCGTCCACATCAATGCTAGCTAGCATTGATGTGGAACAATTATATAGTAACATCCCAAACCATCTGGGTCTAAGAGCAGCACGTTTCTTTCTAGAAACACAGGGGAATCAGAACCAGGACTGGAATGAATTTATTCTAGAGTTATTACAGTTCATCCTTACGAAAAATACCTTTCTGTTTGATGGATGTTGGTATAGACAGATTAGGGGCACAGCCATGGGCACGGCGTGTGCCCCAAACTATGCCAACCTCTTTTTAGGAAAATGGGAAAGAGATGAAGTATTTTCTGAAAAATTTGAAGCCTTTACAAAAAAGGTTCTCCTGTGGTCCAGATTTATCAATGACATCTTAATAGTGTGGACCGGAAAAAAGGAAGAATTCGAAGACTTTGTAAATGTACTAAATCGAAACGAATATGGGCTTAAGCTGACGTTTGAGATCCATGAAAGTACCATAAACTTCTTAGACCTAAGTATCACGAAAGAACAGACTGGTGAAATCAGGACAACGACATATAGAAAGGAGACATCGACCAATATGCTGCTACATTGGGTAAGTCAGCATCCCAAACCGCTGAAAATGGAAATACCTGTTGGGCAATATCTGCGATTACGTAGAAATTGCAGCAATATTGAGGATTTCAAGAGTCAGGCTAAAAACCTGAAACAAAGATTTAAATATAGAGGTTACCCGAATAGGATTTTGAAGCGTGCTTACCATAGAGCACTTATGGATGAGAGAGATAATCTCCTGTACCGCAAGAAAGAGGAATTAAAAGATGAAAAAGGCCTGGTTAGGTTCATTATGACGTATGTGTGTTAGAGTGAGAAGATTCTGGACATCCTCAATAAATACTGGTATCTTCTAAAAAATGATGGAGTACTAAAGGATTGCCTACCGGAAAGGGCCTCCGTAACCTATAGGAAAGGGCCTAACATAAAGGACACATTAGTAAAAAGCCTTTTTGTGAAAGAAAAATCTAAAACCAATTGGCTAAGTAGAAAAAATACACAGGGTCTATACAATTGCAGTAGATGCAAGGCGTGTAAATACATAGAACCTGCCAAAGCCTTTGAACATCCCAAGACGGGAAAAAAGTATCCGTTAAATGGATTTTTTAATTGTCTCTCAACATACGTAATATATGTACTTACATGTAAATGTGGTATGATATACGTGGGAAAAAACGAGAGACAGATACGCCGACGTATACTGGAACATGTTTATTCCATTACCAGAGAGACGGATACCCCAGTATCGAGACACATACGCCAGTGCCAAGGACAAAATCTGAATGGCTTTAAATTCCACATAGTAGATCATGTGCCACAAAATTTGAGAGGAGGTGATCGGAAAACACAACTGCTTCATTTAGAAAGCAGGTGGATTTATGACCTGGGGGCCCAGGTACCAAATGGCCTAAACGAAGGGTTTTCATTCTTGCCATTTATTTAGTGACTCGATGCGGCAGAATATATAAGTTTAATCTTATCTGCCCCCTTATAGAGGTATGGGGTAATGGTGTCCCACATTCATGAGAAATGTCTTGATTTAAAGCATTTCCCTTCTTGTTAATTTATGTTAATTAAATTTCAGTAAACACAAAAATAAGCACTGGTACTAATTTGACGGTCAAAACGTCCCTAACAGTAATAGGAAATAATTGTAAATCTCTTTAAATACTAGTTAGACCTTAGGAAGCTGCTACATTGACAGTGTAGAGATATATTACAAAAGGTCATCAAGTGGAGAGTATTAGTATAAGAGATAACATGACTACTTTATAAGGTTCTAAATTTAATAGGTGGGTTGTAACCATAATAACGTAAATTACAAAAAGTACCATTTAATGTATCAGATGGCGAAATATTAGAACACTTTACTATATATAAATTTGATCACATATAACTGTGTCAATTCTGTAATAGATATTCAAACTTGTTCCCTAAAATGACAGATCCCATGCTCAAATACAATCAGAGGTTGGCTACCTAAGAATAGTAAATGAGATTCATCCAATTCCTCCCGTTAGCAAATGATGTCACGAGTGACACGGGATGGACCAATAGAAGTAAGGGGAGGCGGAGCTACTTTTCTATCAAAAAGGCCCACGAAAACCCAACTTCACACTGCAGCAGACGGAGCACAAGCCTTGAAAAAGCCCGAGCAGGGCGAAACTGAGCATCAGTCAGCGGCGATACAGTGCAGTGTGGCGACATTATATTGCTCTGCCTTGGCTGAGTATTGAAGGATTATATATTTTGTTGAAGTGTGTGCTACGCTATACCGTGGATACAGGCTGTGCATTGTCTGTTATCCTGAATGCGGTGATGCGGTCAGTGTGAGGCTCCCGTTGTTGTCGGGTGTTCCACTGGAACCTGAGCATTTTCAGGTATCGTATGGTGGATTGTGTGCCTCACATAGGTACCGTGTTCACCACTAGTAGGTACAGTACGGTTACCCTTCCAATCATTTACCTTTGGCAGCCAGGCAACACTCGCTTAACCATTGTGTTACAGAGTGAATGCTGTCCATAAAAACACTGTATAGGCTATCTGCATAGTTTTCGATTTTTAATACTATAATATTTTAACATTAAATAGTTTTGTATATGCCTCTATCCTATGATTTTGCATGCCTAAAATGAGGATATTATTCCCACAAGGGGGACAGTATAGTCCCAGATTTACTCTACTCTATCACACAACACAGTCCCTTATTCACTCTACCTCATCACTTACACTTCAAACACATAAAATGTAGTTTATTTTAGATATCACAGTTCCATATACGTAACCATACCATATCATTTGGTCTTACACCTTAATATTTGTAGTATTTAGTTTTTTTGTAGATATCTTTTTCATATTTATCTTTATCACATCACATTACACATCACCTAACACTTTAAGATATATAGTTCACCTTATTTGCATTTATCTTCACATATACTCCTTATACCCTTTCAGGGTCACTCTCTTGTAGGGTCTATCAGGTCCCATGGTGTGGAAACATATGCTAATGATTATTTTTAAACACCCCAATTTTTTGGTATATATGAGACTATCTGCCTAGATTCACTAGTCCCCCCTTTATGCTTTTTTTGTATCATAGGGATCTAGTATACAATACTACGACGTTCTTTAATTTTAGTCGATCACAATAAATGTTCTTAGTCATTTTTACTATAGCCTATAATCTTTCATTGTATTTACTTTTTTGTCTTTAATTAATTCAGTGTCAAGCACTATAGGAGCTATCGTCTAGGGCTTCACCATAGTCACTTTTAGTGACTAATATTCACTATATATTTATATATATATATATATATATATATATATATATATATATAATCCAGGGTACACATTAGAGACCCTGTGAGTGAGAAATGATAAATATGGCATGTGTTTCATGTTTTTGTGATGGAATTTAATCAGGTAGTGTGTCTTTAATTACTTTCTGCATGTTGCAGCATGGCTTTTCATATTGGCATATGCATGACCATTACAACATAGGATGAAATAATAATTTGTCTAAATGCATATTTTTTATTTGGGTATTATTGTGCAAGTAATTGTAATGCTTTCAATGCTTTCCCCCACTGATGTGTTTATATTGTCTTTTACTTGTCTGTAATATTTTTTCCACCATTTGCGGGTTACAGGTTTGAACGCCAGTGCGTCTTTGGGGATTCGTAGCAATCTAATAGCGATTTGCAAACTTACGGTAATATTTACGAACTTGACAGATAAAAGGCTTTTCGGCAACTGATTTCCGATTTCGACAGCCCGTAGGGTTTTTCTGCCTGTAACGCGCAGATCTTTTGTGGGTAGCTTTATTAGCCGTACGTCTTGCAGGCTCTTTTACGGGCTACGGGTTTTCACGTTGGAGGAATTTAATAGGGCTGTAAGAGTCCTAAGTTAGACACAACAGCCCTTGTAACACTGCAGTCGACTCAAACAATTCAAAAATGAGGTGTTCTTAGAAATAAGATACCAATGGGTTATTGTCTGGACGACATCTTGGCCTATTCAATGAACCCAGCACAATATAACAAATTACTCTCTCTCTGGTACTATGGACCAATGTTTAGAAAACCATGAGTCAGATACTTAAAAAAATAATTAAATAAATAAATAAATTTAAAAAAAAAAAAAAAAAAAAAAAAAAATATATATATATATATATATATATATATATATATATATATATATATATACATAAATATAACGACGACAGTACATATTTATGCTGTTTATATCACAATACTAAGCATGATGAATTTGTAGGCCAAAACATTGCAGCTATGTGTCTTAAAATAATCACACATTTTCAAAAAGTAATAGTAATATCATGTTTCTGTTATATATCATTCACTGAGCTTTGTTTACATTTTGGAGGCTTCATATTTGCTTCTATCCCTAACATATCAATATATGAAATATGTTTAATAGGTAAAATTAGTTACAATGAATGAAACTTTTTTTTTTATTTTTTATTAATTTTATTTATTCCAAAGTTTACAAACTTTAAAATCCAAATATCAAAACATCAATATTTATACACAATCAAACAAACAAAAAGAGAAAAGAGAAAAAAAATACAATTACTGAAACTTTGGTATGGAAAAGCTTTATTTATTCATTTTGCTTTGTCCAGACAAACCGCTATTGTTAAAGAACATACAAACATATTTTATTTCAAATACACCAATGACATGGTGTCTTTTTAGATAACAATTACCTCCCTTATAAATACCATAATAGTATATTTTATATTACCTAAGAACTTTAACTATTGATTGTGACAAAAACTTTCAGCATTCTCGTATTTTTTAAGCCAGTGAAAATCGGCACCAGTTTTCCTGGCAGGCACAAAACATTGTTCCTTTGAAGTCTGGTCTCTGTGTTTTACAATCGTATTCTAAAAATGCATAAAAGATTGATAAAAGTCGCAGAGAGTTCTCATAAAATTCAGCAAGGTCCTGCTCTCAAATTAAACGGGCTATTAAGCAATGCTAGGCCTATATAAAAAGGACAAAAGTCATATTTGTAAAATGTCTGTGATTGTTGATATTTTCATTTTTTTAAATCTTTGTTTATTGTTTCATAGCCCAGATTTAAAACACACAGGATGCACTTTTTCTAAATTTAAAACTTAATATAAAATATGTTTATCTGGTTTATAGAATATTTCATTAGTAAATTTCATATTTTTCAAATGTAGTATTTATTTGCCATACCACTGAACGGTGGAGGTTTCTATCGCTCTATTGCCCACCATAAATTAAATGATTGCTGTTATATTTTTATTTTTTTATTTATTTATTTACATATTTATATATATCTTTTTATGTGACAACACTGAATACATGACTCTCTGCTACAATGTAAAGTAGTAAGTGTACGGCCCGTATAACAGTGTAAATTTGCTGTCCCCTCAAAATAACTCAGCACACAGCCATTAATGTCTAAACCGTTGGCAACAAAAGTGAGCACATCTCTAGGTGGAAATTTCCCAATTGGGCCCAAAGTGTCAATATTTTGTGGGGCCACCATTATTTTCCAGCACTGCCTTAACCCTCATGGGCATGGAGCTCACCAGAGCTTCACAGGTTGCCACTGGAGTCCTCTTTCACTCCTCCATGATGACACATGGAGCTGGAGGATGTTAGAGACCTTGCACTCCCCCACCTTCCATTTGACGATGCCCCACAGATGCTCAATAGGGTTTAGGTCTGGAGACATGCTTGGCCAGTCAATCACATTTATCTTTAGCTTCTTTAGCAAGGCAGTGGCCATCTTGGAGGTGTTTTGAGGGTTGTTATCATGTTGGAATACTGCCCTGCGACCCAGTCTCCAAAGGGAAGGGATCATGCTCTGCTTCAGTATGTCACAGTATATGTTGGCATTCCGTCACTGATCTGTAGCTCCCCAGTGCCAGCAGCACTCATGCAGGCCCAAACCATGACACTCCCACCACCATGCTTGACTGGAGGCAAGACACACTTGTCTTTGTACTCCTCACCTGGTTGCTGCCACACACGCTTGACACCATCTGAACCAAATAAGTTTATCTTGGTTTCATCGGACCACAGGATATGATTCCAGTAATCCATGTCCTTAATCTGCTTGTCTTCAGAAAACTGTTTTCAGGCTTTCTTGTGCATCATCTTTAGAAGAGACTTCCTTCTGGGATTACAGCCATGCAGACCAATTTGATGCAGCTTGTGGCATATGGTCTGAGCACTGACAGGCTGACCGCCCATCCCTTCATCCTCTGCAGCAATGCTGGAAGCACTCATACAGTACGTCTATTTCCCAAAGACAACCGCTGGATATGATGCTCAGCACGTGCACACAACTTCTTTGGTCGACCATGGCGAGGCCTGTTCTGAGTGGAACTTGTCCTTTGAAACTGCTGTATGGTCTTGCCCACCGTGCTGCAGCTCATTTTCAGGGTCTTGGCAATCTTCTTATAGCCTAGGCCATCTTTATGTAGAGCAACAATTCTTTTTTTTAGATCCTCAGAGAGTTCTTTGCCATGAAGTGCCATATTGAACTTCCAGTGACCAGTATGAGAGAGACCAAATTTAACATACCTGCTCCACATTCAGACCTGAGACATTGTACATTGTTGTGCTGCCCATGTTCGTTGGAACTCCTAGCCTTGCTCACTAAAAATACATCTGTTTAAAGAAGCGTATCACCTTTCTTCCTAATATACACAACACTTCTCCACCCTCCTGCACCACACACCAAACCTTTAGATTGTGTCTGCAAGTTTTCAATATTGCATGGCGCTTTGGGGAAAGCTCTATGGACACCGGATTGTAAGCTCATAGACAGGGCCCTCCATCCATTGCAATGTGTTACCATTGAATTTATCTTTGCCTGGAAATTAACTTATGTATAGAGCTGTGGAATATGTTGATGCGTTACAAATAAACAATAATAATAATAATTCTAATAATAATAAGTAGAAGAAGAATAATAACCTGATCAACTTTGTGGGGGTGGCAGAAAAGTTTCACCAGTTTAACAAAATGGTAAATGTTAATGGTATAGAAACCACAGCATTAATCAAAAAAGGAAGTGCTGTGACTCTCCTTACTAACAAAATTATGAAGCCTAGTGAAATAAAAATATATAATAAAAGAGGCATAAAATGCGTGCATGGAACAGTGAAACTCTACCTTACAATCAGAGCAACACTATAGGTATATGGGAAGAAGATGGCAATCACTGCACCAGTGGCCACCTTTCATCATGCTATGCATTGATTTTCCCAATTTTGAAGACATTGTTCAAATCAACAAATTGGAAAACATAGAAAAGCCTGAGGAAAGAACCCAGACTGCTCAGGAATCTGTCTGGTCATGTTTTGAGAATCATTATATTTAGATGGGATAGAAAAGCATACTGTTCAAAACATCAATTATGGGAGTGCAAGGGACTACATATAGCTACATAGTATTCAAGGTTGAATAAAGACTGTTAGTTCATCAAGTTCAAGCTTTTTAGATCTCTTCTGATCCTTTTAATATGCAGATTATTTGTTATTAGTTGTTATTTGTTAATTGATCCAGAGGAAGGCAAACAGAAAAAAAAAACATTGAAACTTTGCCAATTGTCTCATAAGGGGAAAAAAAGCAAAATTCCTTCCTGACCTCAGTTACTGGCGATCAAATTTCTCCCTGCATCAATATTCTTTCACTAGTTTATCTAGGATAACCTTGAAACCTTTTAAAGTTATCTATCAAATTCACTGTCACCACCTCCTTTGGTAGGGAATTCCACAGTTTAACCCCCTAACTGGGAAGAACCCTTTTCTTTCTTTAAGGTAAAATATTTTTCCTCAAACCTCAAAGGGTGTCCTCTTGTCAGTTGAAAACCTTTTGGAACAAAAAGTTCACTTGACAAAGCCTTATATTGACACCTTTTTTCTAGAGAAAATAAATGTAATTTGGTTAGTCTTTCTTCATAACTTAGCCTCTCCATTCCCCTTATTAGTTTTGTTGCCCTCCTCTGTACCTTTTCCAGCTCTATAATATCCTTTTTTTTAAGAGGTGCCCAAAATTGTACTCCATATTCCAAATGAGGGCATACTAGAGATTTGTATCGTGCAGAATTATATTTGCTTCCCTTGCTTCGATACCCTTCTTAATACATGCTAATATTTTATTTGCCTTTGCAGCTGCTGCTTGGCTTTGAGCACTGTTACCTAGGTGGTTGTCCACAAGCACTCCCAAATCCCTTTCAATATCTGATACCCCTAGATTTGCTCCATTAAGATTATAAATGTCATGGCTATTTTTCCTTCCCAGATGCATAACTTTACATTTATTCATATTAAATCTCATCTGCCATTTAGATGCCCATTCCTCTAATTTATGTAAATCCCTTTTGAAGGGAAAGCACATCATTATCTATCGCTATTTAACTCAACCCACAAAGATTCAATGTTGTTCCACAATAAATATCTTCTCAGACTACAGGTTTAAAACCAGGCTTAACATCAGACAAATCCCTCCTCCTTTTCTACCATTACCCCTAAATTTCCTAAATAAGTTATAGCCATCCAAATTAACAGTCCAGTCATGAGATTCATCCCACCATGTTTCTGTAATGCCTATTAAGTCCCACTAATAATTCTAGCTCGCCCATTTTCCCAGGCAAACTTCTTGCATTAGCAAGCATACACTTCTTGGTGCTATGGCTCTATCATTGCGAAGTGCTTGCGACTGTATTTGAGTCACCTAGTAATACCTCCCTACTGTCTATTTTAACCATCTACCCCCATGGGTAGATAATTTATCCCTTTCCCCTCTATCCTTTCTACCGCATAGTTCTATCAAGCCCCTCACCCACTAGTTTAAAAACTCCTCCAGCCTTTCTACCACCCTATTACCTAGAACACTAGCTCTCTCTTCACTAAGGTGCAATCTATCCCTGCTATAGAGATTGTACCCAAGTGAGAAGTCAAGCATTAACCTCCCTAAGCTCCTTCTGTCTCCCTCGGCTAGCACGTGGCACTGGTAGTATCTCAGAAAATACTACCTTGGGGGTCCTTGCCTTAAGTTTGTTTCCTAGTTCTTTAAAATATGTTTTAGGACACTCCATCTTCCACTTACTTTGTCATTGGTACCAATATGTACCAAGACTGACGGTTACTGTATTTATAACGGTCAAATATTGTTAATAAGGTCTTAATAAAGTTTGTCATAAAATTGCTTTTTTGGTATATCAGTAATTATTGGAACAGAAAGAGCCCAAATCACTATCTAAGTGTTATATCACCCCCACCTATGATGAAAAAATTCTGTCATAATATTTAATCTATTGTTATATCTCCCCCATGAAAAAAGATCATTCAAATTCTGTGATACAATTTTCCAAATATATTCAATGATGTGAATGAATACTCAATTAAATTATTAATGTGTCAGCTGCTCTATAGTCTTAGAATCAGAATATGTCCAGAAATTATATTCCTCTAGAACAGTAACTTTTATTTACCAATAATTGATAGGAAATCTTTGAATCCAAAATCCTCCAGCTTTAACCTAGCCCACTCAGAGTTACAATTTACAGTCATTACCCCTGAACTTTACAAGGATATTAATATCCCACTATAATTATTGTATTATTATTATCTGTTATTTATAATGCGCCAACATATCCTGTAGCACTCTCTCTCTCTCTCTCTCCCTCTCTCCCTCTCTCCCTCTCTCCCTCTCTCTCCCTCTCTCTCTCCCTCCCTGTTCTATTAGTCCCTCATACCGTATATTTATTGTTTTCTTTTTAGCCCCAAATTTTACCTGCATCCTGGTTTCAGAATGCCTCACTGGTTACTCTGAATTCTGGGAGTTCTACCCTCCCTCCCTGCCCCTCATCCTCCCACCCCATTTCTGATTAAATTTATAGTGAAATGGGAATCCCCTGACTTTCCTACTTGCATATATTATCTCACCACTAGGGGCAGACAACATATTAAATGCTAGAGCCCTCACCTCTGTTCCTTCTCTCTCCCTCTAAATGAAAAACCTTTCTAACTTTCACTTCTCTTCTGACCCTTTTTATTCCTTATCTGTTTAATCTTTCCCTGACTTCTGCCCCTTCCATTCCCTTTAGATTATAAGTGTCGAGTTTTCAGTCTTCTAGGATGCTTTGGGAAAAAGCACTTTCTGCAAAGATTGTAAGCTCAAAAGAGGGTCCTCCAATTTTGGAAGGTTGGTAATGCTGTATTTTTTCTTGTTTTTATTGCGTACGGAATATGTTACAAATAAAAGTTAAAAATACATAATAAAGTTAATAATAATAATAAAGGGGATAAGTACAAATAAAACATATTAAAAATTTGCCAAAAAGCACCCTACCAAGATTGAAAACGCACAGATCTACAAATGCAAACAATTATAACAGACATAGGTTAATAACTAATATTAATAATAATAATAATGGCTCTATAGATGGTCTTCTGCCATAGACCTTTTCATACCTCTCAGCGTTAACCCCCAAACAGAAGAGGCAGGCTGGAGATGTAGAGAAGAGGTGTTGGAACAGATTGCTCTTATCATCAGTTCATTACCAAGAAATTGCTAATCACTCACATTACATGTAGTGATACAATTCCAGCAAATTTAGAAAGTTTTTTATAATATCAAAATTGTCAGGATTCGGAATGACATCTATCCAGCCTAAGTTTGTGTGCGTATTTAGGTCTGGTTCTAGAAGTGATATCAATGGTATTAGTGTTCAGAACGTATTCTGTCCAAACTGGGCATGTATATCCATCTCACAAAGTGCCATACACTCCTTATTTATAAGATTTAGTTCACCCGACAAATAATTAAGTTGGGTTAATATTTGAACTTCACAAATACCATGAGTCTCGCTGGGAAGGAGACACTTTCCTTTTTATCTCAGCATAATTCCCAAGCTCACATGATCTTAAATACTATCAATGTTATGAATTTTCATAGTGTATTGTTCCCAAACTGGGTTAATATGTATATCTAGTGTTTCTCGGATTCATGCACAGCTATAAAATCCTCATGATTCACCCCACAACAGGATACAATGGGTTAATATTTGAACCGTGCTTTACAAAGATAGTAAATGTCGCTGAGAACCACATTCATTTTTATCTCAGTAGATTTAAATGTATGTTACAGAACACATTTCTTATAATGATAGTAAAGCATCAGAAAATGATAAATGATCAGAATGAAGTACAGGCTCAAAGCTAATTAACTCGCCAAAATATACATTTTAATTAGTTAATGTAAAGAAGCCAATAATGATAATTCTTAGTGAGTAGTTAACAAGTAAAGCATAATAGAATCGGCATAAGAACGATCTATCGGACATTGACACTGAGGCACTGTCAATTATTCTGACCAACCAACACTCAAAAACATTAAATGTCCGCGTGTGACATCATCAAGAATGATCCGATTTACAGAATTGTCCATTTGGGTAATGAGGCTTTGGATCAACTTCTGGTCCCTAAAACACAGAAAAGGAAAATCCTAGACCTGCTTGGAGTACACCTAGGAAGTGCCAAAACAAATATTGAAGGATGTAGTTCGATGTGTTTTCTCTTTTTCTTTTCCTGAGACAAAGCAGCTGTCCAAGCACTGAGAGGGTGTTCCTTGAGTCAGTAAGGACATTAACGTAGATGTTTCTTTCTTTGGTTATTATTATTTGTATTTGGTTCTTGTCACATTAAACACTACCTCCTGCACTACACCTTTGTTGCCTCTGGAAGGTTATTTCAAAGCTGGAGACAATAGCTAAACAGTCTCTGCAGTCATCTTTGCCACAATACATATATTTTAGAAAATATTTTTGTTATTTTCTGATATTTTAAAGCAAATGCTTATTATTTAATTATTGCCAACTTTCAGTATTTCCCATTTATTTTAAAAAGTATCTGCTACATGCAAATTGGTTTAGTATTCCTCCAATAGTTTCGAAAATTGATAAAATGGCTTAATTAGCCCCCATAAGTGTCGTTTTTCAATAAAGATGGCTTTGTCAAAGGCTTAAATCATAAATTTAAAAACTGTGCCGTACTCCAGGTTTATATCAGTACTGTCTATACCGTTCCCCCTTACTTTTCTCCCCTTTCCCATCTTCCCTTCCAGCTTTCTCCTCATCTCTCCTTCCCTCCATCTCCCTTATTGTATGTTGTTGACAGGTGATCAGAGTATGGGGGGGATGGGAGATAAGGAGAAAGGGAAGATAAGGAGAAGGGGCGGGGAAATTGGAGATGAAGTGATGGGGAAGAGGAGAAAGGGTAGGGGGAGATAAGGGGAAGGCGGAAATGAGAGATCAGTTGGGGAAGGGGAGACGTGGAGAAGGGGGAGATGGGGAAGGGGGAGATGGGGAGAAGGGGGGAAATGAGAGATGAGGAGATGGGGAAGGGGAAATGAGGAGAAGGGGGAGATGGGGAGATGGGGAGAAGGGGGGAAATGAGAGATGAGGAGATGAGGAAGGGGAGACAAAGAGAAGTGGGAGATGGAGTAGGTGGAGATATGGAGAAGGGGGGTGGGAGATGAGAAGATGGGGAAGGGGAGACAAAGAGAAGGGGGAGATGTGTTAGGAGAAGAAGAGGAGAAGGGGGGAATACAAGATGAGGAGAAGTGGAAGGGGAGATGAGAATAATGAGAAATGGGGATAGGGGGAGATAAGGAGAAGGGGGAATTGGGAGATAAGGAGATCGGGAATGGAAGATAAAGAGAAGTGGAGATAGGGTAGGGGGAGATAAGGAGAAGGGAGGAAATCGGAGATGAGATAATGGGGAGAGAGGAAATAATGTGCCAAAAGGCCCTGGGGAGCTTAAATGCTTTATATATATATATGTTTAATCCTTGGCTTTGCATTAAAGCTGTATAATACAGAATGCATATGCTTAAAGGAAGCCATGTTTGATAATGGCTATGGATTGAAGAGCGAGGCATTTGTGGGCACATTTGCTTGTCCCTGCTCAGTTTCCTAGAATGCAGTGTAATGACTTTTTCTCAGGAATTCTGAGCTAAAAGCAGATTTTTAAACTTGTTTTAGACATTCAAATGTGAACACAGATGTACTATTTATTTACTATATATCACATATATAGTTGTGAGCATGCGGGCCGTTACTCACGCTTGCGGGCTCGCACAGCGAGCCGCGGCCCTCGCGTACCGAAGGCGCTCCTTGCCAGCAACTGCGACCCTCGCAAACTTTACGTCGCAACGCAAACAACACGACACACCAGCTACGACCCTTGCAAACTTTACCTTGCAACGCAAACAACATACGACACACGTTAACACACATTACAACCTCGCAACACTCGGACGCAACTCGTGAACATTACAAAATTCAAAACACAATAAATACACACAGCACATACATAAAACGCTTAACTACAGCAAGAGGAAGCATCCAGGACCTCAAAAAAACAACTTACACCTTCATTTAAATCAAAATAAAAGAGTTTAGACACTAAAAGAATCGCTAAGCGAGAGAAAAAATGGCCGCCAAACAAAACGAAAACGAGGCTACAGCACTCTAAACACGGAAAACACCACAACACACTCGCAAAACACCACAAGAAACTCGCAAAACACCACTAACACTGACGGATAATCCGCAAAGACGCATACCACAGATAACCCGCCATTTTACGCCAATGCGGAAGTACACGCCTATGCAAACGGTTTCGTCTCGCACACGCACAGTATTACACTGCCCACATTCAGCACGCTTACACAGCAGCTCCACACCACTAATGCTGCAGCAACATCAAAACAGATTGGCAGCTCTTCAACACAATGCTTCAAAATAGGTAAAGTATATTGATTTATTAATGTATTATATATTTCATTATTACACACCAACAGCATTAGCTCACTTACAATTTCATTGCCGTAATTTTTTGACGGGCAATTCGCTAGTATATATATATTGTATATATAAAATTATGATGTATACACACATTATAACATATAGTATATTATATATGTCTAGAACAAGTTAAAAAAATCTGTATCCAGTACACTGTACACTGCATTCTGGGAAACTGAGCAGGGACATGCAAATGTGCCCACAAATGCCTCGCTCTTCAATCCATAGCCCATTTTAAACATGGCTTCCTTTAAGCTTATGCCTGCTGTATTACACAGCTTTTATGCAAAGCCAAGGTTGGATTATACACAAGCTGGGAATTCTATCCACGTACAGCTGTTTCACGCTTACTGGCTATCATCAGCATGGAGTAGGATCCCAGCTTGTGTTGTGGCACTTATGAGTAGGTAGTTCACCACAACAATCATTTATAATATGGTGGGCAAAAGAGCGATAGAAGCCCTCTACCGTACAGTAGAACAGTAAATAAAAAGTACATCTGTGTTCACATTTGTCTAAAACAAGTAAAAAAAACAGTTTCCAGCTCAGAGTTCTGAGAAAAAAATAATTATTTTGACTTCTTCTGGATCAATTAACAACTAATCTGCATATTGCACATCAGAGGAGATCTTAAAAGGTTAAACTTGATGGACTAAAAGTATTTTTTCAACCTCAATTACTATGTAACTATATAAACATCATATGCCAGTGGTTCACAAACATCTCCGCCAGACTCCATAGACACGCCGGATGAAACATTTATCGGCGTCAACCCAGGTAACTAAGTCAGAGGCTCCTGTTGAATAATAATTGAATCACCTGTGTTTACACACTGTGAAAATGTGACCTGTCTGCCTAGCCTCGAGGACTAGCTTGTGAAACACTGCTATAGACATTGCCAAAAACAATTGGCGCAGCATTTAAAGAGATAGCACACTTATATAAAAGGATGTACAATAATTTAATTATGGGAGATATCATCACTTAACAAACACTGAGGCACAAAAGAGCAATGAAATGTATCAATCCAAATGAAAATCACAGGTCAAGAAATATTTGTGATCAGGAAAGGTCATGTTGAGGCCTGCCACAACAGTAAAACAAGCATGAAAACATTAACTATAGCAATGCAATCGGATACATTCTGAATAAATAAATAATCAGATACTGTTGTCGTTTACTCTGCATCAACAAGTGTGTGTGATCAATACATGGAGCAGAACAATCATCAGCTGTAATGCCAGATAAGTCTTAAATACACAGCCTCGCGCTCGGACCTATAGAGCTACACCAGGAATGACATGGATGTTAGCCACAATACACATCCTTGCATCTGGTAATTTCCAGAACAGCCTTAGCATAGTTGGAGGAATATCTCAGCCAAGCCTCTCAAGTTGTCTAAATATATATTCCTCCATGCTATTGTTCGGCAAGCTACCAGATTCACCAGTTACCATAACACTGTGGAAGAGACTTTGAAGGTGAAATATGATTTTCATCAATTAGGAGGTGTCTCTAAAGTGCTCGGTGCTATTGAAGTGCTGTTCAGAAATCGCAAACATTATTTTTATTATTATTATTTTATTATCATTTATTTGTAATGCGCCAACATATTCCGTAGCGCTATACATAAGTTGAGTTACAGGCAATGACAAGTTCAAAATTCACACAATGAATTTCCCTAAAGCACTGTGCAGGATTGAAACTCGCAGACTTACAATCTAAAGGTTAAAGTTTGTATGTGGTACAGTAGGGAGAGAGTAGTGCTGAGCATGATAGGGAGGCTTCTTTAAAGAGGTGCGTTTTAATTGATGTTTTGAAGGATTTAAGGCAGGAGGATAGTCTGGTGAAGCGAGGCAAGGAGTTCCAGAGAATAGGGGCAGCGTGAGAAAAGTCCTGGAGGCGGGAGTTTGAGGAGGTGACAAGAGTGGTAGAAAGAAGAAGGTCGTTAGCAGAATGAAGAGGGCTTGTGGGGGAGTATTTGGAGATGAGAGCAGAGATGTATGGGGGTGCGCTGTTGTTGAGGGCTTTTTTTAAGTTAGGGTCAAGATTTTAAACTTTATTCTGGAGGCTAAGGGAAGCCAGTGAAGTGATTGACAAAGAGATGCTGCCTATACTGTGCGATGTGTACGGAAGATGAGTCTGGCGGAGGCATTTATTATGGATTGAAGTGGGGAGAGGCGAGTGATTGGCAGGCCAACAAGGAGCGAGTTGCAGTAGTCAAGACGAGAAATGATGAGAGAGTGTATTAGAATGTTAGTAGTGTCTTGTGTAAGGTAATGGCGTATTTTTGCATATGTTTTTTAGATGGAAAAGACAGGATTTGGTTAGAGACTGTATGTGTGGGATGAAAGAGAGGGCAGTGTCCAGTAGAACCCCGAGACAACGGGCTTGGGAGGTGGGAGTGATGATGGCATTGTTGACAGAGAGAGAGAGAGATGTGAGGAATTGAAGCTGTAGTAGAGGGAGGGAAGATTAAGAGTTCAGTCTTAGACATGTTGAGTTTCAGATGGTGAGCGGACATCCAAGAGGATATACTAGAGAGGCAGTCGGAGACATGTGCTAGAAGAGAGGGGGATAGATCTGGTGCTGAGAGATAGATTTGGGTGTCATCTGCATAGATATGATACTGAAACCCAAAAGAGTTTATTAGGGTACCAAGTGAGGATGTGTAGATGGAGAAGAGGAGGGGGCCTAGGATTGATCCATGTGGTACGCCAATAGACAGGGGGTGAGGAGAAGAAGATGTGCTGGAGAAGGAGACGATAAATGATCGTTCTTGGAGGTATGATGAGAACCACAAGAGAGCAGTGTCTCGAATGCCGAGGGAGGAGAGAATGTGGAGTAGAATTGAATGGTCAACTGTGTCAAAGGCGGCAGAGAGATCCAGAAGAAGCAAAATAGAAAAGTGGCCTTTAGACTTGGCGGTGAGCAGGTCATTGGTGACTTTGATGAGGGCTGTCTCAGTGGAGTGTTGGGGCCGAAAGCCGGATCGGAAACATTATCATTCAATCAATGTACAGGTTGTTTGTGATGCAAACATACACAACAAAATGTGTTTGCAGCCATACATGGAAGTGCTCACAATGTCCATATCCTGCGTCAATCAGCCACCTATGATTTGTTCCAGTCTGGGCAATTTCCATACGGTTGGCTACTGGGTGAGTACCCAGAAGTAATCACAGGCAAGCATATCTTACTAACACTGGATACAATAACTATACATTATGTTTTACTCTATTGCTCTGATGTTTACATGTGACTAAGGGGGTAATACTACCTGAGCCATAACATCATTGCTCCTTGCTGTGCATAACCCGGTGTTATATTGCATAAACGGTATAAGGTTCACAACTACATATCCAAAAAAGAACAATACATGAATCATTATGTATATTTCTACAAACTTTAACAAACATCACAACATCCTATTAATATCTACATCTCCCATTATGTTTATGTGATCTAGGATATGGGTGTTTGAATGGTTGTTGACAAAATACAATCCACAAATACAGGCAGAGGAAAGGTACAATGCGGCACATAAGACAGGCCGGAATGGACTTAAGTGCAACTTCGCTGTACTCAAGATGCGCTTCAGATGCTTACATTCATCTGGTGGGGCTCTACAATATACACCAGACAAAGTTTGTCAGAGCATCGTTGCCTGCTGTTGTCTGCACAATGTAGCAGTACAGGCCAAAAGTCTGGTGGACATTGATGAGGCTCTGCCACATGGGGAGGAAGAGCCTTTACCTTCCCCTGTAGTGCATAATATGCAGGGACCACAACAACGTGCCTGCTTCATTTTTATTTTGCTTTGTACTTAGCCCCTGTAGAGTGCTAAGGAATATATTGCCATGGTACAAATAAAGGATAATATAATAATTGATAATAATAATAATAATTGTTATTATTATTAATAATATAATAATAATAATAATGATTATTAATATTATTGTTATTATTTTTATTAATATAATAATAACAATAATAATAATAATAATAATAATAACATGAAGATGAGAGATCATTTTCACACTAAAGATCTTTAAGCAAATGAATACAATATAGTGAATATTAAATACTCATATTGTCACATCATTGGAAATTCACAATGGTCTTTTAATACAGTTCCAAGCTATAACTTTGGAAAAATATTCACAGTGTATATTATATATGTTATATCAGCTATTAAATACATGGAACACAGCTGGAAATTGGAAACTCTCGTATACATATATATTATAATAAAATGTATATTTTTATTGTAGCGATGAGTGCAGATTTTTCCATCATGCTCAGTGACTTTCCTAAATGACTAATAAATTAAATAAGCATTGATGTAGGTGTAAAATAATATGTTGTTGTAAACTGTCTTTCTATGTTCAATACAATCTTCAAAACCTGCATAGACAATCATGGCACTTTATTGTCCAGTACTATCATTACAATATTGTTATCATCTGAGCTTGAATCTGACACTTTTTTTAAGACCTTTCAAGTAACCTCTTTACAATGCTTCAGTACCAAACTATTCAGGGCAAATCTCTGCTTTGTGCTTGTCAGCCTTAATAGACTGGATGTCACTTTCGCCTGTAAAAAGAGCCCGCACTTCACTGTCAGTCAGACCCCGTGGTGTCAGCTGTGAGCATGGCTGGAGCCAGCTGGATTAGAGGGTAGTTACCATAGCTGTCAGATTACTGACAACCTGACACCCACGCTTCTAACTTCTTTTTATTTGGTTTCTATCTATATACTTAGACCTTTTTTAAGGTAGAACATTATTATGCTATTTGTCTAAAATTTTAATAAAATCAGTGTTAGAAATATATATATATATATATATATATATATATATATATATATATATATATATATATATATATATATATATATAAATAAATATATATCCTGTTTGGTATTAGTGTATCTTTATATAATCATTTTGCATCTATTGTGGTTTTATATATATATAGATATGTGTGTGAGTATAAATATTACAAGCTATTCAATAATTCTTATAAATAAACAAAAGAAAGCTCTCATGTTACATTCTTTACTTATAATAAATCATAACCCCAATACTGTTGTGTTAATTTAATGTTTATTTTGTTATCTACATGCAGCCTTATTAAATTGCGATTTGGCCAATTGAATAGGGCTCTATATAAGCACAGAGCATATTTTTACAGAAGTTTTTAGTTAGTGAAGACCTTGCTTTTGGATAGAAGATCACTAACTAAAAACTTCTGTAAAAAAATATGCGGTGTGCTTATATAGAGCCCTATTCAATTGGCCGAATCGCAATTTAATAGGGCTGCTAGTGTTTATTTCAAAACCTGTTTGTTGTTATGTATATAGTCATTTGTTAACAATTGATTAAAAAAGAATTAGTACAACTTTAATAATGTTATGGATCAGAACGACGAATATAAAAACCAATAAAAAATCCAGGATTGAATACACAAGATGTTTGGAATTAGATTACCTCCTTACTAATAATAGTAAGTACTTTTTATATATCACACATTGGGGGGGTAATCAAAATTCCACCATGCAGTATTGTGTCTATATTAGAAATATTCTTCAATTGTAACTGTGCTTCAGAACCTTCTTTGCCCTATATATATATATATATATATATATATATATATATATATATACTGTATATACCCTTATATTATCTATAATCTTCAGAACAGAGGATCTCATATAGGGATAAGGGAACTGTGATGATGATACAATGACCAGCTATGCTGCCCGTATTGCTTGTAAAAAGACTTATTCCCCTAGGTATTTCCCTCTTAAGACCTGTATAATGGAGTGGGAGCGAGCAAACCCTAAAGCAGCCTCCAATAAGTGCCAGTATCGTAATCGTAATTTAAATGCTGAAAGGATCTAGCAAAATAAATGGCCTGCTTAGAGTGAACGCTAATAAGTATCCTCACGCATACAAAACAAGCATTAAATTGGACAAGTTAGGGTACACAGTCATTCAGACACTTACACACTGCATGGCAAATGAACGCCTACGTGCTCCAATGTGAGGACGCACGCTGCGTCGTGCGCCTGACGCGTTTCAACGTCACTAGACGTCTTCCTCAAAGGCAAAACGTGTATTACCGAAGGATCCGCCTGTTTGAATGTTTCCTTATTGGAGGCTGCTTTAGGGTTTGCTCGCTCCCACTCCATTATACAGGTCTTAAGAGGGAAATACCTAAGTGAATAAGTCTTTTTACAAGCAATAAGGGCAGCATAGCTGGCCATTGTATCATCATCACAGTTCCCTTATCCCTATATGAGATCATCTGTTCTGAAGATTATAGATAATATAAGGGTATATACAGTATATATATATATATATATATATATATATATATATATATATATAGGACAAAGAAGGTTCTGAAGCACAGTTACAATTGAAGAATCTTTCTAATATAGACACAATACTGCATGGTGGAATTTTGATTACCCCCCAATGTGTGATATATAAAAAGTACTTACTATTATTAGTAAGGAGGTAATCCTATTCTAAACATCTTCACCTCTTTTAAATTGTGTGTTCAATACTGGATTTTTTATTGGTTTTTATATTCGTCGTTGTGATCCATAAAATTATTAAAGTTGTACTAATTCTTTTTTAATTAATTCCTGGTCGTTAACAAATGACTTGCAGGTGGTAGACACCTTGGGATACAAGCAATCCTTGATATACTGTATAGTTGAATATTGTTATGTATATATAAAAACAGTAATAAGCACTCATGTGAAAACCCCAAAAAAGGTAATGATTAAGGTTTAACACTGTGTGAACACATGGTGAGACAATTAATTGCAAAGTTACATAGCAATTGAGGTTGAAAAAAATATTTTAGCCCATCAAGTTCAACCTTTTAAAATCTCCTCTAATCTAAAAATGAATTATTTCCTGATCCCAGATACTGGGATCGGATTCCTCCTTGGATCAATGCCCCCTCTCTAATTAACCAGGATAACCCAGAATTCCCTTTTTAATTAGAAATAAATCCAGTCACCTTTTAAAGTTATATATTGAATCCGCTGTCGCCACCTCCTCTGGTAGAGAATTCCACAGATTAACCACCCTTACTGTGAAGAACCCTTTTCTTTCTTTAAGGTGGAATCTTTTTACTTCTAACCTCAATGGATGTCCTCTTGTCAGCTGAAAACCTCTTGGCACAAAAAGCTCCCTTGACCAATCTTTATACTGACCCTGGATGTATTTATATAAAGTAATCATATCTCCTCTTAGACTCATTTATTTTCTAGGGAACATACATTGTTAGTCTTTTTTCATAACTTAACCCCTCCATTCCCCTTATAAGTTTTATTATCCTTCTCTGTACTTTTTCATGTTTTAAAATGTCCTTTTTATGAAGTGGTGCCCAAAATTGTACTCCATATTCCAAATGAGGCGTACTAGTGATTTGTATAGTGGCAAAATATATCTTTCTTACTACATGCTAATATTTTATTTGCCTTTGCATATGCTGCTTGGCATTCTGAACTGTTACCTACTGTAGGTGGTTGTCCACACTCACTCCCAAATCCCTTTCAATATGCCTAGATTTGCTTCATTAAGTTTATAAATTGCATGGCTATTTTTCCTTCCCAGATGCATAACCCTACATTTATTTGTATAAAATCTCATCTGCCATTTAATTGTCCATTTCTCTAATTTATGCAAATCCCTTTTGAGGGAAAGTACATCATTTTCTGATTTAATTACCTTGCACAACTTTGTGTCATCAGCAAACATGGAGACAATACTTTCTAGTCCTACTTCTAAGTCGTTAATAAATATGTTAAAAAAGAGAGGACCTAATACTGAACCCTGAGGAACCCCACTTACCACATTAGTCCAATCGGAGTATGTTCAATTTACAACAACCCTTTGCTTCCGGTCTTTTAGCCAGCTCTCAATCCATGAGCAGATATTTACTGCAATTCCTGTATCCCTTAGTTTGCACAATAGTCTTCCATGTGGCACCGTATTAAAAGCCTTTGCAAAATCTAAAAAGACTTCATCTACTGAGTTGCCTTGATCCAAGTTCCTACTTACCTCCTCATAGAAACTAATTAGATTTTTTGGACATGACCTATCCCTCATAAATCCATATTGGCTCCTATTTATAATACTTTTTGAATAGACTTATTCTTGTATATTATCCCTTTTTAACCCTTCTAAAAGCTTTCCCACAACAGAAGTGAGTCTTACAGGTCTATAATTCCCAGGTTTTGCTCTTGCTCCCTTCTTAAATATAGGTATCCCCTCTGCTTTTCTCCAGTTATCTGGTAGAGACCCTGTGTTGAGTAAATATTGAAAAATTAGATATAATTGTTTGGCTATTACGGAACTCAGTTCCCTTAGTACCCTTGGATGTATTCCATCAGGACTTAGGGATTTATTAACGTTTATTTTGTCCAACCTTTTTTTGATTTCTTCCTGCGTTAACACATTATTTGGTGAAGGTAGTGTAGCCCCATTATGTTGCAGTGACCCAACCACTGGTACCTCCTTTGTGTTTACAGAATACAAAAAAACTATTTCAAATTGTAATGTTCCTGTAGCTTCCTTCCTGGCCTTCTTTCCATTAATATACTTAAAAAATAATTTAGGTTTACTCTTACTCTCATTTGCAACAAATCTTTCATTTTCTATTTTAGCCAGTCTAATCACCCTTTTGCAAGCCTTGTTGATTTCCATGTATTCCCGTAAAGCAGTCTCTGTCCCCTCTTGTTTGTATAATTTAAATACCAGTTTTCTACTAGGTATCTTGATCTTTAAATCATTGTTAAGCCACATGGGTTGTGATTTACTCCTTTTACTTTTATTCCCACGCGGTATATGCCGATGTTTATGTATATTTAGTAAGGATTTAAATGTTGTCCATTTATGTTCAGTGCTTTTACCTATCAGTTCTCTGTCCCAGTCTATATGTTCTATTGCTGCCCTTAGACCATTAAAATCTGCCTTTTAAAAAATAGGATATTTTCAGCCTTATTAAATTGTGATTCGACCAATTGAATAGGGCTCTTTATAAGCACATAGCATATTTTCTTACAGAAGTTTTTAGTTAGTGAACTTCCATCCAAAAGCAAGGTCTTCACTAACTAAAAGGAAAGATTGTGAAGGGGAGGAGAGTTCATAAAAATAAAAATTTAGAGCTGGAAAAAGTACAGAGATGGGCAACAAAACTAATAAGGGGAATGGAGGGGCTAAGTTATGAAGAAAGACTAGAAAAAATTAAATGTATTTTCTCTAGAAAAAAAGATGTCTAAGAGGAGATATGAATACCTTATATAAATACATCCAGGGTCAGTATAAAGCTTTGTCAAGGGAGCTTTTTGTGCCAAGAGGTTTTCAACTGACAAGAGGACATCCCTTGAGTTTAGAAGTAAAAAGATTCCACCTTAAAGAAAGAAAAGGGTTCTTCACAGTAAGGGTAGTTAATCTGTGGAATTCTCTACCAAAGGAGGTGGTGACAGCAAAATTCGATAGATAACTTTAAAAGGAGACTGGATTTATTTCTAATCACAAAGGGCATTCAGGGTTATCCTGGTTAATTAGAGAGAGAGTTTTGATCCAGGGAGGAGTCCAATCTCCAGTATCAAGTTTCACTTCGTTTTTTTCTGTTTGCCTTCCTCTGGATCAATTAACAACTAGTCCGCATTATGCAGATCAGAGGAGATCATAAAACTTTGAACTTGATGGACTGAAATACTTTTTTTAACCTTAATTACTATAACTATGTAACTATTTTAAACAGTTATAAATTGCTGAAAAGAACCTCAAGTCAAAAAAGATTTTACCTATTTCCTATTTGATTTTAACTGCTGTACTTGAGCTATTATTTATTAATATTATATTTAATTTTTTTAATACATTTTTTTTTACACTTTTTCTATTTGATTTTAACTACTGCACTTGAGCTGACTTGATGATTTCAATGTCCCTACAAGTTAAGGGCATATTTAATTTTTCTGGGCAATGAATTCATCTGATAGAAGAGAATCAGTAGTGTATGAAATGATTTCAGATTTTGCCTGAAAAAAATACTAAAATAAACATTAACAAACTCACCCTGATGTTTGCTAAATTTCATGAGTTTGCAAGCAGTTGCTTTTCAGAGTTAACACCCCAGCATGTCCAAGCTAAAAGTAGCATAACATTCATAAATAGTTTTGACTAATCACAACAGCTGTAATAGCAGGTTGTGCAGATAGGAATCATGGGATGTGTAGTCCTCTGCAGAAGGAAACAGGAGGAGCCAGATACTGATCTGAGCTGCTGCTGGCTTGAAGGTAAAATCTGTACCCAAATGCAGTGTTTCTATTGGTAGGTACACTGTGCCTATGTAAGCAGCTCTGGGGGTGGGGAAAACAAGTTTTATTTTTTTTATTTTTAAATAAAATAAGTCTGTATGTGTATAGAATGAAGGGAAAAACAGAGAAACTTAAGATATACCTTTAACTTTATTCAATATGTTAATACACAGTACAATCTAGCACTTCACAAGAAATGCAAATTTTATGCAGATGTCAGCATTGGTATATATATATTTATTATAGTACATTATGCCACAATTATGATACATTCCTCAGCGGAATGACCAAGATACCCAAGCCTGACATCATTCAGAGGTAATGAATTATATTTTTCACTGCTGTCAAATACAACAGCAGCCCAATTATTGTCTTGTTCTGACACGGCAATTAGAAAACATGTTACTACTGTTAAGTACCACTTATTCTCAATTTCAAGGCTTCACTTCAAGTCGATATCCACAAATCACAGTAACATGAACATAAACTTCATTAACATGCAGCTCCATAGCAGTCTTCTGTTAAGTGCATTCATACTTACTTCATTCTAGTTATGGAGCATCCTAATTACCTACAAATACAAGAGGAAATATAGTAACTAATGTGTGCAAACAAACGGCATCAGTAAAACGCGCTGTAGTAAGGCTCATTACTGAACAACAAATGTGTACAAAAGTGCAAGCAAGGGAATCTCATACTCATAAATATACAAACCCATTATATTCGGACAAAGTGTGCTGATTATAGATTGATAACTATGTTTACTTACAACTATTATCAAGCATAATGCAGTATTGAATTTATATATAGAATATTGTTGGGGGTACATGCAAAATTGGGGCACATGTTCAGTGTTATTTTTTTAATAATTTTTGTAGTTAGGGATTAAAGATCTATCTAAGTGTCCCTGTTCTTCCCTCTCTCTAATCTATCACCTGCTGCTTATATCAGACGCACACATTACATGGGGTCATTCTATATACATAGATTTACTTTATTTAAAAATAAAACTTGTTTTCCACACCCCCAGAGCTGCTTACATAGGCATAGTGTACCTACCAATAGAAAGCAGTAGCTCAATGCAGAGGTCTACAGATCAGTGCCGGACTCCTCCTGCTTCCTTCTACAGGGGGACTACATGTCCCATGATTTCTTCCTGCACAAACTGCCACTACTGATTGTTACAATGTATTAAAATGTGTTAGCTGTCTGTGATTGGCTAAACCAAATTATGAATGTTATGCTAATTGTAGCAGAGATATACAGAAGTAACTGCTTGCAAACTCAAGAGATTTAGCAAACATCAGGGTGAGTTTGTTAATGTTTATTTTGGTATTCTTTCATGTATAAAATGTTTTCATACACTACTGATTCTCGTCTATCAGATGCATCCATAATACAGGAAATTTAGGTATTGCTAACTACTCCTGCTCAAGGAACGTAAAAGTGAAATCTGTTGTTGCAAGCAGTTTCATCTAATAAACTAGTAGGTGGGGGAAGGGGCTAAGTTATGACGAAAGACTAACCAAATTACAAATATTTTCTCTAGAAAAAAGGCATCTAAGAGGAGATATGATTACCTTATATAAATACATCCAGGGTCAGTATAAAGATTTGTCAGGGGAGCTTTTTGTGCCGAGAGGTTTTCAACTGACAGGAGGACATCCCTTGAGGTTAGAAGTGAAAAGATTCCACCTTAAAGAAAGAAAAGGGTTCTTCACAGTAAGGGTGGTTAATCTGTGGAATTCTCTACAAAAGGAGGTAGTGATAGCTGATTCGATAGATAACTTTAAAAAGAGATTGGATATATTTTAAATAAAAAGGGCATTCAGGGTTATCCTGGTTAATTATAGAGGGAGTATTGATCCAGGGAGAAGTCCAATCGCCAGTATCTGGGTTCAGGAAGGAATTTTTTTTCTCCCTCTTTTGAGACAATTGTCAAAGTTTCCCTTGGAGTTTCCTTCCTCTGGATCAATTAACAATTAACAATTAATCTGAATATTGCAGATCAGAGGAGATCTAAAAAGGTTGAACTTGATGGATTAAAATTATTTTTTTCAACCTCAATTACTATGTAACTATGTAATAAACACTTTAGGGATTTAACTATTTCAGTGTCCGCAATCAGGATCATGAGGCCAGACACATTTGAGACATTTTGCCAATTAATCATTTTGACATGGTTCCTATTATCTTATTTACTCTGTAGTAAACGTTCAGCTCTCTTCTAGTATATTTGTTAGTTTTTTTAAATGTAAAGTGGGAAATTAATACATTGATAAATCTATTATTAAATTTACTAATTCTGTACTTTGTACTTTTACTAAAAGTAAAACTGCCATGAAGGTTTAGGCAAAATAAAAAGCATAAAATCTACACTGTGATAATAAATGTGGATAACCCTCATTATTTATGCAAAATAATCTATCCCTGTACATTTACATAAATTTATAAAAGTGTATGTTGCCTGAAAATGCAGACAACGAGGAGTTAACATGTCTCATTCCAAAAAAAAATATCCCCACAAAATTATAAGAATATTTTTTTTCCCAGTATACAATCTCAAGCAAGTTTATTGTCATATGCATGTTAAATCTTAATTATAAAAGTCCCAAATGAAATTAATAAATAAATACCAAATGTGCACAGTAACACAAATGTTTATACCTAATAAAAATCTCGTAATTGTAAGATGACATCTAAAATCTTAATAGCGGTGAAGTTTAATTTATAAAACTATGAATACATTCTACATACATCAAAAATAGACATTATTTCCACCACAGTTACTACTTGGATACAATTAACTATTTATTTATTTTTGGTATAAATGTATTACAATATCAAGTTTTTAATTAAAAAACACTAGCAAATTTGTTGTACGATGTATATGAAATACTTTTTATGAGTGTCCTGTGTCTGTTGAGTTATTAAGAAGCAACAATCCTAAAATATTTTGGTAAAAAAAAAGTTTTGTAAAGATGTAACAATTTTTCATAAGCAGCTTCGTACTTTAATTATGAATTGATCACTAATTTAATAATTTATTAAATTCAAATAAGAAACCGAAAGAGAGAATAGACTTCCCATATAACCGGTCGACCTTACATTATTCTCATCAATAAATCAATCCACCAACGATAATGCATATCAAATAATACCACAAATCACTATATCAATCAAAAAGTATATATATTTTATTGGTACGAAAATATTTAAAACAAGACGATTAAAATAACTCAGGTTGTCCCTGTTCTCAGTTAGCCCTAATGCATCATATCTCCAAAGAATCACGTATCAGTCAAAGTATCACTCCTTTATGATGTAAAGTGACTATTCCTGATTTAAATGTAAAGTGCAATAATAGTGCAATACCAAAAAAAGGAGAATTACCCTATTCTGAGTAGCAAAAATGGAGTCCCCCACTTACTCCCTAATGTGCACAAAAAGAAAAATCTATCCTAAACCCTCATATAAAACTAAACCCTCTCTAAGAGAAGAACCCCTATTAGTATGTGGGGGTATTGGGGATTGCCACTTATCCCCTTTGCCTCAAAAAGTGATCTAAACTATACTATACTAGAATATTGCCCGTCAAAAAATGACGGCAATGAAATTGTAAGTGAGCTAAGGGTATTTGGTGTATATAATGTGGCCCATGTAGCGTCGTTCGTTTTCTATGTCGTGCGAGTTTTTCGTAATCTTCATTTTCTATGTCGTGCAAGTTTTTCGAAATATCCGTAGGTGGTTGGTGGTTTTTTGCTTGTTTAGGGACCTTTAGCCTCGTTTTCGTTTTGTTCGGCGGCCATTTTTTCTCTCGCTTAGGTGATTTTTGGGTCTCTAAACTCCGAAATTTGTGCTTAAATGGAGGTGTAACTTCACTTGCAGAGGTCCTAGGTGCCCCCCCTTGCTGTGAGTAACCTTTTTATGTGTTTGTTGTTTGTATTTGTTGTGTTTGTAATGTTTTTGGGGTCGCGCGGGTTGCGTCCTTGTTTTCTAATCTCGTAGGTGTGTTTTGGCAAATACGTAGGTGTTTGGTGGTGTTTTGCGTCTTTAGACTGCTGTAGCCTCCTTTTCGTTTTTTTGCGGCCATTTTTTCTCTCACTTAGAGAATCTTTTAGTGTCTAAACTTAAATTGAGGTGTAACTTTAGTTTTCGAGGTCCTGGATGCTCCCTCTTGCTGTAGGTAAGCTTTTTATGTATTTATTGTGTGTATTTGTTGGATTTTTCATGTTTTGATGTGCGTGTGTTGCGGCCGTTTTTTTGCGAGGTTGTAATGGGTCGTAACGTGTCTCGTATTTTGTTTGCGTTACGACGTAAAGTTTGCGAGGGTCGCAGTTGCTGGCAAGGAGCGCCGAAGGAGCTCCTTGCCAGCAACTGCGACCCTCGCTTCGCAAGCGTTAGCAACAACTCGCATGCTAACAACTATATATGTGATGATAAACCAGAAAAAGTCATAAATTAATATGAAGCTAAGTATATAATATTAATTTATGGTTAATATTATTTATTTGTGCATCTAATACAGGATACTGATTACTGTATATGACTTTTTCTGGTTTATCATATAGTATAGTTTAGATCACTTTATGAGGCAAAGGGGATAAGTGGCAATCCACAATACCCCACATACTAATAGGGGTTCTTCTCTTAGAGAGGGTTTAGTTTTATATGAGGGTTTAGGATAGATTTTTCTTTTTGTGCACATTAGGGAGTAAGTGGGGGACTCCATTTTTGCCACTAAGAATAGGGTAATTCCCCTTTTTTCGGTATTGCACTATTATTGCACTTTACATTTTAATCAGGAATAGTCACTTTACATCATAAAGGAGTGATACTTTGATTGATACGTGATTCTTTGGAGATATGATGCATTAGGGCTAACTGAGAACAGGGACAACCTGAGTTATTTTAATCGTCTTGTTTTAAATATTTTCGGACCAATAAAATATATATACTTTTTGATTGATATAGTGATGTGTTGTATTATTTGATATGCATTATCGTTGGTGGATTGATTTATTGATGAGAATAATATGGGAAGTCTATTCTCTCGGTTTCATACTTCTGTACAGGTTGTTTGAGTGTCATAACTTTAAATGTTGTAAAATAATTGGAGACACTCTTTACCTTAAGAAAGGATTGCATACTTAATTAGGGTTATTTAATATTATATTTTTGTTACTTATGTAACATTGCAATTTTTTGTTATGTAGCCCAGGAAAGTGCTGACAAACTATGTACATGCCATAAAATATGTATATATGTTATAGTGCTTGTTTGTGTATATAATTATGTTGCTGCCTAAAGCTCCCAAATTGCAGCGAACAAAATGCATTTGAGGTTCTGTGCTAAAAAAAGGAAGCCCATTGTGATATACATGCATTTTATAATACATATATTTAACACACATATTTCACCAAGTTAAGTGAGCTTTGCAAATACAGAACTATTCCGTGTCTTGCACTGGTATAGATATTCATTTTCTTGATCTCCCTGACCACCCTTTGGACTCACATAATGACTCCTATTAGGACTGCCTCATCGGCATATGTGGTTGTGGGATGAGGAAACTGAAGGACCCCCGGGGCGGAACCAGAGTGATGGTATCTACAGCGGGGGTAACTTGACATGGTAGGACCAAGTGCCGGCGCAAGAAGGAAGGGGGCGGACCTCGCGCGAGAGGTGTGGTGGCTCCGCCCCGTCAGGCAAGCATGGGCGCCATTTTAGCTTCACTCCCTAGTAGGCAGGGAACTAGGTACCCACCCACCCTCCCTGTTGTAAGAGCATTTGATATTGTTAAGTTTTATATATAAAAAAAAAAAAAAACATATATATATATATATATATATATATATAAAATAAATAAATAATTTGTTTAAAAAAAAAAGTAAATAAGAAATATTGTAATATAATTAAGTCATTATTCAGTGAGATTTGTGCTCATGTGATGAGCTTATGGTTGTTTATATGTGGTTTGTTGCAGCAGAGTTTTAATAAGTTGTGTTGGGGCGGGTGGGGGAGTTGCCCGGGCCAATGGTGAGAATGGGCCGTCCCTACCCTGGGAAGGTGTGACGACGGCACAGAGGTTGACCTCTTGAGCGTGGGCTCAAGGGATGGGGTTACTGCCAAGCCCGGGGCTCCTCCCCCTTTGTAGTGAATTTACATATGTTATTTGCATATGATAACAATAAAACTCGCTGCGGCCAGTTATACCTCAAACAGTTGTGTTGTGTCATTTTTGGGGGGGCAGGGACTTTGGGTCTTGCCGGGTCATGTACTTTGTCTGGCACAACTGCGCGGGGACTGGTCTCAGTAGTTTTTATAGCTATTTAATATGTTTTTATATATTGATTACCCTTTGTATGCTAATTACTGTATGTTATGTTGCTTCTCTATGTGTGTTTGAATTATGATGTAAGATTCAGTATGTTGCATGTTCAGTTCATAACTGATATAGAATGTGATAATGTAATCTGTACCTGCCATGTTGAGTCCGTTAGTTATTAAAGTTCATACATAAAAAGGTGTATCTGTTATGAAGTTTCCATCACGTTTGATTCCTCCACAAAGGAAATCAGATCCATGCCCCTTTATCACTGTAATCTACCAAAGCTCACTGTATAAACCTTTAAGGAATGGACATTTTCCTAACAGGTAATCTTGCGATCTGATGCCAACCAAGGGCAATCAGCTCCATTTTATCCTTCACACCCCACCAAACAATTACCCCATTTGTTATTCTAACTAATAGAATAGTGCTATTAAACCCCTAAATATGTGTATTTCAGTTTTTCCCGAACCATTTGTTACTCCTAGTGTCTCAAGCCGGATTAACAAATATATTAATTATACAAAGAGGATGGGAGTATTGCTCCATCACCTCCCTCCAGTATATTAACACATACTAATAACCCCAATGCTAAATCTTAAATACATTTCAATGTGAGGTGCAACATATTTATTAATTGAAACATTCTTAGCAGATAGCATTAACATGTTTTGATTTCTCTACCTGAGTTATTAATATAAATATATATATATATATATATATATATATATATATATATATATATAAATATTTATTGCATTACACAATAATATTAAAACAAGGCATACAGACTGTGAAGCTACACTAGCTAAACATTGCACATGTTCACTGTCATGACCCAGGGGTGAGTGGTGCTCCTTAAACCCAAAACCTCCTGCCTTCTACTACAGGAACTGTAAGGATTTGGGTCTACCAGTGCCCAGCATGCAGAACAGAACCACCAGTCATGGATATCAGGATGCCAATGGTTACAGGATTAGTCTAGGGTTACATAGTTACATATTTTCATAGTAATTGAGTTTGAAAAACTTTTAGTTCATCAATTTCCACCTTTTAAGATCTCCTCTGATCTGCAATATGCAGATCAGTTGTTAATTAATTGATCCAGAGGAAGGCAAACAGAAAAAAAAGTGAAACTTACCCAATCGTCTCAAAGAAAAAAATAAAATAATGAATTCCTTCCTGACCCCATATACTGGCGATCAGATTCCACCCAGTATCAATACTCTCTCTCTCTCTCTCTCTAATTATTCTGGAAAAAACTGAATGCCCTTTTTAATTAGGAATAAATACAGTCCCCTTTTAAAGTTATCCATCAAATCCACAGAATTCCACAGATTAACCACCCCTACTGCGAAGAACACTTTTCTTTCTTTAAGGTGGAATCCTTTTACTTCTTTTATGCCCTCTTGTCAGTTGAAAACCTCTTGGCACAAATCTTGATACTGAAGCTGGATGTATTTTTATAAGGTAATCATATCCTTTTAGACACCTTTTTTCTAGAGAAAATAAGCTTAATTTGGTTAGTCTTTCTTCGTAACTTAACCCCTCCATTTCCCTAATTATTATTTTGTTACTTCAACTAATTTTTTTTTTACAGTGTCAGTTTTTTTTTTGGAAAGCCCATTCCAGGCCCAGAAGATGAGGATATGCGTTTCAAGCAAGAAAGAAGAGTCCAGTCGGACCTCCTTCTATCAACATCACTAGCCCAACTACTCCAGGGCAGAAGAATGAGCACCAGGGAGTCATTGTTCCTCACTGGATGATTGTTTCGAATAGATAAGTATTATTAATTCATATTTTTTACATGCTTAATTCTTTTTTTCTTTTAATAACTTTCATTACTTTTTGTGTGTTAATTTTTTTAATTGTAAGTGATTATTTTTTTAACTCCTTTTTTTATTTTTGAAATTTAGGTGGTGTTTTTATTTTTTGTAATTTAGCTTTTTTATTTTTTGTAATTTGGCTTTTGATTTTTGATAAATTAGGGTTTTTTGTTTTAGTAATTAGGTTTATTATTAATTATTTAAATAGCTTTATTTTTAAATAATCAAATAATTAAGTTTATTATTATAGGTTTATCTAGATGTAATTATTTATTTTTAATTTAATTTAATTATTTAGGATAATTAATCTTTTGTTATTTGGTTTTATTTTTTATTCAAGTATGTTTATTTTTTGTTAATTAATTAGGTTTATTATAATTTGTTTAATTAGGTTTATTTTTCATTAATTAATTAGGTTAATTAATATTTTTTAAATAGTTTTAATTTAATTATTTAATTGGGATTTATTATTTAATTAAATAGGTTTATTATTTAATTACATAGGTTTATTTAGATTTAATAATGTATTTTTTATTTTATTTAATTAATTAGGTTAATTCATATTTCATTGTTTAGTTTTAATTCATTTTATTTAAATAGGATTATTTTTCATGAAATAACTAGTTTTATTTATATTATTTAATTAGCTTTATTTTAATTGATAATTAGTTTGGTTATCTTAATTTCATAATTAGTTGTATTAATTTATGTAATAATTAGTTTAGTTAGGATTGGTTTATTTATTTATTAAATAGGTTTCATTTTTTAAATAATTAATAATATTAATTTATTTTACTATTTAATTTGGTTCAATTATTTTTATTTATTAATTAAGTTTGATTATTTTAATATTAATTGTTTTTTTTTATTTGAATTAATTTAGATTTTATGCTATTTATATATTTATTTTTGGGGGTATAATCTTATTAGGTTAATATAGTGTTTTTGCAACTTAAAATACCATGAGGTTCTGGTGTATATTTGTTTTCCATAGATGATAGCGCTTTAAGTAGAAGTGCCCCCACAGTGGGGTTAACTTTTTTTATATGGTGAGGGTCGTTTAAGAACCTGATCGTCAGGGGTTAATATTTAAATGCTGTTGGAGTCTGATCAGGGCCTCCGCTGCAAAAGTTAAACATTTAGGGGCTACAGGGATCCTGATTGGGACCTCGCAGTATAGAGGTTAATGTTAGGTGCCAGGGGGTCCCGACTGGGACCCCCTGCAGCATGGGGGTTAGTTTTAGGTCCCGGGGGTCCCAATTGGGATCCACCATACCTTGAGAGTTAATGTTAGGTAAAAAGGGGTTCCCAATTGAGTTTCCATAAGAGTTCATCTTAGGTGTCAAGGGTTCCTGATTGGGACCCTCTGCCGAATGGAGGTTAGGTTTAGGGGATCCTGGTTGGTTTAGGTGCCAGGGGGTCCCGATCAGGGACCTCTACACCATAGGGGTTAATGTTAGGGGCAAGTGGGCCCCAATCGGGACCCCCCACAGCAAAGGTTAATTCTTTAGGTGCAAGATAATCCTTTAAGGAACGCCTTGCAGTTGTTAATGGCTGGGGTCATTGTTTAGAGACAAAGTACTGTCTCTTTAACTGCTGCTGCGGCACTCAGCAATGTTTTTATAAGCCTTTAAGAGTGGTCTTTGGTGCATTTGTCATTGCAATTGCAGGGATTAGCATAGGGCCCTAACTTGTGAAAATAAAACCTTACAATTATTCTTAAGAGTTTCTGAAGAGTACCAAACCTAAACATTACAAAACAATTATGAGCCTAGTAAGCTTGAATACTCACAGACAAGGCTCTTAAGGATCCAGGGTACATGACCACAGCCTGAGGCCCAACATTACATAACACATAAATGAAAAAAACAAAATGTCACAGTCCTTAAAGCAAATTTCATGGCCATTGCAATAGGCTTTGTGCTTGGTAATTAAATGGGTCAGGGTCCTAAAAACAGAGTCCATGAGTTATAGGGGCTGTGAAACTAAGGTTTTGGGTCATACAGGGCCCTTGCTTGTGGGGTTCAGGGGAGTCTCTACCTGGCCACAAAAAGAGTGTTTTGATTTTCACATCTTGAAAGTAAATGCATACAATTAGCAAAGAGTTTGGCATTGAATAATATAAAGATAACTTGACTACTCAAATTTGTAATCTTTAAAATAATAATACATGCTCCAGTAACCTTAACCCGATGCACTTTGTTGTATACAGAGAAATATTGATAACAACATATACACCATTATATTTCAACACATATGTTTTTTTTATTTTTATTCTGGATTATTTTCTATTAACGTGTTTAGGCAAATAAAGGGTGCAGTGATGAAATGCTTAAATGTGTATCAAAACAGTTTTTGTTATTTGCTAAAATAATAAGATTCTTTGTTGAGGAGGAAAACGTAAATGTTAAAGGCAAAGACATTATAATTGGATATA